>OX421965.1:4061844-4661844 GCA_949128115.1 Anaspis maculata
AGAGAGAGAGAGAGTACTCGAATTAGCGAGAATAATTTTTAAGTCAAGGTGTACTATTTCAATTTTTCTTGTTGGAAGAAATGGCTATTGACTTGGTGCAACAGGTAACTTACCGAGGTCGTCGGGGGCGTTACGGTGGGCACGGTGGGCAAGTAAGCGGGGGCGCTCGTGCTGGAGGCTCTTTCGTTGCGGTAGCGAGAGCTGTACCTGGTCGATTTTTTCGCAGCGGTACTCGCAGCAGCCGGAATCTATAACCGGAAGGAAATCACCCGGATTAGCTAATTAAATTGCGAATGCTTTACATAATAATGCTGAATGGACAGGCACATACACACGTTCGATTTCACTTCGAGAGCATACCTGAGTCGATGCCGTCGATGCGAACTTGCTGTTCTTGGTGTAGGCGCCGTCTTTCCGGCTGCTGTACAGACCTCTGGGCGGTTTCGGCGAAAAACTCCTCGGTTTCGCGCCGGAAGGCTCCGCCGTCGTTTTTCCCGCATATTTGGCGTGGAATTTCGTTTCGGCCGGAACGGTGGGCTTGGCCCGCGTCGGTAAGGTGCGCCGGGTCGCCGGTGCGTTCGGCGTTGTGTACCGATGTCGCTTGGTCGGTTTAGAAGGTTCCAGTTCCAATTCGTTCTCCAAATCTTGGTGCTGCAATAAGGCAACACACAATTATTGTTAATCAAGCGAATAATCCAGTTTCGCACTGTTCATTATCGTGCGTTCGAAACTTTCTCTTTCGAATAATGATAGAAAAATAAAAACTTGTATCTTGTGTTAAAGATCAATAAATGGGCACCTGTCGGTGAGCTTCCGTTGTGGTGGTAGTTGAGGTCGTTTTGATGATGGCCGGCGCTATCGAAGAAGTCACGACTTTCTCGGTGATGGTCTTCGTGACGACGGTACCGCCAGCGGCAGCAGCAGCATCGAGATGAGCCGGCCTTGACTCCTAAAACATCAGGTCATTGTTACGCTATGTTCCAACAATGGCATTTATTACAGAGATGCATTATTACACAATTTACGTCGTTCATTCTTGTTTCCTTGCGATTTTCGCTCTGCTTCTTCCAACTCGTAACGTACGAGTACATCTTCGTTAATTTTAGTGCCAAAGTTTTCATTTCGTTATGTAGTCAGGGGTCATTTGGTACCTATCCCGTGGGCTGCTTCGTGAAGGGGGCAAGAGACCTTTCGTTTCTTATAGTCCTATGTATGGAGATACCGAAATGTTTTGGTGCCACTTTCAAAATGGCGGCGTACCGATTTGACGGCCACCTGGATTTTGATAAGGTGTTCAATAATGCAAAAATTCCAACTCGGTAACCAGAAAAGTTATAGTGATAAAAGTCACAAGGTAGATTCACAATTCAATGCTTGTTGAGATTAAACAAACCGCATTTCCATTTCTCAAGCCGTTCCTGGAAAATCCTGATATTAGTGGTCAGTTGCATAAAAATTAACATTTCTTAATAAATCAGTGGATTTTTCAAGAACGTCTCAAGAAATTGAGATGCGGTTTGTTTTATCTTAACAAACATTGAATTGTAAATCTACCTTGTGACTTTCATCACTATAACTCTTTTGGTTATCGAGTTGGAATTTTTTGATTTATCAAAATCCAGGTGTCCGCCAAATCGGTACGCTGCCATTTTGAAAGTGGCACCAAAGCATTTCGGTAACTTCATACATATGAGAATAATGAAAAAATATTTGCCAGACATGCCTCTCACCGGGAAGCACAGAGCACCTGATGCAATAACGATCGTAAAAATTACTGATTTTCTAGTTTTTTTTCCAACTTTTTGGAATAAATGATATAAATGATAACCGATGACGGCAGCTGATAGAGAATATGAATCCACGTATTTTCAAAATGGAAAATTCTAAATCGGGTGAAAATGGAGCAATTTAGGTTCGAATAAATGTAACCGGAAACAAATGGCCGTCATTTTGAAACGACGCCATTTTGAAAGTGGCACCAGAACATTTCGGTATATTCACATATAGGACTATAAGAAATGAAAGGCCCTTTGCCCCCTTCACGAAGGAGCCCACGAGATCAGTTCTTTGAACCTATGGTACCTGACTAAAGGCTGTATTCTCAGCAAGCCAACACAGTGAGAAGATAGTTTACGAACTTGCTAAAAGGAACTGAATACAATCATAATGCATGACCGGAAATCTAAAATAAAGAAATAGAAGAAATAAGCGAGGAAGAGGTTAGGAAGACTGAAGAGAAAGAACGCGGCAGGTTCGGATGGTATACTGGAAGTGAAGCCTGGATTTACGCTACTGAAAAAAACGATCAAAACTGTGACAAGATTAATAACCAAAATATGACATGGAAAAAAAATGCTAGGGGAGTGAAGAGAAGGAATTATCATGTAATTCGAATAGATGAAAGTGAATGAATGATTAAAATATGTTCGATACCTAATAGTCCGGATGTTAGGGTATAATACCCTTCACTTTTATAACAAACAATGCCACTTGGCATACCTGTTGCCGAGACCATGTTTGACCGATTAAGATCAGGAGCCAAAGTCGCAAGCAATGCAGGCGTCGTATACAGGGTGTCGTATAGAAAAAAAGTAAAAAATTCGTATATCATTAACCAAACCAGACGGATTCACGTGAATAGGCACATACATTCACAATTTATTACCCATCAAGGAAGAGTCAACGGTTTTGAAAAAAAAATTGAGAAGAGATTAAGATAAAGTTGAAAATCACAGGGGTATGCTGAAAGAGGAAATCGAGTAAGATCAGTTAGGTACTGCCAGATGTACATAGTCCAGTCAATGAATGATTATAGAGTGCATGCAGGGGGGCACAATTTTTGACTTCAGGGATGAGTTTGGGATAATTGGGAGCAGTGATGTGAGTCGAGTATTCACCGGGTAGGTAGGTAAATATAAATCGGGTATTCACCCGGTATTTTCCCGAGCTATATTCACCCACTCTACCCAGTTTGACAGAAAAGTTGACACTGTTGACAGCTCGGTTGACAGTGTTGACGGTTATTGGTTAAATGATCTCTTTTTTCAAGTTCCAAGGCTTTATAAACATAACCTCCAAAGCACTTATTATTATTTTGCTGATGTGAGCAAAAATCATTATTATTGTCTGTTGTTGTCACTATCCAATTGTTTGTCACCATTATTGAAAATAGATACCCTATTAGAGACCTGATTTTGAGTGAAACCCGGTATTTACCTTGGGTATTTACCCTTGAATATAAAAACCCGGGTATCTTACATCACTGATTGGGAGGTAAACATATCAAAAGTTCCCGACTCTGGGAGGTAGCCGGACGTAGGGGGGCTCCGAAAAGCACAGTTTTCTTGACTTTTCTTTGTTTTTCGCTCATAACTCGGAAACAGTTGGTTCTTCGAAAAACGTCACTTGTTATTTTGGAAGCTGAGTAAATCTCCAACACTTTGGTTTCTACAAAAATTTTCTGTCTTTCACCGCTCTCTAGTTATTCGCTTCTGAAAATCGCCTATTTTCGGGAAATGCTGTTTTCGGTCACATTTTTTGTGAGATATATGTGCATGGTCTTAACCACAACGTAGTATTAGTAGTTGTACCCTTAACCACCTCCGGGTGTTGACGCTGTTGACAGATGTCAGATTGAAGTGTGATCGCAACCTGCGCAACGCGCAACCAACTAGGCATTTCCATTGACGTCACAGCAGTGTTGCCAACTGTCCAGAATTGCCCGCCAAATTTGAACGAAATAATGATCGGGAACAACCGAACTACAGGGCGCTTATGGAGTTCCAGTTTCTGCATTTTTTCCCTCGGCTACCTTTTTGAGTTTGAGTTTGAAACTTTTGTATCAAGTTCAAAGCAATGTCCTTAATGCGCCTGCAAAATAAGTTCTCGTGGAAAAGTGTGTTTTTTTGTGAAAAAGCAAGCCAAACATGTTAGGTTAACTGCACAGGGTAGTGGTGAAAATTCATATTTTCCGACAAAATTGGGCATGAACTTTGCCACCAAACCTCACCTGAATGTTGGGGGTTTACGTTCCCGGCATTGCTGGAGTGATATGCCTTGTGTGGGGCTAGGTATGTACCTCTTCGGTTTGAGCTTTCCAATCACCCAAATACTTGAGGCCCAGCTTTTACTGCTGGATTAAAGAAACAAACAATAGTTTTTGTTTATATTTTATATTTTAAAAGTGCAGGAATGTCTTCACTTCGGTTGTAGAATATGGACAGAGGCAAAACATGGAAGTTTAACTTGAACAGCTGTTCGGCAACCGAAGATGTATTTGGTCACCGGAGCCCTCCTTGACAGAAATTTTACACCTGATTTAACGATATTGAATTTCCAACTACAACTTGATTGTGTCAAGACACATTTCTTAAAAATACAAATATTTATTGTTCTATTGAGGATTCTAGGCTCCAAATTGTGGTCGACGTAGCAATTCCTCAGTTCGTAGATTTTCCCATTTTTAGATTGCCGAAGGCCACAATTCTTGACACAGGTACTTCCTGAAACTAGATAGGATCAGCAACAGATAATTTTGTGCAAACATCATAGCTGTATTACAGCAATTTAGTTACATCCTAATTGTTATCGGTACAACCTACGTATATTTTTTCAAGTGTATTCCTTCCTCCTTTCCATTTCTTGGCGCTTTGGGATACATTCTGTGATGCCCCGTACTTCCACGAGCCCAGCGTTTCGAGAAAACCATGAATTTCTCATTTTTTCCTAAAAAAAAAAATTCAACCACTCCAAACTCCAACCCAGCTTTCACGTTCATTGAGCCCTCTACATCTCTAGCCATGCTTTCTCCATTGCTTTTGACAAGCCTAGATGTTTGAATTGACAATAGTTTCCTATTTCTACTCCACTGTAGTTGTAATATTCATTGAGATATAAGCACATGTGAACCAGATGGGATCGGATCCGAGTATCTTCTGATGACCAAAATCGTACAGCTGACTTGACAATCTTGAATTTTCAGTTGATGGCTTCATCGCGTCAAGACACATTGCTTAAAAAATCCTGAAATTTCTTCTTGTAAGCAGGATTTGAGGTAAAATTGTGGTAAACTTAAAAATTCCTTGGTCGCTGGATTTTCCCATTTCGAGATCGCCACAGGTCATAGTTTTTGCCACAGCCATACTCTCTGAAATCAGAAGGGCGCTTAGTAATGGATAATTTGTGAAATCATCTCACATTCATTCTGTATTCCAACAATTTAGTCAGCTTTTCACCTTATCGGCAGGATAATAAACTGGCATATTTTCTCCTTCCCAGATGTCCTCAAGTCGCATTTCTTGGCACTTTGATATACTTCCTGAGGTGCTCTTTTCTTCCAGGAATCTAGTTTTCCGAAAAAGCCACGGATTTCTTTTTTTTTCCGACGAAAATGATTTAAGCACTTCACCAAACTTTCTTGTTTATTGAGCTATTCGGGGCAGCACATCTCCAACTATCAGTATTGATCGAAGCGCCAGAGTTTCGTGAACAATTATCACTCACAAACTTGCTTCCTCCTGTATCCAAAATCTCAAAAAAGTACTTTTTTTACAATCATAACAACGCGGGTTGTTCCTTAACACTTTTTTGAGGTTATAAATTCAACTAGGTTGGCAACACTGACGAGCTCGTGACGTCATGTGGAAATGCCTAATTCGGCATGCTGTGCCAATCTTGTCAGGACTTGTTAAGCAGCTGATAAACGTGTAACGTGCATCGCAAAACGTAAAGTCTTTTATTTGGAGCCCAAATAATACATGGTGTCAGGTGTGAATGCCAAGAAGTAGCGGAAACCGTGCACGATGGATGGAATGGTCAAGAGACCCGAGGGATTGTCTCTTGACGGGAATGTAAGCGAGAATTGGCGAAAGTTTTCCCAAAGTTTCGATGTCTTCATGATTGCGTCTGGTATAAGCAAAAAGACAAAGGAGGAGAAAGTCGCTATATTCCTGAATATCGCGGGCGAGGAAGCCCTGGAGTTGTACAACATGCTCGAGTTTCCCATAGCGACCGGAGCTACTGTCCCAGACCCGACCTTGGAAGTGGTGAAGCAAAAGTTTGAGGACTATTGTGCCCCCAAGAAGAACGTTATCTTCGAACGATTTCTTTTCAATAGCATGGTACAGAAAGAGGGACAGCCGTTCGATAATTTTGTCATGGAACTGCGGAAAGCCGTGGAGACAACAGAGTATGCAGAGCAGGATGCTTGGTTCGTGACAGGATTGTCATGGGAGTTCGGGATAGATCCATGCAAGAGAGGCTTCTTAGAGAGCCAAAGTTGACATTGCAGAAAGCCATTGAAGCATGCAGAGCAGGTGAAAGTAGCAAGAGCCAGTCCAAAGCGTTGCAGGCAGAGCCGATCAGTGTGAATGTTTCAGTGTCAAAAAAAAAGAAGACACGGCAGCCAGAGTTGCAAGCAAAAGTTCAGAAAAGTTGCGGTTACTGCGACTACACCCACGAAGCAGAGAAATGCCCAGCCTTTCGAAAAACATACCAAAAATGCCAAGGACGGAACCATTTTGCAAAAGTTTGCAAAGAATCAGCTGGAAAATTTACAAGAAAGAAGAAGAATGTTGATACCCTCCAGCAAACAGCGGAATCCAGTTCGTCTGACGAATCCAGAATCTACATTGGATCAATTGAAAAATTGGTAGGGGAAGTCAAGATGTGGACCGAGACAATCGAAGTCAACGGAAAGAAAAAGCAGTTCAAGCTCGACACAGGAGCCGAAGTAAGTGTGCTGCCCTTGAGTGCATTACCCAGCTTGGGTATAGTAAAAGTCAAAAAAGTGCAATACAGTGCTTGTTGCCTATGGCAGTGTAAATTTTAGACTTGTGACTATTGGACAAATTAAGCTAAGTTGTTCGAAAAATAATTGTACACCGGTTGATGTCAACTTTGTTGTTGTTGAGGCTAAAGAGCAAATGCCCTTGCTGGGGCTAGATGCATGTCAACGATTGAGATTGATATCCAAGATAGAATCTGTTGTGGATAATGTAAAATTTGACAATTTGAAGAATCTCGAAGATCAGTACCCAGATGTTTTTGTGGGTGTAGGGAAATTTGAAAAGAAACATCACATTGTGTTGAAAGATGACACTGCCCCGCGCGTTCACCCCGTGAGGCGAATCCCTCATTCTTCAGGGGATAAACTAAAAGTAAAATTAGAGTGCCTTGAAAAGCAGGGCATCCTCAGAAAAGTTGAAGGTCCCACAGAATGGCTGCACCCACTTGTAATTGTTGAAAAAAAGAACAGAGATTTAAGACTGTGCTTAGATCCCAAGCACCTGGATGACGCGATTAAACGTGAACATTTTATGATTCCAACGGTTGAGGAAATTTCGAGTTAATTAGCAGGCAAAGCATTTTTTACGGTTCTCGATATGAAAGACGGGTACTAGTCCGGTGGACTAGGGTTATAACTATGCATTTTATGACTACGGAACAATTTTTTGCAGGCATGTTCAGAAAGCCATCATCGATCAATTGAGAAGTGCTGCCAAGCAATTTTTCAATGTCAGGGGGGCCCTTTTTTGACAACTTGAATCGTTTTTTGTCGATAAAATCCGTAATAAAAATGCTAAATAGAAAATTCCAACGGATTATTAAAAAGCAACTCGAAAGGTCTTATATGTGTGATAAAAACTATTACAGGGTGAACAGGTTCCGAAAAAAATGACTTTCCGTCAACATGCAATATAATAAGGAAAATATTGTGCCAAAGACCTTCATCTTCGTCATTGGAAAATGCCGATTGGCGTAATTGTTGATCATATCCACCTGAACTGGTTAAGAACGGCACTCAACTGCGTCAACAGTGCCGGGGCTATATACAGGGTGGAAGAGGAAAATATTTTTGTTTTCATTTATTTCAAAAACCAAGATAGATGAAGTGAACAAAATTAAGGAATTGATGTTTCATTCAATGCATGTGAAGACACAACAAACCGTTCTAAAACATCTTGAAGCGTTCCTGAAATATTAAAAAAAAACTAAAGAATATCATCAAAATTTTACTTTCTACTTTTATTACGTATTTTCCATTATACAGATGTATATCCTCAAGTTATGCAACAAATTTCAAAATATACACAAATATACAATAAATTATGGTTAAAACTAAACAGCACCATCACCGACATCAATCATGTATGCGTTGTATACAGGGTGTAAGAAAAAATGGTTGTTTTTTTTGCTGTATATAAAACAAGCAAAAAAAAACGCGTGGATTACACATTCACGTCAGTAATTTACCTTATCAGGTGTCTTATTGGCTTGGTTTGTTTCCCCGGAAACTTCTTACCTCCCTAATTTCTCACTTTCTATGTCTTGATTTTTCTATTACAGCAAAGAAAACAACCATTTTTTCTTACACCCTGTATATGACGCATTGACGCATACATGATTGATGCCGGTGAGTGATGTGGCTGTTCAATTTTCACCCTAATTTGTTGTTAAATTAAAGTATACACTTCTATATAATGGAAAATACGAAATCAAAGTAGAAAGTAAAATTTTTATGATATTCTTCAGTTTTTTCAAAATATTTCAGGAACGCTTCAAGATATCTCAAAACGGTTTGTTGTGTCTTCACACGCATTGAATGAAGCATCAATTCCTAAATTTCGATCACTTTATCTATCTTGGTTTTTGAAATAAATAATAGCAAAAATATTTTTCTCTTCCACCCTGTAAATAGCTCAGGCACCAATGACGCAGTTAGGTACGGTTCTTTACCAGTTCAGGTGCGTATGATCAACAAATATGCCAATCGGCATCTTTCAATGACGAAACTAAAGGTCTTTGGCGCAATTTTTTCTTCATCATATTGCATGTTGACGGAAAGTCATCTTTCTCGGAACCTGTTCACCCTGTAATAAGTCTTATCACACATAAGTGACATTTTGAGTTGCTCTTCAATAATCCGTTGAATTTTTTTTTATAGCCTTTTTATCATGGATTTTATCGACAAAAAACGATTCAAGCTGTCAAAAAAGGGGCCCCCCTGGCCCCCCACATTGAAAAATTGCTTGGCAGCACTTCTCAAATGATAGAGGAAGGGTTCCTGAACATGCCTGCAAAAAATTGTTCCGTAGTCATGAAATGCATAGTTTGGGCAATATTTGGCGCTAGTCTACCGGACTATACTGGCAGGTTGAAATTGATGATGCCAGTGCAGATTTATGTACCCTTGGTACCCCATTTGGGCGGTATCAATTTTTGAGATTACCGTTCGGAATTTGTTCAGTATCTGAAGTTTTTCAAAAGAAAGCTTATGAAACCTTTGGAGACATTGAGGGAGTGGGATGTTATTTTGATGATTTGATTGTGACAGGTGCGACTGAGAAAGAACATAACAGAAATCCCAAAATTGTTTTGGAAAGAGCCAAAAAATGCAATGTCAAATTCAATTAAACAAAAATCCAGTTGAAGACAACGTCTGTCAAGTTCATGGGTCAGATTTTTTCTAAATAGGGCGCGCAGCCCAATAAAAATTTTGTGAAGGCAATCTTGGACATGCCGGTTCCAATCAATAAAAGTGATGTGTTGAGAATTCTTGGAACGGCAAAGTTTTTGGGCAAATTCGTGCCAAATATGTCAAAGGTAACGGCCCACCTAAGAAATTTAGCACGTGCTGACGTTGATTGAGATTGGACTGATGAACATGACAAGAACAAGCACTGGAGCCTGAAGAAGCCTGGAGTGCACTAAAATAAAGGCTGGTGAGAAGAATAATGGGAGTATGCCAAGAGACAACAAACACAGAAGACAGCATAATCAGGAACCTTCTGGACTGCCGGAAGACTTGGACAAGGATGTTAGGTGAGCCGCTCATTATTCTCACTGTACAATGTTCACTTCCAGAATGGGAAAGTTTTGAGGGATAGTTTTGCTCTTAGGCGTATGCAGACGATCGAGCAGACGATATTGTACTTCAAGCGGCAAAAATGAAAGGGAAATAAAGTTGATGATGAAAAGATTGGAAACTCGTCTGGCAAGGAAAGATCTGATTTGGCAAGAATAAAGGCTCCGTAAAGTGGACAAGCGGAATAAACCTTTGCTCTGAAACAGCCGAGTCGAGCGAATTGTGGGTGGAAATGAGGAAAAAGGAAGGACAGCGTATCAGAAGAGCTGCGAAGGAGGCATTGAGACGAACAGAAGCAGTTACAGAAAACTTAATGGATGACTCTGAGCACCAAAACCTCCACAGAGAGATATTGACTAGCGGAGTGCCTAGATGGGTAATCCAAACTTGAAAGCTGGAGTAAGACGATTGACAAGGTTTCGGTGTGGTAATGGAGTACTGATGAGGAGCTACTGGAAGAGTATAAAAGGGAAAAAGGAACATTTGAGATCACGTCAGGAATCTCTGGAGGAGTACATAAATCCGAGGCAATTATTAGGAGAGGACGAGCGGAGCCTGGAATGAATGACAAGGATCGATAAAGAACGGAAGAATTGCAGCATCGATAAATTTATTGAAGCCATGCTCTGAAACCACGAAGGTTTCGGGTTTGATTCCTCAACTCTTTGTCATTGTCATCAACATCATGATGCAGAAGCTTGAGTTATGGAGAAAGTAAATGAAATTATTCTGAAGGCAAGATAAGGATGTCTTCGAAGACAGCAACCTGTAGCCTAGTCAGAGTTCTCAGAATGGAATTTACCTTTTTGGCTTGGAGCAGGGCCTTGAACGCTGCGGGGTAGTTGTCCGACTCGCCAATGTCCTCCTCGGAACTGGTCAGCTTCGAATTTTTATTCGCCCCGGCCTTCTTCCTGCCCCTGGTGATCACCTGACTGACCGTCACTTTGGGCTGGTCGACTTTGATCCTCCTGTACTTGTCGACAGGAGGCAGAGTTTTCCTCCCGACCGACCTCGAAGTGACCTCGCTGACCTCGGAGACCAGCACCGACGTCTTGACGGCTTCGTTTTTCGAACTGGCGGCGTCGTCGACGTCCTCGGCCGAATTGTGCTTGCGTTTTCCCACAAACTTGACGGTTCTTCTGGTCGCTGGAGGAGGCACGGTTTTCGTTTCGCCCTCGAACAGAGGCAGAACTTCCAGTTTTTGCTCGTCGATCACGGGGGGGATGTCGCGGGAACGACTTCTGGTTCGACTCCGAAACGCGCTTCTTGCGGTGGTTATGCCGCCGGGCATGGGAGTCGTACTGCTTGGGTTGCCACGTCTGGAAAATCTGGACCCAGGTTCCAAGTCGATCGTGATTTTTTCGGGAGCAGTGCTCGTGCGTGTTCTGGTTGTAATTTTTCGGCCAGTTCTAGAACGCAGTTGGGTTTCTTCCGAGGCTGCGAAAACTGACGGCCCGCGCGTCCTCGACGCTTCAGTGGAAGCGGCTTCTGGACGTCGCCGAGAGCTTCTGAGGGCATGTCTAGTCGGAGCTGCAAGCGGTGCCTGCGTGGAAGCGTCTTGAATTCTAGACGAATCTTGTGTTCTGGACGAATCTCTTGACGAATCTTGTGTTCTGGACGAATCTTGCGTCCTGCTTCTGATCACAGGTCTGGGTCTACTGGGAGCTTGAAGCACTCTCGAGCCTCTAGTTCTGGCAACTTGAGGCTCCGCAGTCGAGCTTGGAACCAAAATCGAATTGCTCCGACTTCGCACTGGTATCCTTCGAACTGCTTCTCTTGAAGCAGAAGTGGATGCTTTTGGAGTAGTCGGAGTGGTGACTTCTTGACTCCTGGACACTTCGTATTTGATTTTGCTAGGGCTTTCGCTTGCGTTTGAATCTTCCAGCTTGGTGTTGCCGGAATCCTCGGCTTCTAGAGTCGGAGCGGTGGCAGCGACGTCTTGAAGTCCGCTGCCAATGTCTTTGATTAGCTCTTCGACGCTCAGCGTGGTCGAAGGTTGGAACAGGGTGTTTGTGGGCGGTGCGTTCTTGGCTTCGTAGCGGCTCTCGGTGAAAACCCTCGGTTTACCGCCGAAGCGCCGGTAAGGCTCGCGGGGCACATCGTCGAAAGCTTCCTCGACTTCGTACGTTCTCTTCAAGAGTTCCGGAGGAGGTCGCTCCGATTCGGGTCGTCGGCGAGCTTGAGGCGATTTTCTGGCTCCGGGTTCAGCTGCTGACGCTTGTTCGGTGCTCACAGCGAACCTGGATCTGCCTCTTGAGGAAGGAGCAGCGGCAGCAGGAGGACCGGCTCTTGGATTCGATTCCAGTTCGCCGGGATTCTGCAGAAAGAAAAATCCACTTTAGCAATATGTGAAGCGTGAAGGTCGATTTTCGGTAGGCATAAGTACTGGTGTTGTTATAATAATGGCGAGTATTGTTACGCTGTTGAACGGAAAAAGAAAGTGTTTTTTTTACACTCTATAAATCGTATAAATACTTGTAGGTACCGTCTAATAATATAAATACCGTCGACATTATTAGTGCCGCGGACTAATTTGAGCAACACTTTCATCCCAATCTCTTGCTAAATTTAAATAATGATTGCTTTCAGTAGTAACACACCTGAAATAATAGGTTGTCGATAGTAAAGGTAATAATGGCAAAACAACTGGTTTTGAATAACTGGGTGGTGAAAATGTTGGAGGTTTTCGATCTTTACACAGTTTAACTTCAAATCGCGTAAGCTAACAGGTTATTTATGCTGCTCCCAATGCTCTCAAATTAGGTATCATGTACCTACTTAGGTGATAATTATTGAATCATTTCCGGCGGAAATAAAACTGGAGGACTGGTTTTGAAATGGTTGTTTTAGCATTTTCTGATCAATCAAGTCGTTTCTGACTGAATACGATTTCTGAATTCAAATTTCTTGTCGAAATTTTAACAGAAACAAGTCTGAACAAATTAACTAGAGAACATTTTTACCTTAAAATCACTCAAGAACTCGTTGAAATTCTGGGATATTTCCCAGACAAGTGAATTACAATAAGTATATGAATATTAGAATATTTCCCAAAATACCAAAATTTTGCCATAACTTTGAAATCAGTTCTTTTTCAAACCATTCGTCAGATTTGAGAAAACCTTCTTTTAGGTAAAATGTTGAATCCTCAAGAATAACAGTGTGTGAGAAAACATCGAAAAAAGTCAATAATGGCTATATACCGGGTGTGACATTGGTGTTGTGTTTTTTACCATATTTTTGGAGCCTCGCATGGAGAGTGAGTACAGTCACAATAAAGTATCACGATGCAAGGCCAACTATACATTGGTCTTTTCCTTACATTCCTGTTTTTGTTTTATTCCAATATGTCAATTTTCAAGAAACATACAATTTTTTTTCTTTTCACATCATGCTTTTTCTCATTTTTAGGGCTAGTCTCTATTTAAGAAGAGGAATATTGTGTTCATTGCACTTGAAATTCTCGTCACAAAGTTCTACCGGATGGTACTCGCTTACAAGAACCTCTACCTCCCTACTTTTGGCTATATACCGGGTGTGAAATTGGTGTAGTGTCTTTTCCCTTATCTTTGGAGCCCCACATGATTCATAGCCAACTCTACTTACCCTGGTCTTTTTTCAACATTCGTGTTTTTGTTCAATTTAATTTTGTCAATTTTCAAGAAAGGTCCTTTTTCTCTTTCCACATCATGGTCTTTTTCATTTTGAGGGTGAGTCACTATTCAAGAGGAGGAATGTGTCTATTGCTCTTGTAATTTTTGTCACAAGTTGCACCGGATGATACAAAAATCTTCATCCCCTCAATTTTGACTGTGTACCGGGTGTTGCATCATTAGTGTCGAGCTTTTCGATATCTCATAAGCCCCCTGTAGAGAGTACCAGCAAAGGTCTGAAATGGCAATCCAAGGCAAACTAAAGAAAGGAGAAGAAGAAAAGGATAAAGCTGGGTACGGTTTGCTTTCAACTGCCATTTTATACTTTGCCGGTACTATTCACAGGGGGGTTCTAAGATATCGAAAAGATCGACACTATAATGATGCCACACCCGGTACATAGCCTAAAATAAGGGGATGAAGATTTTCATGAGCGGGCACCATCCGGTGCAATTTTTGACAAGAAATACAAGAGCAATGGACACATTCCTTCTCTTGAATAGTGACTAACCCTCAAAATGTGAAAAAGCATGATATGGAAAGAAAAAAATTGTATTCTCCTTAAAAATTGATGTAATGTAATGAAACAGAAACAGGAATGTTGAGAGAAGACCAGGGTACAGTTGGCCGTGAATCGTGATCTTTTGCTGTGGATGATAGAGGAAAAGCGCCTAATATCTGGTACATTTTTTGAAAAATCTGACGAAATTGGGGATTTCCACTTTTTTCAGAAAAAATATCCTACTTGCATACCTGGTGATGTTGTTAGAGGTGGATTTTGGAAGCGAAATACATGTCTTCAACATACTGTTGGTTGAAAAAATTCAACAGTGAAAAGGTGCAGAATCTCATATTAGGCAACAGCTATTCCTAATATGGGGTACCTACTCATAATATTGAACTGCTCAACAAAAATTATAGGGTATTGTGAAAATTGTCAAAGTTCAAATGAACATAACTCAAGGAAAAATCACCCAATTTCAAAAAAATCAACACTGCCTGATACAACTATTCTTTGGCTGCAAGATACTTTGCTTAGTTTGATCATCCATCGCATTTTGCAAGATATACAGGGTGTCAAAAGAAGAGATGAAAATCGGTGAAATTTTGAAGGGGTCCACCTGTTTAAGACCCCCAACCCCCAAAATGAGAAAAAGCATAATATGGAAAAAAAAAGTCTCTTCCTCAAAGATTGAGATAATAAAATAAAGCGGAAACAGGAAAGTGAGGAGAAGAATAGGGTACAGTTGGCCATGCATCGTGATATTTTACTGTGACTGTACTCTCCATGCGAGGCTCCAAAAATATGGGAAAAAACACAACACCACTGTCACATCCGGTATATAGCCAATATTGACTTTTTTCGATTATTTCTCACACTTTGTTATTCTCGAGGAATCAACCTTTCACCTAAAAGGAGAATTTCTCAAATCAGACAAACGGTTTGAAAAAAAACCGATTTCAAAGTTACGGCCTCGGTTATGGCAAAATTTTGGTGTTGCGTTAATTTTGCACGCCAGTGTATTTTGATTATCTACAATGACCAAGAAAGATCTATGGCTGTAGGAGTCTCTTCGGGTCTTCTCCTCATTGTAGGTGTGTAGATCCATGTGAAAAATTTCCTGTCGGATACCTACAGAACTAATTAGAATAGAATGACATTTACTTTTATGGATCAACGGTGCTTAATTTTATTCAAATTTCAACCTTGTGCCTACATCATAACAGTTTTGTGTGCATTCTCTAATCGACCATTAAATAATGGGATGCATTGCGGCTTTTTAATTAAGCACTAAACTTACTCAGGTTTAGGTACCAGCTACTGAAATTAGCGATAGATTAGCCGTAGCATTGATTACCAAACGCAAAGCTCCAATAATTGAATCACTTTGCTACGAGTTTTTGTTGGTTATACAAGACAGCTATACCTATACTGAAATTACGTTGATCAATTTCCAAATATCCTATAAAAACAAATGATCATCCCGTTTTGCTGGGTTTCTTTCAAGACGGTATTAATACTCAATCCAATTCCGAGACCTTGGTAGATTACCTTGCAAGGTTGAATTGTTACGGCGAAAATCGCTAGAGAATATTAACAACAAATTTCGACGGCGATTAAATAGTAAATACTCTGATTTTGAAGAATGTTGAAATCCTCGAGACGACAAGCCCATTTAGATCACTATCAAATTAAGTTTTCTGTTTCGAAACTGTGTAGTCTGATTAATGATTCGCGCTTCGCACCAAAAAAGTGCAACAAAGAGACGGCAAAAAAAATATAGAAGAACAAGAGTGAATAGGAACATTAAGCATTACGAATTGAAGAATACACATCTATTGTTTCATATGAAACGCACTGATGCTTGTTGAATGCCCAATTTTGTTTCTTGAATACGCCAATTTAGTGCTTTCTTCAGCAAAGAGCTTCCTCAAGCCATAATAATACGATTTTCCTATGGCGAGAGTTATCTTTTGCACAATCACTTGTCAAACTGGTCCGAAAAAAAATTGGTTCACGTACGCACGAGAATAATTCAAGTTTGTTCATATACCGGAATAATAGGCAGGCTCTTGGCACCACCAGAAACCAGTTGACATTTAAATCCGGGCAACTGTTTTACAAGGTAACGATATTGTCTTTCACATTGCTTGGGAGGTGTCCCAGAAGTCCTGCAGACCAGTTATTACATTTCGATAAAAAAATGACTAACTGTTGGAGTGACAAAGGCCCTCGAAAAAGCCAATAATTGACCATCGAAATTGAGGAAACATTGCAGCAAAAAAATCTGAATCCTCAAGTTGATGAAGTGATGGTGCTTTCAAGGTCGCGCACCATTACCGCTTAAGTGGAGCACAGTACTTGAAACTTTAATTGAAACGAGTGTGGATTTAGCATTTGAAATTGTTCAATTAATGGTAATTATTGACAAATCTACCCGCGGGCCACTGCTACCGTGAAAATTCCAAATAGCTACCTCTTTATACTTCACAAGCTAACACGAGATAGCATTTTGAGATGGACCTTCCCTTGCCCGTTTAGTGGACAGGAAATAATGACTTTCTCGAGGCTCATATTTTTAGGGTTTCACGAGACCGGCCTTGGTCTTGGTCTTGGTCTTGGTCTTGGTCTCGAATTCAAGACCAAGACCAAGACCAAGACCATCATTTTATTGTCGAGACCAAGACCAAGACTTGGCCCCCAAGACCAAGACCAAGACCAAGACTTTTCAAGTCTTGGTCTCGAGTCTCGACTTTTTTTCCGTATTTTGACTAATTCAAAGAAAAAAAATCTAGCTAGATGCGAGCAACAGTATATACCATATTATGCAAGTCTGTGGTCAGGTTCATTTTTAGGAATGTTAAATATTATGTGATTGACTTAAGAACACTGCCTCGATTAGAACTTTTACTTTTATTATTAGTTATTGCATGAAGGTATGGAAATATAACATTTAATATATTATAATGTGTATAGTTGTGACAAAGTGCTTGATTTATGGTACCTACTAATACGGGATACTATTCCATTTGGCAGGCAACACATACCTACCCCAGGCCCTGAAGTGAAGTCATAAAAGTAAAATCTAACAAATTAGTAGGACGTATTGAATAACCAGCCCAAATAAAAATACATCGTTTTCTATATGTATACCTACCCACAATTACAACCTGGCATAGCCTCTTTGCTTTTCTCTGTTTCCCATATAGTAGGTACTTGCGGGGGTTTTCAAAACTACTTTGTTTGAGGGTGTTTCTTAAAAATACAAAGAATCCAAAGTTTATGTATTGTGTTTTATTTAAAGAACAAACAAAAATTTTCTAATTCCATCTTAATCTTCGCTTGGAGACGCTTGGAGTTCTAGTTAAAATTCGTTCAAGGCATTGTAGCTTTGGAAATTGTTGATAAAAAATAATAATTTAGTTTGATAGGGTTCGTAATAGTCGAGGCAATAGTTTTTTAAATTATTGTTCTTGTTGTTGTATTTTTATTTTGGACTTGGGGATTGGGGAATCGAGACTCGAGACCAAGACCAAGACCTCCACGTCAAGACCAAGACTCTTGCTGTCAAGACCAAGACCAAGACCAAGACCAAGACCAGATTTTCAGACATTTTCGAGACCAAGACCAAGACCAAGCGGGTCTTGGTCTTGGTCTTGGTCTCGTGAAACCCTACATATTTTCGAAGTTCTGAAGGCAATGTTCCACAAGGTGTCCAGAAAATGGCGGAAAAGCTCTCCAGTACGTTGTAAGGGACTCCGGACTCCTTCAAGGAACTCCGGAAAAATGAGAAAAAAAAATCTTTGACTTTTATTTTTGAGGTTATTAAGTGTCAAGGGGCTTTGAACCCATTCAGTTATGTTATTTCAAGAGATTTCAGTTCACTGTTGACGGCAGAATCATAATAGTCCAGGAAAAATAGACATTCACATGGGAAAAAATTGTAACAGACTAATTTTTTACATGCACCTTAGTATTGTGACCCTCAATAAATTTTGAAAGTTCCCCATTGATATCGTTTCCGCTAGTGAAGTTACGTGTGGTCAAAGGTCACGAAAAACAGTTTTTCGCATAAATCTTCAGCAGAACGACGAGCCTAATCGACGAGCGTCATGTAGACTTGTTATAAAAATCGACACGGTTCTGGTTCCCCAACGGTAATTTTCTCAAAATGAAATTTGCACATTCCATGAATGTGAAAGAACTCCAGTGCAAACCTCGACATGCGGTGAATGCGGACATGCTGCGGATGAAAGTTGAAGGAAAGACTGAATTTCCTCCTGTTTTGGAGGAAAAAATTTCGAAATCGGACCCACGGTTTTCCAGTTCTCCTCCTTGGAAAAACTGCAAATTTTCCAACTTTCAATCTCTTTTTTGATAGATTCCCCCCTTTTTTCAAGAATAGGTAGCTGGTTCTTGAACATTTCCCAACACTTTTTTTCACAATTTCCCGAAAAAAAATTTCTGCTGAAAATGTGGAACCGACCTGGGGACCAGAGACCAGATTTAGATGATGGGGCTTGAATTAAAGCCTCAATTGACGATTTTTACAATAAGATGATTCGGAAAAAGATTGGGGTTTTTCTTTGATCTTCAATTCCTGACAAAATTTTCAATTTCCTGCAAATTATTTGAATCTTTATCTCTAATTCCAACTTCCCACCCGAAGGGACGTCTCAACAACAACAATTCCATAGTTCCTGGATACTAGTCGGGAAAGTTTTGGGGTGATACTACCGATTGAAAGCAAGGGAGAAGGAAGAAATTGATATACATATTGATGTAATGTACATTTTACATGTGAATTTTCTCCTGGGAGAATTTTAGGAACACGACATTCCTTTAGTAAATTTCTTCCGTGACTTTATTATCTATATTTACCATTATCGGAAATGAATAAATTCTATATCTCGTGATGGTTCGCCAATACAAAAAACTTTCGAATAACCATTTATAGCAAATTGATTGAGCTACAAATTAGCTTTGTGTATTTTTTGATAAAGGTTGTCGTTCTCGAGATATATGCGAAAAACTGTTTTTCGCGACCTTTGACCTCGCGTAACTTCAGTAGCGGTAACGATTTTGATGGGGAACTTTCAGAAATTATTCAGGGTGACAATACTAAGGTACATGCAAAAATTCAGCCTGTTACAAATTTCTCCCAACCAATCCCATTTTTTTGTCCATTTTTCCTGGACTATTAGAGATGTACGGAGCTTTCTGGGAACTGCTTTGTGGTATGAACGGTTTGTGCCTGATTTTTTCACTCTGGTGGCTAACCATTAAGAAAATAAGAATCCAGGAACGAATTTCCCCGGAATTAATTTCCCGGAAGCAATTTCCCCTGGAGGGAATTTCCCCAGAAGTAATTCCACCGAAATGAACTTTCCTCAGAAATAATTTCTCCTGGAAGGAATTTCCCCAGAATGATTTACACCGGAATGAAATTCTCTCGGAAAGAATTTCCCTTGAAAAGAATTCCCCTAGAGTAAATTCCGTTCAATTGAATTTCCCCCAAAATAAATTCACCGAACCCCATTGAGCTTCGAAAGCCATGGAAAAACCACGTGGGGGGCCAATGAAGCCCTGAATAAAAAAAGGCAAAAGGGAGCTTACTGGAGCTCTGAAAGTTACGAAAAAATGTGAGCTCATCAGGGCTCCAGATGACACATGAGGGCACAAGAGTGTCCGCAATAGAGATTCGAAAGCCACGGAAAAATGCAAGGTGGCTCAGTATGGCTTCAAACGATATTGGTGACACAAGGGGGGCAAGGGGCTTGATATAACAAAAGGAGACAAAAGGGGGCTTACTGGAATTCTGGAAGCTACAAAAAACCATAAGGCGGCTTATTAGGTCTCCAAACATGACATATCACGGCAAAAGGGGGCCCAAGAGAAATACGAACGCCACGGGAAAATGCAAGGGGGTTCAGTAGGGCTTCAGACGATATTGGTTATACAAGGGGACCCAAGGGGCTCTATATAACAAAAGAAGGCGAAACGGGGCTCACTGGTACTCTGAAAGCCAAAGAAATCATAAGTGAGCTGATCAGAGCTCAAAACTACACATTTAGTTTGGAGAAGGCGCAAGGGGTCCGATAGAGTTCCGAAAGTCATGAAAAAACGACACAGGGGCCCAATGAAGCTCTGTAAAATAAAAGCAGACTAAAAAGGTCTCACTGGAATTCTGAATGCCACAAAAACACATACGCAGACTCATATCAGGACTCCAACTACATTTGAGGACCCAAAGGGGCCCCAAAGGACTCTGAATAATGTGATGGCAGAAGGGTGAATACCAGCCTCTGTGAGTAAATAAAAATGCAAGGGGGCTCAGCAGGGCTTCAAATCAAATTGAAGACCCAATAAGAGGGCCACTGAAGCCTGGATCACACAAGATGGCAAAGGAGGACCGTGTGGAATTTCGGAAGCCATGAGGCACATAAATCATTTAGGGCTCGAAATTATCCTTGAAGACACAAGGGAACCCGATTTCAGGCCGAATACCACATACAGGCTCAAGGGGCATACTAGTGCTTCGAAAGCCTAAAAAAAATGCAAGTGAGCCCAACAGAACTTGAAACGGTATTGAAGACAAAGGGGCCCAGTGGACCTCTGTAGAACATAATAACGGAAAATGAGGCATACTGGTAGGTACCTACTCCGAAAGTCATGAAAAAACATGAGGGGACTCAACAGGACTCCAGCTACACTTTAAGACACAATGGGGACCAATAGGGCTCCAAACATGATATGACGGCATAACGTTGCTTGCTGCTCCGGGAGTCATGGAAAATGTTAACGGGCTCAGCAGGGCTTCAAATTACATTGAAGACAGAATAGTGGGGGCCAAATAAAGCTCTTGATAACAGAAGACTGCAAAAGGGGTCTTATATCACGTTCGAAAAGCAACGAGAAAACACAAAGGGACAAAATCAAGCTGAGGTAAAGGGCAAAATATTATTTGACGATGAATTGTCTGGTCACGTCCTAGAAGAAGGAGGAAATTGGATATTGTGTTTTGAGATACTGTTTCGTCAAAGCGAAATCATTTCCGATGAAAGTTCATTGCGGTGGGATTGATTCTGGGGAAGTTTCTTCCGCGGAGGAAATTATTTCCGAGGAAAGTTCATTCCGGTGGAACTAATTCCGGAGAAATTCCTTCTAGGGGTAATTATTTCCGAGGGAACTTCATTCTGGTGGAATTCCTGCTGGCGAAATTCCTTCCAGGGAAATTTATTCCCGAGGGAAGTTCATTCCGGTGGATTTCATTCCAGGAAAATTCCTTCCAGGGGAAATTATTCCCGGGAAATTGGTTGCGGCATAATTCTTTCAGGGGAAACTCGTTCCTGTTATGAGAAAATAACATCAAATTGGACGCCAATTATGCAGCTTTTATCACAAATTGACCAAAAACCTCGTAACAGCACCGCTACCAGGTTGTCCAAACCTTGAGAACAATTGATTCTGCAGATTGACGCCTCACTCTTCAGAATTAATGCCATTCTTTCTCAGCACCATGATGATCGCAGGCACGTCTTTTGCTTTTTGTCTCGATCGTTGATCCGACAGGACACGAGCGAAACTTCTACACGATTGAAAGATAGTCTTTGGCAGTTATATGAGCAGCTGAAGCGTTAGTCTTTGGCAGTTATAGCCAGTTATAGCCTCAAGCCACTATAGTGGCTATAGCCACTAGACCATCATAGTTCGCTGCTTCTTTCTAATTTGAAGGCTCCCAAAGATGTCTGGTGGGCACCTTCACAAGTTTACTACATGAATTTCATCGAAAGGAGCATCATGTTCTGGTTTTACTTTACTTTCTCGTTCGGCTCCAAACACAAACTGTTGAGTTGGTTCCTTGAGTATATTATGGCTGTTTTTTGACAACATATCACGATTTTAAACTGAAACCATGCCAAATTTTGTTGTTGTCGCGGGCATTGTCTGAATTTTAGCGATATACTTATCGCGAAAATATGCGATTAGTTTAGTTAAGTTTAGTTCATTTATACTCTACTACAATGACCTTAGCTTGGAAGGTCGCATTTGCTAGCCCCATGAACCTGAATAACATGAATCAGCCGGTCTAATGCTATCTGACACGCCACCTAGTAGACAATAAGAGCCCATAAGTCTTGATGGACCACCACTGAATCGAAAAAGGGCTTCTGCTTCATCTTGGTGGTAACCTATAGGCTGTCCAATTTTGTGTGTGGCTCTCCCTCTCGTAGAGTTATCAAAGCAATTTTTGTAAAGCATCTCTAGAAGCAGGTCACCTACTCGTGTGTGATAATAGAGTGCCGTTTGGGTATCACGGGTTCACCAGTTTGGCAGGAGAATACGATGTTAAGATCAAGTTTTACCCTGAGATATCATCCCCAGTCGATTCCGGTGGAGCGGGCTAATCGTATTTTTTCCTTAGTACCTATATGATTTCAAGAGACTCAAGTCTGACTACACGATTGAAAATCTGAAATACCTTACCTATAGGCTGCACTAGACGGTCACCATTCTGTTACGAGATATCTATAACATGATATCCGATATTCCATGTTCCAAACAGTAAAATGACGTTTTGTTAAAAGATACAAGGTCACCGGCCAAATGCAGCTCGAAGTGGCCCAACACATCGCAACAAATTTGGTATCAAAATTGTGACATATTTTGCTTTGTAACAGAATTGTGATCGTATTATACATCGTTTATGATACAGCTCAAAAACCCTGTGAAAATTAGATCACGTCAGTGAGAAAACAATAATTTTTTCTCATCAGCCGAGCACTTCGAATAAATGGCTGACAGACTGCTACGCTGGAGTTCATTTGTGAAATGCTAGATGGCGTTGCAAGTCATGATATCATGAAACTTACAGGGTGGGCCACAGACGACCAGTCGATAATACACCGCGGTCGATATTCGCCTTCTTCCCCTACTTCAGATATTTCAAATTTCGAATTTACAAAATAGGGAATACTGGAAAAGGTTGATTCACCCAAGCTCATCGAGTTTTCGCCGTAATTCGTTGAGATTTGAAGCATGTCAGCTTGGACAATATCTTCCACTATTCAAGCGGGTGATTTCCCAAAAAGCAAGCATGGATGAAATTTATTTGATGCAAAATATGTTGAATGTATTATCCCTCCCACATGTGTCAGAAGAAATGATTATGTATTGGGATGACGGAGGACTGATCCATGCCTCTGAAGATTTGTGACATAGTAGATTTTTCAATTTGGCACTCACCAGGTGTCTATTTCCATATTTCAACTTCTGAAGGAACTTAATGTCTTCCTTGAAGGAAGAGATTATTATGAAAATGCGATAAGATATAGACCAAATGGGCGACAAAACTAATCACAGTAAGGCCTAAAACTTGAAGTTGAAGTACTTAAAGTACAAAAATCTGAATCAAAAAAGATCGAAAGGACAAAAGGTCTAAAGCAAAAAATATCTTGAGCAAAAATGGTCCAAGGTACAAGAGGTCAGAAGTACAGAACACAAAAGATATAAAAAACTAAGAGGTCAAAGTACAAGAAGTCAAAAATACAAAAAGTTCGAGTTCTGCTGCAGACTAAGATATTTTGCCTTTTTTATAGCTCATGAAGAACTTCTCTGCTATACGACCAATCCAAGTACATGAATATTATTGATTGTGATGAAAGACAGGGACGAGGCATATTCAAAACAGTCTCCGCTTCGCTAAATGCTAGATTTATATAAAGGATAATTTCAAAGAGCTCTCAAATTAAATGTCAGATATTCACCAGAAGATTCCAAAATTCGATCGTTAAATCTCACACATCATACATCTTCAAATCCTTGGCATTTCCAGCAGACCTGAAAATTACCACCACAGTTAATAATTGTAGCAGCGAATCTTTTTACCACAGCACGACCTTAATTACCCCTTTCTCGACTTTTTGCCCGGAATTATATACCTGCGTACTTACTTTATGAGTAATTTCAGAGGTATCTAATTCATAGCTTTACAAAGTATTATATAGGGCAGCTATACCAAGCAATATGCTTCAATATAATTTGACCCAGTACTTAGTAAAATTTCAGTAAACTCTTTGCAGTCTGGTTCTAGTTAAATGCCAAGTTTTTCCCGGAAAGAACTTATGAAACGTACGTAATTTTTATGCACTTATCCGTCACTAATAACCGTGTAATATTTCAAAGTATCGCGACTAGTAAATTGGTTATGGTGGTGGCAGTTGCGTAACTTTTCTCTCTCCGTAGGACTAGGCACTGTTCATAAACTAATTAAACGTAAATATAGGTTTTATATTGTATAGAAAATGCCTTATGAGACAATAAAATTGAACTTTCTTCCAATCTTCCTCTCTGTACCTGCCACGAACAATGAATACATAATACATGGCTCGTTTGTTTGTGTCTCGATATTTTATTGACAGTTTCCGAAATATATAAAACTTTCTATATTGGTGGCTTCTTTATACTCAAATGGGAAATTTGCTGTTCCTGTATATTATACGTTTATAAACACACAGTTGCATGTGGATTACATAATTTTGAAGAAAGTGGTGTGGGTGTGGTACCATATCTGTATCATCGTAAAGGTCAATATTTGGGTTAGCGAAGCGCGGAAGCGATGATCGATGGGTTAATATTGAGCTTTTAGAAAGTTTTTTTTATTAATATTATAGGCATTATTGTTAATAGCTTAGACAAGTCTAGACTGAGCGTTAGGAAATATTGCATCGTCGCTTAATAAAAATAAATCCATAATTTGTAAATACGTAAATCGATAATGGCTCAGAAATAAATGAGGTTTTCAATATACCTACAACTACATGCACAGTTTGACGATTATGTGGCGGTTTCCAGTTCATCGTGTTAAAGCTCTTATGTCAGTTTAATTGGATGTTATGCTGTTTCCGTTCGCGCAGGCATGCTACTTTTCGATTTATAGCCAATGTCCGATTTTCTCTTGCATAATTATAATTCCGAAATCGAAAACATGAAAATGAACTAAACTGTTGCAGAAACGCGTTTGATATAAACAAGAAAAGCTACAATTTTGTGTGGTTTGAAAAGCGCTTGCATAATTATTCATCAACACGGTACAAACCAGAGCTTATCTCAAGAGGTCGACGGCATAATGCAGAAAACTCGTTACTGATTTTGCCCAATGGCATGTATGAATTGAAATTCTCTAATTTATGAAAATTTCATATTGCACCGCGTTACCGTTTTAGGTGCGGTTTCGACTTTCTTCCAGTGACATTTTCGTTAGGTTTATGTACGTGAAACATGACAAAAAGTGAAAATTTTCCTGCATTAGCTATGCCATAGTCATAGTTTTATTTATTAATTTATTCAAAAAACGAACAAATCTACCGGCGCATAATAATATAAGTCAATTCAGTGAAAGTTATTGGCTGAACTGTCGAGCTCAAAATCAAAAATCGCAAAATGTTAAAAACTCGACTGTTACTGAATCGTTTTCAGCTGCCTTTCAAATGTCTTCGAGATTCATAGTGGGTACCTAATTATTCAAAGATTGCAATTGTTCAAGTAGTGCTGAGTACCTCAGGTTTTTCCGCGAACATTCAGGGCACTAGAATACATGCGAGTATCTAAGCGTATTTGTTTTGTATCTACAAAGTTCACTTATATACCTACTTACGAGAGAAATTATGAATCTCATTTCATGCTAATTGCCAATGAAAACTAAGGCGAATCATTATAACAACGGAAACTGCAAAGAACTAGGAAGTATAATGATAAAGTAATTGAATAACGTAAGCTTTCTATAGCAGAAAAATAGCTGGATTTTTTCAAAATTATTCCAGTTTTTCCCTTACGTTGCAAGTTTCCAGGCTATATCACACGTACTTCTGGTGGTCACGATCGAGATGATCTCGCTTTTTTCGGGACGATTCTAGGTCACTCTTGTTCTTTCGGTGATGTCAATAATACGGTGCATCGCACTTTCACTTTCAGCTTCAGATTTTTCGTCCGACGAAACAAATTGATAAATAATTATGCCCAGAACGTAACATTCTAGCTTGTGTGCGATTAAAACCAGGAAACTCGTGATTGCTGGATTAATCAGATTGATCCAATATATCGGAGTGTTTTGGGTTTTCAATAATTACAATTAAAATCGCAATCAGAACTAGTGATAATGGTGTAACAGTCATAGAGAGGCATTGCAAAATATTTTGAAAGTTTGGAAAATCGAGCGACAAAATTGATGCAAAATTGAATTGAAAAGTAAAAGCTCAAATTCACGAACCGCGTGACGATAAATGAAGCATATTAAGAAGTAAAACTCTAATGCTGGTACTTGAAATAAGGTACTAAACATATCAAAATCTAGGTCGTATAATCAACCTTTTTTGTTATTGAAATAGGTAGGTATTAATGTAGCTCTACATAGTTTCAATAGAAATGGAAATGAATTAAGTACCTATCACCAAATTAGCCATAACGTTTTTATAAATCATTGAAATATAAAGGGGTATGTGAGGTTTGGATACCTAAGTGTCTCTTTTTTTGATTCACATACCTTTCCCTTATTTAGTTTTCTTGGAAGTTATCGGAACCTGCCAGTAAGGTTTTTGCTGGGCCTAAGCATTGCCGCCAACCTTGTCAAAAGTACGAAAAAAATCTCCCATCTAAACAGCTTTAAAGTTCATGCAAGTTCTTATGCAACCTTTTCAAATGGTGCCATAAATTAATCTGCATAGGTCAAGCCATCACACACACACATGATTAGGTGGGTTTATGATCACAGAAATCAGTTTTTTCTTGAACGATATCAATCAAAATTCGTTGTGTTATGCAAATACCCCTCGCGGACAATAAAAATGCAACCTTCGTATTTAAGCTTTAATTATTATCAAAGGATTTAAAAGAATTGGATCACACCCGGGACCGGTTTCGTCAATTTGCAAAGACAACGCCTTTCATTGTAATAATAATATGTGGTGCTGACGAAACGCGGATTCTCGGAATCCTTAATGTCATTCGCTGGTAACTTTATCAAGTTCAGTTTAACATATTGAAAAAAATGCGTATACAACAATTTTCGGTCCTTGAACAGGAAGTAAAATTGGCGGTACAGGATGACTTCTCACTTAGGTATGGCATTACTTTTGAGAGGCAGCTTCGAGGGCAGCTCCTTAACAAGACGAAAATCATCGGAACGAAATTTTGACAACTCCAATTTTCAAGGACGTGTTCTTTTCCAACAACAAAATTTCTGGCTAGATACATGGATCTCTGGCCAAATACACTGACGTGCAAAATTAACGCAGCACTAAAATTTTGCCATAACTTTGAAGTCGGTTTCCTTCCTAACCATTCGTCTGATTTGAAAAATTCTTCTTTCGGGTGAAAGGTTGATTCCTCAAGAATAACAGTGTTTAAGAAATAATCGCAAAAAGTCAATAATGGCTATAGACCGGGTGTGACATTGATGCTGTTTTTTTTCCCATAGTTTTGGAGCCTCGCATGAAGAGTACCAGCGACAGTAAAAGATCACGATCCATGACCAACTGTACCCTGGTCTTTTCTTCACATTCCTGTTTTTGTTTTATTTCATTATGTCAATTTTTAAGGAAGATACAATTTTTTCTTTCTACATCATGCTTTTTCTCATTTTGAAGGTTAGTCACTATTCAAGAGGAGTATTGTGTCCATTGCACATGTAATTCTTGCAACAAAATTGCACCGGATGGTACCCGCTCACAAAAATCTGTACCTCCACACTTTTGGTCATATACCGGGTGTGACATTGGTGTTGTGTTTTTTCCTTCATCTTGAAAGCCCCACATGGAGAGTACCATTCACAGTAAAAGATCACGGTTCATGGCCAACTGTACCCTGGTTTTCTCTCACCATTCCTGTTTTTGTTTCATTTCATTATGTCAATTTTTAAGGAAGATACAATTCTTTCCTTTCCACATCATGCTTTTTCTCTTTTTGAGGGTTAGTCACTATTCAAGAAGAGGAATGTGTCCATTTCTCTTGTAATTCTAGTCACAAAGTTGCATTGGATGGTGCCCGCTTACAAAAATCTTCGTCCCTTCATTTTTAGGCTTTGTATCGGGTGTGGCATTATTAGTGTCGATCTTTTCGATATCTTAGAAGCCGGCAAAAGTATAGAATAGAAAACTGTACCTACCGTTTTCCTTTATTGATATTTTTTTGTTTTAAATATCCATGTTTTGGGGGATATAAAGAGGTATTTCTGAATTTTAAGAAATTTCTCGTATGGCGTATTTCATAGTGGGTAGCTGTGCATCAACACTAATGATGCCACACTCTGTACATAGCCTGAAATTTAGGAAATGAGATTTTTGTAAGTGGGCACCATCCAGTGCAACTTTGTGACAAGAATTATAAGTGCAATGGACACATTTCTATTTCTCCTCTTAAATAGTGACTAACCCTCAAAATGAGAAAAAGCATGATGTGTAAAGAAAAAAAATTGTATCTTCCTTAAAAATTGACATAATGAAATGAAACAAAAACAGGAATGTTGAGAATAGACCAGGGTATAGTTGGCCATGAATCGTGATCTTTTACTGTCGCTGGTACTCTCCATGCACGGCTCCAAAAATATGGAAAAAAAACACAACACCAATGTCACACCCGGTATAAAGCCATTATTGACTTTTTTCGATTACTTATTACACTGTGTTATTTTTGAGGAATCAACCTTTCACCCAAAAGAAGAATTTCTCAAATCAGACGGATGGTTTGAAAAAAAAACGACTTCAAAGTTTTGGCAAAATTTTAGTGCTACGTTAATTTTGCACGCCAGTTTACATATAGGTCTGAGATTTTCGAACACTCAAATTTTCAAAGTTGTATTGTTCTTTGTTTGCCTTTCATTTGAAAAAAAATTAACTGATTTCAACCATCAATTTCAACACCCTGTATCTTGAGAACTATGTATATGAGAAGGCTTCGGTTACACAGCAAGTAACGATGAAAACCAGTGAATCATCTCTTGGAAAGAATTACGTGAGTGAGGAATCACCTATATACACCTCCCTGTATACTAGGGAGCGATAGAAAAATTATATTTTGAGAAATTTCGACCCATTGGCATCGCGAAAAGTCAAATACTTGGAGGAAAAAAGAATGAAAAAATCACTGTGATAACAAAAAAAGGTGAAAGTGTATAAAGGTAAGCTCAATTTTCCCGGAAAAACCTGGTAGCCTTACATAAAATAAATTATCCTGTTGTAAAAGTCATCAACTGGATTAGGCCTGATTTCAAGGTTGCTTGGTGTGAATCCATTCACGGGTGGATAAAATAATTAATGATGCTATTCTGTAAAAAATAACATTCCAAAAACGCTCTGTTATGTAAGAATTCGGGTCGGCCATTGGCTGTTGCCTAGGAAATAACAACGTAACAGAGCCTTTATGGAATGTAATTTTTCAGAGAATCGCACCATAAAATTACTCATCCGATCTAGAAAATTATTGCACTGAAAAGCGGTATAATGTAATATTTTTATTTTATTTCGACTTGGAGTCGCCACTCAAACACAAATATTTACGATGGCTCATCACAAGCCAAAACGTTTGCTGCAAGTTTTTCAAGATTGTCCAGTTGTCAAGTGTGAATTTCCGTAAATCGCAGCGAAACACTTGAAGAAACTGTGAAATTGAAAATGGACCTATTACGTGTGAAATTATACTTTTTACTTTATCCTCTGAAAAAACGGTAGTTGTATGCAACTTGTCGTTTAGACGTGATTCCATTCCTCCGACCATGTCGAAATTTTTTCGCTAGATGCCTATCTGGCCCAGCCTATCCTGGCCAAGTGCAGATCGGGTGGAAAAGCGGCAAAATCTGAGACTACCCAGTACCCATATGTAAACTTTGAGGGTATCCAAAAGTGAGACACTCGTATGGCGCCATCTTTTAGCGGCCTTTTGCGATGGGTATAGTGGAGGCAGTAGTGGTCGCAGCAGCTTTTCATAAGCCAACTGCCTCGACCATTATCCTCCACATGGTACTTTGGGTCTCTGACCTGAAGGATGGGACTATAAACAAGGGACATGAAGGTAGATCCCTTCATGAAAAAGCCTAGATAGAGGCTTTGAAGCCAGAACGATAACGATGTGAATCATTAGAAAAAGAATCTCAGAATACATATAAGTAATCTTAATAATAATTGAATCATTGTGTTTCCGCCTAGGATGCTTCAGCACTGATGAGACCCCAACAGGTTGAAACACGGTGTCTGCTGGATTTTTGGCTGCTGCTCGGTCGGTCTGATGTTCCGAAATTCTTTTCCTCATAATTCACATTGTTATATTGCTTTAGCGTAAAAACCTCTGCCTTTTTTCATAAAGACGCCCATCTTTTACTTTTTCATTTGCTTTATTTTATATTGAGAGTCATCTAGTCGCCAAAACTTGAAAAAAGTCATTGCCGAGCATCAATGTTCCAGTCACGGCACGTTTCAAGAACCAAAAACGTATACCTAGTGATTGTGAAAACTCATCAACAAAACGAAAAAGAAAACAAAAAAAAATTCTGTGAGCTAAATTTTACAACTTTTTGGCACTGTTCGGACTTCATTTCGCCGATTCCATGCCTCTATGCAAGCAGAACCGGGAAGATGGACTGGAAACGAATAGCAAGAAACAGACAAGAAAGAAAGGTTTTAGTAGAGGAGGCTCAGGCCCTGAACGGGCTGTAACGCCACATATGAATGAATGAATGAATCAAGCAAGCCGCCAGTTGCCTCGCATGTAACTCTCTTGTTCTTTCACTGACGTTGTCTTGTCTCAGCGGAGAATGGACATCATCCCTTTTGTGACATTTCACATTACCTGTTGAATGATGACCCGGTATTGAAAGAGATCAAAAAAATTCGGAATGAAAAGTATGGATAGAACTGGCAATGCCTCAACGAATTTCAGTAATCAGTAATCAGTTTCAGTAATTTTGTTTCCAAATGCTGGGCCATTATTTGATCAATTAGCAATTGATTTTGTTTTCCTCCCTCATTCCATATGATTCATGTGTCAAGAATTTATTGCTTGTTTTTTTTTTGTTTTGTCTGCTATGCATTTTTTCTTGTCATATTTTATTTTGTAACATGTTGAGAGGGTTAAGTAGAATAGCAATTGTGCTAGACTTCGCCCCTCTTCATTTGTTATTCATTTACTGAATAAAGTCGCCTTCCGCTAAGACAAGGCAACGTAAATAAAAGAGCGCAAGAGTGACGTGTAGGGAACTGACAGCTGAATAGTGAAACAAGAAAGATGTACGATAGGATAATTGATCCAAGCGTACGAATCGAGGGGTGTGGAATCGTTATGTGAGCAACGAATGACTGTAAAGCGGGTTCAGCAGGAGAACGACGATGGCTAAAGTGGTAGGTACAGGAATGCATTGTTTTGTGACTCAATAACGATCATACGTATTGAATCTGAAGACACTCTGGTTCGACTAACTACTGAGCTACTAACCCCTAAAACCCATCTAACAAGGCCAAAGTCCTTGTAGAACTCGACATGGTGGAGGCGCCGGGCTTTAAACGGCACCCATCAGAATCCACAGAACTGACACTCGGGCTGTAGATTGCATTTTTCTTCATTTTTTGCAATATGTACACAGAGTGTAACACTTTTTTGTCAATATTTTGGGAGGTGGTAGAGCACCAAAAAAAAATAAGTAGACTTTTCAGAAAAATTTATATCAGAAACGCATTATAACGGAGATAGAGGCTTCCAAAAGTGAAATCTCAAAATAGTTTTTTTTTGTTATAACTCTAAATTCAACCACTGGATTTTGACCAAATTTTGTACACAAAATAAGTTGATGCACACCTACAAGCTGATCATAATGACTGTTGCCACATTTGTAAAACTTGAATTTCAATCAAGTATTTATTCAAGTTTTTTTTTTCTTCGAAAGTACGTTCTTCTCGATGCTCTATCATCTGCCGAGATATCAACAAAAAAAAAGTGAAACACCTTCTATATGAAGATACATTTGAGTTCAATCGAATTTCAAGAAGGAGTAGCTAACTGAATTAAGGTGAAAAAGAATGGATGAAAAGTATGGATGGAACTGGCGATAGCCTCAAAGCAATTGAGTCACTTCCGATTTTTTTGATACTGGGTCGTCACTCAACGAGCGGAGGAAATGTCACAAAGGGATGGTCTTTCTCCGCTTAGATAAGACAACGTCAGTGAAAGAACACAAGAGTTACGTACGAGGGAACTGGCGGCTCGATAGTGAAGTGATAAAGATGGAGGAAGAGAGCAAATAATGGATATTTGATTCAAGCATACGAATGTGGGAGTGTTGAATCGGTATCTGAGTTACGGGTCGAGTGCCTAAGGAGTGATTTCACAGACACTTCTCTCAAAAGTCAAAATTATGAAGAAAGTATCGTGTGATCAAATAAATTCCTATTGTAGGCAGGCTGTACCCTAGCCGAACGCAGTAACACCCCTGAATTTGACCAGGCCACAACCTACCTAAAATAAGTATTCATTTGATCACACGGTAGTATGTCTGCTCTGCGCCTTTGTACATACAGGGTGATTCATCCTCTAGGGATTTCACGTTTTATTCGGAAGTCTGTCGTGATAAATCAACAAAATTTCCAGGATATGCTTCTCCAATCACGTTCTTTCAGAAAATTAGAACAATACAACAAACAGGGTGACTCAAATGACGGGAAAAAATTAAAACCTATCGTAGGTACATTTTTTACATTTCAAATCACTCGGTATTTGATTGAAACGGCCTTCGTTTGAAAAAGGATGCGACCAGCAAAGCTCATTTTGGAAATTTAATTGACCTATGATTGAAGACTTTCGAATAAAACGGAAGTTCCTGGAGAATGATCCATGAAGAGTTAATCACCACGCGAATTCTCATTTTGTTCAGAAGTACTTTGTCCCAGATCAGCCAATTTTCCAAATTGGCTTCGTTTTTCACGATCTCCCAGATAATGAGTACTTTTTGAATACAGTGTTTCAAACGGCAAGAAAAAAATGTTTATTCATAATTTATCTGGAATTATTTTTCGTGCTTTTGAATCACCCTCTATTTGCAACGACCCTATTTTTTAAAAGAACGTGATTGTTAAAGCATTTATCCTGAAAATTCGGTTCATCTACCATAAGAGGCTTCCGAATAAAACGTGAAATCCGTGGAGGATGAATCACCCTGTACAGTTAAGATACGCAACGACTAAATATATTGAATACTGGAAGAAAAATGAACTTTTGTTAAAAGGAGAACTGAGGAATGAAGACAACAAGAACATGATATTTATACAGGGTACCCAACTGAAGCACAACAGAGGGGTTTTTGGACATTTCATCTCATTTTTTTGAAAAAATCTCGCACAGGTCGATTTTTATACCGAGGCGAAAGAGGGGGATATCTGAAACATACATTGGCGAATTTCTATCTTCACCTCTTCACCACAATATTGAAATTTCAAATGACATCACCTACTTTGCGATACATCAAATTGAAGGGAATCAGATTCTCTTTCTAAAAAAAAATATTTTCAAGATTTTTAACCCCACCTCTTGTTTTCCTAAAATTTTTTGAGTGTCCAAATCCTTATTCTTGACCTCTCCATTTTCTTCATTGCAGTCAACGTCATCCTGTACAGCGTCAAGAAAGAAAATTTTCTGTGAAAAAAAGTGACACTCAAATTATTCAACTCTTCGCTCCCCTATCACAACTTCTGAAAAAAAAACGACGCTGCCCACTTTGTGATACATCAAATTGAAGGTAATTGAATTCTCTTCCTGAAACCAATTTTCCCAAGATTACCAAAAACCCCCTCTCCCCCCTGAAATGTTTTGAATATTGAATAAATTGGGGGAAGGATTGAAAATGGAAAAAAAAAGTTTTCGGAAAAAGAATTTGACTTTCTCTAATTTGATGTACCTATCACAATTGAGGTGATGTCTTGTTGAATTTTGAAGTTGGGGTGGGGGAGAGCAAAGGGGTGGATTTGGGTAGCACTTTTTCCACCAAAAATTTCCTTCTTTAATGCTATCTGGGATGACGCTGACTAAACTGAAGAAAATTGAGGTGTTAAGAATATAGAATGAGACAGTCGAAGAGTTTTAGAAAGCAAGAGGGTAACGTTGAAACATTTAAAAAAACATGTTTTCATTAAAAAATAATAAAACTTTTCAATTCGATGGATTGCAAGGTGGGTGGTGTCATTCAAAATTCCGGAGTTGTGGTGGGTGGCGGTGAGGGGGGTTGAGATGGGAATTCGCCATCTCCACTGTATGTTCCACTTGTCCCCCTCGATATAAAAATCGACCTGTCCGAGCTTAAAAAAAAAAGATGAAATCCCCAAAAACCTCTCTGTTGTGTTTTTGCTGATGGGCCATCCTGTATAGAACTTTTAGTGAATGCCCTTCAAGTAGGAAGAGAAAGAGATTTATTCCATAATATTGCGTATCTCAGTTGCTGAAGAAGGCGGGCTAATAAAACCGTACGTTTCAGACTTTGTGATAAGATAAGATTTTACCATGAAACGTCACTGTCACACTTGCACTCTCGAGCCCTACGTTTTATTCCCAGAGGTTACTTGAGAGGAAATTTACTTATTAAAGGCTGCATATTATCAAAAGGTAGAACAACGAACAGTTGATGATGATGACGAAAGAAATGTAACAGAAAGAAAAATACAAAAAATACTAACATGATTGAGGTAAAGAAAAAGGGAAAAAGATGACTGTGAAGCCAACGAGAAATGAGCCAAATGGCAGGATGTTCAGAGAAATGAAAGAGAAACGATATAGCTTGAAGCATCCAGAGATGCTTGTATAGTTTCGAAACCCGGATTTATTTTTCCCTTAGTCTAAATTCAAGACAAACTTTGAGATTTCATTTCTTCTATTTTATTTAAATTTAAATATTTTCAATGAATACTCTCAAAATCTAAGGAGAATACTCTGAAAATGATCCAGCTGATTTCGGAGTTTCAGCATCAACAAAAAACTATTTCAGCACCATTTCTGCGATAAAAGCTTTTGGTAAAAACACTAACCAACAACTCCGCCCTATTTGTCACATTCCAAAATGATTGTCGCCTAAACTATCAGCCCAAGTTACATTTGGCATTATTTGAAATCAGAATCCCATAATCTATATAAATTTTTCAAAAGAACAGGAGAGGTTGCAGTTTGAAAAAATTGCCGATGACGTCACTGCTTGAAAACAGGTAAGGGTAAAAAAATAAAAACGACCAGAAAATCTATCTTGTGAAAAGTATCAATTTGACCTATCAAACCGTTCTTTTAAATTTTGAATTTGACTATCTTAAATTCACGGATTCATCGAGAAAAAAGATTGAAATAATTTTTATCCGAGCTATTGTTTTCCTCATCTTCGATTTGATCTAAACTTTACTCAACTTGAGAGAGAATTCATGTCTTTGAGTTAGTTCTAGATATTTAATAACCAATACAAATCAGGGTTACACATGAGAAAATTAACAAAGTACCTATTTATTGGTCAAATGGATACCTACTTAGAGATTTTATGGATTTTCCGCAGTCAACTAGCATTTTGTATCACACAAAAAGAAGCTCTAAGGTAGGTAGGTAGATATACGTTTACCTGATAAATCGACCAAGCTAACAAGTAGGTACTTATAATAACCAAGTATACATAGTGCAAATTGCACGTCTCCCCAGGCCTGACCTGCATTAATCTTTTATTTTCTTCCAGACAACCAGAGTCCGAATGTGCACGCTTGAGTGCCCGAAATAAACCGTGAGTGCGAATTTACGATTAGATATTTTTCAAATGATATTGCAATTGATCCAAGAGAAACTACCTACTTGGTGCAATACCGTGTAATGCTGGGTATATCCAGTATAAATGCAATAATACAGTTTAATTTTAATAATAAAATATATAGGTACTTCGATTAAATTTTCACCTGTTTAGCCGATATACCTACAATCTGATTTTGGTCGCGTTGTTGCATATCGAAGGCGATTTGTATTCAAGGTTCAAGCTTTTAGAATGCAAGTGCCTTTCATTAATTAATGTGTAGTAATATTGTAGCATTCATACTAGCAATTTACATCGATATGCTCAGCATGTTCGTTTTCAAGTACATAATCTCATTGGTTACAGTTATTTTATTAGGTACAAGTACTTTGAGCTGTAGTTATACATTAGGTAGTTATACAAATAAGCTTTACACTTGGCGAATCGTGATGGCTCAATCACTACGTTTTACACCTTTATCTGCAAATTGTTGAAAGCTTACAAGGTCATTACGAGTCCTGTTATAGATTTGTAAATTTTAATTTTGATTCAAGTATACAAAAACTTGAGAAAGATCAAGCTTTAATTATAGAATTCCCGTTCAGTTTTAATTATATTTGCCTAGTAACCTATAACATTCAAAAGCCGCACAATTCATTTCCTAAGAGAAGGCAAAGAAGTGAACTTTTCCATGCTATATGGATAAATTTATTTTGTTTGGCGAAAAAGTTTGCAAGCAGGTAGCACTGCAAGCATGCAGGTAGCAGTTCAAACATATCAGCAAGAAACTTGTCGCGCTTTTATATGATAAACTGCTCGAATACTAAGAAAAATACACCTAGAAAGTGCTATTTAATTGCCTGAAATTATAAACATTCGCTCCAGCACAAAGTATAATAATTGCGCTCTAATGTATCAACGTTAATTAATCTTATTACCTGGCACACAAGCACTGAAATTGTGTAATCGGACAGGTGAGCTTTGGAGCTATTCGTCCGAAATTTTTAGCTTCAAGCCGTCATCGTAAAGATCCTGCGCGAATTCGTTAAAATCGAGAGTGTCTTCGGCAAGTTACGCAATTTAATAACTGTTTTAAGAGGCCATTAATAAAGGAACACTCGCGTATGCAAGATGACTTTCTACAAAAGGTAACTCTCCGCATGCCGTAAGTGTATTTTTAAATCGTGATATTTTGGATGTCGATGTCCAAACACAAAAAAAATATACAAAACTTGACTTTCACAATGCATGGCTTGCGGTCATGGCAGGCTTCGGTCGTCCCTAGGACAGCGTGGAATAATTGTTGTTGTGGTGTTTAATGATGTAGGCATATTGCAGTTCGGTGATTAGGTACCTGTAGATCTCATTTTACGGCAGGTACTTGTGCCGAATTACTTTATTGTGCGTGCTGAAAGCAATAAATTGGCAATGTGCCGAAAACCCCGGTGAAAACCGCTTTATTGGTAGGTATTAGGCCCAGCACTTAGCTCTCCATAGGGCTTGTTAACCTCAATGCTATTAGTGCTATTATATATTATATATTATAGCTATTCAATTCAATTCAATTCAATATATTTATTGTTCCTTCGGTGTTACACCATATTAGTGTTTCGGAGCTAAAAAAAAAAACTGAGCCACAAAATCTTCTTCAGAATCTTCTCGAACATCCTTCTAGACTTTGATTTTTCCTATCTGAAATCCTTCCAATTCACAGTTTTTCTATTCCTATTCTAAGGGCCGGTTTTACACCAGCAGTGTAGCCCTATCTCTCCAAGTTGGAGCTAAAGCTGAAAAGCTAAAGTGTAAAAATGTAAAGCTAAATCATTTTCCGACGGACCCAGTAGAAACTTCATCTGTGAAGGAACAACCGTTTGTCAATCCAAATGAAATGACCTTTCCTACATCGACGCACATGGCTCAGATGATTTCAGACAGATTTTTGAGTTGGGTAGAAGTCTCCCTAGCTATGTTTCTCTATTAATACTACGGTCCTTATATATGAGCTAATCTTAAGCGTATAAATGGTCAAACTAACTGTAGCTCTTCAATGTTTCAAACTTGGAATCCTTCTAAGCTATAAGTAGTGTTCTGAGCTGAAATGTTTTGAAACCATGCACAATCGTTGCGAGGATCCTTTCAGGTGACGATTTTACTACAGTTGAATTTTCTCAGCTGTCGTTCTTCTATGCTATGGTTTTTCTGAGCTCTGATCTTTTCTCAAATAATTTCCAAATTATTTGAACAAAGTAATTGGTATGATCACTAATGTCCTCTCCCTTCGTTTCTCTTAAGAACTAAAATGTTTTTAGGCTATCTCAAAAGAAAAATAATTTTTGTGCTCATTGAATTGAAACCGCCACAGTTATCGACGGATTCTAAATAGCTGAAAAACTAATTTGTCGTGAAAAAGTAACACCGAATTCGCAGACACAGATGTTCGCGATGTCCCACGGCAGAAATGGCGACGATTTTTTCAAAAAGTACTATAATGTTGACAACCAATGATGATATAAATGATTGAACTGCACGCAGTCTTCCTTCAAAATAAAGTTGTAGTAAATCAGTCTTCTCCACTTGTTTTTTATATCATTTACTCGAGTTTCGGCTAATTAAATATATAAAGCCATTTTCAAAAATAATGTGACATAGCATAGAACTTTATGTCTAAGTAATGACATGCTATGTCACATTATTTTTGAAAATGGCTTTATATATTTAATTAGCCGAAACTCGAGTAAATGATATAAAAAACAAGTGGAGAAGACTGATTTACTACAACTTTATATTATACAACTCCATTTTGAGTACTATGGATCCCTTTATCAATTTCCTTCAAAATATTATTTATTTTAATCTGACCGGTTTCGAAGGTCTCTGGCCCTTCTTCGTCAGAGTGTAAAGCAAAAATGTATAAAAGAATGGTATAAATAAAGTTTATATAAGTTTATAATAGGTTTATCATTTATACTCCATATATCCTTCTGTGAGATGGCGGATACTTTTCTGAAATTCAATGACGATATGATGTTTTTTGTAAAAGTTGCATTTTAGACATCTTTGAAAAAGAAAGTGAGGCTTTATTTCCAAGATATATCCATATTCGAACAAAAATTTCAGTATGTGTTTCTGGACCAACAAAGCATCTGCATATTCAATTAACCAACATGTACGTCGAAAACTCCGATATTGATACGATGCAATGAGTGCGCTCTCTGATGATGAATTTCAACCAAAATCTCTCAAGCTCACTTAACGCCTGAACCAGCCTGCATACAAAATTTCACCTCAATCAGATGTACCGTTTGAGAGTTATTTGACAGAGAGCTGGTGCCTCAAAACTTACGTCATAGGGTACATGATTTTAACCCTGTGGGTCTAATTTGCGTTGATAAGGTTGTTGAAAATTGCTTTGTCTTACATGTCAGGCCGGAGGCTTGAGGCTGGTATGAGCCTGTCAATTTTTGAAAAAATGGCAAAAAATTTACGTCATAAGGTACATGAATGAAACCAGCTGAACTTTGTGTGGGAACATCCCCTTGATCGAAAATCTGGTCGTAAGACAAAATTTTTGGGGGCTTTCGGTCCATAAGACAAGTTTGAAATTTTCAAAAAAGAATCAAAATTCATCAATATTTTTACAGGCGTTTTGTTGACTAACCCACCAAGTGTAATATATATTTGTAATCAGGATAAAAAACGGAATCGATTTCCATAGTACAGGGTGTACGATTTGAGAAATATTTTTCGATGTTGCACCCTGTAAGCGATGTACCATTAAAACATTTTGTGGACAGATACGAAACTGCGTAAAAAGTCATGTGAGAATCGTTTTTCATTCCTAAAATTATGCCAAAGGAGAAGTCTCCAGGAGGAGGTAAATTTTGGCCTTTTTTGAAAATTTCAAACTTGTTTTATGGACCGAGAGCCCCCAAAAATGTTGTCTCATGACCCGAGTTTTGATCAGGGGATGCTCCCACACAAAAACCCGTTGGTTTCATTCATGTACCTTATGACATGAGTTTTTGACATTTTTTGAAAATTGACAAGCCTATACCAGCCTAAAGCCCCCGGTCTGACATGTAAGACAAAGAAATTTCCAACAACCTTATCAACGCACTTAAGACCTACAGGGTAAAAATCATGTACCCTATGACGTAGGTTTTGAGGCACCAGCTCCCTGTCCATATCATGGACACATGAGAATTACACGGAGACAGACACACTACAGGCAGACAAACAGACTTTGATCTGGAAATAGGAAAACAATCGATTGGATTGACCTTGAAATAAAATTATTCATGAAAATCGGGAAACAAATTTTGTTTGCATCCCAGCGGTAGCTCGGTGGGCTACGTCTCTGGCTTCAAACGAACATGCAAAATCACAGGTTCCATCATAAAAAATGCAGTTTTATTGCCAACGGAAATGTCTAAAATGCAACTTTTACAAAAAAAATCATATGTATCATCATTGTTAGAGCTCTGATCTGAAAAATTCTAAGATTATTTTGAGATAGGACATCAAGCTTCATGATTGAATCATTGAAATTTGAAAAAAAAAAGTTCACAAAAACGGGGATCTATTGAGCTAAGCACAATTTTGTAATGCTTCACATTCCACCCTGTAACGAATGCAATCGCGAATAATAAAGAAGTCTTGTCAACGGAGTGAATAGCTGAAGGATTTATCTGAACCACCGTAAAGACAGAATCAGAATCGGTTGAGACAATCCAAAGTTATATCATCTTGAAAATAAGCGAAGTTTTCGATACCCGACATCACAAATGTTGAGCAGTTTAATGTTCTCAATTCCTCAAACAACAATCAATCACGAGGGAAAAGTACACCCAATATTATCTGACCAAAATCTCAAGACGATTCAACTGTGAAAACACTGAGTACTTGTTATACATATTGCTGTTGATAAATCAATATTTGTTTGCTGGAAAACGAGTAGTTTTGAGGAAAAAAACAATTTGAGCTATGGGAAGTGGCAATTTTGAGATGTTTCCTGAAGTTTTCGACCCCAATATCTCGAAACATTAAGCCTTTAATCGAAATTTGGAACTCTTTTATCTCCAATGAGCCTAGGAATCCGAAAATATGAATAATTTGAAAAAATAACCAGGATTCAAAAAAATAAGAGGTAAATGAGGACCACCCTCATTATCTTCTCCCCCGCAAATGTTTTTTCTTATATTTCACTAATGTTCAGTGAAGACCCATTCCAGTAACCTTTGGTTCAAATTTGAACAAAATCGGTGATGATTCCAAAGTTATGTCAAAAAATTGATTTCGAAAATTCAACTAGAACAATAAACACCTTGTAGCTTTTCAACGGAGCATTTCAGAACATCAGAGTTATATTTTTTCCTGATCCATTCTTGATCTTGATAGGGAATCTCCCCTAAAAGTTTTTGACCGCATTTGCAAAACATCTGTGTAGTAAGGTTATCGTTCGTTTATTCGACATCAGTATCTACCTACCGTGATGTGAAAAACGTTATAATTTGACTTGCTCAGACATACGTTTCACATGTCACAGCTCGCCCAGGTTAGGAATTCACTTGATCACACGATAGTATAGTATACAACGAGGTATACAAGGTATTTCAGTTTTTTTTTATCTACATTTCAGGAGATGATAGAGCATCGAAAAATAAATTGACTGTTCCGAAAAAATTAACATCAGAAACACAATCATTATAACGGAGATAGAGGCTCTCGAAGTTCAGTTTTGAAAATGTTTCATTCTTGTTACTTATAAGTCATATAAACTCCAATTTTATTCAACAGATTTTGACGAAATTCGGTAGGTACAGTGTGTTCACGCGAAAATTCTACCCTCCACTGGAGACTTGTCTTGAAGGTAATTTAAAAAATTAAAACGATTCTCAAAATAATATTTTTCCGTAGGATTCGAATTTGTCCATAAAAATTTTCTGAGGTTACAGGGTGCAACATTGAACATTTTTCTCAAGTTGCACACTCTGAATTTTGATACGGGAATCAATTCCGCTTCCCATCCTGATTATAAAAATATATCGCATTTTAACTGAACACAATCATGTGGGAAAATTGGTTGAAATTAAAAAAAAACTCCTGAAATTGAAAAAATATCTAAAAAATATTTTTTTCAGTTTGGAGAGTTGATTCAAGTCAGGTGAAAGTTTCAAACTATGATTAAATGCATTTTAGCAAAAATATACAAAATTCACTGGGTTACTTTTGGGAGAACAAAATATTTTTCTATATTTTTTTTTAAACTTCATCAATTTATTCACTAATGTTTTGTTATTTAACCTATCAAGTGTGATATGTATCCATAATCCGGATGAAGAGTGTAAGCGATATACTACAGGCAATTTTTGTAGGCGAATTCGAAGCCTACGGAAAAGATTAAATGTCAATGGTTTTTAATATTTTCAAATTACCTTCAAGGGGAAGTCTCCAGTGGGGGAGGTAGATTTTTCGCGCGAACACCCTGTACACAATACTAGTAAGTTGATGCATACCTACAAACTGGCCATATTATCATTGACTTCTGTCACATTCATACAGTGGCGTAGATATTGGGGCGGTATTCTTGTTTTACTCTCTGCCAGCGACGTCAATGATTTTTTTTTGGAAATTTTCTCGCGTTCAGTTTTGAAGAATTTTTTTCTTAGAAAACTTCACTTATTTATCAATAATATTTTATTCGTTTACTTCCTTGTTTATTTTTGTAATTTTGATCTTAAAAGGATGACCCAATTACAGAAAGGCGTGAAGGCGTGATCGACGTATTAAAATTTTATTGTCTACAGCCTAGATAATGTCTAAATAAAAGACGAAACGTCGGCGGAAGAACAATAATTATTTATCAATGCTTACTCATTTTTCGAAGCTCCGCCACCGCCTGAAATATTGACAGGGAAGTGAAACGCCCTGTATACATAAATAGTAGATAGGTGTCTCATAACTTGCGCTTCAGAGTTCGAACCAGTTTAAGGAAATACTTGAAATGTGTCAAAAAAATGCTAAAAAATGTTCTAGCAAGATCACTATTCCAGTGACTTTTGAAAACTCAAGTTCTTTTCATCAAATGATAGCATCTTGTAGCTAGCAGTTTCTTGTTCTGTTTGACACCATGACCATGGTTTTCACTCATCATCTTTGCACGGTGCTACAAAGTCTCAAAGTTGCGGAGTTTTTGTTCCAATCTAGAATGATAGAATGTTCCTCATTCTTAAATTCAATGTTATTATATTTTTTTTTTCATCAATTCAATTGAAATTTGTAACAAATTGAAGCCTCAAGTTCAAAGGTAAGGCAAAAGTTGCCCTTGTTGATTTCCATGGTGATGGACACCATTTCCAAGAAAGTCTCTAATTAGAAATTGAGTTCTCGTCGGGTGTCAGAGAATCTCGGAACGTAACTTCAGTGCAAGACTTATTCTCTTCTTGATTGTATGTTCCTAATTTTTGTCTGTGAAAACCTGGTCTTCGAAAATACCCCTGGAAAAACGATATAATTTTTAGCACTATTTCCTGCTATGGCCATGCACAACTTCTTGTTCTGTCGTCAGCGTGCAGATCAAGTTGATGACTGACAAGTGTGATTCTAGTGTGAAATAAAACTTGAAACTGCAAGCCGCAAGAGGATTCCATGCCTATGTTGATAGGCTGATTACTTTGCCTGGAAAAAGCCAATAAAATAGGCGACCACAAAAAAATACCTTGTTCCTTTGCCTCTTTGGACTTTCATTACCTAACAAAATTTCAGTGAACATGTAAGGACTGACTTAAAAGAAAAAACAAATTACCTTCTCAATCTGTGCAACATTTTCATTTACTATACAGGTGTTCCAGCGATGGTAGAAAATAATTCAACTGTGGGTAGATCTTGCTAAATTATGACGAAAACCTATCCACCATTTTGCAAAGTTCGGCCTAATAACGAAGATACAACCCTTCAAAGTTAACTTTTTTCGGATTTCAAAAATTTGTTAGCCAGTGACGTTTTGACCAAAATAACAAATTCAGCATAGACTGATTGTCGGAACTATCTACCAACCTGCAAAATTTTAAAAGATTCCAATCAGTGGTCTAGGAGCTGTGAGGGTCAATAATTCAGAAGCATCCGGAGAAAAATTGACTTTTGGTGGCCCCTTGGAACTTCTACGCCACTGATTGGATTCACTCAAAATTTGACAGGTTGATAGGTAATTACGACAAATTAGCTTATGCCAAATTAAAGCTGAATTTGTCTGAACGTTCTTGAGTTACAAACTTTTGGAATCTGAAAGAAGTGAATTTTGAAGGGCTGTGTATCTTCGTCATTAGGCCAAACTTTACAAAATGGTATATAGGTTTTCGTCATATTTTGACGAGGTCTACTCACAGTCGAATTTTTTGCTATCATCACTGATACACCCTGTATAGGAGAGTGATAAATTCAAACAACCCCGCAAAATTCAGTTTTTTCGAAAAACAATTCGGAAAGGTTCCAGACGTTCCTGATGCGATGTAGGACAATAAGTGAAATGATTCGTGTTCATAACATTATTTCGTGATTGTTTTTTTTTTTTCATGTGAACTGTATATTTCCAAGACTCGGCTCACCCTGTATACATAGTACATAGAAATGCTGCATACACTTGGAAGTTCAATTTTTTCTTCACTTGAGTCTGTTCAAGTTGACTTATCTTAAAAAAATCAAGAAAATACTCCCCCGTCATATTTTCAAAAATAACAATCCTAACATTTTGGAGCATTCCCCTCAACTGTTTTGGGCTCTGGGGCGCGAGTTTCGGGATCTGTATATCTAAGTGTATACCTATTCAGTTTTCAAGGTCAAGTTTTGAACTGAATTTAAACTATTCGCATACATACTCAAGATTTCTTACGAATAACTTTTCAGTCGTCGCTCTATGAAATGTAAAATGCTCAGTAAAACTTACTAAATGAGTAGATTCTGTTCTTCTCAAGCTGTTAGCGTAATAAGATTATTAGGAATAAGCCTCGTAAGAAGCGTTTGCGTTGATCGCGGTTTAGCATGATTATCATATAAACAATAAAAACTACTAGGACTAGGAGACTAGCAAGTAACCGCATAATTGGACTGCAAAAGATCACAATAAAAATATAAAAGTTCAAAGAATCTGGTAGCAAACCACAAAATAAGGTATCTTCCAAAGTGTCTTCATTGTTGTGCATCGAACGTATTTTTTCTGTGGAAATAAAGCAAGATGAACCCTTATTTTCGAGTCACGGTTGCTGGACGGTGAATTGAAATCCATCATCGGGATAAATTTCAAATTGAGGTCTTTATTAGCTGGAAATATCTGATCATGATGAAGTGGGCGTGGTATACAGGGTGCTCGTTAACTTGGAAGCAGTTAAGGAAATGCTTCAAAAGTGCCATAAAAATGTTGAGAAAAATTTATGACTTTGATTTATGGGAATATGGAGGGTCGAAAGGAGGTCCTTCGACCCCTTTTAAAGTACTGAACAAAATAAGTGTCACCCTGCAAAATGTGACCTAACTTTGAACCTAGACAACTTTGGAATGCTAGAAGCGATTCAATCAATTTCTAGACCGTTCGCTAGCCCAGTTCTTCAGCCATAAGTCCGTATTTTAAAATAAAATATAAAATATTTCACATAATATTTCTACAGGGTGTTCAATAGACTGGTGCAAAATTACTGAAAGTTTGACACACTCCCTCTTGAGCGGAATTTTTTTTCGTGGATTCCAACATCACCGGCAAAAAGGTTAAACTCATACCTCCAAACGTCCATTGAATTTCCGGTTGAGCTCTTCACTTCACAGACTGACCTCAAAAAGTCAACTTTTTGGTACCTATCACAGTTGTATAACTTTTTTCAGTCGTGGCCCGATTTTTGTGATTTCAGGCTCATTTTCAAGCTGAAGCTTCAGGTATGATCATTGGATCAAAACCAATAGCTCAAGTCAAACACTAAAAATATAGGGTTGCGTTGAAGTGACCAAAACCTGAACTGCTCTTGGAATATGAATTGGGAGGAGAATCGGATGAAAATCAACTGAACTTCGGAAGAGTCATCCATTCTGGACACTTCAAGGTATCGTCTTCTTGCATGAGACCTGAACTGTTAGTAAGAGGAACCAAATTAGAACCGCATGTCTTCGGAAGAGAATCGGGACTTTGCTTACATCAAGCTGCTCGTAACCAACGTTACAAAACTCGGAACAATCGCTCCCTTGACGACCACTGTTTGTTAGTGATAATTGGTTTGTCCTTTTTACTTTGGTTACGAACATTTTCAGGTGCACAAGGGCGATATCTCTCGTTCAAAAGCAAACAGTTTAAACAATGTGGTCTGTTATCCAGAACTCTAGTGCCATAGAAGAAAAAAGCACCTTGAAGTGTTCAGAATGAATGGTACTTCAAAAGGTAAGTTGACCTAGATTCGAGAGAAATTCAGGTTTGGGTCACTTTTCAAGCAACCCTGTTATCTTGAATGTCTGTCTTGAGTTGATTTTAATCCTTTGGTATTCCTACCTGAAACTTTGGTTTCAAAATGAACCAAAATATTTGAAAATCGGGTAACGAGGAAAAAAATTACTATTGCTCTATGAAAATGTTATTTTTTGAGGTAAATAAAAGAGATACATCAAAAATTCGAAAACCGTCTTGAGGTATGAGATCTACCTTCCTGCCTATGGTGTTCAAATACTGCAGAAATATTTTTTGTTCAAGAGGAACATGTCAAACATCCAGAAATTTTGCTAGTCTATTGAACACCCTGTAAAAATATTACGTTGAATATTTCATGAATTCAAAAACAATGGACCGATAGCTCAAGGGCTAGCGAATGGTCTGAAAATTGATTGAATCGCTTGTAGCATTTCAAAGTTGTCTAGGTTCAAAGTTCGTTCAAATTTTACTGGGTGATTTATTTATTTAACGATCAAGCAGTGCCGTCTGGTACGAATGTTGTACATACCCATGCTTTAATTTTAAGAGGTGTTGCCAAGATGTCGGTCCGTGCAGACGCCGTATACAGGGTGATCAAAAATGCAGAAATTCCAACTCATGAATTAGAAAAATTGGAGTTCACCAGAGAAGAAAGAGAGAGAAAATCACCATGCTGAATTACAATTCAATGCTCATCAAGTTAAAACAAGCCGTGTTTGAATATTTTCAGCCATTTCTGAAATATTTTGAATTTAGTGGTCGGTTTTATGGAAATGGACATTTTCAAGTAATTCAGTGATTTTCCAAGATATCTTGATGAATCTTTGTATTTCCACAAAGAATGACCTCATGATTGAAATGTGATGTGTTGCCACCGTTCCCGCGCTATAAGTTTTGAAAATATGACAGTCGACTGATTTTTTTCTTATGGCCGCCATTTTGAATTCGCCCATTATGGAATAAGTAAAAAATCAATTGAAACTAGTAGTAATGATCATAGTCAATAATCTAAAGACGAAAATACTCGTCCTAAGTGAGTAACTCTTTGTAATTGACCATAAGGAAATGTTAACCAATTTTTCCGAGTTTTACAGCACTTCAGCGCTTACCACGACCTCAATGACCACTGTGAAGATGACTACGGGGTATTAAAACAAACCAATATCTTGGTCAATATGAGTTACAGAACCATTTTGATTCTTCATTAGTCCCTGTATACGGCGTCTGCACGGACCAACACCTTGGCAACACCTCTTAAAATTAAGACATAGGTATGTACGACATTCGTACCAAACGGTACTGCTTAATCATTAAATGCAAGGTGGTGGTGGTGGTATTATGGCCCTTAACATCCGGACTATGACACTTATTTTGTTGAGTACTTCATTTCAGTTATTTTGGAAGATTCTAGAAAACTCTCTCCATAAGACCAAAAAGCTAATTTTTTGAGGGAAACTGGACTTTCAGGACTCACGACTCATCCTGTATAGTAAATAAAACTGCAAAACACATTCAAAGGTTCGAAAACATTGCATTTTGGTGTGTTGAAAAGAGAGTTCACTGAAATCTTTCAAAATAACAAAAATAGAGAAGGTCAAATGACCACCTTTTGACCTCCATATTTCCAAATTTGAAACTCTGAATTTTTTCGACATTTTTCTGATACTTGCTTTTGAAGCACTTTTGCAACTGTGATTCAATTTTTCACTCCAAGTTTGCAAACACCTCGGCGAACACCTTGTACAGTAGATACTTAGCTCGAGTTGAAATATCAATTGAGCTTCCAGGAATCAGAGGTTAGAAACTTGTTTATAAACTGAGTTGCCCAGAAGCAGAAGGGTATAAGTGAATTCCTAGAAAAATGGGAACTACTACTCTTTATTTATAAAATCGAGAAGAATCGAGCGGTCAAAAGATATACCCGATGAATATAATAGCTGAAATGCTTCTAAGCAGTATGACAAAAACACAAAAATTTCAGCGGTTCAAAAAAAAGATGAAAAGGCCTACACCTGATCATTTCAGAACAAATTTTTGGTCGTTTGTACCATGTACCCCTTGGATTCTGAGCGTCTCAACTGTAGTGTGCATGTCTTTTTTTTGGTATGCAAGTTTACAGCTACTAGGAATTTACTGCTATTGCATACAAGTGTAAATTGTAATTGTTCTAATTGTCATTAGAACAAAGTATTTTTTCCAATAAATTTTTACCAAATAAATTAAAAATAGATTGCATACAGTGATCACCGATTAGTCATATTTCGCTGTCGCTTTCTATTTCGAAAATTTCCATCAGTAGGTATGAGCTACAGTAGTCACACATCATTATCGGTGAGAAATTCAAGTTTTTATTACTCTGGGCACCTAACATACTATGGCTTCCAGACCCTTCATACTTTTTTATTGCTCAGACGTTGTACAATTCCTGTTACTCTTCAGCTTCAGGTGCTAAAATACTACTGCTAACATGATGAATAGCCTTTCTGAATTTTTGATTATTATCTATCAAAAAATGTCTTTTCTAATCTAAATATGTGGTTCTCATCCAACCAATATCTCAATATGAAGAAACGGTATTTTGTTCCGTAACACAATACGAAGCTCTTCAAAATTTACGCTTCGTGAAATCTTCGGTTAAATTCTTTTTGTATTTGTACAGATTCAGATTTGGAGCTATACCTAGGTAATAAGTTTATCGTATTAAGAAATCTGTATAGCTTTGACACTGTTAACAATGATCGAGAATCGATTTCCAAACGGCTGATCGCTCACTATACAAAACTTGCATTCACTACTTAATGCTTGAAGGATTTTAAAATTTCAATGTAAGCAAACAATAAGCGTGGTATACCTGCTTAGATACAAAGAAAATTGACTTTATAATTGAATGTGTAAATGTAAATTGATTGCAAATAGAATATATGGCACTATATAGAAAGTCCAATTCGGTCAACCCAAATTTTATGCACATCATTTGGAGTTTTAACAAAAAAAATTATATAACACTTTGCAGCATTATTAAATAAAATTCAAATATAAGTGTTTCAAGCTATTACGTGATTGACAAAGCAGGATATAGAAGGCTGTATTGTATATGAGGAACCTATTTCAATGCTCAAAAGACATTGACAGAAACCGCGTTGATGAGATGCCGAAGGAGAATATCCTTATTGCTCTAATGATCAGTGCAACATGTGGTCTTTGAAAAGACTGGTTGAAAAGTGAAATCTGAATAATCGTATGATTAATATAAATCATATCGTACCTATAATATGTCGTTGCAAATTCAGAATAACGCGAAAATAAGGCATAAGGCAGAGTGAAAGCTGGTGCCATTACAAAGGCAATAAACCGGCAAATTTTCCACTTTTAGACGTAAGTGTATGAAGATTGTAATCTACCGTAAACGAAATACTGTCACGCTTACCGTCCTGGTCCTCTGGGCGTCCGAAGCGTTGAAGAACAAACATATCAGGAAGACCGTGCAGCAAGACAGTTTCATGTTGGACACAAAAGATGAGAACGCGAAAATTTGTCTACAAATCCATCAAAATGCACTGCAATCCAGTAACGGAAATGAAGAACTAGGGGTTGTTTTCTTGAGGGGGTTGAAAATCACCACCATCACCGTTCACGTCATTGCACGGCCGGACACTTCTTGTACTGTATATCGCGCGACTGCTATGGTTCGAACGAAAATTTCTTGAAGAAACTGAAATTGAAAAAACTGTATCAGCCACGGTTTCCCTCTCACCTGGCTTGCGGTGGCCAGCAGTGGCCTTTCTCCTTCTTCGAGCGGACAACTACTCCCCCTCTTTATTATATATTACATATTATTATGTGGCGATTGTCGCGCGCCTTCACTTCAGGTCTAGACTGCGGATTGCCGAAACGAGAAAAATGTCGCAGAAAATTCAGGAACTGAAAAACTGGACAGACAGGTACGTTTACGTATCTAGCAAAGATACCGAATCGATTAGTGTACAACAAGGCGCGAATTGTTCGAAAGAAAGTGCAAGATTTGCGCTCGATGGCTTGGATATCCTGCTGAGCTTGAAGGGTGAAGTTTCGTCACTTCCTTTGTATAATGTTTCAAGAACATCAGTATGGAAATGCGTATATTATTATAGCAAAACATATCATAATTAATTGGAATAATCGTTATTGTTACTGCAACAATCAGCGATAAATCAGATTCAAAGCAATTATCATCTCTAATGATCAAGTCGGTGAGCAGTGCTAATACTTGTGAGTAATAGGTGCTCCTTGTGGTGAGATTGAAAAGAACTTATTTCCACATTGGGTTCCATCAAACCGAGCGTGACAAAGGTGTATTTGTGATCAATTAATGAAGACGTCACAACAACAATTGAAGTTTTTGAAACATAAAAGAATCGGTATGTCACCCTAAAACTTCTTCGACACGACGATTAGCAAGGAACTGATAGAAATTTCATTATGAAACGTCCCTTCTGGTGATAAGTTAGAATGTGAGGAAAAGATTGAAGAATTGGGACTTTTTCTCTAATGGGGGATTTATTTAGAGCGCAATTATTTCAGTCCGTTCTGATAAGTTGGGTCGGTTACACATTTTTAAGTGGAAAACTCTCGGAAAACTTGAGGAATTTCAAAGAAGTTGCCTGAAAATGTTCAAGAATCAATTACCTTTTGTTTAAAAAACGTTAGTATGAATCTGTTCAACAATTTCTTCCCAATGTTCAAGGAAAGTTGGTATTATTCTGTTCACAAGCTGAAAAGTTGGCAATTTTCGGTTTTTCACAAGGAACCAAAAGTTATGACAACTCTATACAGGGCCAAGCCCTGTCCTATACACCTGTAAAAGGTTGAGGCAATAAATTGTTAATTGTTAATTGTTGTTGTTATGTAGAAAGAAAAGCGAGTGAGGCAGTCAGACGCATTGGTACATGGATGAAGATGAACGATATGAAAGTGGCACCAGAACAAGGTTGAGAACAATTTGCAAGAAATTGAAAAAATTTAAAATTTGAATTCTTCGGGAAAACCTCATCTTTTTCCGAATCATCTTATTGTTCAGATCGTTAATTACGGCTTCACTTCAAGCTCCGTCAGATTTTAAGTCCGGTTTCGATAACCTGGCCTGTTTTACATTATCAACGGGGAAATTCCCAAGAAATTGTAGAAAAAAATTGTTGGAAAATGTTCAAGAACCAGTTACTTCTTGTTTAAAAAAATGATGAAAATCTGTTTACGGGATAAAAAGTTGGAAAATGGTAAAGTGCACACCAATTGAAATGGGCCACTCAAAAATTTCAGTCGAATTCAAAATGTAGCTTCAAAGGGGGTTGACAAACTTCAAAACTTTTTTGTTCCTTGGATAGCTCATTTATTGTGCTATAAGATACTACATTCCATTTTCAGTACAATATTTTGTTATTATTTATACAGGGTGTTACACTGAGGTGTAACACTGTGAACTGTTTTCCCCTATTCAGTTTAGAGCATTCTCCCTTTTGAGCTTTTGAGCTTTTTGATTTATTAAAGTTAATATACTTCCTCTCCCTTATCTTATCCGTATCTTGACACAATCAAGTTGTAGTTGAGAATTCAATATCGTTAAATCAGGTGTAGAATTTCTGTCAAGGAGGGCTTCGGTGACCGAATACATCTTCGGTGGCCGAACAGCTGTTCGAGTTAATCTTCCATGTTTTGCCTCTGTCCATGTTCCACAACCGAAGTGAAGACATTCCTGCACTTTTGAAATATAAAATATAAACAAAAACTATTGTTTGTTTCTTTAATCCAGCAGTAAAAGCTGGGCCTTAAGTATTTGGGTGATTGGGAAGTACAAACCGAACAGGTACATACCTAGCCCCACACAAGGCATATCACTCCAGCAATGCCGGGAATGTAAACCCCCAACATTCAGGTGAAGTTTGGTGGCAAACTCGCACGAAACTCTCAGGATAAATAGAAAACAGATAGACATTCTTAGGAAAAATATCAGAAGAAATCCAACATCGAAATAGGGGGTGACAGGGGGTGAAGTTTCGAGGAAAAAGACCAACATTTTTGAAATTATCAAAATCAGTGGATAAAGGTTTTTGGAAAAAATGCCAGAAAAAAATCTATCGTCAGAATAAGAGCAGTGATAGGGATGGAATTTGGGGAAGACGACTAACAAAAGTCTCAGAATAAGTAGACAACGGATAGACACTTTTGGAAAAAATATTGGAAAAAAGCGCTAACCCAGGGAGAAGACTGCCTTACATGTTCTCCGAAACACGAGGACAAGAGAGTTGGCTTTTGCTAGTCTGTGGTCACCCATTCACAGAGTAATCGTGTCTGGCGTTGCCTAACTTTAAAATATTGTTTGACCAATCATTATCATTATTATTATACTTACTTAATAGTAGGGTCGGTACGCTTTTGGATACTGCACTTTTGAGTAGAGTTATGAAACTTGGCACATAGTTTCTAGGGACCATAAGAAGAAATTTCGCCCGATGTTCCCAAAAAAAAATTCAACGGAATCCGTTATATAGGCCCCTTTTTCCAAAATGGAGACCAAATTTTGAAAATTGGCGGTTGGTCGTACAGTGGCGCGCAAAGTATCAATTCCCAACATTTTGACCATGACAGGTTGACTTAAGCCAGCCCTGACTTGATCCGTTTGATATTTTGGTCATTTGGGCTTTTTTTCCAAAATGGCAGCCAAACTTTGGAAGTTGGCATTTGGTCGTATAGTGGCCTGCAAGGTATCAATTCTTGACATTTTGACCATGACAAGTCGATTAAAGCCTACCCCGACTTTATCCAACCTACATTTTGGCCTCAATACTCAATTATAGTGCTGATACTGAAATTTGTTTTTCAATTTTTAGAAGTGTTGTGGAAAACCACTTCTTGGACTTTCTGTGTATCCAACATGTGAGTAATCCGGAGAGCAGAATCACTACATTTCTCCGAAGAAATAAGAGGCTCATAATCCCACAGGCAAAACCCATTTCACGCATGTATAAAACTGTCAAAACCAGAAAAAAATTTCGAAAGTACATACACATCGATTGCAAGTTGTTTCAGAATTTGTATTTGTGCTAAAAGATAAGTCAGGTTATATATTACGTTACCAGAAATATCACCGATTGAGGAATCTGCGCTCTATCTCGTGTATGTGCTGTTTCTCAGTGGTGTTTGGAGGTTAGACTTCTCTCTGCCTCTCAGACCTCAGACTTCGATATGGCGTCGATATGGGATGTAATAACTTCTTCAAAAATTTGCACGTTTGCGTTTGTGCGATTGTGCGAGACGCTCACCTACATTCTTCTTTACTGTTTTCTTCATCTATTACAGTGGAGAAGAACAGAACTCTTACCTATCTTGAATCCCTTTTCAATTCTAGTTCCTGTAGGTGATCCAATTTCTACATGTTGCATTATACTTGTTTTGTCACTTACATATACCAAGGTTGAAAAAGAACTATGAACATAAAGCGCTAAAGCTGTAATGCTTTTCTCGAAGGTATAATATTCTTCCTGTCATAGACACTAAAAAATCCGATTGCGATTCAGGATTCAGGAACAGGTTTTAATAATGAGGGACTTTACGGCTATAAGTGCAAAAAATCTCAAACTATACCTACATTTTTTGCCAAAAATGTGTTACATTGGACAAACTAAGACCTATAGGAAAGATCTTTGTGCCTTGGACACACTAGAAACTTGCAGAAATTTTTATAAACAGTACTACGATTTAATAAGAGGTACATTGTTATTGTCTTCTGCTCAAATCTCTTCAAGTACAACTCTTATCGACGTATAAATCTGCAAAAACCGCTCATCTCGATCCCTTTCCGTACATATTCAAACAACTTGCACTTCGAAATTTCTTGCGGTTAAATGGCTCGAATGGCTTTTGGAGGTCTTCCAACTCTCCTGCCACTAGAAGGTACAGGCGTCGATCGATGACGTTGGGGGAAATTCATTTCCGAATTGAGCCATTCCGAATTCTTCAGCTCGAACCTACTTACACTTCTGCATGCCTCCGTCCATTCCTGCATAACTTTGTGAGAGAATTTTCTCATCGAGTCCCTGAGTTCTTCTTTGAAGCCGACCTCTTCTTCCTCAACATCGAACTTTACATTTTAGCATAGGTTTGTGAAACCTCAATAGCCTCAGAACTATTAATGGATTTTTCCAGCATCAGTTCAAATAACATTTGTTTTGTAACCTTGTTGTTTTGTTGTTGTTTTGTAACATTATGCAGCAAGAATATTCGTACACTATAAAACTCTGCAAAATGTCGGCAAGGCAACTATTCGTCTCGATTCCAAGAAGCGTAGAAAAGGTTCGTTCACAAACAACATGACTCTGCGTCTGCGCAATTTTCAAATAGTTTTCACATTATGGGCAATTCATCTTGAAGAGAGACCTAGAGGCCAAAGTAGCAAAAAGTAGCAAAAACTTTCCATTGCATTTTGTAGCCGAAGCATTAAGGTATAACATGATATCTATTATAGAGTGGGATTTGGCGGAAGTTGAAAAGAAAGCCTGATTGAAATACAAAATTTACAGTAATTTTAATTTTGTTATTTAAATGTGCAACTTGGCTTGAAAAAAGACCTAGAGGCCAAAGTAGCAGAGAGTAACAAAAACTTTCCATTGCATTTTGTAGCCTAAGCATTAGGGTATAACATGGTGTTATTTATAGGGGGGAACTCGGCGGGAGTTGAAAAAAAAGTCTGCTTGAATTAGGAACCACACATTAATTTTGTTTTTTTCCAGCCTCCATAAAAAAATTACTAGTTAATCTTGACTGTGTTAGTAGTGAATTTCATTATTGAATTCTCATAGAGAAAACCTCACTGATTCCAATGGTAACTGCTGTTATTCTTGTAAAGAATCGTCTTTTATGTTATGCCAGGAACAAAATCGGCATTTTACGCTCATTAAGGAAGGGGCTCTCCGGTACTCCAAGTGAGTCAAGTTCAGAGTTGGGTTTCGGGTATTAATATTTCTTTAAAAATTGCAGTTTTTGTGCAAATAGTAGTCCAAACATTCTGCTATGGTATTCCAGTGCCAAAGTTGTCAAAAAAAATCTTCAAAAATTGAATTTCTGCGCGTATTTTTCATTTTCCGACCACTGTGCGACGCATCCATCTCTTTTGTGGATTTCGACACGATTTGTCGCTTCTCAGTCACGAAATCTCTCCTGAAAATCACTGTGGGTGAAGTGGATAAGCTCAAACTGGGGCCAGCAACAACAATTCAGCTTAGTTTTTCAACAGCGCATCCACCATTTGAACGACGCATGTATCATTTTTTTTGGGAGATTGGTACGATTTGCAGGTGCGCTTAGAATTGGATAAAGATTCTTGGGGATAAATGAGTTGGAAATTGTTTCGGTTATCACTTAGTTTGATTTTCATAGCGCCTCCACCATATTTGAGCGATATTTCAGTTATAACAGATGTAACAGTTTTTTTTTCTCGGCATTTCGATACAGATTGTGAGGTGTGACTTCTACGTATTAGACAGTGAAACTGTTTCGCGAGTGGATGAGCTTAAGCTGTGGCTAAAAGTGAGACTCCAACAACCCGTATGATATTTCCAGCAGCGCATCCACCAATTGAGCATTGCAGTCATCATTTTTGAGAAATTCTAGGAGTAATAGACACAGTGGGTCATCTTGGAGTTAAGAGAACCATGGAGAAAGTTCGAGAGAGATTTTATTGGGTAGAGTATCAACAGGACGTGGAAATTTACATCGGAACCTGTGAGGTCTGCAACTCGAGAAAACGGCCTCATCGAAGACAACATGCCAAGATGCAGCAATACAATGTTGGAGCCTCATTCGAGAGGTTGGCGGAAGATTTCCTTGGTCCACTTCCAGTAATGGAGCATGATGGGAATAAATATTTGCTGGTCGTCATGGATTATTTCTCAAAGTGGCCCGGAGCCATATCAATTTCGAACCAGGAAGCCCGAACCGTGGAAAAAGTCTTGGTGGATCGTGTTATATATGGCATATCGAGTGCCGTTGGAGTTGCATTCGGATCAAGGAAGAAATTTTGAGTCGGAAGTATACCACGAGCTCATGAAGATTCTCGGTATCAACAAAACAAAAGCCACAGCTCTTCGCCACCAGTCCGATGGAATGGTTGAACGGTTCAATCAGACCCTTCTTGGAATGCTGTCGAAATTTGTGAGCGAGAAGCAAAGAAACTGGGACGAAAAGATGCCGCTATGTCTCTTAGCATATCGTAGCTGCGTCCATGATACTACGAAATATAGCCCAGCAATGATGGTGATGGAGGAAGGAACTGAGACTTCCCGTCGACTTGGTATGTGGCTTGTGTCCCATAGAATCTCGAAGACATGCCGAGTGGGTGCAAGAGCTGTGGGAGAGACTATGGTCAGTACACAAATTTGCTCGAAGCCACATTCAGATTGCAAGTGACCGTATGAAAGCCCGTTCTGACTGGGAAGCCACTGAACCAAAGTTCAAAGAAGGCGAGTTGGTGTGGTTCTACAAACCCAAAAGGCGGAAGGGAAGGTGTCCGAAACTACAGCGAGATTGGGGAGGACCGTACGAGATTGTCAAATGTTTGAATGATGTCGTCTTTCGGATACGTAAGGGATAGAAAGGAAAAATTAAGGTGGTGCACAGCGATCGTCTCTGTCCTCATCTTCAACGACCCGAGGATTAGTTCTACGAGGACGTAGAAGAAGCTAAGGGGGGGGGGAAATGTAACGCAGTAGCTGTGGCGCACTCAATAATACAAATTTATTTGTAAACCTACACCTGAGCATAGGTAAACTGTATACCCAGGGATCACCTGTATACTGTATACCTATCTTCTAGCAATGCCGAGTCCAGCATTTTCCAGGGAGATCCGGAGATCCCGTATTTTCTTGATCGTTCCTGACCTCTTCTGACTGGCAATTAAGAGTGGGGGGAGGGTTTATAAATCAAACGCCAGCGGCCAGTTGGAGTTAGTTGACAACTGAAGCGATACCTAAAGCGATGCCTGAAGCCTGAAGTCAAGAGAATACCTGAATACCTGCGAAACCGAGTTGTTGAACGAGTTGGGAGTTTAGCCCAGGCGCCAGGGAGCAAAAATCAGCTCAATAAGAAAATAATTGTTTCCTGGCTGGAAAATAGCTTAAAACGATCTGTGTAGCTTGGGTTTTGACATACTAGTTTCCCCCCTTTCGGAAATATCGGCGTCATGTCGCCATCATCAACAAGAAGTGCACCAGCGTGGTTTTTGCCGAATATCTTAATTTTGGGTCATCTGACAGCAAAAGATGTGAGGAGTCATTTTGAAACCAATGAAATTCCCTACAGAATATATTTTAAATGACTTTTCTGCAACCTATGGTTTTTGAGATAGAGCTTCTGGAAGCGAGAGGCATTGTCGTAGAAGCTCCATGGCCACTTGACTCGAAAAACTAAAATGTCGATGTGACAAAAAAATTTCAAAATGAGATTTCTCGAGAATCCTTCATGCTATAGTTGCGATGATGGTCTTGAACTCTTTCTCTTGAACTGTTGATTACGAATATAGAAAAGTCAAAAACGTCACATCGTACATATACAGGGTGTACTGAGGGAATCAAATCAGATCAGAAAGATTTTACATATTTCTTCGATTTAGCCTATATGCGACACTCTAAGCACCTAACACGAGTCCAATATCAATATGAATTTGCTCTGTAAGCTTCACTTAATACACTAAAGAAGTGGTCAGCTCACAGCTTTACTGTAAAATGTTTTGAAGGCCCTCTGAAATCATCAAAATTGCAAAAATTTACAGTATCAAGGAATGTATATAACAGTATATTAAATACCAAGGGACCAAAGTGAATTTTCAATTTGGGGATTTGGACCCAAAGGGCCCTCGAGCAACAAACTTCACCCAAGGGATCAAAAATTCACTTTGGTTTCTTGGTATATGATATACTGTCACATACATTTCTTGCTACTGTAAATTTTTATGATTTCAGAGGGCCTTCAAAACATTTTACAGGAAGGCTGTGAGCTGACCACATCTCAAATGTATCAAGTGAAGCTTACAGAGCAATGCATATTGATATTGGACTCGTGATAAGTGCTTAGAGTTTCGCATAGGCTAAATCGAAGAAATATGTCAAATTTATCTGTTCTGATTTGATTCCCGTAGTACAACCTGTATAATGTATAGACAATACAAATAGAAAAGACCATAGTCGTCACGGATTTTCACGGTTGCGTAGAAACCAGGCGAGTCCATCATTCAAAAAAAGGTTGGCTGATTTTTGATGCCCCAATATCCGTGACGACGGTGGTGATAACATATGGTCTTCTTTATTTGTATTGTCTATACAATGTGACGTTTTTGGCTTTTCAATATTCGGGATCTACGGTTCAAGAGGAAGAGTTTAAGACCATCACCGCAATTATAGCATGAAGGATTCTCGAGTACATAATCTCATTTTGAATTTTTTTATTGTTACATCGACATTTTAGTTTTTTGAGTCAAGTGGCCATGGAGCTTCCACGACAATGACTCTTGCTTCGAGAAGCTCTATCTCAAAGACCATAGGTCGCAGAAAATTGATTGAAAAACCAAACTGTAGGGAATTTCATAGGCTTCAAAATGACTCCTCAAATCTTATGCTGTCAGATGACCCAAAATAAGGATATTCGGCAAAAACCACGCTGGTGCACTTCTTGTTGATGATGGCGACATGACGCCGACATTTCCAGAAGGGGGGGGGAAGTAGTATGTCAAAACCCAAGCTACACAGATCGTTTTAAGCTAGTTTCCCGCCAGGAAACAATTATTTCCTCATTGTTTTTCCTGGCGCCTGGGCTAGTTGTTGTGTTTGAGTTACCGTTGTGTGATTTGTTATTATTCACTCAAGTGTCTTGAATAAATCCGTGCGAACCCGAAGTCCACGTCAATATTTCAGGCTTTGCTCTATTACCGCATACTCTCCTCTCTCTTCGCACATTATTATTTTCTCAACTTCATCCATTTCTGGATGCTTGCTTAGGAAGTTTTTATCCCGTCTCCCTCGTCTCGCTCGTTCCTCGGCGGCGAAAAAATCTTCGTAGCTATAAATTTCGTAATCGTTCAAATTGAAGGTCTCTACTTTGTTTCTTAGTTTATTTTGAGTGTCTCCAAGTTGTTCTTCTAGACTTTGTGTAATTGTTCTTTGCACATCTTTATATTCTTTAACCTCGTCTTCTTGCCTTTTCATTTTTCTTTTGAAGGTGATGTCTTCCAACATGGTCTTGATTTCTTTGTGTACATCCAAGTTGTTCAAAATTATCGTGAAAATCTAAGCACTTGTGATATTACTGTTGATCAAATGATAAGTTTCAAAATCTGACGTTTTTTGATACCTACTTAATAGATGACAGATGGAGAAATACTCCCAACAATTTTGATACAGTTTTTTAAGGGCTTTCAAATGATCATAAAGAATCTTCCTCCTCCGGGAATAATTGCATGTAGGTACATGGTACGCTGCATAGTAGGTGGATAGGTATACGCAAGACCTCTACATGCAGGTTTGAGGTTGAAACCTTTATTTTACCTACCACTGCACTGTTTTCAATCCACAATAAGAATGAGAGAATGTGCGGTAATACAAATATCTAATCACAATTGGGTCACCTCTGAACGAAACTGAAAGTAATAGCGAATTAAACTGGAAATATGTGTAGCAGAACTATATATACTGGCAGTAGATAGGTATCTACCACAAGTAGGTACCTATCGTATATACCTTAGCGCTACATTCGCTTAAAATGACAACATTTACCTATTCAAATTTCCAAGGCGCTTGTATAGTTGTATAAACCCCACATCGATAATTTTCATTTCTCGATTCTTTATACCTACACAACATAATATTATTATCTACCTTCACTTTCTTAATTTCTATACAATTATTGTCTTTGATTTGTACCGCTGTCACTATTGTATTACCTAGGTACATAGAAATTTTAATTCATAACTTCTACGTCTGTGCTTCTAAACATTATATTCAAAGGGAATTTTTTACTGACTGCAACAATCACCTGAGCAGCAGCTCAAAATTGGCGTCATTATCATTGCGGAGCCTCTTGTCGAAGGCATCTCTTCCTGCAAAGTGCAACCTTCAAATCAAGAAGAGTGGCTTCTGCGAATTGCTTATTCTTGAGTATATTCCGATTAACCTAATTTTGCTTCTTGGTTCACTAATAATAAGCTTTCCTCAAAGCATCCAAGTGGGGTTTTCTAAATTTTACTTTGCTCGTGTTTTGCGAGTTTTTTTTGTGTATTTTCACAAATCGATCTGGCTACTAGTACCTTGATAGGTACTTAGGTTGTAATTGCTTTGATCAGCCCGAATAAAAATGTCGAAACTTTTTGTTTCAAATTCTTTTAAAAGCAGATTCACCTCGGTGAACGCTTACAAACACCCCACGATCCGGTACTCGGCGTTGAGGAAAACGCTTGCAGTACTCTTGAACTGCAGCCAACGCACTTCCGTTGCAGAACCCATAAATAAAATGAATATCTGCAAGTTCTCGATGAGTATACCCTTCCATTTTCGATTACAGAATTTAGCCTTCCAGTAAAAGAGTCGACCTGACCTCAACTGGTAGGTCAAAAACCGTAGAACGCAAAAGAAAGAACTTATCAGGTTGTTTTTAGTAGGCAACTGTTTTACTTTTCCACATCAGTCATATCAGAAAAGGGACAAAATTGCTCGATGCAAGAACCGATCGTTTTTTTTTTTAAATAGTAATTGGCTGATATTCTGTAATTGAAAATGGAACGGTATACTCATCGAGAACTTGCAGATAATTCATTTTCACCACCTCTTAACACCACGACTCCATACCAAATTTCGTCATTTGATCTCGACAAGTCACGGAGATATTCAGGCCACGTTCCTTTTTTTAGGGGGCTCTAGCTTCCCCAACGCATTTATGACCCGGATTTGTTGAAAAGTTCTTCCTATTTTTAGTCCTAGAACGCACTGTTGGGATATTGCGTCTGATTGCGGCACTCGAGTATTCAGCTTTATTTCGGGGAATTTCAGGCAACGTTTCCTTTAAAGTGATGTATCTCGAGAACGGTGCGTCCTATCGAAATGAGACAAGAAGATCTTTTCATGCAGAAGGCTCTGTCCATTCATGTTCTCTTGTCAAAATTTGAATTAAGTCATGCACAAAAAAGTTAGAGTTACATTTACCCCACACCCCCTCTCTTTGGGGCACTCCTCATAGAAATTTGGCAATACTGTTCACAACATCAGGTTGGCAGTCGAACATGTCGACGTCACACCGAATTGCGTTATTTTATCTCGGCTAGTTTCGGAGATATGTAGAAAAAACCTTCTACCGGTTTCCACTTTTAAGGCGCTGTAGCTCCCTTAGGAAGCATTTTTAGAGTCATGTTGTTTGGAACATTTCTTCCTATTTTTGGACGTAGAACACGCAGGCGAAATATTGCGGCCTAATTTCGGGACACCCGTATACAGGGTGTTTCCAAAATGGTGTTACAAACTTCTAGGGGAGATTCCCCATCAAAAATGGACAAGGAAAATACATACCTCTGATGTCCTAAAATGCTCAGTTGAAAAGTTACAGGGTGTTCAAGTTGACTTTTTAAAACTGATTTTTTGACATAAGTTTTGAACCGTTCAACCGATTTTGTTCAAGTTCTCACCAAAGTTAACTGAAGTAAGTCTCTATAGAATAATAGTAACGTGTTGGAGAAAAAAGTTCAGGGGCGTAGATAACGGGGGCTGTCCTCATATTTCCCCCCCTATTTTTTACACCCCTAGCTATTTTCCCAAATTGTTCTAATTTTTTCATTCTACGTTCAATTTAGAGAAAAAAGTTACTCTCGCAAAATTTTGATTAGAGGCTTCGTTTTTGAGATATCTGAGTTTGAAACTTTGGAAAACATCTCGAAATCGCCACTTTCAATGAGCCCAATTTTTTTTCCCTGAAAACCTCTCGTTTCTCAGAGGAAATAGTGGTTTATCAACTGAGAAAATTGAAGAGAACCTATTTCTGCTGAAAAATCATGATTTTTTTTTATTCTAATTTTTTGGCCTTGGAAAGTGGCAATTTCGAGATGTTTTCCAAAGTTTCAAACTCAGATATCTCAAAAACGAAGCCTCTAATCAAAATTTGGCAAGTGTAACTTTTTTCTCTAAATTGAACGTAGAGTAAAAAAATAAGAACAATTGGGGAAAATAGCTAGGGGTGTAAAAAAAAAGGGGGAAATATGAGGACAGCCCCCATTATCTACGCCCCTGAACTTTTTTCTCCAACACGTTACTATTATTCGATAGAGACTTATTTCAGTTAACTTTGGTGAGAACTTGAACCAAATCGGTTGAACGGTTCAAAACTTATGTCAAAAAATCAGTTTTAAAAAGTCAACTTGAACACCCTGTAACTTTTCAACTGAGCATTTTAGGACATCAAAGGTATATATTTTCCTTGTCCATTTTTGATGGGGAATCTCCCCTAGAAGTTTGTAACACCATTTTGGAAACACCCTGTACATTCCTTGGTACTGTGAATTTTTAATATTTTGATGATTTCAGAGGGCCTTTAAAACATTTTACAGTAAAGCTTTGAGCTGACCACTTCTTCAGTGTATCAAGTGAAGCTTATAGAGCAAATCCATATTGATATTGGACTCGTGTTAGGTGCTTAGAGTGTCGCATATAGGCTTAATCGAAGAAATATGTAAAATTTCTCTGATCTGATTTGATTCCCTCAGTACACCCTGTATATGTACAATGTGACATTTTTGACTTTTCTATATTCGTAATCAACGGTTCAAGAGAAAGAATATAAGACCATCACCGCAATTATAGCATAAAGGATTCTCGAGAAATCTCATTTTGAAATTTTTTTTGTCACATCGACATTTTAGTTTTTCGAGTCAAGTGGCCATGGAGCTTTTACGACAATGCCTCTCGCTTCCAGAAGCTCTATCTCAAAAACCATAGGTCGCAGAAAGGTCATTTAAAAACTGTCCCATAGGGAATTTCATTGGTTTCAAAATGACTCCTTACATCTTTTGCTGTCAGATGACCCAAAATTAAGATATTCGGCAAAAACCACGCTGGTGCACTTCTTGTTGATGATGGCGACATGACGCCGACATTTCCGAAAGGGAAAAAATTAGTATGTCAAAACCTAAGCCACACAGATCGTTTTAAGCTAGTTTCCAGCCAGGAAACAATTATTTCCTTATTGAGCTGATTTTTGCTCCCTGGCGCCTGGGCTATTATTTCATTGCTGGAAGCACCTCATGACTTTATATGATATTCGGAGACCTATCGGGCCTCCTTGTGTCCTCAAATGTAGTATTTAACCCCCACTTAGCCCACTTAGTTTTTACTGGCTTCAAGAATAAGTACAATAAGCCCCCTTTTACCTCCATTGGTTATATAAAGCTCGTCCATTGGGCCTCTTGTGTTTTTCTGTGTCATTTGGATCTCTATTGAGCCCTCTTGTGCCTTAGTGCGATATACGGAGCCCTACTGGGTTCCCTTCATGTCCGCAAGTGTAGTTTGGAGCTCTCATTAATCCTTTTCTGTTTTTTAATCTTTTCCTGGCTTTCGGAGCATTTGTAGACATCAAGCCTCCATTCGATATTCGGAGCTCTATCGGACCTCTTGTGTCCTCCAAAGAATATCAAGCCCCAATTAGCCCCCTTCTGTTTTTTCCCTGGCTCTTAGGGTAACCACCTTTTGCCTTCTTGTATTATCCAGAGCCCCATTTGGCATCCTTGTTTCTTCAACGTCTCTTGGAGCCCTGCTATGGGGTCAACCTAATACATGACGGTTTGACGCGGCTGGTTGGACGCCTATGTTGTTCAAAGCGACCGGTTTGACGCGGACAGTTTGACGTCATGTTCATTTCGCCGCTGAGCCGGGCCAAAAACCACGCAAAAATAAGGGGTGCTCAGCAGGGCTTCAAATGATATTCAAGACACAAGGGGGTCCAGTGAAGTTTCATATAACATACAAAGGCAAAAGAGTCCAAGAGTCCACTCCATACTACACTTGAGAATACAAGGTGTCGGTGTCCAAAGTCACATGAAGGCACAAGGTGCTTACTAACTAATGCTCTGAAAGCCTGAGAAAAATGTGGGAGGCTTCAAAAGACGTTGAAGAAACAAGAGGGCCTAAGGGAGCTCTGGATAACACAAGACGGCAAAAGGGAGCTTACTGGATTTCTGAAAGCCAGGAAAAAAACATGAAGGGGCTGATTGGGGCTTCATATTTTTTTGAGAACACAAGGGGTCCGATAGGGCTCCGAATATCACATGAAGGCTTGAAGTGTTCACTAATGCTCTCAAAGCCACGAAAAGATCTGAGGGGAGATCGACAAGAATTTAAGCGATATTGAAGACACAAGGGGGCTAAAGGGAGCTTTATGTAATAAATGAAGGCGAGAGGGGGTTTACTGAAAATTCTGATAGCTACGAAAAAACATAAGGGGACTAATTAGGGCTCCAAACCACACTTGCGGGCATAAAGAAAGCCCGATAGGGCTGCAAACGATATTGAAGACACAAAGGGGTCCAATGTATCGAGCTTTATAATATAACAAATGAAGGTGAAATGGGGCTTATTGGTACTTACCTACTCTTGAAGCCAATAAAAACAAAAGTGGGCTAATCAGAGCTCCGAATATCATATAAAGTCATGAGGTGCTCACAAGAAGGCAACAGAGGAGGCTTACTGAAATTCTGATAGTCATGAAAAAACATAAGGGGGCTAACTAGGACTCCAAACTACACTCGCGGACACAAGGGGGTCCGACAGGGCTCCGTATATCACGTATTAAGGCACAAGGGACACACACACTTGAGCTTTCAGCAATGCAAAAGGCACAAGATGGCCTACTGGAATTCTAAAAGCCACGAAAAAACATAAGGAGGCTCATTAGGCCTCCAAACGAAGGGCCTCAAATAATACTGGTGAAACAAGGGGGCTCAAGGGGCCCTATATGATAAAAAAAAAGGCAAAAGGGGGGCTTACTGGTACTCTGAAAGTCAATTAAAATCAAGATAAAAATATGAATGCGCTGATAACTAGACATGAGGACACAAGGGGACCCGAAAGGTCTCCGAATGACATGACTGCACCGACAATGGTGATTATCATGCTTTGAAAGTAACAAAAAATGCAAGGGGGCTCAGCAGGGCTTCAAATCACATTGGAGAAACATTTAGAAAAAATAAGGGGGAGTCCAATTGAGCGATGGCAAATGAGGGCTTATCGGAATTCTGTAAGCCATGAAGCACATAAGGGGGTTCATTAGGGCTCCAAATTGTACTTGAAGACACAAGGGGGGCCCCTGATTTGAGACCGAATATGACATAAAGGCACAATTGGTTTACTGGTGCTCCGAAAACCTCGGGAAATTTCAAGAGCGCTCAACAGAACTTCAAACGGTATTGAAGACACAAGGGGGGGCAAATATTTCATGGAACTGGCGGCCGACAGCAGTTTTCTCATTTTTAGGACGTAGTTGAATGTGTGTGAAGAAATCACCTCGAATAAATTCAATTGGATAGTTGACCGGATAGCAAATTAAGACCGGGGCGGTATCACTTCACTATGGGGTCAACGAAATCAACGTCTGCATTTCTCCATTATTTCTATAAAAGTGGCGGCCGAAAGTAGTTTTTGATTTTTTAAGTCGTAATTGAGTGTTTGTAGAAGGAATTTGTCAAAAATGATGTGATTTCGGTGGTTGACCGGATAGTAAACTGAGACCAATATTTATTCTTCGAGCAAAAATAGGTCGATTTTTATATCGAGAGGGACATCTTGAACAAACATTGGCAAAATTCTATATTTAGCCCCCTCGCCCCCACCCACCCCAACTTTGAAATTTCGGTAATTGTTCACTATCCGGTCAACTATCCAATTTGTATTGTTCTGGAGAAATTCTCATCGGATGCGATCAGCCAGGTATTAAATAAAGGCAAACTGTTGTCGGACGTCAGATTTATTAAAAAAAAAACGAATTTATTGAGGAAATAGACTCTTGATGAGTTGACCAGATAGTAAACTGTTACCACCCTACCCGTAACTTATCTAGGATGCAAATCTGAAACAGTCGTTTAGGTAATTGCAAGTCATTAGTGCAGCATTGATGCAGTGGAAGCGGCGCATTCATTATACAGGATGTCTCAAAATTCGCGCCATCGGAGTCCTGGGCAGTTTATGGTAAAGCTCAAAAAGTGTCAGAGAAATGTTGGAAAAAAAAATAAGTCGTTTATTTCTGAAAATATGAAAGGTCGAGTTTTTTTAGTTCCCTCATTCCAAAAGATTCAAGTGATCTATTGGTGGTAGAATTTTAATTGAGAAACTGTAACTTTATGCGTACTAGATTTCTATTCACTTCACAGGGTAAGTCATGAAATAGTAAAAATCTAACTTCTTTGAGAAATAAAAAATCCATCAATACATTAGTTACTATGTACTTTTTATTTTGCTTTCAGTTACACCATAAATAATTATTAAGACTTCTTTGGCCAACCGGTTTCGCTGTTAGGTATCGTCAGGGCTGTAATAAGTTTTATGAAGCTGTTGTAGGTGGGTATATTAAAATGAGTAAAGGATCTTACTTGAGAAGTGACATTTTGTTATTTATAATTATGTATAAAATTCAAATGTTTTTTCATGTGTTATGATCAGAAACTAGTTGGTCCAAGATTACAATGTATATAAGCATAAAAATATAACGATAGTGGATATTTTTCCAATTCATTAGTTACTATGTAGCACTGCCCAATTAAGGCTCAACAATAGACACGTTCACAGTCATGAATTGACATGACTGGAGACCACGTTCTCCATCTTGCTTTGACCTGTAATGATAAGCGAACCCACCATCCTATCAAAAATACTCACTTAGGCATTTGGTCCAAACAGACAATAATTCATACGGGCTTGATGATTGTAGACGAACCTATCAAAAGTTAGAAAAATAAGTATAAATCTGGTACACATTTAGCTAGGTACTGGCTTTATTCGCTGCACTAATGATGCACTAATGACGTGCAGTTCACTGTCGATTTAGATTCGCATCTGTTGCTTGCAGCTTGATGAAAATCAATTGCAAATTGAATACATACCATCATTTTGTAGTTCCTCAGTTCCCAAATGAGGGGTAAAAGAGTCAGTCTGTTATTTTTCTTGTTAATATCTTTTAGAGTGTTCTGTCCAGTTTTTCCCAATCAGGTAGGTCACAAAAAAATGTATTGATGCCTTTTCAGAAACTATCCGACCTTTAATTCACCTATCCACATTTTGAGAAATTCCACTACAATTTGTAACCTCATACATTTTTGTGTTTGTAATTTGATAGATAAGGGATGAATTGAAAACAGACTGGCTAATCAGTTTTCTTGAAAACCAGGGCCAAAAAGAAGCCAAATAAAATAAAACTTTCTACATTTTTCAACTTTTGAACAGGAACACATGTACACACAGGGTGATCCAGTGAGTTTCCTCCCATGCTGAAAGTTTACCCACTGGAATAACTCAAAACAGGAATCCGTTTCGCGACAATTTCTCTTTTCGCAGCTACATCATTTCCAACAGCTGAATACAGGGTATCGAAGAAATGAGAAGTTTTTCTGAAACACCCTGCAAATTGCGAAAAGTAGAAAATTCTGGTCCTCAAATTTGAACTATACGAGGAAAATTGTGGCGAAAAGATTTTTTGTTTTCAAATAATTTCGACGGGCAAAATTCCAGCATGAGGGGAGAATCTCGCTGGATCACCCTGTACTTAGAATTGCAGTAGATTCTTTCTAAATATAGAAATGTATCTAGAGACTAGGAGTACTCTTGAGAGTACCTATCTCTCTTATTCGGTAGAGTGCATACCGAATCATTGCGTACCTGAATGAAATACTTGCCTAATCCAATATTACACTAGAATGTAAGGAATATTAAAACTGTCAAAACCTCTAATCCAAGGCCTAATTTTTAGCACCTCAACCGTGCAGTGAAACTGGAAAGAGTAGAGATAATAGCACCATGTCGTCCGGATTTTGCAATGTGTTCATTGAATTTGGATCCCAGTCCTGTGAACAGATTTGCCAAAGTTGTAAACGTCAACATGACCCTGATTCATCGTGTAAACGCTAAAAAATTATTTGTAGGTATCACCACTTGGTAGTCCGTCAATATTTGCTATCATCTAATCATGAAATAATCAATCATTTCTTATGTTTCACAAGAAATAGGGTCTTTGCATGTTTTTTCCATTGTCCCAAATGATGCAATGGTAACCAAATAACATCAGAGACTTGACTCACGAATCTGCATTTTTTTTTTTTTCGGTTGATCTAAAGCTCAAAAACTGTAGTGCAGGCAACTTCCATGTACTTTGACTTCGAGCGGTTTGATGTCGACCCGTCTTAGGGTTATTTTGTTCCACCCAAAAAACTATTCCAAAATTAATCTGATCATCATTCAAAAAATTGATATTTCTTCTGATAATTTTCTTGGTCCGATATGATTGTCAACAACGTTTTTGATGATATTATGCAGTTAACGTCGTAAGATGAAATGTGCATGTAAAGACCCTGTTGATGTAGGCGGATTTTGTGGATCAAGGGATGGAAAGATCAATCATCAAACTCCCCCGACATCAATTATTTGATTTCGGAAGCAAAAGACCAAAATACCAATCAACTGATATTTCGCTTATGTTCTAACACCGATTTATTCCTCTCAGATCGAAGCAGTAATGTTCAAATTGAGTGGAAATGAATACAAGCGCACAGCAGTTTACTACAAGAGGAACTTTTGTGAATTTCTGGAAAAAGAATTGAAAACATTATTGCAATACGACACCAATCCCGTCTTTAAAGATTTTCAACCAACTTGTCCAATTTTAGAGCCTGTAAGTATGGATACACTCACCCACAACCCACAAGCAATCTAGTGGGTATAGGTAGGTATATAAGGTTGGTGTACGTATTGTTACCGATTTCGGGTTCGTTTATTTCGATTTTAAAACGCTGATTATGCTGCTCTCAAACCCAAATTGCACTTTATTTCGTGTGATGAATAGATGAGCTTGGGGTGTGGTGGTCAGCGCGTTCGACTACAACTCCGGGGGTCGTGGGTTCAAGTCCCACTGTGGGCGCTCGATTATTCTCGTCCACAAAACAAGCTTTTTGATTTAAACTGCGCAACACTCAATGTGTGACACTCGGAAACTTTGCCCTTTTTCAAAACAGCATAACTGTTTTTGGGCATGGGCGATTCCATTTCGGTTTGCACTGTCCATCAGCCTTATGTTAGTCCAGTAAAATAGGGATTTAACTTGAAACAAATTAGGGGCAGGATGAAAAAAAATATGGCGATGTAGAGAATGAAAAACTGAATAAGAAAAACTAAACTTTCATTTCCAGTCATCCCGGAAACCATGGAAAAAAAAATGGAGGAGATGGAAAAACATGCGCCGCAGTCTTTCTTCTGGAATGGTGAGAGAACGGTGAGAGATGTGTAAAAACTGTCAGACACAAAGTTGTAGGCAATTCAATAATCTACAAAAAAGTCCCCGAGGGCGTATGTCTAACTTCTTCAGTTTAGCTGTTTATCGCGGTCAAAGTTGCGCGCCGGTCTAGTGAAGTGGAAAAACGGTCCGCGTGACCTTCCTTCTTGGATGCTGTGAGAACGACAGGAGATATAAAAAAATTGTGAGCGACAAAGTTGTAGAGAATTGAATGCTCCACTAGAAAATCTTCAAGGCCAATTATTATCTGTCCTAGTTTAGCCGTGAACCGCGTTTGAAGTTGAGCGACAATCCTGTTCATTAAGTAATTCTTCTGGAAAACTCACAAAAACCCTAGACTCGATGAAAAAACTATGACAATGTAGAGGATGAAAAACTGGACCTAACAAACCAAAGTTTCATTTCACTGTTCCGGGAAACCTGAGAAGAAAAAAGAAAAACTTGAAAAATAGTGATTTGCACGCGCAGCTTCCTCATTGAATACTGAAATAAACGTGATAAATATGGAAAATCTGAACAAACTAGCTTGTAGAGGATTAAATGATCAATAGAAAATCACGTGATGTCATGTATCCATCTCTGTCGACTTAGCTGTGGAGCGCTATCAAAGTTGGGGTACGCGTCGCATATGTGGTGAAACTGGCACGACGTTGCGGTCATTGTTTTATTGATTATAAAACATGATTGAATGATTTGAAAAAATTGCGTGCTTTGTTTAACGTCTGGGTAGCTACCTATTGTTAGAATTATCATTGTAGTCATCATCATCGTCTTCCGAAACGACAATGCGGGAAGCGTGAGGACAGGTGGCTCCACGGCAGTGGTGGCAAAACTTGGTACACTTAAGGTCAGCTTTCTGCATTCACAAAGCTTCTCGCAGTTTTTCAAGCATCTGCAGGAAATCAGCCGTAGCAGATTTTCGAGAGCTACGTTATCCTGGGTTCTAATAGGCATCAACAGAGAAATGTTTAATTTCCAACCCCATTGTTCAGGTGGACAGTTGTTCATTATCTCCGAATTGTTGTTGAATGATCATTGTTCATCAGAAATCAGTTAAAAAACATCTCATTATCTAACGTGAATCACGTTTTTCAATTATTATACATATTGTGCTACAAAATACGAGTACTTTCTCAGTTTTAAGCCTGAGTGTCACGATACTATTTTCGTACTATTTCGATGCTATAAATATATGATTAGAAACGACAAATTCAGAAATACCCTAGCAACCTAGTCTCTCGTCCTAGATTTCTAGAATGGAAATATGACGAAAATAGTACAGTGTCACTCACGACTTTAATTTTGCCAAACAAGAAACTTCATACATAACAAAGCATTCATCCGCGGAGTTACATTTCCAACAATAGTTACCAGACGTTCAACAGAGCACGCAATTTTTCCAAATCATTCAATCATGTTTTATAATCAATTGAACAATGACCGCAACGTCGTGCCAGTTTGACCACATATGCGACGCGTCACGAGTCATGTACCCCAACTTTGATAGCGCTCCACAGCTAAGTCGACAAAGATGGATACATGACATCACGTGATTTTCTATTGATCATTTAATCCTCTACAAGCTAGTTTGTTCAGATTTTCCATATTTATCACGTTTATTTCAGTATTCAATGAGGAAGCTGCGCGTGCAAATCACTATTTTTCAAGTTTTTCTTTCTTCTTCTCAGGTTTCCCGGAACAGTGTGAAATGAAACTTTGGTTTGTTAGGTCCAGTTTTTCATCCTCTACATTGTCATAGTTTTTTCATCGAGTCTAGGGTTTTTGTGAGTTTTCCAGAAGAATTACTTAATTAACAGGATTGTCGCTCAACTTCAAACGCGGTTCACGGCTAAACTAGGACAGATAATAATTGGCCTTGAAGATTTTCTAGTGGAGCATTCAATTCTCTACAACTTTGTCGCTCACAATTTTTTGATATCTCTTGTCGTTCTCACAGCATCCAAGAAGGAAGGTCACGCGGACCGTTTTTCCACTTCACTAGACCGGCGCGCAACTTTGACCGCGATAAACGGCCAAACTGAAGAAGTTAGACATACGCCCCCGGGGACTTTTTTGTAGATTATTGAATTGCCTACAACTTTGTCTTCGAAAGTTTTTACACATCTCTCACCGTTCTTTCACCATTCCAGAAGAAAGACTGCGGCGCATGTTTTTCCATCTTCTCCATTTTTTTTTTCCATGGTTCCCGGGATGACTGGAAATGAAAGTTTGGTTTTTCTTATTCAGTTTTTCATTCTCTACATCGCCATATTTTTTTCATCCTGCCCCTAATTTGTTCCAACTTTGGCCAAAAAATCGCCTCATTTTACTGGACTATGTTTCAGCATACTTCAGGCGCGTGCTGGCTAGCCAAGCAGCTGGGCATTTCCTGGTAAGTCCTCAGCCATAGGGCTTCTAGGGGCCTTTCTTCTCGTTTCCCATTTTTATATATTTTTGAATTTTCCAAAAATTAGATAATTTTTTTGGAGCATAAAATTGACTATAATAGTAAATAATCAGATCGCCGTCGCGTCGTGACCTGGAATACTGAAATGTCCTTATTTTTCAAGTTTGGCTTTCACCTATCGCCCTAATTTTCCGTTGTCTTATCTCTTCATTGGACAATTTTGAAACGAAACGCTCGCGAAAGCGGTTTGACAAAAGTTTTTGCTGCACACCGTTTTCTTGTGTGGTAGTGATCTTGTGATTGCAAACAAAGAAATGAGAAAGAGGTCAGCTGCTTTCTGCACGATGATTTGCAGGACGCAGAGTCGTGTTTTGTGGTATTTCTTTGTGGACAGGGAGCTGGTGCCTCAAAACTTACGTCATAAGGTACATGACTTTAACGCTGTAGGTCTAATGTGCGTTGATAAGGTTGTTGAAAATTACTTTGTCTCACATGTCAGGCCGGGGGCTTGAGGCTGGTATAGACTTGCCAATTTTCGAAAAATTTCAAAAATTTATGTCATAATGTAAGGTTGCGGCCTCATAAAAGTTTACACCGACGGCGATCGAGTGACCATGCTAATTCAGTTTTGACGTAATTTTGAATGGGCATGGCCACACGATTGTCATCGGTGTAAACTTTTATAAGACCGCAACCGTACATGAATGAAATCAACAGGCTTTTGTGTGGGAACATCCCTTCAACCAAAAATCGGGTCATAAGACAAAATGTTTGGGGGCTCTCGGTCCATAAGACAAGTTTGAAATTTTCAAAAAAGGCCAAAATTTACCTATTTCTACAGACTTCTCCTTTGGCATGATTTCAGGAATGGAAAACGATTCTCACATGATTTTTCAGGTAGGTTTTGAATCTGTCCACAATTTTTTTCAATGGTACATCGCGCTCAGGGTGCAACATCGAAAAATTTTTCTTGAACCGTACACCCTGTATTTCAACATGGAAATCGATTCCGTTTCTCATCCTGATTACAAATATATATCACACTTGGTGGGTTAGTCTACAAAACGCCTGTGAAAAAATTGATAAATTTTTACCCTTCTTTGAAAATTTCAAACTTGTCTTATGGACCGAGGGCCCCCAAAATTTTTATCTTATGACCAGATTTTCAATCAAAGGGATGTTCCCACACAAATTTCAGTTGGTTCCATCCATGTACCTTATGACGTAAATTTTTGGTCATTTATTCGAAAATTGACAGGCTCATACCAGCATAAAGCCCCCGGTCTGACATGTAAGACGAAGCAATTTTCAACAACCTTATCAACGCACATTAGACCTACGGGGTTAAAATCATAGACTAGGATCATTTTTGAAAAAGTGGCCTGGAAAGTGGTTCCAAAGGCAAGTCATGTTGAAGTTTGACAATATATGTTTTGAGGGTATTTGGACCTCGCTAAATACGAAAACCATTGTTGCCAAGCCGAATTTGCACCAAAAGCCCGCAATGGGGAAGTAAAGGGGAGAGAAGACCAAAAATCACCATTTTCCACCATTTTTGATACCGGGACTGAGACTTATCATTAATGTGGAGTAAATTACATCGTATCTTGATAAACTGAGGTCATATACTATTATCTTGACATGATCACTCTCAAAATTTCCAGAGGGGGGCGACTGGTGGAGGGAATGTTGACTGTGTAGATGATTCTTTTTTTCTCTCGATTTTGAGTGAATATATACATGTTTGGTATCTTTTCCTATCAAGTTTCATATTCTCAGTTCAATTATGGTGTCGAAATTGCAATAGGAGTAAGTTTGAACAAGTTTTACATAATAAAACATGTTTTTTTGTCAATATTTTTTTACCACTTTAAACTGTGTTATTTATTGCAAATCGGCATTTTTTTTTAAATTCTTGCGTAGTTCGTTAGTCTGGTGTATTTCACACAATACAGTCATGTAACTGATGTGCCTTTACTTTTTAAAATATGGAAATATATTTTTTTTGTGGAAATTGTTTGGCGCTACTTTTCAACTTTATTTTTTGCTATTACCTATTTCATTGTATGATAAGTAGTGGGAGCGGTACGCAAAAGCATACCACATTTTGGAGTGCAGTAACGAGATTTTGCATGGGCGTACTTTATACCAAGACAAGCGATTTGACCCGCAGCACTCGATATTTCGTCCCTTAGGGGGCCAATGGGGGCCCTCAATATTTTCAAGATGCAAGAACATTCACAAAATGATCATTGAGTAATGTCAGGTATGTCATAAGTGAAGCTTACGGGTCTATTGATAATGTTTTCATCAAATGTCGTCGTGTCCGATTCATTCTTCACATTTGAAAAAAAAAATTCTTTCGCAGAGGTCGAAAAAACTGTATTTATTTTTTCTGCTGTGCAAGGAAACGATAAATTTATATGTTTTGTTGCGTTCTCAACTAAATCGCGTTCCGTAAGCCCAAATATGAAGACAATTTTTTCGCAATATCATTTTCCCAAGAAGAGGTGACCTCTTCAGTACACTTTTTTCAACAGCATTTTTTTCAATGTTCCTAGTGGATAAGACTGTCAATTTTCGCTGATATGAGAAGCTTGAACTCTTTTCTTAGTAATTTCCCTGCAACATGGCTTCAAAACATACAAGAGAGCCCTAAAACTTTTTTTTTTCTGCTGGGCCGTCAAATTTTTGGCATGTTGATTTTGTAGTAGGGGAGACGCGCAAATAAATAAGATCTAGTCTAGGCGAATAAGTTCTATCGGAAAATATACCTACTTACACCTAAGGACTCTGCGTTTTGTTGTACTGCAACAAAACACGGCATGGAAGAATATTTTCTGTTGAAACCAAATCGCCTGTGCCTGCAGCCTGGATTGAATACTGGTCCGCGTCTCTCCTACTATAAAATCAAAATATCGTAAGTTGGACGGCCCAGCAGAAATAAATTTTTTTTGGGCTCCCTTGGGCGTTTTGAAGTCATGTTGCTTCGCAACCACCAAGAAAAGAGTTCGAGGTCTCCATTCCTGCAAAAATTACGAGTGATATCCAGTGGGGACATAGAAAGAAATGCTCTTGGAAAAGAGGTACTGAAGAGGTCACCACTTCTTTGAAAAATACCATTACAAGAAAAATTTCTTTATAATTAGGTTTAGGGAATGCGATTTAGTTGGGAACGCAACAGAACATATGAATTTATCGTCTCCTTGCATAGAAGAAAAAATAAAAACAGTTTTTTTGACCTCTGCCAAAGAAATTTTTTTTCAAGTGTGAAGAATGAATCGGACTCAACGACAATTGATGAGAATATTTTCAACAGACCCGTAAGCTTCACTTATGACATACATGAGGATACTCAATGATCGCCATGTGAAAGTTCTTGCATCTTGAAAATTTGGAGGGCCCCCATTGGCCCCCTAAGGGACAAAATATCGAGTGCTGCGGGTCAAATCGCTTGTCTTGGTATAAAGTATGCCCATACCAAATCTCGTTACTGCACTCCAAAATGCAGTATCGATGTGTTTTTAGGTGTGTACCGCTTGCACTAATAGCCCAGGCATATTAGGTTTTAACCAGCAACAAATTCCCACAAAGCTGAAATTTGGTATACGGGCCTTGTAAGACCTAAGGAATAACATATCAAAATACTTGGTGGCACACTCTTGTGCGTCATTGATTGTGGGGGAGGGGGCTAAATATTGCCATTTTAAATGCGCAAATGACACCCTGTAGCTTATATAAATGAAAAAAATCATATTTAGATGCCTCAACGCTTTACAATATTTGCTTGACGTTTGAATTGTTGATAAGTAGTTAGGGTTGCCTGAAGAAAAAAAGAAAATCGGCAAAATTTATTCTGTTTTCCTCTCAAAAATCTCGAATTGATATCGGCAAGTGTGGTATCGTTTCCAACTAAATTTTAGCCTCTGATATCAAATATGTTGTTTAAAAATGAATTGAAACACGATTAAACAAGTTTTACTGAAAAAACGACGATTTTTGCCATCTGAAATTGTTGTTTTGTAATTTCGGTTTCCGTATGATTAGAATCATCTCAATTGAGTATTTCCAACAGAATTCATTGTTCTCAACCATTTTATACCTGTAAACGATGAAAACAATGTACCTGTATCCATTACAAGATCAGAAAATTGATCTGTTGTGAAAGTGATTATATGCCCAATTTTCTCTCGAAAATGCATACAATTTTTGCAGTTCTTTTTTTTTTACTGATGAATGATGGAACGGTTCCACTGTTTTTGTGTGTAATATTGAGCGAAGTTCTTCCTCTATCAGAAAATACTAAAAGCTATTGTATCTATCGGGCAATAGGAACATAAAATCATCTTTTCTGTAGCCGTTATTCCATTTTCAGAAAAAAAAGTAGGTGTAAAACTTGCTTAATAAAAAATTGATGCTCTGACTTTGTAATATCAATAGGCGTAAGCAATTGATGCTGTTTTTGCCCAAGATATACATAAATATAGGATTTGTCGGTAATTTTTATTTTCAACAGCTTCAGACAATGATGCCCCTAAATGAAGAAACCACAATTTTTTTGTAGAGAATTCATTATTTTCGGGATGAGCATTGTGAATATCAACTGTTCACTCATCAGTCTCATCACTTGGGTCTGTTTCGAAGATGGGAAGAAGAACCTATTAACAATGCTCAGCTTTATTGGCCATCACAAAATATTTTTACATGTTTCTCATTCAAAGATCCAGGAGAGAAATTCCACCTTGCGCGTACTATTCACGCCACTATCAAGCAGAAATGTTTCATGGCTACCGGAGTCCACTTCATAGGCAACAATATACCGTGTTCCCTTTGAGACCCACCTTATATTGTTAAAATGATTGGTTCGTCCACAGGAACAGTTTTAGAGAAAAGTGTCTGGGTGAATTTTTTGACTAGATATTCAAAGCCCTTAAATCGTCGGAGGCACAGAGGTGTGAATCCAAATATTTTGATATGTTCTTCCTTAGGGATCATACCAGTTATATATCAATATTCAACTTTGTACGACATTGCTTGAGGCTTTCAATTCTCACATGGTTTTTCCTGAAATATCCGGGCGACAAATGAACACTCAGCCGCCTTTCCCGCAGAACCAACCAATCGGAAGAGTTACAAAGGCTCCCTCACACACTTAAGCACTAACAACAAATCTCTTTTGCTCATTTGAAACATATCTTATATCGATCGGATACTCCGTTTACTTGCAGGAACAGCTTGGAGATAGGTATCTCTCTAATTCTTAGAACTTGACTTTTAAGGATGAAAATCAAAGGACGCACGAGGGTGTAAGTCCGAGTATTTTGATATGTTGTTCCGTAGGTCCAATAGAACATATGTACCAAAATTCAGCTTTGAGGGAATAATTTGTTACGGGTTACCACGATTTTTCGACTAAAATGCCTGGGCTATAAAGGAACTGTAGTTCTCCACCTCATAATTATGGAGAAAACCTTAGCTGAGATATTCTACAATGTAATTTTTTTACAAAAGAAGAGTATTTCATGTCAGAACCTGATGCCCAGTGGGCAAGACTCCTCTCAGAGAGGCCTGAGATGATCTATTGAGCTCGAGAAACGGTTGTTTCTCCTAAACGGCTTTGAGATGCCCTATTAAGATACAGAGAGGTTACTTTTTTCCAATTTTTTTGTGATGTTCTCTTGAGCTCCAAAAATGTTACCACTTTTGCACTTCTTTGAGATGTCCTATTGAGCTCCAAAGAGGTTACCTTTTTCCAACTTCTCTATGATGCTCTCTCAAGCTCCAAAAAAGGTTACTTTTTCAAAACTTATTCAAAAATTTTTATAAAACTATAAAGCCTCAAAGGTTACCCTTGAGGTTACCTTTCTCCAACTCCTCTAAGAAGTTCTATTTCAGCTCCGAATTTATTTTTTTTCAATCTCCTTTGGTATGTTTGATCATGCTCTAAAAAAGGTTACCTTTTTTGGATTTCCGTGGGATGATCTATCAAACCTCCAAGAAAAGTTACCTTTTACGAACGTTTTGGGCAGGTGTTCTACTATCAACCTCTAAAAAAGAACAACTCCTCAAAATTTACGTTCATGAGATTTACCTATATTCGAAAAAGCCGCATTCCTCTAATAATACCCAGGGAAGAGGTAGATCTAAAGAGATTTTGAAATCGAATGTTATAGATGTGAATGATAAAACCTATATAATTGTATTATCCAACTTAACGTTCAGGGTAATGTACGTATCTGCCTTCGGTTGCACCAAGTCCTCTTCAGTTTCATTAGCGTATTTTTTTTAATTCTATAAACTATGACATCCCAATGCAAATCGGAGTTTTTCTCATCAATTCTTGCGTAATTCGTCAGTCTGGTGTATTTTACACAATACATTCACGTACTTAGTGTGTCTTCACTTTTTAAAATATAAGAAACTTGAGTTTTGATCATAAATACATCATACAGCAAAAAAACAAAGTTGAAAAGTAAGGCTAAACAACTACCACAATTTTTTTTTCATATTTCAAGAAGTAAAGGCGAATCAATCGAATGCCTCTATAAATTATGGTGAATACACATGAGACTAACGAACTACGCAAGAATTTGAAGAAAAAATGCCGATTTGCAGTAAAATAACACAGGTCAAAGACGTAAAAAAATATGGACAAAAAACATGTTTTATCATGTGAAACTTGTTCAAAGTCGCTTCTATTGCAATTTGAACACCATAGTTGAACTGAGAATATGGAATTTAGTCGGAAACGATACCAAACATGTTTATATTTACTCAAAATCAAGAGAAAAGAAGAATCATCTACACAGTCAACGACATATTCCCCCACCAGTCTTTCCCCTCTGAAAAATTTGGCAGCAATTATGTCAATATGGTAGTATAAGACCTCAGTGAATCAAGATATGATGTAATTCACTTTACATTAATGACAGGTCGCAGTCCCGACATAAAAAATGGTGCAAAATAGTGATTTTTGGTCTTCCCTCCCCTTTACCCCCCCCTATTGCGAGCTTCCGGTGCAAAATTCGGCTTGGCAACAATGGTTTTCGTATTTAGCGGGGTACAAATACCCCTAAAGCGTATGTTGCCAAACTTCAACATGACTTGCCTCAAGCATTGCTTTTTATCCGAAAAGATCCTAGACTATCATGTACATTATGACGTAAGTTTTGAGGCACCAGCTCCCTGTCCATTACGAGTGAGATCCCTGAATGAGATTTCCATCAATAAAACTAGCTGTCACCCAGGCGACGGCTTGCATGGTTGAAAAGTAGCCAGGGAATTTGTTCCACTGACACCGGACAAGTGGAAAGGGGATTGTATACATGATGTTGATTTACGGTTGTTTTAGGCAGATGTCAGGTGTTCCCTTAACGAGTTTAGTAATTTTTTGCATGCCCGTCGATAGTGTTTTGGTCAGATGAAGTTTTCCAAGAGGCGTAAGCAACTGACTGTGTATTAGTAACATGAAATCGAAAAGATGTTTGTTTTTCGCGGGCTTTGAAATTTCTGCGTCGACTTGTAGGGTTCTATTGTGAACGGAACGCATGTCAGTGGGTAGTGTCTGGTCAGTGAAGAGTTGTCGGGAAAAATCGATACACCATTATTATGTTTATTAATATGTATTTCTACTTTTGTTGAAGGTAACTACCAAAAATACTGGAAACATGTGATGGAGTACACAATTTTGAGAATGAAAGCAACGATGTGTGTTATGAAAACCTGAACCGTGAAAAAGGTTATGCCGTGGAAGACACTGTGTAGTGGAAAGTAAAAAAGAACCGTGTATTTGTATTATTTAGGAGTCTTTTTAAATATGTACCTACCTATAGGAGAAATTGAGGTAAAATGAAAGTATGTGCAAAATTCAAAATTTGACAGTTACGTTCCAGTTGTTCATCTGAACCAAGTATAGGTTGGAAAACCCGATGTAATCGGTTGAAAAAAGCAAGAATTCAAAACGGCGCTTTGAACTGCCAGAATGTCGAGTTCGAAAATGCACTTTAATTGTCCATCTTGACTAAGTATATGTTCTAAATCTCAATCCAATCTGTTAAAATGAACAAAAGTTCAAAATGGCAGCCTTGGAAATGTCAAAATGGCGAATTTGACGAATGCATTTCGATTGTCAACTTCAAGTGGGTATAGGTTCAAAATCTCAATCCGATTGCTTGAAATATGCAAAAGTTCAATATGGTGGTCTTTTGAAACGTGAAAATCGAATATTCATAGATGCATTTTGATCGCCAATCTCAAGTAGGTATAGGTACAAAATTCCAATCAGATCGGTTGAAAAATGCTAAAGTTCAATATGGCGGCCTCTAGAAAAGTCAAAAATCGGAATTTGACAGATGCATCTCGACTGCCGGACTGCCTAACCAAAGCAAGTTGAGGTTCCAAATCCTAATCGGATAGGTTGAAAAATGCGAGAGTTCAAAATTGGAACTGTCAAAATGACAAATTTGACGAATGTATTCAGATTGCCCATTTCAAGTTGTCATAGATTCAAAATCTCGATCGGATAGGTTGGAAAATGCAAAAGTTCAAGATGGCGGCCTCTTGAAACGTCAATAATCAGAATTTGACAGATGTATTTTGGTTGTCCGCCTCAAGTGGTTATAGGTTTTGAATCCCAATCGGATCGGTAAAAAAATGCAAAAGTTCGATATGGCGGCCTCGGAACTGTCAAAACGTCCAATTTGATAGATACACCTCGATTGTTCACCTCAAGTGGGTATAGGTTCTAATTTCTAAATCCCAATCGGATAGGTCGAAAATGCAAAAGTTCAATATGGCGGCCATATCGAACAAGCCATATCGGCTATTTCAACAAGTACAGGTTGAAAATCCCAATCGGATCAATGTGGCCTTTTGAAACGTCAAAAATCGAAATTTGCTAGATGCATCCCGATTGCCTACCCAAAACAGGTTTAAGTTGAAAATCCAAATCGGATCGGCTGAAAATCGCAAAAGTTCAATATGGCGATCTTTTAAAACGTCAAAAATCGAAGGTTGACAGATGCTGCATCTTGATTGCATACCTTGAACAAGTAGTATGAGTTGAAAATCTCAATCGTAACGGTTGAAAAATGCAAAAGTTCAATATGGCGGCCTTTTGAAATGTCAAAAATCAAAATGTGACAGAGGCATCTCGAATTTCAGATGCTTAGATTGCACATGCCCAATGCAAGTACAGGTTGAAAAATCCAATCCGATCGGTTGAGAAATGGAAAAGTTCAATATGGTGGCCTCTGGAGACGTCAAAAATCGAAATCTGACAAAGGAAAATTCGTTGTGTTTGAAATTAGGTTTGTTTCATCAGTAGTACCTTACTGTCCGTGGACGTCAGCAGCCTGTTTTTTCATGAATCGTAATGCGCAGGCTGCTGACATCCACGGACAGTCAGGGACTGCTGATGGAACAAACCTATTGAAACAATTAAATAGCGAACGCTCACAAACGGGGGAGATACCATGAAATTTCGAATAAAAAAGCAACAAATTGGATCTGGTTGACGGTCGTCTATGTTTTTGGTTCAGATCACGCAAAAAAAACCACCGCAAACACGACGATGAATGTGACTTGAGAATTTGGCGAACGGTGATGGCGCGAGTTTGACAGATTAGCGTTAACATCTAGTGAACGGAGGCGCGCGGTGCTGTTGGCAAAAGTGACAGTGGCAGTCCGACGCTAGGTCGACCGTATCGATGCGAAAAGTTGCACACAGATTTCGATAAAATGGACTACAAAGACGTAATAGAACGCATATGGATCGAAGCATGGACCCTTTCTAAAGATCTGACCAGAAGGTCCGATGGAATTATCAGGGATTTCGTAGAGAACAAGACGTGACACCAAGACATTGACGCCGCCACGAGATGTGTCTGGAAATGGAAAAAAGGGGCTTTTCTCGAAATGTGAAGCCGGTAAAAATCGGGCTCTAGTGCAAATATACTGTGAGTACCTACCTACCAGACGTGTTCTGGTTTTCACAAATTCCAACCAGACGTCGTTAAGTTTTCTCACGGGTTAGTTTAGGGTGATAATAATGATAAATAATGTGTTTTTCTGGTAAATTTGAATTTGTGGAGGCCCTAAAATCGTGGTAACATGTGGGAGCCCCAGGGCGGTCGCCCCTATCGCCCGTGCTCAAATCAGGCACTGACCCTGTATAAACTTCATTTCAAGAGGCGTGAGATTCTTATTCGTAGGATCGATTGCCAAAAGATGAAGCTAACGGACAGCGTGAACCAATTTCAAATCGTCCATGGTCAAAAATAGTTATGGCGTTTGGAAAAAGAGCGATCTTTTAAGTGTGACACATTAACTGTTGCGCAGTTTGATTGGAATGCTTGCTAAAGGCAAGACGCGGCGCCGTGTGTCGCATGGCATGTAAAATACGAACGATGGTGCTGAGCCCATGCGATTTTGGTGGTCGTTAAAACTTACTATCCTATGTTGGAACACACAGAGGTTCGGCAAAATTTACGGTAGAGTTGAGGGAAGCATCCACCGGCGTCGGTGTTAGGCCTCGTTGCAGAAATACGCAACGAGGTAATTATTAGTAGACTGGTTAAGTAGATTAGCCATTGGCTAGACTTCGCCGTAACAAAGACGAAATTATTATGATTATTAATTGTGAATTTCTGTTGAGGAATAGCTCGCACGGATTGATTCTGCAACGCCTTATTCCACCAATTTGACTCTGTCCCTAATGGAATTTCACTTTCCTGACCCACCAACCATCAACAAGAAGCGGAAGTAATGTGAACCATGAGAGGAACCTTGAGGTCCGCCAAGTTGTTTGTGTGTCTGTCTGTGTGTGTGTTTGTAATTGCCACGATACTAGCCGGCACGGCTATCTGATCGACTTGAAGTTCGGTATGCAGGCAAACATGGTTTTGCTGTCGAATGAGCACATTAGATTTTGGGTGTCATCTAGCAAACAGAAATGTCACTATCAAAAAATGACAAAAGTTACATCCAAAAGTATTCTCAAGTGCAAGAAGTATTTACTCACCTGTAATTTGTCAAAACAAGATGTTTCTGTGAAAAAAAGAGAACATTTTTTCTATGTTCCTCAATTTGGGGTGAAGGTGGGGTTGAAAAAAAAATACACATACCGACACGGGAAGTATGTTATTACTTCTAAGAGCGATATCAGCTGACGGGACAGGGACGTTTTTCCGCAGCTGGAATAACGCATTTACCGTGGAGGTATGTATACGATTTTACTCACAAAACAGAATAAACTAATAAGATTTGGTTGAATAAAATGATGATTTTTGAACAAAACTTCCTACGGAGTAGGCTTTAACGGAAAATAGGTGACTGAAAATTGACATTCAGGCTTTATTGTGTCTATTCATAATAAATAGGTAACTAATAAGTGGGTAACCTTATTCATCGAATCGAATCGAGGAAAAATTATGTTTTTTGCAAAATTTCTTTTCCTCCGCGGGCGAGTGACACCACTGAAGTCACTAGACACACAATCTGTCAACCGCAGCGCACAGTGGCGAAGCCCCGTTCAATCGCGAATTCCGAACGCAACAATTCTAATCCGTTCCTTGCTACTTGTCGTTAATGTTTTGAGGTAACACAACCGATTTTTTTTTTTGTTACAGAAAGCTTATTTGATACAAAACTATACGGTGGATTCAACAGGAATCTCATCTTTTCTCAAAATGGTTCCCTTGTGGAGCATCAAGTTGCAGATAACTATCATGGGTTGTCCATATTCCAAAATATACAACAACAGCACGTGGAGCGAAGCAGGAGAGATCATATGTTATCGATTTGCGGTCATCTCATCAATCCATGAACATTGATAATTTCTCGAGTTTTTTCAATAATAAAAATGAGAATAAAATAGCAATGCACCTACGTACCTATGTAGTTAGTTTTTGTAGTCAAGATCTGAAATTAAATACATAACAGATTATTCAAATGGTGTCAGAACTTTAATGAAAGCCAGCGTAGTCCGGATGCTGGATGCATAAAATGGAATGAACCTTGCATTTTTTGATGAGAAGATGCTACTTGGTAGAAATGTTCTTTGCATCATACTCTTCCGATCCAGAAAGGTAGCCATCAGCGCCATTCATGCCGGCAGCGTATACAGGGTGAAACAGAAAAAAAAAGTTGGAAAATAATATTCAAATACCCGAAGCATGTGGAGACGTGTAATTTACCACATACAATAACTGTTTAATGCTCATGAAGTCACAGCAGACCGTTCTTGATTACCTTGAACCGTCTTTGAAATGTAGGGGGGAAACAGAAAAAAAAACAACAACACTCATTTTTCCATAAATAAGTGATTCTTAGAGATATTCACACAATACTTGGTATTTCTACAAAAAGTAATGTTAAGAATGATATGAGCTTGGTAGCCAATTCCTAAGCCAACTATTTCCGGAAATACGATTGTCAACTTTTCTTCCTCTTGAGCACCATCTTGAATCTGCTTTGTGTGAGGCATCGTTGAAAAAGTGATTGGTTATCATAATAATGGTAATATGTAATCATTGCATCGTAAAAACAACCTCCTCATCATAACTTAGTGACCTCTTCGGCGGGAAAGAATTGCCATTCATGTATTTTCTGGTTCTTCAAAGCTTTAGTGCCCATGATAGCATTTGCAACATCTGGAATGGTAAAATATGTCACGCATTATGAACCTTGATGTACTTTGAGGTAGCCTACCAAGGTTTGCAATCATCAATTGAAAGGTTTGTTCTTAAAAGCTGTTTGAACAAAATTTGTTGAATTTTTTTATGGAAAATGCAAAATATTGGATCTTCCACCCTTATTTGATCCCTCGTTGAGGAAAGCCTGAAACCGAAAGTCTCCAAAATTTTTATGCTAATGGTTCACTGAGAACTGCTCTTCAATGTGTAGTTGTCAAAATCTGCATAGTTGCGTTCAGATTCCAGACAGAGAGCGACAAAGAAGTCCATGCAGTGAAAAAAGACACAACTTTTAATGCAATGGAGAAATCCCGGAAATGTCCCTTTTAGATAGGCTTCCCGCAATACACAGGCTCTGTAAGACTCTCAAGCGTGGATGAAAGGCTTGAAAGATTACCAACGTAAGGCTCTAACAATGTACCAAATTGCACATTTATGTTATAAAAAGCAAGGTCTTCAGACAGCTTCCAGTCTAGCTCTGGACTAGTTTTTTCTCGAATGTAATTAATGTCTTTTTTCACTGCATGAACTTCTTTGTCGCTCTCTGTCTGGAATCTGAACGCAACTACGCAATTTTTGATAACTAAACATTGAAGAGGACTTCCCACTGAACCATTATCATAAAACATTCGGAGACTTTCGGCTTCAGGCTATCCTCAGTGAGGGATCAAGTAAGGGTAAGAGCCCCAATATATTGTATTTTTTATAAAAAAACGTCACAAATTTTGTTCAAACAGCTTTTAAGAATATACCTCTCAATTGATGATGGTGAAACTTGGTGAGCTACCTCAAAGTACATCAAGGTTCATAATGTGTAACATATTTCACCATTCCAGATGTTGCAAATGCCATCATGAGCACTAAAGCTTTGAAGAGCCAAAAAATACGTGAATGACAACTCTTTTCCGCCGAAGAGGTCACTAAATTATGACGGGGAGGTTGTTTTTGCGATGCAATTATTTCATGTTACCATTATTATGATAACCAATCACTTTTTAAACGATGACTCACAGGGCAGATTCAAGATGATTCTCAAGAGGAAAAAAAAGTTGACAATCGTATTTCTGGAAATAGTTGGCTTAGAAATGGGCTACCCAGTTCATATCAGTAGGGGATATAAGGGCGCGGAGTCAGGAGTGGGGGGAGCAACCTTGACCTTGACGGGTCATTCACCTGACCTTGACAGGTCATTCACCTTGACGGGTCATTCACCTGACCTTGACAGGTCATTCACCTTGACGGGTCATTCACCTGACCTTGACAGGTCATTCACCTTGACGGGTCATTCACCCGACTTTGACAGGTCATTCAGCTCAAAAGGTCGTTCACCTTAACCTTGACAGAGGTCATTCATCTCAACCTTGACCGACCATTGACCTTCAACAGGTTTATCCACCTTGACCGGCCATTGACTCTTCGAGAGGTCGTTGACCGTGATCAGCCATTGACTCTTCAAGAAGTCATTTACCTTGACCGCTCAACCACTTTGATATCCTCTCAACCTTGAGAGCTCATTAACCTCGGTCTCAATAACTCATTCACACCTCGACAGATCATGGTGCGGGTCTATATAAGCTCAAATCAGCTTAGTTTGTTTGGGTTTAAAAGGAGGATTTGGATAGAAAGAAAACACTTTGGTGAATTATGTTTCATCAGGTTTTATTAATTCTAACACATCAGCATCATCAGATACATTATCATTATAAGTATCAGACACGTCATACTCCAATAGATGCTTTATTTTATTTTCTTGCCGTTGTAGCATCCTTACTTTGCTGTAGTAATCCAGGCATTCACCATAGTCATCCTTCTCCTCCTCCTCCTCTTCCACTTCCAAGTAAATGTCAACATCTCGGTCAACATTATCTATCCATTTATTGACAAATTTCTCTACTTTCTTGTTGCTATCTTCTGTATATTCAATCCACTCAGCGTTCGTAGGCAATGTAGCAAAATATGCTGCAATAATGCAATTAATCATCGTGACGGCGTTTCCTTGGCGTAATAACTTGCGTAAAAATCGAATAGATGTGTTCTCATTTGCATCTCCGAAATGGTAACTAAAGTCTCTGAATAGATCATGCGTATCATCATAATAATCAAAATAGAGAGGGTTAGTATCGTGGTGTGCCAACTTTGTCAGCAACATTTTTTTCAAATCTGGATTCATGACTATTGATTGAGCAGACACAACCGGTACTTCTCAACGTTCTCGATCGAATGTACGTTCTTATGCTGTTTAGCAATGAGAGTAACAAGTTTATGCAAGTGGGGGGCTCTGACCTTGATACATAAAGTGGTGGGGAAGTGGTAGAGATGGAATAGATATATTGAAGATCATCAGCAGTGTGGTTCAGTTATCATCATGGAGAAGTCCAATAGCAAGTCACCTTCGGGTTATTCACCTTTGATAAATGAAACAACGCATTTTTTTAATAAATCAAAACGCAAATACATCAGTGTCGGCTTGAGTATTGAGCGACAGTTTGCTCCACTAGTGAGATTGTGTGGTAATAATCAATGTGTCAACTTTGAGGAAGAAGATTGGATTGAGTTCCAGAAAATTTTCGATCTTCTTCTCGATTACTTACAGCTACAATCCCCTTCAAACAAACCGATGCCTCTACTACTGAAAAACATCAGCATCCACTTCACTGAAGTAATCAACGTTCGAGTTATTCAAATTATAAACGAACATCAACATGTTTTTTTGGCACGAGAAACAGCTACAGAATGGCGCGGCATATGTGAAATCATCAGCAATCGATTGAACATCCTCAAACATCAGGAATTTAAAAATTTCTACTTCGACTTGCTAAGAGGCGTGAGAAAGCTGAGTGGTGATTTAATTTCAAATATATACTGTGTGTTGACTCCTTTGTTGCAAACTAATTCTGAGAATGCAAATTGTTTATTGTTCATGTTACATCACTGTCCAGTTGTAGTACGCATGGACTATGAAAACCTAAAATTTCAGTAGACAATTTAAGAAGAGTTGTGACTAATATAAGTGAAGAATGCGAATATCTATCATTTAACGCATCTCACAGCCTCAACAAACAAAATGCATTGATAGTTAATAGTTTAGATTATAATTTATGTTTTGCTTATCTTAAATCTAGAATAAGAATAGAATATCTTTGTGAGCAGTTCAACTGCGATAGTTATAGAAAATATTTATACATGTTAAAACCATATCTATCTAATGATCTAATTATACTTCATAAATTGTATCAAAATCTATGCTCTAAAATAAATTGAAACGAAATGAATTTAGTATTTATTTATATTCCCCCATTCAAAAGATTAACATAATTATTCTCATGGTTCTTCGATTATCACAAGATGAAGCTTAGAAGTGGGGGTGAATAAATCCTTATATTATCAACAACCAGTAACAGTGCAATGTCGCGTGTTGAAGGAGATGGTTTAGTAAACGAGATAATAAACAAGCTACCATTCGAACTTCACATCCCAGAATATCAGTACCTTGGACCTGGCACTCAGTTGCATGAACGCTTGCAACGTGGGGATCCTGGTATAAACAAACTGGATCAGGCTGCCAGAGACCATGATATAGCCTATTCTAAAGCAAAAAAGCTAAGTGCCCGTCATATATCTGACAAGATCCTAGAGAATCGGGCTTGGGAAAGAGTGAAATCAAAGGATGCATCACTTGGGGAAAAAACAACTGCCTGGTTCATCACTAACATCATGAAAGCCAAACGTAAATTGGGAATGGGGTCAAATGGGTTCATCACTAAATTATGATGAGGAGGTTGTTTTTACGATGCAATGATTACATATTACCATTATTATGATAACCAATCACTTTTTCAACGATGCCTCACACAAAGCAGATTCAAGATGGTGCTCAAGAGGAAGAAAAGTTGACAATCGTATTTCTGGAAATAGTTGGCTTAGGAATTGGCTACCAAGCTCATATCATTTCTAACATTACTTTTCGTAGAAATACCAAGTATTGTGTCAATATCTCTAAGAATTATTCATTTATGGAAAAAAGAGTGTTCTGGTTTTTTTTCTGGTTTTCCCCTACATTTCAATGACAGTTCAAGGTAATCAAGAACAGTTTGCTGTGACTTGATAAGCATAAAATAGTTAATGTATGTGGCGAGTTACACGTCTCCACATGTTTCGGTTAGTTAAATATAATTTTTCAACTTTTTTTTTCTGTATCACCCTGTATACGCCGCCGACATGGATGGCGCTGATGGCTACCTTTCTGGATCGGAAGAGTACAATGCAAGGAACATTTCCACCGAGTGGCATCTTCTCATCAAAAAACGCAAGGTACTTTCAACTAGCATCCGGACTAGCGTAGGTAACCAGTGATCACATAATTATAGAGGCCGAAAATGCTTCTTCAGTTATTTCCATCAAGGGCAAATGCAGATCCGTGGAGCAGCACTCTTTTACTGCCAGCGTCATCTTCAACAGATACTAGAAATGTTTCTCAATAATTATAATTTGGTTTCAAGCTCACCGGGGGCAGTCAGACTTCCACCCGAAAACAAGTTCCTTGATTAAGTTGGAATGCAAAAGCGCCGTGTGACATATAGCACGTGAAATGTGGAAGGTGGTGGATGGAGCGGTTCGGCTAGTACAGATATAAGAGACGCAGCCTTTGAAAAGAGTTTCTTAATAGAAGGAGCCCCGCACACACCGGCCCACGAACTAAGATTGTAGGGAACGAAGGAAGCAACAGAAAAAAGAGGGGAAAGTTGCCACCGCTCACAAAAGTCACTCACCCCTTTTTCGGTGTCTAGACGCTGGGCCTAACCCTCGGCTTAACCCTAACATAACCTATAACACTAACTTAAATGTTGAATCTGATGGAACCACGATAAGAATTTCAAACCACGCTCCCCAAACAAAGTTTTAATGTTGGTCAAGGTGTAGGATCAGGTGTTCATCGGAGTATTGATGTGTGACGACTTTGAAATAATTATTAGGTGGAACTCATCTTTTAGGGAACACCTTAGAAAACTTAGCTATCCTAGTTACCAGCGTTAAGGTGGCTCAGGTATAGGAACGAGCCTTTATTCGAACACTTTGACATGTTAATAGGAGTAAATACAATGATTCTATGTTACAACTGATTTATGTGTCTCACTGCGTTCAAAGTGCTAGATCCTGGCTCTCATGGTAGCTCGGTCGCAGGTCATCTGGAGATCTTGTGGCGACATCGTTGTACTCTTTCGTTTCTCTCAAACTTCCAACAACAGTGACCTACATGCTACGTGTACCTATTCCCTTCACCAGATATGAATATCCTGTGAATTGTTACAAGCATTTACGTCTGTCTACATGACAGGAAATGATACATGTTAACAAAGCAACTGAATAACTTATCTTCGAGGGTTCAGGAGACACCAGAGCTGTACGATGGAAGTCTGTAACTGAATCTGAACTGGGAGCCAGGGCTACCAAGTCCAGAAAGAGTTTTATTGCACGCGGCCAGTCGTTTTTCGTGTGGAGCATTTTTCGATGGGCAGATTCCTGTACCTTCACCTCTAACCACTTCTTTTAAGATATTTGAACTTCTGCCGTGAGGCGGCTACTTGATTATTGTTCATTTATCACAAATTGCAAATTTTTAATCAATGTAAAATGTAAACGTTGCAAGTCTTCATCCTCGGAATAAACTTGTATCTTTTACTTCCCCGACACACCATTCAACGAGGAGGGGAAGTATTGTGAACGCGCTAAAAAAAAATTTCGAGATAAAGACGGATATATCCATTTTGAGGTCCCCCAAGACGATTAAGAACATTTTTGGAGTGATGTCTGTCTGTGTGTGTGTGTGTGTGCGTGTGCGTGTGCGTGTGCGTGTGCGTGTGCGTGTGTGTGTGTGTCTGTCTGTCTGTCTGTAATCTGCTACGATTACAGCCGCAGCGTTGATCCAATCGACTTGAATTTCGGCATGCGGACATTGTTGGTCCCTGGAATGAGCCCATTAGTTTTTGGCTGTCACCTGTCAAACGGAAATGCCACTATCAAAAAATGACAGATGTTATACATCACGGAACTTGATTAACAATATACCGTTTGAGAGCTCATAAAAAACTGTATTCAGAACAATTGAAATTTCTTTCTTATCTGTCATCTGTCAAATAATGGAAAATGTCAAAGTTGAAAACTTCACCATTTAATTATTCAGAATCTATCAGATGGATTGGGACCAAATTTGGCAGCAAGCAACAAAACAAAAAAGTCAAATCAAGTCTGGAGTTGCAATCTTCCACCATTTTCCAGTCGAGCGGTACGAGTATTCAAAATTTCTCCTAGCCGTTGCCACCCGAGAGGGCCTCTCGCCCGAAATTTGACCAGAACGACTCGCCTTTGATGCAGGACTCAACTCAAAAATTCATTACTGCTCGGCGATCAACTTTTTTCGAAAAAGTCAAACTGATATCGAAAGTATATTGGATTTAGCGTCGTGTAGACCCATTTTCAAAATCGGCACGGTTTCGGTTTTCTGACGGTGATTTTTTCAAAATGAAACTTGTATATTCCGTGAATTTGAAAAACTACAATGCCAACTTTGACATGCGGTGAGCCCCACGAAATATTCATTTTAGGTGCAGACATGCTGCGAATGAAGGTTGGAGAAAAGATTAAATTAATTTTTGGAAAGAAAATTTTCGAAATCGGACTCACGGTTTCCGAGTTTTCATCTCTAGAAAAACCGCAAATTTTCCAACTTTTTATCCCGTGAACAGATTTTCACCATTTTTTTTTTCTCCAAACAAGGGGTTACTGGCTCTTGAACATTTTCCAATAATTTTCTTCTCAATTTCTTGGGATTTCTTCTGTTGAGAATGTAAAACAGGCCTGGGTTATCGAAACCGGATTTGAATGATGGAGCTTAAAGTGAAGCCGTAATTGACGATTTGAACAATTAGATGATTTGGCAAAAAGATTTGAGGTTTTGAGAGTCCGGTTCGATTATGCTACGGTGCGCCTCGCGTGTTTGAACGTTCTCGCCTTTTGACGAAATTGTGGTGTTCGGCCCGCGAGTTTTTCCTTGTGCTTTTTGGATAACGTCCTGGATGATCCACTGAAGGGATAGATCGCCTTCCCATCATTCACGGTCCACCGGAAAAACGGCTGAGTCCAATTTAGTTTTCAAAACTTGCATGAATTTGTTATAAGCAGGCACATTATTATCTTATCGCACCGACAACAAAAAGGCCGCTTCTTCCTATAGTGCTTTTTGCGCTATAGGAATGGACTGTTGTTGTTTATATACACGAAAACTATTTTCTATTCTTGTTGATTGAACAAATCTTCAATCAAAACTAAGGCCCTGGTCACAGGAGCCAAAAAAAACTCAAAATGTCACAACCCCAGAACAGAAATACCCAACAAAACTCAAATTCACCGAATAAAAACCTATCGTACTCTAGCGTAGCTTCAATAAATTGGCCCGTATTCATATCCCACTTTTAAGCTAAAAGCGCTTTTAGTGCGATGCGCATTTAGGGGCATTTCTCATATTTTAGTGTTCAAAAATACAAATTAACGCGCAAATTAATTGCAATTAAGTACATACAATCGCTCTCAATCGCAATAATGTATTTTTGAACACTGAAATATGAGAAATGCCCCTAAATGCGCATCGCACTAAAAGCGCTTTTAGCTTAAAAGTGGGATATGAATACGGGCCAATGTTTCCAAGCAAGGACTTGGCCATAGTCCTTGATGTCGTAGATAAACTAAAGTTAAGAGACTACGTAGTACCAATCAGCAGGCTTGTAGGTCCAAAACAGATCACATTTGCATCACGAATCTCAAGAAACCGCATCTGCATATTCTTGTCAACCAAACAGAATGTCGATGAAATCGTGAATAACCACGGGAAAATTGAGATTGAGGGAAAAATTGTAACAATTCGAAGACTTATTTCACCGGCTAAGAGAATCATTCTGTCCAATGTTTGCCCAAACATTCCCCACGAGCTCCTCGAGAACGCTTTGAGAGATGTTGGCTGCGAACCAATGTCAAACATGACATTTCTCAGAGCCAACATTGAAGATGACGAACTTTCCCACATTTTGAGTTTCAGACGCCAAATTTACATCAAGCCAAATGAAGATCTTGAGCTTCCCCCATTTGTTATCATCACACAAGACAACACCGACTATAGAATTTTCATTGGCACGGGTGAAATGCTCTGCTTTTTATGCAAAGAGTTGGGCCACAAAGCCGACCAATGTCCAAACTTGAATATGTCCCAAACAGAACCTGAATCTCCTCCACTGCAAAACCGAAACACAATCGAAACAATAGCTGACGTACACTCAATAACTAATGCTGACGATCAACAGATTACAGAAACAAATAATTCTACGGTAACAATTGTAACTGAAAATTCAAAAACTCCTCTCTTCTCTACCGAAAAACCACCAAACAAAAGACCAGCATCATCTACCCTCAACAGCGGATCTACCGAAAGTTCTCCACAGGGATCCCCACTACCAAATGACGACCATACTGGGGATTTTCAGTTTGCTAAACCGAATTCCAGAAACAACAGACACAAACTCAAATCAAAAAAAATCAAAAAATCTTCTTCCATAGAAAACGTTTCACTAACTTCCAAAGAAAGCACAGAAACAATAAAACAAACGATACAGGAAAACCCAAGCAAATACATTCTCACCTCAGACCAATTCGAGTCCTTCATTGAACAATGCACCAATGGTAAAGATCCACTAAAAACAGGTCTTTCCTTCACTGACAATATAGTTGGTCTCATCGATATGATGAATGACATTTACCCCAGCCTAACAAACCGACATGCGAAAAGCAGATTCACAAGAATCTGCAATAAGTTGAGCCAGTCTGCTGACAATGTTGAAATATCAGACCTCTCTCAGTTTTCTATTGATCCCAGCGATTCTGAGCGATCCGAATACTGAAAACCACCACTCAACCTGACAACAAACAAAAATGGCGTCTGTGATTCAGTGGAATTGCAATAGTTTTTACACCAGATTCACTCATATCCAACGCCTGATCAGTGATCACAACCCCTCAGTACTATGTTTACAAGAAACAAACTTCAAAGGCAACCACAGCCCTTCATTAAAAGGGTACAATACTCTCACAAAAAACCGAATCACTCAACAAATTGCCAGCGGTGGTGTCTCAATTTCAATCAAGAAAAATCTACATCATGAGGAAGTTGTTATCTCAACTAATTTGGAGGCAATTGCTGCCTCGGTTTGGTGTCCCAGCAAAATCAACATATGCAACATATACTTACCTCCAAATACAAATCTCGACTCCAATGAACTGGCCAACCTAATCACCCAAATCCCCCCTCCATTCATCATAGTCGGCGATTTTAATGCCCACAACATTATGTGGGGATCACACTCCAATAGTCTCAGAGGAAGAGAAATTGAAAACCTATATCTCAGAAATCCGTCCTTATTTTTGCTAAACAACGGCCAACCTACTCACTTCAATTCATCATCTGGCAGCTTCTCTAGCATAGACCTTAGTTTCAGCGATCCACGCAGTGGCCCCGCCCTGTGCTGGACAGTTCTGCCAGAACTATATGACAGCGACCACTTTCCCATTGCAATTTCTTATCGAAAAAACAACCTCAGTGACCCCAATAAACCTTTTGAAAAATGGAAAGATAAAGGAGTTGATTGGCTGGCTTATCAAAACATGGTTGACGAGAAATTGTCTACTTTCTCCCTCCAGGATGACATCAATGATAACGTTCAAAAATTCTCCAAGATCATAACCGAAGCAGCCGAACAATGCATCGGAAAAAAAACTGTTACCACAAACCACAACCCAGTGCCCTGGTGGAATCCTAAATGCAGTCTTGCCGTCAGGGAATCCAAAACTGCCTTTAACAGATTCAAAAAACACCCTGACGTCGAAAATCTGATCGCGTTCAAGAAACATAGAGCAAAAGCCAGGTTCGTACTGAAGGATGCCAAAAAGTCATCTTGGCAAAATTATGTCTCCACTCTCACTAGTTTCACTCCCCTGAGGGAAGCCTGGTCCAAAATTAACAGAATAAAGGGCCTCAATTGCAACCCCTCTTCCATAACAGCGCTAAAAGACGAAAGTAACAACCTAATCACTTCTAACGACGATATTGTGAATCTACTAGCAAATCAATTCTACAAGCACTCCAGCGACAGCTTCTACTCGAATGAATTCCTGATAATAAAGTCAGAAAAAGAGAAGATCCCACTCAATATGAACAACTTCGAAAACCCCGAACTTAATGTGCCACTGCGGAGATCCGAATTGGATGAAGCCCTCAAAAACTGCAAAAATTCAGTCCCAGGCCCCGACTCCATCCCCTTCACTTTCTTAAAAAACCTATCTGACGCTGCAGTCCAAACTCTCCTAGACATCTTCAATTTTATATGGCAGCGACAATGTTTCCCTGACTGCTGGAGAGAATCCACTGTAATTCCCATTCTCAAACCCAATAAACCCAAAATCGAACCATCGAGTTACAGACCGATATCTTTGACCTGCACTATGTGCAAATTACTCGAAAAAATTATCAACAACAGACTCAAATGGTTTCTTGAGGAAAACAATCTACTGTCTAACCGCCAGAGCGGTTTCAGAATAGGTCGATCAACCTTCGATAATATGGTCCTCCTGCAATCTGAAATCTCAGAAGCCTTTGCTACTAATAGGAATCTGGGAGCGGTGTTTTTTGACATTGAAAAAGCATATGACACAACATGGAGACACGGCATACTGTTGAAACTTTTGAAGTGGAAGATCAACGGAAACATGGTCGCTTTCATAAAAAACTTCCTCTCACACAGAACTTTCAGAATGAAAAAAAATAATGTTCTATCTAAGCAATTCTTTCAGGAAAATGGCATCGCTCAGGGTTCAGTCGTCAGCGTCACTTTATTCCTTGTTGCTATAAATGAAGTCCTATCGAAAATCAAGCTGCCAGTTAGAGGTGCTCTGTACGCCGATGACCTCGTGATTTTTTGTAAAGGCACTAATGGACGAGAAATACAAACTCTGCTACAGGAAGCCATCAATGAGATCGAGGAGTGGGCTGTGCAGTCGGGTTTCAGATTTTCTCCTCTGAAATCTAAGGTAATGATCTTTTCCAGAAAGTACAAAATAAGCCCCCTACCTCCCAATTAAATATACAACACGGAGATTGAACAGGTTCAAGAACTGCGATTTCTTGGTATCATCTGGGACACCAAACTAACCTGGAAACCCTATGTTGAACAACTAAAAGCCGAATGCGCCCAAAGGTTGAACCTGTTGAAGACTATTTCTCACCATCACTGGGGTTCAGAGGAAGCTCTTCTTCTGACTGTTTACAGAGCACTAATCAGGTCGAAACTTGATTATGGGTCGATTGTATACTCATCTGCGTCGAAATCAACCTTGAGGAAATTAAACTGCATAGCTAACGCTGCGATCAGAATGGCTACCGGTGCCTTTAGGACCAGCCCGATAGAATGTTTGCTCCAGCTTGCAAATGAACCCCCTCTTGATATCCGGAGAGAATCTCAAACGTTAACATACTCTGCCAGAGTAGCAGCCTCGAAAAATAATGCAGCGTACCACTCAGTCTTCTCCACAAAATACCACCACATTTTCCAGTCGAAACCAAGACTCACTCCCCCATGTCACTACAAGCTCAAATCCATTCTAAACTCTCTAAGTTTGATCCCAACAGAAGTTTGTTCACCACAATCAAATAAGGGTGCCCCATGGACCTTCTCTTCCCCAACTTACCACACCAGCCTATCCAGCTACCCCAAACACTCCACTGCCCCTGTCATCCTTCAGAACTTACACAAAGAAATCATAGCTTCGAATCAAGGTTCCTCAGTTCTATATACAGATGCATCTGAAGGCAACAACGGCGTCGGAGTTGCGATTGTGACCGCAGCCGACTCCTACAACTACCGTCTGCCCAAATCTACCAGTATTTTCTCAGCAGAACTGTACGGAATCCTTCGAGCTTCAAAAATAGTACATGCGAGCCCCCATTCCAAGTTTTTAATCTGCACCGACTCCTTAAGTTCAATCCAAAGCATGCAAATCATATACTCCACAAATCCATTAGTGCAACAAATACAACATACTCTTTCATCGGCAATAAAGCAAAACAAAGAAGTAATTCTGAGCTGGTGTCCGTCACATGTCGGAATCCGGGGAAATGAAAAGGCTGACCAAGCTGCCAGTGAGGCGGTAAATTTACCGGAGCACACTAATTTCAAAATCACTGAGTTTGACTTGAAGAATCATTACAGAACAGCTATTCGTGAAAAATGTATCGGATCCATGTCCAGCTATAGACCACTCACAATCCAGATCAGTCCAGCCATCCTGAGGATCGTAACTAAAACCGTCTCAAACCGAAGGGAAGAAACAACACTGAATCGTGTACTAATCGGACACACGCTCATGACACATTCCTTCATTTTGTCAAAAGAAGAGCCCCCAGGATGTCTATACTGCAATGAGGTTCCAGTCACTATTCCACACCTTTTGTTCAACTGTCAGGGACTTTTGAGACAAAGACAACGGGCAGGGTTTTCAAATGAAGTTTCCCTTACTCGGATGGTTACTCAGAATGGCAATTTTGGTGTGCTGATGGATTTTCTGAAGGACTCTGGCATTTTTGACCTGATCTAAAAACAAGACCATCCTCTAATACCAGTCTAATACTGCAGACTCCCCAAGCATCTTCAAGCCTCCCAACATTTCCACTCATACTTTTTTCTACCAAGTCTTAGCATTTTCTGGGAAATTAGAAATAAAAGTCCAGGACAACCGGAAAACATCTACCTACCGCCCAGTGTTGTTGGACGACTTTGGCGAATAGACCGGTAAAACCCTGATCAGGGAAAAAGCGCAAACAGCTAGCGCTTAAACCAGTTTTGTGCCGGGCCGTCCGACAACACTCCAAAGTTTCCAAACCTGAAAACCAGAAAATCAAGCAAAGACACTGAAACTTAAACCCAACCGTGGGTGCTAATAACCATGCAGTTGATGCACCCTAACAAAATCAAAAAAAAATAAAAAAAAAAAATTGAGTTTTTTCCGGAAAATTTGAATTTTCAAAATTTCCAATTTCCTGCAAATTATTTTCATTCTTTCTGTGATGCCAGTTCCAGATCGTTCACCTTCATGCATGTACCATCCAATGCGTCTGACTGCTTCACTCGCTTTTCTTTCTACATAATTTTGGTTTCTTGTGAAAAACTACAAATTTCTATAACTTTTTAGCCTGTGAACCATACAGTCTGTGAACATAATATTCATGCCAGCTTCTTTTAAACAGAGGGTAAGTGATTCTTGAACATTTTCAGGCAATTTCTCTTAAAATTCTTCATGTTTTCCGAGAGTTTTCCACTTCAAAATGAGTAACCGGCCTGGCTTATGGAGACCGGACTCAAATGATGGAGCCCTTATTAGAGAAAATATCTCAATTCTTCAATCTTTCTCCCAAATTCTAACTTCCCACCCGAAGGGACGGACGTCTCATAATAAAATTTCCATCCGTTCTTTGCTACTCATCGGGGAAGTTTTGGGGTGACACAACCGATTTTTTTTCTATGATCTGAAGCGGGAAAATCCCAGTTTTTTGTATCCTTCTCCCAGACATCTGCCGACTTTTTCTCTACATTTTCAACTCCCCGACTTTTTCTCCACTTTTTCAACTCCCGTTTCTTGACGACGGCATCTCCTTTTTCAGGTGTATTACCAAAGCTCACGATGATGTTTCAAATTAATCCTCGATGAGGTATGGGAAGGTATGGAATTTACCTAATGAAAATAGGAAAATGTACAAACTATCATTGAAATTGTGCTCATGTCATTATTAACAGTCAAAACAGTGGCACAATGTGCTCTATTTTCAGTTGCACAAATTCAAATTTTGTTACACTGTTTTTGGCAAAAACAGTGCTAAAAAGTAGTAATAGTATAACCGAAATAGACTAACCGTGGGTTCCACCAAAATATTTAACCAGCTGATAGCTAACTCGAGATTTCTTTTGATGGATTTTGGCCAAATGATCAATGTAAATTCAGGTTTCATGCTAAGTAAATCACGAAAGGGTGGTATACTTGCAATTTAACGTATTTTCCATAATTAATCTACCAGAATTGACCAGAAAAAAATCCGTTTAAACTCGGTTTAGTTTAAACCGCTCTTAAATTTTTTGGTGGAACCCGTGGTCAGATTTTTTATACAGTGCGCGGCAAAAGTTTGGAATATTAGATTAATTTCCTTTCCTGTCCGGAAAAGTATCGCGTCTGTTGCTTGTTATGGAATATGAATAATAATAAATAAATAAATGTTTTCCCCATTCTCAGCCTGCAGTGACCATAGGAGCTTTGCCCTTTATTATTATCTAACACTGTTACATTCAGAAAAGTTGCAAATTGGACAACACAAACAGCCAGACATTACACACCGGGAGTCGAACCCGGAGACTCCATTGCCGCAGGCAGCCACTCAACCACCTGCGCCACGGGACCGCTTTGCAACATGATTACTACTTCCGATAGCAATCCTCAATTTTTTTCCTAGATTTGGATAGATTATAACATTCTGATTCCAACAATATGTACATGTGTGCCATTTGGGTCAAACTCCTAAAGATATTGATTTTTTGCTGTTGAAAAACAAGAATAGGGTTCAAAAATGAAATTTTTATTGAGTAAACAGCTTTTTATTGCAAAAACGAGACTAAAATGTGTGTAACTCTTACAAAAATTATCAAAGTAAATGTTTGAGCTGAGGGCCATTTTCTTCTTGGCAGTATGTCAATCGAGCTTGGAACTTGAATCGAACATTGTGGAGAGTTTCGGGCTGTATTGTCCTTATTTTGTCTCGAATTCTCTCTCATCCAGTGGATGTTATTTGGCAGATTGCAATGAATCTTTTCATTGATGTACATGACAAAATCTAACGGAGTTAGATCTGGGGACCGAGCCGGCCATTCAACAAAGCCTCGCCGGCCGATCCACCTGAGTTGCAGGTTCAGCATCAGGATATTTTCCAATCAAATAATTGCAAACTGCTTCATGAGCACGCGTTTTGTCTCCACAATCCCCAACAATCAGAATCTCAATTCTTTCTGATTCCTATTATCGCCGAATCATTTTGAATTTGGTTATTCACAGTGAATAACAGTCAACATGCTTATTCGATTTAAATTCATCTCGGTACGTCTACCAGTTTACACTATGTAAACAGGTCAAAGATTGAAGTGGTTCACCTCAAAAACTCGCTCAGGTTCGAATGAGGATATCGTGACGAAAAATGAACCGATTTGAAAAAAAAAGGTCTTAATTATTCAAGCGTTCTTCTGACTGCAAGTCTCATATTTGGATATCGTGTTTGCTAATATACTGTATGATATACAGGAATACAGGGTGACAAAAGTAGGAGTGAAAAGTGGTCCATTTTTAGGCGCGTGTAACTTTTTTGAAAACAATGTTAGATTTTTCTCAATTGAATTTTTGAGAACCTTACATCAATATCTTGAACGGTTTCTAACATTTTACCGCCTTCTATTTTTTGTACAGGATGTTCGCGCATGAAGTATACACTGCTCCTTGAAGACATCCCCTCAAACATAATTTCAAAAATTGAAATTGATTCTGATACAATTTTTGCCGTGGGCTTTTAATCTGTTGACAAACATTTTTTGTGGTATATCGCTTACAGGGTGCAACATCAAAAAATTTTCTTTTATTGGACAGCCTGTGTTTTGATATGGAAATCCATTCCGCTTTCCATCGTGATCATAAATATATATCACACTTGATAGGTTAGTTAACAAAACACGTGTGAAAAAATGGATGAAGTTTTGAACAATTTCGAAAAAAGATTTTTTTCAAAAGTCGAGTCAAAAGTGAATCAGTGAATTTTTAATCATTCTTCTATTGATGAAGAATGTTTGAAACTTTTACTAATCTCACCTTAAACCGACAAACTTTTGGAAAAAAAGGTTTTTCCATATTTTTGGAAACTTCAACAATTTTTCCAAAAGGTGTTTTTCTGAATAACCTATCAAGTGTTGTATATATTGATAATCAAGATGAAAGACGGAACCGATTCCCATATTAAAATACAGGGTGTTCAATCTGAGAAAAATTTTCGATGTTACACCCTGTAAGCAAAATGTCCCAAAAAAATAAAGTGAACAGATTCGAAACCTACGGAAACAATCATGAAAGAATCGTTCCTATTTTTGAAATTATGTTCAAGGGGAAGTCTTCAGGGAGGGGGTATAATTTATACGTGAACACCCTGTACAAGAAACAGAAGGCGGTAAAATGTCAAAAACCGTTTCGAGCTATTGCTGCGAGCTCTCCAAAACAATAGCTAGAAAAATTCTAAATTTTTTTATTCAAAAAGTTACGCACGCTTGAAAATGAACCACTTTGCACTCCTTCTTTTGTCACCCTGTATATCATACAGTATATCAGTGAACACGACATCCAAATAAGAAACTTGCAGTCAGAAGAACGCTTGAATCACTAACACCATCTTTTGTCAAATCGGTTCAATTTTCGTCACGATATCCTCATTTGAACCTGAGCGAGTTTTTGGGGTGGACCACTTCAATCTTTGACCTGTTTATTCGAATTATTCACTCAAAAACATCTTAAAACGGTTTTTGTGGGAGCTGTTAAAAGATATTAAGAGCTGTAACAAGCTATTGAGCTTGTTAAAAGCTATTTCAAAAGTTCACCTGTTCTCGATATCAAGAAAATAATATCTCCAGAACCATCGACCCAAATGGCAAACATGTGCATATTGTTGAGATCAGAACTCCATAATCCATATATATAAAAGAAAAGGTTGTTGCTATTGAGAAAAAAATCGGTTGTGTCACTCCAAAACTTCCCCGACGAGTAGCAAAGGAATGGATGGAAATTTGGAAGTTTTTAGTTCTTCGAAATATCTTGAAGGGGAATCTACTGGAGGGGGATGAATTTTATCGTGAACACCCTGTACAATGTACATACAGGGTGTTCATTTGAAAAATTGTCACCCCTGATCTCTCGCCGCTCAAGTTTTTCACAGAGAGACGCCGAAACAGGTCGATTTTTGTTTCGAAAGGGACATCTAGGACTCATACTGCCAGGTTTTTATCTTCAACCCCTTCGCCCCTATCCCACCTTACTCCAAAATTTCAAATAGCATCACGTATCTTTTATATAATGGTTTTTCAACTCATCATTCACTTTATAACTTGTGGGTTACACATTATCATCATTGATTTACCTTTATCAGGTGCCTTGGCTTGGGTTTTTTCCCCCGGAAACTTCGTACCTCCCATCTTGTGATACATCAAATTGAAGGCAATACAATTTTCTTTTTGCCAAACTTATTTCTGATATTTTCAAACCACCCCCACATGTAATGTTAAATTGATTTTTATTCAAAGATAATTTAATCGAGATGGGATTATCAATATATAGAAGGTAAAATTGAAAGTCCACGTCTTGTAACAATCAACTCTTTGTCAATGAGAGGAGATCTTCTTCTTATGAACTCCCGATTCTTGAGAAATGAACTTCTCAGCAGAAACAGGTCGATTTTCATTCCAGTGGGGTCACCGCGTATGTTCAAATTTCCATCTTCAACCCCCTCGCCCCTACTTAACCTTACTTCGAAGGGGTGGTTTGGAAAAACTAGTAATATGTTTGACGGGAAGACAATTGTATTGTTCTTGATTTGACGTATCACAAGATAGGTAATGCTGTCTGAAATTTTAAAGTAAGGTGAAGTAGGGGCGAAGGAGTTGAAGATGAAAATTTAGTCATAGGTGTCTTGGATGACCCGCTTGAAATTGAAATCGACCTGCTTTTGCTGGGAAGTCTAGTAGTCCAGGCAATGGGTACGTTCTACCTTGCAAAAGGTCGCGCAGAGCCGAAAATTTGCAATCTGGTACAGTTTTGTGTCCTGAATAACATACTGAGTTTTCGAATTCGTCAAGCCGCCGCTCGGTCCTCCACATCGAAAAGTTGGTGCCGAAGGACCTAAAAAGAACCACTTTTTACCAATCCACTGTTTATCGCCATCTCACTTACCGCAATGGAACCATATGACTCTAATGAAACCGTTGATAGCATTTGCTGCCACGCCAGTGCCATTCTTCGCGGTTAAAAACAAATAATTCCTTCGGCAAACGTCTAGTTTTTCTTGATTTTGAAAAGATTTTTTTCTCATGCGGAAATACGACAAACTGACTCAACTCAAGTGGATTTCGATCAGCTTCTCTCTTCTTGAGCTCATTTTGGTCTCATAATTTTCTTAACAGCGTTTGCTAACAAGGTGCATTGCAAGAAGTGTAAGATTGCCAGCACCAAACTCAGCGGTAAATTTTTCAATGTCGTCATCGACCAGGTCTTCAGTTGTAACAGAAACAGATAGTTTGTACTGTTTTCTGCTTATACAGCATAGATCGAATTTCTAAGCGCCCGTGGGAATACCAGAAAATAAATTCTTTTCAGAGCGCGCGTAAATCTGCAAAGCTGCATCTAATTACCTGAAAATAGTCGTAACCAACACTACGAAAACCAAAACAATGAATGACAGACACACCAGTTTAGGTTGCCCATTGTTCTAATTTTTGTAGTGTTGGTTACGACTATTTTCAGGTGTTTAGATGCGGTTTTGCAGATTTACGCGCGCTCCGATTAATTTTTATTTTTTGGTACCCCCACATGTATTTCGAGATTTGATCGAATGCTGTATGAACAGGAAACAGTCCAAGCTATCAATTTCTGTTGAAATTAAAGTTCTTGATCGATGGCAATAATGAAGAAATGACTGTTGAATTGGATGTTGGCAATCTTTTACTTCTTGCAATGCACCTTGTCAACAAATGCTGTTATGAAAATTAAGAGACCAGAACGAGCTCAAGAAGAAAGAAGCCGATAGAAATCGACTTGAGTTGAGTCAGTTTGTCATATTTCCGCATAAGAAGAAAAACTTTTCGAAATCAAGAAAAACTAGACTTTTGCCAAAGGAATTATTTGTTTTTAACCGCAAAGAATGACACTGGCGTGGCAGCAAATGCTATCAACAGTTTCATTAGAGTCATATGGTTCCATTGCGGTAGGTGAGACGGTGATGAACAGTGGATTGGTAAAAAGTGGTTCTTTTTGGGTCCTTCGGCACCAACTTCTCGATGTGGAGGACCGAGCGGCGGCTTGCCGAATTCGAAAACTCAGTATGATAATCAGGACACAAAACTTCACCAGATTCCAAATTTTCGACTCTCCGCGACCTTTTGCAAGGTAAACCCCATTTCAATGTATCGGTTGACTGTACTATAGGTATTTCTCAAGAATCGGAAGTCTATAGGGCAAAAACTTCCGTTTCAATAACAAAGAGAATATTTTTACAAGGGTTGAGGGGTGGTTTAAAAAAATTAAAAATATGTTTGGCGTAAAAAGAATTTCATTGCCTTCAGTTTGATGTATCACAAGATAGGTAGTGCTATTCGAAATTTTAAAGTGGGGTGGGGTAAGGGCGAGTTAGTTGAAGATGAAAATTTGGCAGTGTTCTAGATGTTCCCCTCGGAACAAAAATCGACCTGTTTCGGCGTTTTCCTGTAAAAAATTTTGACGGCGAGAAATCAGGAGTGACAACATTTCAAATGAACACCTGTAACCTGTATAACTGAGAAAGTTGTCCGAGCCTATTAGTAAAAATATTACAACAATTTTTTATTCGATTTCGATTTATATTTTTGCAGTTTTGCTGAATCTTGAGTTGCAAAAACTACCACTAGACAATAAAACGTCTAGATAATGTACTGTTATTCCAATGCATGAATAAAAGTCATTGCTTCCCAAGTCCTCCCTGCATGCAGCCTGCAATAAATAACAAATAGCAGTCAGAATAATAAGTTTCAAGAGATAAGTGAAATAACACAGTGCCACCTTTGTGCAGAGCATGAAACCTTGATAAATAAGTGGCCGGGCCCGAGCCTTGAGCTTCAGCTATTGAGCGGAAGATGGCGGAGCAATGCTGCATCCTGCTTTCAAATTGATATTCAATTTACAGCATACGACCTCCTGAACACAACATTATTTTATGATCATGATAGCATGTATGAGAAGTGTGAAGAATCTTAAAGGTATGTTATGATATAAATTTGAAATTATCGATCAACACTCGCCATAGAAAATCACATAGGTAAGTTCACAGTTGCTAACGTAAGGCTAAATTTCAAGTCCGACTTGCAAACCTATACCAAGTTGCACGCTGTCAAATTATTGTCAGAGCGTTGAATTGTGTTGTCGATTCAAATTACCGGTATAATCTCCAAGTATCCATGACTTGCACTGACACGCTGAACATTTCTAATATTTCAGAAGCCGAAATTATTGCGGCTATTCGTAAATTGAAAAACACGTCATCCACCGGCATCGATGGAATTCCCACCTTTTTGATCAAGGACTGCAGTTCTTCTTTTATCAACCCGTTGCACTATATCTTCAATTTGATACTAGGTACCCCTTCATTCCCGTCCATCTGGAAAAAGTCTAAAGTCTGCCCCGTATTCAAGAAGGGTGATAAATCTCTCATCCAAAACTACAGACCTAGGTATATCAATCATATGTATCTTTTCCAAGGTTTTTGAGATAATTATTAACGACCATCTGTTTCGCCATGACAAAAATTTCATTTCTCCAAGCCAACACTGTTTCATGCCCGGTAAATCGACAATCACAGTGGCGTACCAACGGAGGGGCGGAGGGGGCGGTCCGCACCGGGTACCAACAGTAAGGGGGTGTCAGTGTCGGATTATTTGTGGTGCAAAAGGAGTCCACAAAACTAAGACGCAAGGCCTTGGAGGGTGTAAAACAAGCTGGTGAAGACCCGTTGTAACGGTCTGAAATTCCGTTTCGATCTAGCCGACCGTCCTTGGCAACGATGTCAGGTGGTTGTTGACCGATTTTGTTTTTCGGGAATAGTTTTGGGTTTTTCTGCAGCGCGAAAGGGGAGATCGTTTTGCTGGCCTGTTGATGCCGATAAATTGCAGACGAGCTCGATAGGTTTCTACCTTAACACCCTTCAAGTGCCTGTTACCGGTATTTTTCCTCCTTGATGGTGGTGCTCGTGGCTGTCACGTAAGTACTTGCTGTCACAGTGACAGGACGCGTGTTTTTAATCAAGAAACGACAGAGATGGTGATCAACAAAAACACGGCTAGCGTACGGGAGCAGGAAACTAATAATAAAAGTATAACAGGCGGTGAAAAAGTTAAATTCGTGTATTGGGCACGATGCCGATGGTTAACACGGTGAGTTGTGCAACCGGAAAGTAAATACCGGGTATTGAATAACTTATTCCAGGGACGTGCCAGGTGGTCGGTGGACTCAAGTGAAGTGGCGTCCCGAAGTCCGAGTCTTACCACCAATCCACCAGTCTACTACAGCAAGAAGTACCTAAAGGACCGTTTATCAGCGAACGACGTGTCGCAGTACCCTAATGTGTGAGCTCACCTATCAGTTACGACATGAAACGCGAAACTTCAACACCGGGGGTACGGGACTTACTGCAGGAGAATAGAGAAAAATGGCAAGAGGGGCTTACGGACGCTTGAGGCGATGACAACCTCCTCCCACGTGGCCGTCCGGATCACCGCTACTGGACGCGAAGTTCGGGTCGGGGCCCTTCTCCGCAGATGGATGGGGTGGGTTCGGCTTCTGTTGGTCCACCCTGGCCGAAGAGGATATCGTGGGGCGAGTGATGGTGCTGTGGGGTTCTGTGCCAGCCCGGCTGTCGATGTTGCCCCGTGATATGAGGCACAGGATCCCAACAATTGGCCACGAAATGGTTCAACCCGAGATGGTGGTGTCGAACGTAACCTCACTCCGGTGGTGGGCAACAGGTGATTGTGGGGTACGGGGATCGTACTTTGTGAACCGAAGGTGTATAATAAAAACCTAAAAGATTACCTTTCAGGGACTGTAATCAAAGAGGAAGGCACCGCAGTGCGACATACCCTAGATGGGGAGGGTTTTTCCACGTAGCGAGTGGGCTTACTTGCTGTTTCTCTCCGGGGTTCGCCGTTGGGACCGAGTTTGCTCCAAAACTTGGCGGTCGCCGATGAGGAGGACAGAATCGAGCTGTCGATATATATCTGCCAACCTCCTACGAGAAATTGACCCCTTTTTGAAATTGCCACTGCACTCGTGTGAGAAAGTTAGAAGAATAAATATGGCTCTCCCTTATCAGAACCAAGATTTTTATTCAATAAAAACTGTCCCCTCCCAGAGATCGAAGGAGGGAGTCCGTCACGCGATGACAGATGTCATTGTCAGGTTTGTTTACCTTTTAAACGGAGGTTGATCCCGGCTTCCGGAGAGAATTTTTGTGCGTAACATGCCTTCACGCTGTAAGCGCCTCAACGTTCCGGAGACATCATCTCTGCGTCATACCTGAGCGTGATTGAACCCCTTGTTCTAGGGTGAGTTCTTGGAAACCATCCTCGTGCCGTTCCATACCTAACCCCATTCCTTTTTCAGAGTTCTTTTCTTCCTGCTTTTCCTTTAGTTCGACTTAGTTCGTATTTGTATTTCTACTCGTTTTCCTGGGATTTGGTCTGGTACAGCATCGGTGACGTCGGCTGTCATCTTGCGTCGAACAGTCGAGCTGAAACTTCGGCAAGCTTGTTGAGCGGAGGACTGGAAGGAGGAAGGACGCGCATGGTCTGGGATACATCGTGTTAGCCCGAGAAGAAGAACCTTTGTTCGGTGCAGGTGCCGCATGGTCTTCCTTTCTTCCTGCAAGGTCAGAGCGTTCCAATTTTATCCCAGTTGAAAAGCGATAATTCCAATATCTGAACTCAGTGTACCTGTTTTATTTATTTGTTGTTATTATAAAAAAAAATGTCAACGCAGACGTCAGTTGCCTGACCGTCGAGGTAGTTAGATTGGCAGTAATTTGTAGCAACTCGATTCACTGAAAGTGCACAAATCAGGAGCTAAAACAATCCCGTGCGAAAGAAACGTTATCCCGATCCCCGGAACCTATTTCCTATTTCACGTACGTACGTAGGTAGGTAGGGTAAACTAAACGAAAGGATCCATTGCGCAATCCGCTTCATTGCGATAGCACGAAACTGTTTTGTTTCTCAGTGCAACCGACAGTAGGGCTGTTTCGGCCTCATTAGCCGGTCTGCCTATCCTCTCCGGTCAAGACCCTGCTCTATTCAATAAATTGTTAAATATTACTTTGAGCTTACGTATTCTTACTTCTCTAACCTATCCAAAAGAAAGATTCACTTCGAAGTCTGAGACATTATTTTATACTAGTAAGTATTTGGTAGTTTCCAAACCGACACAGACATTAAGCTAACGGAAGAAACTACCTGGCGCCTTATTTATTTATTTTTTTTTTCTACTAATTTTTACTGCACGACCACTCCCCTGAGCTTTAGCCGAGTGCAAGTCTGATGTCCGGTGAGTATGCCCTCTTAGGCCAGTCAAATAAGGAAAACTGGAGGGAAAAAACTGTTGGAGTTTAGGAAATCTGACAGTAATGTCCAGTAAGGTGTACTGTTAAACATACTAAAAGTCCCCAACTCTACCTATTGAGCTCGAGCCGCCATCTTGGAAAAATGGTCCTTCGATCCAGTTTTCTGTTTATATTCCGCTAATCATCCGAGATATTCAATTCAGTTCAATAAAAAATCAAGGCTATAAAAATGTCTACAAAAATCGTTTCATACCGACTTTTTTCTCGAATCTGTTGAAATTAATTAAATTAAATTCACAAAAAAAATAAAAAAATTAGCGATTTTTGCCTATGGCTAGAGATATTGTCTTCAATATTTGTGAAGATGTTGGCAGTCTACATCAAAGCTAAACGTGACAGTTGAAATAGAAAAAAAAAATTGCGGAAATATTTTTTTATTTTTTTTTTAATTAAGCAAAAATTTGGTTTTCGAGTTTCACATTTCCAACAGGGCGGAGTAAAGGTTTCAATCGAACATCAATCAGTTTTGATATTTACATATTGTAAGACAAGATTTCATAAGTATTGAGCCTTCACGAGCTTCTGGAATGCTCGATATGAATTAAACTGAAAGAATAATAGCTAAGTCCAAAAAGTGTTGTCGATTGGTTCTGAAGGAAACATTTCGAAACAAAAGACACCAGCAAAGGATATACAGGAGGTCCAAAGGTTATTAAACTGTATATGAGCCCCATATTGATGTGCCTTATCCAAAATAGAACAAAAGAATTAATCAAAATATGAAAATCCACCCTGTATAACAAAAAGTAACGATACAAAATGTAAGTAGTAGATCATACCTGGTGCCAAAAATACAGCTTTTACATTGCTGAAAAAAAGAACAAAATTATTTGATTTATTTGAAAGTTATCAGTCCTCAAACTTGACTTCACAAATTTCAGCCAGTCAAATAGGGAAAAGTAGAGAGAAGTAACGGTCGGAGTTTCAGAAATTTGACAGGAATGTTCGCTAAGGTATACTTATAAACATACTAAAAGTTCCCGCCTCTACTTATTGCGCTTGAGCCGCCATCTTGGAAAAATGGTCCTTCGATCAAGTTTATTACCATTTTTCCAAGATGGCGGCTCGAGCACAACAGGTAGAGGCGGGGACTTTTAGTATCTTTATTAGTATACCTTAGCGAACATCCCTGTCAAATTTCTGAAACTCCGACAGTTACTTCTCTCTACTTTTCCCCATTTGACTGGCTGAAATTTGTAAAGTCAAGTTTGAGGACTGATAACTTCCAAATAAATCAATCAATTTTGTTTTTTTTTCCAGAAATGTAAAGGCTGTATTTTTGGCACCAGGTATGATCTACTACTTCCATTTTGTATTGTTACTTTTTGTTATACAGGGTGGATTTTAACATTTTGATTGATTCTTTTGTACTATTTTGGACAAGGCACATCAATATGGGGCTTATATACAGTTGAATAACCTTTGGACCTCCTGTATATCCTTTGCTGATGTCTTTTGTTTTGGAATGTTACCTTCAGAACCAATCGACAACACTTTTTGGACTTAGCTATTATTCTTTCAGTTTAATTCATATCGAGCATTCCAGAAGCTCGTGAAGGCACAATACTGATGAAATCTTGTCTTGCAATATGTAAATATCAAAACTGATTGATGTTCGATTGAAACCGTTACTCCGCCGTGTTGGAAATGTCAAACTCAAAAACCAAATTTTTGTTTAATTTAAAAAAAAAAAAAATATTTTCGCAATTTTTTTTTCTATCTCAACTGTCACGTTTAGCTTTGATGTAGACTGCTAACATCTTCATAAATTTTGAAGACAATATCTGTAGCCATAGGCAAAAAATCGCTTATTTTTTGATTTTTTTTTTGTCAATTCAATTTTATTAATCTCAACAGATACGAGAAAAAATCGGTATGAAACAATTTTTGTAGACAGTTTTATAGCCTTGATTTTTTATTAAACTTAATTGAATATCTCTGGTGATTAGCGGAATATGAGCAGAAAACTGGATCGAAGGACCATTTTTCCAAGATGGCGGTTCGAGCTCAATAGGTAGAGTTGGGGACTTTTAGTATGTTCAACAGTACACCTTATCGGACATTACTGTGAAATTTCCAAAACTCCAACAGTTTTTTCCCTCAAACGGAAAAATTTGTTCTAATTTGACTGGCCTATCTAGTGAGAAAAAGATCGTGGCACCGTCCTCCGAAAAAATTTCTTCTGCGGCGCTTTTTTCTCGCATTAGTCACTATTCGTGTTTTCGGCTTTGTTGAGAAATCGTTTTTCTAAGTCCAAAAATATCATGTCACCAATTGGGCGCGATTTTTCGATCCTAAAAATCTAAGGGCGCAAAATTGCCTAACTTGGCACAGGGGGTGTCACTAGCACTACGCAGTCTCCAACTCATTTTCTAGGTAGATTTAGGGAGAGGGGGGTGTTACAGTATAGTCCGCCCCGGGTGCCAAATACGCTAGGTACGCCACTGGACAATCACCAATCCAGCGATCTTCTCTCAATATGCTACTAGAACTTTAGACAATACCGGGCAGGTTGACGTCCTTTACACCGACTTTCGTAAGGCGTTCGACCAAATTGATCTTGATATTCTGTTGATGAAATTGAGGGGCTGCGGGCTATCTGACTTCTTGATTAGCTTCTTCCGTTCTTACCTTTTTAACAGGAAACAATTCGTTGAATACATGAGTTATGTATCCGAATCCTTTGTTCCTACATCTGGTGTCCCTCAGGGGGTTAACCTAGGTCCTCTACTTTTTCTTATACAGGGTGTCCCAAAAATACACCGACAACGTTCTAGGACAGCTTCCTCTCATTAAAATAAGAAGTAAAGTTACCATGAACATGGGTCCGAAAATGCTTCATAAGGGAGCTACAGGCCCCTAAAGGTGGGACCCTGAAGATGGTTGTTTATTCAATTTTTCCGAAACCATTCAAGGAAAATCAATCAAACTTGCCACATCTATCAACCTTCTTATGCCTAACAAAATTTGAATGCCTAACAAAAATTAAGTTGCTTTGAAATAGTTTTTCTTTCGCCTTGAATATCGTGATTAAAAAATCAGCATTTCTTACCACGTTTTCATACATTCAAACTCAAATATCTCGTAAACGGTGCATCTATCGAGGTTGAACAGAGGGACCCTTTTTTGGTAGAAAACTCCAATATTCCACAATTTCTCATTAAATTTGGAAACAATTCACATTAAAAAAAGTAAGGGTTATTTTTACCCCCACACCTCAGCCTGACCCACCCCTGGTGAATTATTTTGGAATTGATATTGCCTCATTGTGTTGGGCATGAAAACGTTAGTTTATGTGTCAAGTTTTATTGATTTTGCTCCAACGGTTTCGGAGATATTGAATAAAAACCATCTTCAGGGTCCCACCTTTAGGAGCCTGTAGCTCCCTTAGGAAGCGTTTCCGGACCCATGTTCATAGGAACTTTTTTTCTTGTTTTGATGAGAGGAAGCTGCCCTAGAACGTTGTCGGTGTATTTTCGGGACACCTGTATATTCATCAACGACGTAGTCAGCAACATCAAGAGTTGTCAGTATTTACTACCTGCTGATGATCTCTAGATATTCAGTTCAATTAATTCAATCTCTGATTGCAATGACTTTCAGAGCGATATCAATCATATCTCTACGAATGGTGCAAAAGAAATAAACTTCACCTGAACATCGAGAAGTGCAACGTTCTGTCGTACTCTAGGAAAACGAACCGTCTGATATTTCCTTACTCGATAAATAGAATTCTTCGAGGAATTCTTTTTAACAGATGTTCCGAGGTGAGAGACCTGGGCGTCTTCTTTGATTAGCGATCTACGTTTCATAAACAGATTAAGAAATGTACTTTGGCCGCCATCAAAGTACTGGGCTTGTTCATCGTAATTGCAGGGATTTCGGTAAACATGTTCTCATGACACTCTACTTCTCTCTTGTACGTAGCCGGTTGGAGTACGGTATATTGATTTGGCATCCGATATATCGGGGCCATGAGGTGTCACTGGAATCTGTTCAACGTAGATTTTCTAAACGATCAATGTTTATAGAGAATGGTGTTTACCCCCCTAGATGCTATGACCACGTCAAGTTGCTCAACGAGGTTGGCATCAAATCTTTACAAGACAGAGCTGAGCAGATAGCTCTGACTTTTCTTTTCAACTTTTGCAACGGAAAGGTTGACTATTCTGCCTTGCTGAAAAAGCTGCAGTTCCACGTACCGCGTATTTCTGCTAGGCTATGGCCTACTTTTTATTGTGAACGCCCTAATACAAACATTCTGTCCAGATGTCCCATATTTTTCATGTGCAATACGTTCAACAGGCTGTATCCTGACTGTGATATCAACTTCGACTCTCTGACTAACATTTTGAGCTGTTTTGGCATTGATTCTCCATGATTCTTCCCATTTGTTAGATGTTCATTAACTGTTTGTCATTTTAATACTTGTGTCGTACTCTGACACAATATTTCCTGTATTAGGTGTCTACCTGTTGGAAATGAATGCTATTTATTATTATTATTATCATTATTCTTATTATTATTGTTATTATTATAGTATGAACTGATAGCGGGGAAGGCCTTTATGCCCATGTCCACCCTACGTTTGTCATGGATCTGTTTCGAGTTCAGAGTTAAAGCCAAGAGAAGACTGCAAATCGACGTGAAAGTTGGCTATTTTTTTGACCTCTGATGGCGCAACATCAGTTGCAAGTCAGACTTGAAATTGAGCCCTCAGTTGTTATATAGTTAGTCACTTAGTTTTATGTATAAAAATATGTGCTGCCGGAACCTATTGCATTAAATATGATTCTCATGTAGAATGACTTATTATCATACTCCTCCTTCCCATATCTGCGGTCCGCTGCTCTCGGGATTGCTGGATTCCTCATACAGGCTGTCCAGAAAATGGCGGAAAAGCTCTGCAGCACGTTGTGCAAGACCCTTCAGGAAATAAGAAAAAACTACAGAGAATCTTCAACTTTCATTTTTGGAAAAATTTTGGATCAAAAACTGATCCATCGAAAATTAGATTCTTCAGTTTCTGACTTAACCTGTAGATAAAAAAAAAATTAATACACATCAAGTGGTAGATATTCCTTTCTCATGACTCTGCCGGTAACAGTAAACTGGAATCTTCTTAATTTACAAATATTTAGAAGGGTTCAAAGAGCCGTCCTTGGACCCTTAATAACCCCAAAAATGAAAGTCGAAGAATTCCTAATCATTTTATTGGAGTTTCCTGAAGGGTCCCTCACAACGTATACTGGGAAGCTTTTCTGTCATTTTCTGCGGACACCTTCATTCTCCATAGTTTTCCTTTTCTTGGCGCTTGATACAATATTTTCTCAGGATATTTATTGTTTAGGTGAAGGGAGACTTTGAATGGAGTTCAGCAAGAACGCACCTACCGTCAGTTCCACAAAAAAGATGATCAGCGATCATGGCTGATTGCAGATTAACTGAACTTTTTTCTGCTAAATGCTAGGCGATAAACCTCAAAAAATGCTAGAAATCTGTACTAGACTCATCATCTTTCCATTATTGAGATACGAATCAGAATTTCCATTGATCAGTCAGCTACAAATTGACAAACAAAAATCGCGAATCAATTAATCTCGTATTATCTGTTTTGTGGAACCCACGGCTAGTTTTCTACATATTTGTTGAGCTTGAGGAATCGCATGGTTGACCAAAGATAAGATTTTTCCAGTTAAGTATTGAAACTATGCATAACGTATGGTCCGAAAGTTTTGGGAATTTTCTTAAAAGCTAATAGCTTTTTTTGGATAGTTTTAATTTTGTAACTTAATATTGCAAAAACTAGCATCATCTTTAACAATACCAAATTCATATTCAACATATCGAAGATGGGCCATTATTTTTATTGGCTCTCAGTTTTCTTCTGCCATGTTCGATCATTCTCTGGACAACAGCACGATTAATTTCTCTAAGCTCCTGCCTCCCAATGTACCGCAAGCTCGACCAATATAATATTTTTGGTAAGTATTGAGCAGAATTGTATACGACAAGGGATGGGAAGCTGCAAATGAAGACCAATCACGGCGTCGCATTTTTCAATAACATTAGAGAATTTCGAATTGGAGAAATTGATAGAAAAAATTATGGAGCATGACAGAAGAAAATTGGGATCCATCAAAGATAATGATCCATTATCAATATGTTGAATATGAATTTGTTATTGTTAGATATGATGTTAATTTTTGCAATATAAGTTGAAAAATAAAGACTATTCAGAAAAAGTTATAAGCTTTGAACGATTTCCCAAAACTTTCGGACCATACGTTACATCTACTGCTTTATAAGTCGGGCTTGATTCTCAATTTTTGTCGAAAAATACCAATAAGTCCCAAATTTTTGGGCAATGCCTTTCTATGATAGTATTTCTGTAAACGTCCCAATAAATTTTTTTTTTGAGTTTTCATCTCCTGCACTTCTGAAACGTCTCCCACATACGCTACATTTATGTCTGGAATGGTTTGTTTTTGTTGGATCGCTGTTGCAGGAAGGCCATTTCTTTGTACTTTTTGCAGAAACGTTGGCGCTCGCAGTGTTTGGCGTAGGTTAATTTTTCTATATTGGTTGTGTTACCGGTGACTGGCAAAAGAGAAAGCGACAATCAGCGCTTTTTTTTGTTGTAATGTATCGCAAAGCAAAACCCCTCTCTCCTGAACTGTTGAGTGTTGATACCTTCTGGATATTGAGGACAAGAAATTAGGTCAAACTGGAGACGGATAGTGCATACTAAGGTGGATACTGAGCCACTTGAGACAATTATCACATCCCTAGTTTTATACAGGTAAGCACTCAGAAGCAGGTGCTACTATAAGAAAACTCGGAGTAGTCGGAATAGCACCTACCCGTACTTCTTTGCACACCTCTTTTCGCTTTTATCCGGCTGAAATGAGAACCTTCAGCCGTCTAGACTAGAGCAATTTGTGCTTACTACTTAGTTCTATGATTACATCAGGCCGACTTGTGTAAATTTGCATGGCATTTAATCTTATTCCCATCTCTTGCTAGACTTAGGTATATTTACCTATCCAAGCCCACCAACAAATTGCTTTATTTATCTCTCGATTGTTCCTGATTTGGTCCAGTCTTTCGTCAAATCTTCCCTTGAATGCCGCATTATGTGAATGCCATGAAGGCGTCTAGCTCGAGAGGATATGCGAAAAAACTAAGATTATTGAAAGTTGTGAACTTGCAATTATTGCAACTATTGTGACAGAAACAACATGCCAACAAATAGGTAGTACATTGGTTGAGGGAGAATGAGGCAATTCGATACACTTACAAATTTTCCAACAGTTGACTGGCGAAGGTCAGCGTGTTGTCAGCAAGAGTCATCACTCCAGCCAGCTACATGTTTCGACAACATGTTCTTTCAATTTTATGTCAAAGTGCCCCCTGTATCAATTTCTCTCTCTCTCTCTCTCTCCCGCTCCCCGCCCCTATTTACTATCAACTCTAAATGTCCTTCACATCAGTTACGCAAGGTGGATGAACTGAAAAAATCGTACAATCATACATTTGGCGAGAAACATTGGAATCTTCGATTATAATATGAACCAAACGGTGGAAATGATGGGAAAATAAACCTGACATGTGCACTGATACTCTGGAATTATCAATGCCACGCCACACACAGCAGCGCATACTGGTCGGACAATACAATATACGCTCATTATTTACCACCTAATTACCATTAATGTCTTTACGTGAATGGAACAGGAATATGAGATTTCCAGTTTGATTATATCACAGAATGGTTTATTGCACGCAGTTCGATACTGCACTGGAGTTCGAAGGCTTGATGGAACCACAGATATAGGATATCCCAACAAAAATACAACATAGGAGTTTCCGAGCAGCCAATCTACTTGATTTTTTTTCCGAAAAAATCTCGGACAGGTCAATTTTTCAAGGAAGAATTCCAACTTGCGTCTTTGATGACGTTTTTAGCAACATAGCATTTTGTACCACCCTGTATTATCACGAAAAGCAGCGCGTCGCCAGTCTTAGGCTGGAAACGTACTGGAGCGGTGAGCAACGCGACGATTTGAGCGTCGCCGTTTCACAGAATATGTATCGTAAACTTCGTCGCTTTGCTCTCCGCTCCCATCGTCGCGTTGCTCACTGCTTCAGTATGTAGCCTTCGGATAATTATTTACCTGTGGGTCATGTAGCTTGCTGTGAGAATCATTGAGCTTCACGATTTTAATTGCCTGTATCAGGAAAATAGAGAGTTAAAGCCCAGTTTCAATCGGAAGTCGAAGCGTCCGTTAAGGAGTTGGAATCCATGCAAGATCAGAATAGGCTTTCTTTCAGCTAATTAGACCACTCACTGTATGTAGCGGTACAAGTTGATGATGTCAAGTAATTCTGAATTAATTGAGCAATGGGGGTCATTCACCAAACATTTGATAAATGGTCAACTGTGGCCTCAGAACTATGCCATTTGTGATGTTTGTTCATCTAGGGATTTCCAGGGTAGCATGAGCTAATTAGCAGCGCCAATTAGGTCCTAAATTCTGTATTCTAGAGTCCTCGGGACGGGCCATGCCAATTAGAAAATAGGCAGGACAGTGTAGTCCCAAAAATTAAAAGGGATAATTTATTTTTCCGATCTGAGTGATCTTGTTGTGAAATAAATTGAATTCTGATCTTCAAATTTGTTGGTTATTCTTGTTTGATTCATGTCTTGAAGCTCACGCCACGATTTCATAACGCACTGGGGTTTGGGGCTTTCGGGGCATCAAATTAATCAGTGTCATTGTATATTTACTTATCCAATTGACCTCAAATTAATCAATAAAGAACACAACGTATATAGGGTCATGCCGGTAAGATATAAGTAGTGCGACGCCGATCCGATCTAAGAGAGCGAACCACCTAGTGTAAGCTAAAGAAATAAAAGGAGTAAGCACGAGGGTAAGCAAATATTTCGTTTTAATCACTAGTCAATCAAGTAAGAGGGGTAGGTCTGTCTCATTACAGTACCTACCGTTTGAACTTTGAACTTTTAGCACAAAATCTCATCTTTGAATCGCAATCGGACCAAGGAATAAAAGATGGCCACGCCACAGTCAATCAATAATCCAATAATAAATAGCTAAGTGCAGAGCTGCGGACGTGTTGGAGAAGTTGAGAATTGAGATTTACCAGCATCTAGGTATGTCAAAAGATTCTTCGATTTGTTTTCTCTCCGTTTCGTCTTTAGGAAATGTGAGAAATACACATTTTCGTCGCTCATTGTAGTGTTAATTTTTAATCTGATGCCCGACCTCGTGCCCAACACATCACTTACCATTTTCACTACAGAGTGATCAACTAAAAATCACAAAAAGCTTCTCGAACACGTCCGCAAGTCTGCACTTTGCTGTGTGATTGACTTGTTCTCGTTGTTGTCTGATGCAGGGGTGCAGTGTTTGCGCTTTGAGGTTATGTCGCGCCAACATACGCTGTCATCGCTGTCACTTTTAAACTTCTTTTGCTGATAAAATCTCTTAGAAAAAAGGTGAGAAATTGGAATATGCTCCAGAATGACCTCTAGGTTCTGGAGTCTGTCACTTCGTACCCCAATATAGTTAAATATGCAAGGTAATGCTACTAAAAATAATTTCTGAAATTTCCTCTGTTCGCGAACCATTGTTGGATCCGGCATTTAAAAATGACGACTCTGACGTCATCACTAATATCGCGTATAGGGACACAGACGCGAACGGGATTTTAGCAACACTGACGCGATCAGTGCCAAAAGTGAAAGTTTATCTCCCCATTAACGTCTGTTCAACTTATTAACGTTTCGAAATTATACGAAACTGCGGAAAAACCGTTAATCATTTCAGTCAATTTGTTTAAGGAAAAATGAGCGAGCTTTGCTGAGTGCTGCTGGAATGCTTTTCGTCGCATTTACATAAAATATACAAGAACGACGCTGAAACAGAAGGAGAAGCAGAAGGAAAAGAAAGTGTCCGAACTAAACGGATAATTTTGTGTGTTGACTGTGTTGTCGGCGGCATACCTACATTCATATACATTTGCGCAGCTCGCAAATATTTATCAGCAAGAAAGCATGGTCGGCCGCACAATGCCTGATACTAATAACAACGGGATAAGAATGAGGAGGAGAGGAGAAAAGAAACAAGAGATCGAGTGCCGCCGAGAGTCGACGGACGAATTATTTTCTTTCCGTTCTCTTCCGACTTCCGCATGCGGCCTGAACGTTGAACTCTGCGAGTTTGAGCAGAAGCTCGGGCTTGAACAGGGTTTTCGGCCGGGTCGCGCAAAAATCGCGAAGGTCGTTCGTTGCCTTCAGCCTGGTGCGGTAACCATTTTATTAGGTGAATTATCCGAGCTTCGCTTTTCCTACCAGCACGGGGCTCCCAGACTCTCATCTCGACGACGAAACGCCATCAATTACTAATTGGCCATTCAGTTAGTTGATCCCGTATTATCAGCCGGTATCATCAACAAGCTGTAATGCGCATTAGAGCTCGTTTCAAGGTACCGTTCACCTCCGAATTCAATGTTTCATGTTCAAAACTGTACTAAATATCAGGTGGATGAAAAGACCAATATCCTAGTAGAATTTTTTCCAAGTCTTGAACATTGAAGCGCACCGCATGTACGGGTCGAAAACACGCGGAGAAAAAATCAAAAAATGTATTGGGAATTGAGCGTGCGATATCAATTTCACCACATGGCTAAAAGATGTCGCTAGCCGTGTAATTGATACGTATATGAACTTCGAGAAGTAGTATAAAGCAGTTTAGCTATTTTGAATAAATTGAAAAAATTCTTCCATCCTTCTTCCAATGGTGTTGACGTTATAGGTACTTTTTATTTTGCTTGTAGTTACACCATAAATAATTATTGATACTTCTTTGGCCAACCGGTTTCGCTGTTAAGCATCGTCAGGGCTGTAATAAGTTTTATGAAGCTGTTGTAGGTATATTAAAATGAGTAAAGGATCTTACTTGAGAAGTGACATTTTGTTATTTATAATTATGTATAAAATTCAAATGTTTTTTCAGGTGTTATGATCAGAAACTAGTTGGTCCAAGATTACAATGTATATAAGCATAAAAATATAACGATAGTGGACTTAGAAGGTGTTGCTACAATGAACATTTTATTAGTACCAGATGTTATGGACTTAGGTATTGTTGTTCCCCATCTAATAAAATATTCATTGTAGCAACACCTTCCAAGTCTTCTGTTTGTTCATTAAGACAGTGGAAATTATGATCAGATTTAAGTCTTAAAATTTCAAGTGATTCTAGTAAAGTTCTTTGTTTAAAATTTGATGAAAAGTGTAAAAATTTGACATTTAAACTTGGGTCGAAGTTATGTTGAGATAAAATGATATGGCTTGCAAAATGCGATTTACTGTCCATATAACCTATTCTTTTTGATTTTATTATGTCTCTGTTATGCTCATGAATTCGTATCGAAAATTTTCTTCCTGTATGGCCCACATATTTTGCGTTACAAGTATCACAACTAAGTTCGTAAACACCTGATTTTTCTTCTCTTGGAAGAAAATCTTTGGGATGACTGAGAATTTGTTGTAGTTTTGAATTGGTTCTGAAGGAAATTATGATGTTCGGGTTTGTTCTTTGAAAAATGCTTGCGATCTTATAAGATGTTGAACCAAAGAAGGTTAAAGACCTGTAAGTTCTGTTTGATTCTGTAGAGATTATTTGTCTGCTTGTTGTGTATTTTGAAAGGAATTTATTGAATATTTTGTCAATAAATGAACGAGGGTAGCCATTATTGAGTCCTATTTGTTTTATTGTTCGATATTCGTTCTTAAAATCTTCTTTTGATAAAGGTATTTTGAAAAGTCTATTGAAATAACTGTTGAATGCCGCTTTTTTGGTTGAAGCAGGACTACATGAATCAAAAGGAATGATCAGATCTGTTGTAGTACCTTTTCTGTAGATGTTAAAGTCCAGCTTATCGTTATTTCTTTTTATTTGTAGGTCTAAATAATTCAAACAGTTGTTTGTTTCTTTTTCAATTGTAAATTTGATATTTTGGTGTATATTGTTCATGTAACTCAGTAAATCGTTTAATTGATCATCGTTGCCTGAGAAGATAACTAAAATGTCATCTACATAACGTGTATAAAAGGAAATAAATTGTTTATAGGGATTGGTGTTGTTCATTATATGTGACATTTCTAACTTGTTCATGAAGATATCTGCTAATAGGGGAGACAAATTAGAACCCATGGATAAACCTTTCTCTTGAATGTACGTTTTCTCATTAAATTTAAAATAATTTTGGCTCAACGAAAGACCTAACAGTGTACACAAGTCCTAGACTTTGTACACCTTTGTACACTTTGTACTAATATACACCAAAATATCAAATTTACAATTGAAAAAGAAACAAACAACTGTTTGAATTATTTAGACCTACAAATAAAAAGAAATAACGATAAGCTGGACTTTAACATCTACAGAAAAGGTACTACAACAGATCTGATCATTCCTTTTGATTCATGTAGTCCTGCTTTAACCAAAAAAGCGGCATTCAACAGTTATTTCAATAGACTTTTCAAAATACCTTTATCAAAAGAAGATTTTAAGAACGAATATCGAACAATAAAACAAATAGGACTCAATAATGGCTACCCTCGTTCATTTATTGACAAAATATTCAATAAATTCCTTTCAAAATACACAACAAGCAGACAAATAATCTCTACAGAATCAAACAGAACTTACAGGTCTTTAACCTTCTTTGGTTCAACATCTTATAAGATCGCAAGCATTTTTCAAAGAACAAACCCGAACATCATAATTTCCTTCAGAACCAATTCAAAACTACAACAAATTCTCAGTCATCCCAAAGATTTTCTTCCAAGAGAAGAAAAATCAGGTGTTTACGAACTTAGTTGTGATACTTGTAACGCAAAATATGTGGGCCATACAGGAAGAAAATTTTCGATACGAATTCATGAGCATAACAGAGACATAATAAAATCAAAAAGAATAGGTTATATGGACAGTAAATCGCATTTTGCAAGCCATATCATTTTATCTCAACATAACTTCGACCCAAGTTTAAATGTCAAATTTTTACACTTTTCATCAAATTTTAAACAAAGAACTTTACTAGAATCACTTGAAATTTTAAGACTTAAATCTGATCATAATTTCCACTGTCTTAATGAACAAACAGAAGACTTGGAAGGTGTTGCTACAATGAATATTTTATTAGATGGGGAACAACAATACCTAAATCCATAACATCTGGTACTAATAAAATGTTCATTGTAGCAACACCTTCTAAGTCCACTATCGTTATATTTTTATGCTTATATACATTGTAATCTTGGACCAACTAGTTTCTGATCATAACACCTGAAAAAACATTTGAATTTTATACATAATTATAAATAACAAAATGTCACTTCTCAAGTAAGATCCTTTACTCATTTTAATATACCTACAATAGCTTCATAAAACTTATTACAGCCCTGACGATGCTTAACAGCGAAACCGGTTGGCCAAAGAAGTATCAATAATTATTTATGGTGTAACTACAAGCAAAATAAAAAGTACCAGTTTAGCTATATTAAGCGGTTGTCACAGAGCACCTATAATGGAGCGGCATCTGCTGTATATTGGACGAAGATGAAAACACTAGCGCCAGCGGCGGGTGTAGGGGCAACTAAATACCAATAGGCGGGACTTTTAAACGGGTTGCTTGTTCAAATCCACTTCGAATTTTGTTCAGGCAACTTCAATTTGTAAATTCCATTTCTTTGTTTCAAAATATCTGCTACATCGCAGATGTTAGTCAATCTATTTTTTTGATTTTCCACTGTAATAGCGATTAGTAATGTTCTATCAAAAAACGAAAAAATAAACCGGTTTCTTTTGCGATGCAACATCAATTTTTTGAAACGAAAAAATGGAATTCACAAATAGAAGATGCATAGAAACGGTATTGTTACTCAAAACAAATAGACATAAAATTAGAACAAAAAAGCACTATTTTCCAACAAAATTCATTTCAAACCATAAGCAGGCAACAAAGGAAATAACCGCTTTTGATTTTCTTGGCTATCAATAATAAGATTTACTCACTTCACTAGGAAATCCTTTTCATCAATGACCCCACTTTATAGCTGAAACTTGAGACTTCAGTGACACTTTCATTTTGTTTATTTTAGTGGCCTAGCTGGCTCTTCGGTAGGTCTGAAAGTGCTAGCTGGTTCTTTGACAAGTGTGGTGCTGGCTGGTCCTTCGACAGGTCTGGAAATGCTAGCTGGTTCTTTGACAAGTATGAAAGTGCCAGCAGATTCTTCGACAGGTGCAAAAGTGCTGGCTGGTTCTTCGACAGGTCTGGAAATGCTAGCTGGTTCTTCGACAGGTATGAAAGTGTCAGCAGATTCTTCAACAGGTGCAAAAGTGCTGGCTGGTTCTTCAACAGGTGTGGAAGTGCTGACCAATTCTCAAGGGCTTAATTACATCCGCAGTGACAACTTGAGGATCGAGCGCAGGAATTACCTCCGCCACATATTCCACTATGAACATAAACATTGATTCATTTTAATACACTTTTGCCAAATCCTTGGCCAAATCAATTTGAATAATCAAATTATGAGATAAATAGCGCACCATTCAGAACAGTGTAGAAAAAACATATTGTTTCGGCCCTCTTAATAGGCAGGTATGCCATAGGCCCTCTCCTTGTACACGGTACAAAATACTCATCGGAAAAGTGTTGGTCACAGATAAAATGGTTTCGATATAGCTCCTGGTGGAAATTGATTTAATTGTAGAAAATGCATATTTTCCAACCACTGATTTAGCAACCACGTGCATAAAGAATAAAATTTTCACAAAAAAAAAACAACTTTCAAACAGCTTTTCAACGAAAAGAGCGAAGAGCACAAAGAACATTCAGGTTTTAACGGGCGCATCGCGAAAGACAAATGACAGATCTTGGAATTTTCGCCAGTACTGTCAAGATATTAGAGAGACCTAGATCTGGTCACCCAGAGAGTGACGAAAGCCAAGTCATTGAGCGAGAGGGTATAGAGAGAGAGAAAGCTAGAGCACTAGGGTATTTGCGCGTCAGGGTGTGGTGCCATTGCTTGTTACTAAACCACCCTGCGTCACAGTCAAAATGCATGACATGAGCTGTCAATAGTTTTGTTTAGGTTAAGTCGACTGTTTCATCTTTCAACACAGATTTCTCCACTAAATTTAACAGAAACTCTTAAAAACTGTTCTAGTCATGTATATTGTGTTCCATACATAGCAGATGCTTTCGATCACCGTATTTCAAGTACTGCTGGTATTTCGTCGAACGTAGGTTTCATCATCCAACTCATTCCGTCGAACGCAAATTCCGTTGATCGTTGAATGCAGTAACCGTCGACGTGGTGACCCCATCGTGAACATATATTTGTAATTGCCGTACGCGCAGTAGGTATATTATGTATTTCAGTGGGTACTGGTCCCGAACAGCTGGAAAACCCAAAAAGTACAATAATAGAAGTGCATCAATTTTGCAAGATTCTATACCTGATGGTTTCTTCGGCAAGGAAAACATCACATCTTCCCGACTCTTGTACTGCTTCACGGTGCACCTTTTCCGTTTTGGCACTTTCAGCCCGGATTTCGGCGATTTCGGCAAGCAAAATAATGACAATTCAAATTTGTAAACAAATCGTGGAAATGACAAATGTCAATAGCAACCACGCCCACCCCAGCTAACTATGTTTCAAATTTTGACGAGGCCAGGAAATGCCGAGATACTGACAGAGAATACCGATATATCCCTTTCATACCTTCGTCTCTCGTCTCTCTACAAGATATGTCAAATAAGCGCCTTCTAACGGGTGTAGGGGCAAGCTTTTAGCACGGTCGGTAACCAAAAATTTAGTTCTGGTCAGCCCCATATGACTTTCCTGTCTATTATAGTTTGTCTATGGTTGGGGTTGGAACCTGGACGGAGCTTTTGGCCGTTCTTCTAAATACGCGTTGCATAAATTTCTTGTTGGATAAAGTTACGCGAGCAAAAGATAACCGTAGCCTGAAAAGAGCAATGCAAAAAGGATAGTCCAGATATAAGAGACGCAGCCTCTGGAAATAAACAGATCAATGATTGAAGTGGTCCGCCCACCCCAAAAACTCGCTCAGGTTCAAATGAGGATATCGTGACAAAAAACGAACCGATTTGAAAAAAGATGGTGTTGATAATTCAAGCAATTTTTTTGTTATTTTTGGCTACGAGCAGAGCTCATTCAGCCACGACTTGCTTGTATCTTTGAATGTTGTCTATCCATAAAGCATCTTGAAGAGAGAAAAAAAAAAAAGAAAAGTCAAAAGAAGAAGTAAAAAGACGCAAAAATAAACCAGAAAACAATTCAAGCAACCTTCTGACTGCAAGATTCATATTTGGATATCGTGTTTGCTAATAATATACTGTATGATATACGGGGTGACAAAAGTAGGAGTGAAATAGTCCATTTTCAAGCGTGTGTAATTTTTTAAAAAACAATGCTAGATTTTTCCTTATGATATTTTTGAAAACCTCGCATCGATATCTTGAAAAGGTTTTTGACATTTTACCGCCTCATATTTCTTGTTGTTCATGTTGATTTCGTATTTTGGTTGAGCTCCGTTGAAAATGGATCCTGATTTAAGAAACACTAAAGCAACGGATTCTGAACAACAGAAGGAAGTAGCCCAATAAGAAGACGAAGACGCCGCTCAATCCTGACACGCAAAAGGAGGCTGAAGCGGAGCAAATGAAGAATCACGAAGTAATTCTATTTTTAGTAAGTCCAGAATTCTCGGAGATGATTGCAAAAGTTGTCAGAACCGAAACTAATGACCTACGCTTGCGGATAAGCGAGCTATGTGAAGCTGTAGATTTCCTTAGAAAGGAAAATGATACGTTAGTTCATCAACTAGAAGCAGAAAAACAAAACATACAAATTCTTATGGAATCATCAAGCGATAATCCCAAAAAAGCAGTTCCTGATAACACGAGTAAAGTCGGACGGACGGAAGAAATCAAGCAAAATAACTCCCTGCAAAGACTGCCCGTTAATGTTCAACCTAAAAATACGGAAGGACGACCACATGCGGACAATGTGATACAGAAGGCGGCAGTACCACGGAAAGGAAAAAAACAATAATTTATCATCAGGGGAACGGCGACTGCCGACGAAAAAATGGAATTTACCGCTGCCACACGGCGAATATGGGTTCACCTAGGGAGAGTAAAGCCAGGTACCGGGACTGAATCGATCAGGACATATCTCAGTAGGAAACGTCCCGACCACGACTTTGTAATTGAACCTGTAAACGGAGATTCAGAGAAAAATACTTTGTTTAAAATTGGATGTGACCTCAGCCTCAGTGACGACGTCTACAACGGTGACTTTTGGCCAGAGGGGGTCGCAGTAAAGAGGTTTCGTTTTTTTTCGAAACAGAAAAGAAGGAAACTTTACTAAGTGAAAAAAAATCCACATCCCTTCCACACAACAGCAGGAAGTTTCCACAAAAAAAGAGTTTATTATTCACCACCAAAATATCCAATCCATAAGAAATAAGTTGCTGGAAATTGAAAAGTTTCTGGACGCCAATGTTCCTCTGCCGGATATACTGTGCTTTACAGAGCACTGGTGCATGGAGGACGAGTTTATACACATCGAAAATTACGAGAGGATCTCTTCCTTCTCCAGGACGACAATGGCTCACGGTGGATCATGTATAATGGTTCGTCAGGACGTCCATGCTGAGCAGATAGAAGAGACTCAGCGAACAAGCGTGGAGGGCAGCGTGGAAGTCTCAGGCGTGCTCCTCACCAGGTTAGGAGTTATAGTTATTTGCATTTATAGACCTCCTCAAGGAAATGTACATATTATGTTCGATACTTTGTCAGATATACTAAATATTAAGATGCCAAAAAAGCTATACAAATCACAAAATAATACTTTGTGGAGATTTTAATATTAATTTATCCGAAAACAATACTCGAAAAATACTACTTTGTGGATCAAGGCCATAAAGATAATGTTTTTTGGCCAAATCTGGAATTTTTTAACTGAGGCGTAGCCGAGGCTGCGAAACAGGTGAGGCCAAAGAAGAACCTTTTGGCCGGGTGCACACGACATTTTTTAGGCGACTATCACAAAAAATTGAGCAAAATACTGATGTTTGAATTGTTTGATTTCTTACTCGCAATCGCAAGAGTGCTTTTCTTTACAAAACATAGTTACCATTAGAAAACAAAATTTGTAGGTGTATTATTATAATAGAAGGTAGTTTAGACAAGTCAATGATGAACGAGGTATAGTGAAAGCGACTTTTCTCAAACCCCGCCGGCACCACATAGGCTGAAGCTCAAATGCGGCAGCTTTGGATTTGCTTCCGCTGAAATTACTAGCTGTATAGGTACTTACCTGCAGCAGTATGAACATTTTGTGATGTAGTCGATGAGCCAGGAGCTAAAAATCACGATTTTGGTTTCCACCCTGGGGACTTGACGTGTCATACCTTTTTGGATTCCCCACAACACCAGCATGAAAATAAGCCATAATACGTTTTTGTATCGAGTAGCTTAAGACCGCCATCTTGGAAAAACCGCGTCAAATATGTAGTTCTTGTGGTTCGTATTTTTTTTCTCATCAACGGCACCTCCAATGGGAAAAATGAAGCTGAATAAAATTAAACAACAGAATTTTCTATAAATATCGTTTAGCACCGTTTTCTGACAGGTCTCGTTACTCCAAATATGACAGTTCATAGTTTAGCCATGGCAAATTTCTTTATTTAACATTTTCAAGTACACCCGATGATATTGATACAAACCGAACTTCACGTCATTGTCTTTCTAGCGTACTTTATCAGGAATGCTGCTCTTAGCGGCATTTTGATGTCCGTCTGTCCGTCTGTCCATCGGTCTAACTGTCCGTCTTATCAATGAATTGCTCCTGAACGACAAGACCTAGCGAGAATCGACTTCTTGTGTGTAACATGTATTCACCGAAGAATTGAATTAGGAAAAAAATAATTTCTCAAACCGTCGCCATCTTGATCCGCAATGTCAAATTTTCACAAAAGTGATCCGATTTTCATGAAACTTGAAATACACGCATATTTTATATTCAAAAGTATGATTTCAATGTTTTCTTCTTGATCCGCCGCCATTTTGTCCGCCATGTTGAAATTGGTAAAACTGGTCCGATTTTGATGAGAATTGGAACCTAGTCGTGTCTTGTGTACGCATTGATGGTTTTCATGTTAGTTCTACGATTTGCGTCATATTGATGTGCCACATGGGAATTAATCTCCAGCTGTCACAAAATCAATTTATTCAAATATTTTCTGAACAAGGGGTTTCCGATGTGACTGAAAAACTTGTTGATAGAAATCGGTTTTTGTTAGTTTTTTTTACAAGTAGGAACTCCTTCAAAGAAAAATGTACGGGAAATGCTATTAAATTTTCGAAATCTGCAAAAAAATTGAAAATTCTTGAATTTTTCTTTGAAAATCTGGAAACCAGATAGCAACGCCTATACACATATTAATTCAAGAAAGTCGCATAGTGAATTTGAACTTTCTATTTTCCAAAAAAAATGTACTAAAAATGGTTTCTACTAATGGGGTACTTGCCCAATTTTTTTTTTATTGGCTCAATCGATAGTATGGGTGACAATTCAATTGTCAAAAATGTAATCAATAAAGAAGGGTTATTTTAGCAATGTCCACCAATGATTAGATGAAAATTGCACTAGTGTAATTTCCGGTACGGAAATACAATTATGGAGGATGAAAATGGAAAATCGTTTCGTTCGAATTGTCATGCCAAATACATCTCGAGACTTCGTAATTACAGGGAATTTTTGGCTTTCAATAATTCGTGCTTGTTGGATACAGAAATGACCAACAGGCACTCATATTTTACAGCTCAAAAATTTCCGGTAATTACTTAGTCTCTTGTTGTATTATATATGAAAATATTGTACGCAAGTTTTTTCTTTCTCTCAAATTCCCAAAATTGTGGCCGTAGTGCCATTTTTAAAAATATATTTGTGACGTCACAAATATACTAAAAACTAAACAAACAGCACTGTTGGGTTGAAAGTTAAAAAAAGAGTCGTTAGAGTCGTTAGAGTCGTTAGAGTCGTAGAGAGAGTCGTAGAGTTAGAGTCGTATCACAATATTTGAAAAATACAGACATAAAAATTTCAGTGAAGTTTTCGTACAGTTACCAACCCTTTGAAAAAAAAAACGAAAAAAGTCTTCTTAACCAATGAATATATTTTCTGAAAATTTTCAGGAAAAACTTTTTATTACCCTTGTTGATGATTAAAAGTATTTCCAGTCAAATCCGTTTCACTGGCAAGTACCCAATTCATTTTTTCATGTTCACTGGAAAACCGTTTTTGGTACCTTTTTTTTGAAAATAGAAAGTTCAAATTTGGTATGCGACTCTCTTGAATGAAGATGTATAGACGTTGTTATCTGGTTTTCGAATTTTCAAAGAAAAAAGTCAAAAAATTGTCAATTTTTTTTGCAAATTTCGAAAATTTAATAGCATTTTCCGTACATTTTTTCTGGAGAAGTTTCTACTTGTAGAAAAGAACTAACAAAACCTGAATTCCATCCATCAAGTTTTCCAGTCACAGCGGAAACCCCTTGTTTAGGAAATATCTGAATAAACTGATTTTGTGACAGCTGGAGATTAATTTCCATATGGCACGTCAATATGGCGCTAATCGTGAAACTAACATAAAAACCATCAATGCATACACGAGACACGACTAGGTTCCAATTTTCATCAAAATCGGACCAGTTTTACCAATTTCAACATGGCGGACAAAATGGCGGCGGATCAAAAAGAAAACATTGAAGTCATACTTTTGAATATGAAACATGCGTGTATTTCAAGTTTCATGAAAATCGGATCACTTTTGAGAAAATCTGACATTGCGAATCAAGATGGCGACGGTTTGGGAAATTATTTTTTTCCTAATTCAATTCTTCGGTGAATACATGTTACACACAAGAAGTCGATTCTCGCTAGGTCTTCTCGTTCAGGAGCAATTAATTGATAAGACGGATAGTTGAACCGATGGACAGACGGACAGACGGACATCAAAATGTCGCTAAGAGCAGCATTTCTAGTGAAGTACGCTAGAAAGACAATGCCGTGAAGTTCGGTTTGTATAAATATCATCGGGTGTACTCGAAAATGTTAAATAAAGAAATTTGCCATAGCTAAACTATGAACTGTCATATTTGGAGTAACGAGACCTGTCAGAAAACGGTGCTGAACGATATTTATAGTAAATTTTGTTGTTTGATTTTATTCAGCTTCATTTTTCCCATTGGAGGTGCTGTTGAAGAGAAAAAAAATACAAACCACAAGAACTACATATTTGGCGCGGTTTTTCCAAGATGGCGGTCTTAAGCTACTCGATACAAAAACGTATCATGGCTTATTTTCATGCTGGTGTTGTGGGGAATCCAAAAAGGTATAACACGTCAAGTCCCCAAGGTGGAAACCACTCGAGTCCCCTGGCTCAACGACTAATGAGGTGGTGCCTGTAAAACAAGGCAAAAATCTGGACAGGGTCTGTTTCTCTGGCCTACCTTTCGGGAAAATCACAATCGTGCAAGTCATCAACGTTGATGGTCTATTTATTCCATGGTGAGGGCTGCGGTATACATCAAAATCCAACAGTTACGCGAGTTTCGGACCTAGTTGGGCCAATTTTCACGACAATAAGCATAGCATAACCCATAACCAACAAAACAAAATAATGGAATTGCCTTTGACTTTGACAGCGTTCACTTTGAATTGACCAATGATGAGTAGCGTAGCAATCTTGCAACTGAAATCACCTCGGAAATCACTGCAGTGGCACCAACCTCACGGAGAAAATAAGTGTATTTTCAAATTTATGTAATTACTACATCTGATTTTGGGACATCATTGAATGATCAATCGCTCTTTATTGATCAGGTATACCGCCGACTACTTCGTGATGTAAATATTTAACAGCTAAATCGGTCTAAAATCATGTAACGTGAAAAAAGCAGAATGACATTAGCGTCCCAACAAAGTAAAACAACTGAGGTTAGCAGCCGAAAAGAGAAATATTGACATTAGCGTACAAAAGAAAAACACTTTTGGGACGTCAAAAAGGACGTGAAGAAAGCTTTTGTGTGTTGGTCGCCTAAAAAACATTTTTTGGACATAGCGACATCTTTCAGCATGTTTCACACCATACATGAAAGTACTAGAGGTGAGAATTCATTGATTGATAACATTTTCATGAATTTCAGCGACATTGAGCATGGTAGCACTATACTGCGGAACGCTCTCTCAGATCATCCTGGTCAGCTTTTGCGCGTTTGTTTGCCTGTAAAGGATGTAAACTCAGTTAGCAGAACTATAAACAGAACGATTTACACTCAGAGGAGGATTGAGTCATTGAAGTTTGATTTGTCACATGAGTCCTGGGAAGATGTACTGACATCTACTGGTGTGAATGCAGCGTACGATGCGTTCATCGGCAGGGTTGCAATTCTCATGAATTCTGTGTTTACAAAGAGGAAAATTTCATATAAATAATAGTAAACTGTGGATCACACGTAGGATATAGTACATTACGTAATAAGAGTAGTAAGTTGCATATTACGCACGCAGGGAAATGTTGCGCACGAGCGAGCAAAGCGAGCGAGTGCAGTATAGGCGATTGACCTTATTGGGGAAAATGGCCGTTTCTTCGAGGAAGTTTTAGGGAATTGATTTTTAGAACTGGTGTAAGTTGCCGTCCGGCAACGGCGGTGGTTACGTCAATTGGTGGCATGTCAAAACTGTCACTTTGCTGTCTTGTGCAGTACGCTACAAGCAAACTTTCGTTCCTGTGAACCCTTGGGACCCCATAGGCTCGTTATTGGGCCCCATGTTGATGACCAGCGTCGTCGCAGACCTTTCTCTAAATCATCCATATAGCTTCCGCCCAAGGAAGAGCAACAGACTCTGTCACACCCGCCCGGAGGGAAACACACAAGCCCGTCGACCAGCCTGCCAGCCAAGAAAAAATCACCTCGGGCTGGCCGTGCAGAGTCAACCACCACCTACCTTTTTTCCTCGCTTTTTTCTTAAGATTTCCTGCTTCGACTTCAGCTGGAGATCCGCATTTTTCATTCGAACAAGCTCGCCGTAGCTACCTCTGTGTTCGCGACGTGAACGTTGTCTTTTTTTATCGCAATAATGTAGTGCATTGCTGGGGGCGTAGTCTTTCAGCTGCGCACCTCTGGAGCTAGATCTACTACAAAGCTGCTGAATACGCCAACCATAACATGAAAGAAGAGACACAAATGCAAACCCCTTTTTCAGATTATTTCTACTTGTCAAATTTCTATGTCATTATGTGGGTATTACAGGTATCCACTAGTGCCCACCTAGGCTACTAGACGTCGGAGTATGTTTTCTTCGCAAAAACGTCCTCGACGATCAAGTACCGAGCTCTACACCAGGTGGCGTTTTTTAAATGTAAATCGCCTATTCTCTGAGTGCGTAATTGCTTTACTACTCGTATTACGTACCGTACTTTACCTACGACCCCCCCCCCACCTCCTTCTTTGCCGAGTGTTGAAAAAAATTAGCTGCAATATAGCTCTCTCATTTATTGTCAGATTTTCTTCATTGATACACCAAATGAAATGATTTGATGCCCACTATATTGTGGGTGTCAATTTGTGTGAATCATGACAATGGCAAAATAATGTGACACCAAACTTGTCTAATATGCGCTTAGATGCCTACTCACCTACTTGATGCCATCAAGTATATAGTATGTTTTTCAAACTTTTACTTACCTTAAACACTACTACTTACTACCTATTATTCACAGTGATTGTACGGAATACTTATTGTAATTTTGTTACAAAGTCAACCTACCAAGCCTTATCATTCACGAAGATTGTGGAGCATAGAATTGAAAATCTCTTCCAAATACCCACCCTTAGGTGCCTAATAACATGATTCATATTGCATATTAGAATGAAACAGCACAATTGATGGTATTTCTGAATTATATTCACTTGAGTATTACACAGATGGTATACTAGAACAGCCTACAATGATCAGTCAAAATACAGTTGCATTACTTCGATTTCAAATTTGCTCGGGTAGGCTTCAAAAGCCTTATCTTATCCCAAAGTTTCGTGTCTGGTGCAGTTTTTTTTTTGTAGAATGTAGAATGTACCAATAACTTCTTTACTAATTGAGACCCTGGAATAAGAATCACCTTTAACAAAGCTGTAGTTGTTTAACATTGTCTTGACTCTAGTACCTGGCAAGTAGCGTGAAGATATTTCCAAAGTTTCGAGTCAGATGATGATCCTTTTCCTGGCGCGATGGGAGGCATGGACGATCTTGCTCCCGCCAGGGGTGCTGCAGTTGGTTGGGACCTCTGGGGATTTTATCTAGCCTAGATTGCAATCCTTTGTCAACAAACAAGTGAGTGTTGTCAAATACAAGAAAGTCAAATCAATAAACGTCAAACATTTTCAAATCAAATGTTTCCGTGAACATAAATTTGTAACGCTGAATCGTTCATGAAGATGCCTAGACTCTTGCGAGTCTGCGACGAGGGTCAGGACGCGGCCTTCAACTCCGGGTAAGTTCAATTTGACTGCCGAAAATAAAAATGCATTTTTGTTTACTTTCATCGTAGACCATTTTCTTTTCGGTGGACTACCGACTGTGGAGGACAACGAGCTTATCTACTACACAAGTGCACTTTCAAAGCTTCGCGTCTTGAAGGTGGGAGTCTACGAGACATCCATATACAAAATTTCATTGATGTTTACTTTTCATGAGACCATAGATGCCACACTTCGGAATCAAGAGTCGCCCTTCCGCCCTGTCAAGTCGAAGCATCCTCATTGATCATGGGTGGCAACAACAACATTTCTAGGGCTTGATTTCAAGTATAATTTATTCATTATTGAAGTTGTTTAGTATAGTAATTATGTTCACATCGGTGTGCCTACTGCCTAGTATACGATCAATTGAAACTTGAAATACACTTCTTTTTGATTAGCTAGGTTATTTCACTTCATAATAATAATTATAATACAAATCATTACTTCACAGAAAGTTTTCTTCATATTCTTGTAGAGTTGTATTTTGTCCCTGTTTTTGCCATGAGTAAGTAGATATATTTTGCTTGCCTCCTACTATGCGAACTACGTCCGGATTGTGGATAGAAAGTAGAATGAAGCAGGAGTGCCTTATTCAAAGCATCTGTTTGCCTCTCCAGTACCATACGGAGTCCAGGTCTATAACGACAGTAAACAAAAATGCATTCCCAGACAGCACATAAACATTTTCAAAATGTTTGTGAAATATTAAGAGCCAAACATTACAATATTTATAAAATATTTGAATTCATTCAGTGAATATTGTATAAATATTTATTGGATGTTTTGATGTCCCGCTTTTTAATATTTGTACAATATTCGCCAAAAATATTTTGAAAACATTTAGAACCGGGTATTTTTAGAAATTTAAAAAACAAAGTTGGTTTTTCTTCTTATCGGCCTTTTTTGGCCATAGGAGCTCGCCGTTATTTCATATACAGTTGATTTAGCTGGAAAATTGCCTTTCAAAGACGACACAACGCCCAGGCTACAGCAGGAATCGATCCCGCAATCTCCGCACCACAGGCAGATACTGACCACCTGTGCTACGGGGCCGTTGAGAAGATTCAGTGGCTCTGGGTAAACTACTATGTAAACACGCAGATGTCCGCTATATGAATTTTGCTAACTATATATCTGAAAGATTCAGCGGCTCATCCACTTTTAGGGATACTCGGCTACCGCCTCGTCCTCAAACACGCGGATTTATCCGCGTACTTGCTACATAAATTACCAATTGGTGTCGAAATAAATCAAAGTGACATATTTGTACGAAACAAATAAAACAACGGATGTATTTCACGACATTATGAATCATTTCAACCGTAACATAGAAAAAACCTATTGTAGGCCGTTAAAAAGGCAATTTCAGGACCGCAAACCGAGTTTTGCTAATTTAAGGCAAACTACACTTGAAGTCAAAGGGATGTGAAACGCTATCTCTTCAACACAACACAACTATACCGGGTGATCATTGGAAAACTATCCACCTGCAATATCTCCCGATTCCTAGTGCAAATGTCTTTGAGCAAAAACAGGTCGATTTTTATATCAAGGGGGACATCTAAAATATACATAGGAGAATTTATATCTTGAGCCCCCTCGCCCCCACTCACCCCAACTTTGGAATTTCAAATGACACCACCCACCTTGCGATACATCGAATTAAAGAGAATTAAATTCTCTCTCTAAAAAAATATTTTGAAATTTTTCAACCCTTTAAGCTTTAGTTCTTCCTAAAAAGCTAAAGTTCTTCCTAAAATTCTCTGATTGTCCAAGTTAATATTCTTGACCTCCATTTCCCTTCAATACAGTCAACGTCATCCTGCACAGCATCAAAAGAGAAAATTTTCTATAAAATGCCACCCACCCAAATTCACCCCTTCGCTCCCCCCACCTGACCTTAAAAATCTAAAATGTCAATACCCACTTTGTGATACATCAAATTGAAGGAAATTGAATTTTCTTCCCGAATAAAGATTTTTCACAATTTTTAAAGCCCCCCATTTCCTCCCTAGAATACTCCAAATGACCAATTTATTGAGGGGAGGAGTAGAAAATTTAAAAAAAATTCTTTTTAGAAAGAGAATTCAATTCCCTTCAATTTGATGTATCACAAAGTAGGTGGTCTTTTGTTAAATTTGGGATTTGAGGTGGGGGAGAGCAAAGGGCAAAGGGGTGAATTTGGGTAGCACTTTTCCCACCGAAAATTTTCTTCCTAGATGCTATCTAGGATGACGCCGACTAAATTGAGGAAAAAATAGGGGATCCATAATATAAAATGGGACAGTCACAGAATTTTTAGGAAAAAGGGGGTGGGGTTGAAAATTTTGGAAATATTTTTTCCGGAAAGAAAATCAATTTCTTTTCAATTTGATGTATCGCAAGGTAGGTAGTGTCATTTAAAATTTCAAAGTTGGGGTGAGTGGGGGCGAGGGGGTGAATATAGAAATTTGCCAATGTATGTTCTAGATGTCTCCCTCGATATGAAAATCGACCTGTTTTTGCTCGAAAAAATATTCACTAGGAATCGGGAGTTATTGCAGGTGGATAGTTTTCAAATGATCACCCGGTATATTTCAAAGCTCCGTGCAAATGACCAAAACAAAAACCGGAAGCCACATTGCCTAAAATACTGTAAATATTAGAGAAATTGAGTTCTCTATATATTTTGATAATATTTATTGCTAAATATTCAATAAATGTTCAAAATATTTGCTGAATGTTGGTACAATATTTCACCTTAATATTTTTGTAATATTTGTGACGAATATTTTGTAAACATTCATAGAATGTTGTAAATATTCATCAACTACTATCAGATATTTTCAAAACATTTCGTGCTGTCTGGGTTGTCATCTTCGGCAGTCAAATTGAACTTAGGTACCTGAAGTTGGAAGTACAGCTAAAAAGCCGCTTGGAGTCCTGCTTTACCATTATAGTGTTGCCTCACCAAACACCCCGGGCTTGAGACCACTGCGACTTGCATTTTTGTCGTATCACCGGCTAGAGGTTTTCGTACGCCACTGCCAGACGCCCCCGCGCTACTCCAGTCTTTTTTGCCCCCTTCAAACACAGGGTGTTGGTGACACTAACACCAGATCGCCGCGACAATAATAAATCAATAAACAATAAAGATAGGTTAGGTTAGGTTCTGTCTAGAAATGACAACCAATGACAACTGCAAGCTTGACCTTGGGCTTGACGTTGACTGACGTTGACATTTGGTCCCAGGCCTACGTCGCGCCCTCTGGAATGCGTTTGCGAGAATGCCTCCCATTCAACGGTGCAATGTGCAATAACTTAGCAAGTTAAAAACCTAGAATAGAAGCACAATAGGAAGAGGCATATTATGAGTGCTGTGCTGAAATTACCTGCAAAGCCGTGAATATTTCGTTTGCCTCCGCTCCAATTTGTGCCGCAGTAAATTTAGACCAAGAGCTAGCAACGTTTTATTTACCTCATAAGCAAAATGCGGTTTGACTTCTGGGGCATGAAGAGATCATGATGGGCTTTCATAAAATCTTTGTCTTATGAAAAACACCCCTTGCTTTCTCACAAGACAAGCAAAGAAATGTGCCATTTGACAGCAGTATTCAACAGCGGATTTTCTGGAGTTCTTAATCGATATAAATATCAATTTTATCAGGAATGGATAGGTTGAACTATCTTTTAACTAAATTGAATGAAAAAGGACACCGAAATGTATTAGAAACTACCAAAAACCAGATTTCCAAGCGGACGGAAGTTGGCACCGGTTTTTCTAGTGGGCGTGATTCGAGAATCGGCCATCAAATGCGATCCAAACAGCTCGGCCTAGCCTACTAGCTTGAACATGTCAGTTGAGAAAGTCTAGTTTTTGATAGTTCCTAATACATTTCGAGATTCGGTCCTATTCAATTTAGTTGAAAGATAGTTCAATCTATCCATTCCTGATAAAATTGATATTTATATCGATTAAGAACTCCAGAAAATCCGCTGTTGAATACTGCTGTCAAATGGCACATTTCTTTGCTTGTCTTGTGAGAAAGCAAGGGGTGTTTTCCATAAGACAAAGATTTTATGGAAGCCCATCATAATCTCTAGACGCCCCAGAAGTCAAACCGCATTTTGCTTATGAGGTAAATAAAACGTTGCTAGCTCTTGGTCTAATTGATTTAATTATGTATGAAGCGTAATCGGCAGGTATGCCAAATGTTTTGCAAAACTGTGAATTAGTACTCGGAACAAACAAATCCATACTTTGCTGTTATATCTAGGAATATTTTTGGAGGTTATGTCACCCCAAATGTCGTTTCTCGCAGGCCGTCACAACCAAAAGTCAAAGCCACCAGAAACCAGTTTCACACGATGCTACAAAATCCGCACTTTGTCAAGTACAATTAAAAATTGTATGGTGCTATATCAAAATTATTTGACTTTTAGCTTTGATTGTAGGTATGATACCGCACAATTTTTGATCGAATGAAATTTATAACCCTATGTTTGAACTTGAATAACTTATCATCGTGTAAATCCAACTCCACTAGCTGTAAATGTGCTCCGGTCGATTGAGGGCGAGTCGATGGGATGGATGTCTTCTGCCAGTTCCAACTGCACTGCCCACAAAGGAAAAATTATAATGGTATAATGAAACTGTATTATTGTGAATGAGAATTTAGCAAAAAATATTCCAAATTGTTGCAATTGAATGGATATATTTAAAAAAGTTGGATTTTTACATCTCACCTCTTGTTGTACACAGGACGTAAGTATATGAAGAAGGTATCCACCCAAATTTACCCCTTTGCTTCCCTCTCCCCACCTTACAAATCTAAAATGACAATACCTACTTTGTGATACATCAAATTGAAGGGAATTGAGTTCTCTCCCTGAACACAGTTTTTCCGAAATTTTTGAAACCCCTGTTTTCCTACTAAAATACTCCAAATGTCCAGTTGAATGGGGGAGGGGTTGAAAATTTCAAAAAAAAAAGTTTCTAGAAAGAGAATTTAATTTCCTCTAATTTGATGTATCACAAAGTGGGTGGTATTTTTTTTAATTTAAAGTTGAGGTGGGGAGAGCAATGGGGTCAATTTGGGTGGCACTTTTTCCACCGAAACTCTCTTCTTGGATGCTATTCAGGATGATGCTGACTAAACTGAAGAGAATGGAGGCTTCCAGAATATTGAAAGGGTCACTCAGGCCCGTATTCATAGTCGGATCTCATATATAAGGTGGTCTTGAGACCATGTTTATTTAGACACAGACTGGAACCAAGATGGTTTTATACATACAGTTATCATATTGTGAACATTTTATAACATAATAAAATACCCCTACATCTTCTCAAGGTTGTGTTCGGGAGAAATCAGCTTATCAAAATTGAATAAAGTCGTCTTGAGACATAAGATCTGACTATGAATACGGGCCTTAGAGAATTTTTAGGGAGAAGGGGGGTAGAGTTAAGTATCGCAAGGTTGATAGTGTCATTCGAAATTTCATTTTTAGAATGGGTGGGGGCGAGGGGGCTGAAGATAGAAGTTTGCCAATGTATGTTTTAGATGTCCCCCTCGATATAAGAATCGACCTGTTCTTGCTCGAAGAAATATTGACTAGGAATCGGGAGTTATTGCAGGTGGATAGTTTTCAAATGATCACCCGGTATATATTTATTCATATTTTCCGCTGACGTGTTCTACAGCTCCAAGCCTTATTGCATTAATAGGAACTAATAAACTATCTATCTATCTATCTATCTATCTATCTATCTATTTATCTATCTATCTATCTATCTATCTATCTATCTATCTATCTATCTATCTATCTATCTATCTATCTATCTATCTATCTATCTTGTACAGGGTGTTCGGCGTTCGCGTATGAAGTATACACTCCTCCTTGAAGACATCCCCTCAAATATAATTTCAAAAATTGGAAACGATCTTATACCTTTTTGTCCGTGGGCTTTGAATCAGCTGACAAACATTTTCTGTGATTTGTCGCTTACAGGGTGCAACATCGAAATTCGATTTCAATCGATTTCAACATGAAACATGAAAATTTGGAATAGTGAGGTGAACTTTGAAGGTCCTCCGATCTGAAGGTATTTAAATTGGTTGATAATAACAGGGGTTAGTGCTATCATGTGCCGAGCATAGTGTCAAGTGCCTGTAATTTTTTTTATTAACTTTTTGTTTTTATTGTTCAAAATTGATTGCTCCTTGTTGTTTTGCGCCAATGTAATCGAATGATGTGCCACTTCTTGAATATGGAGGTATTGATGCTATCTGTCGTCCACACTGCAATCAATAATCCTGTTTCATCTCAATAAAAGCTACCTAGCTGCCTAATAACGTCCAATGGGCCATATTTAGAACATAGGTACTCACATGAATTGATCTAATTTTTAGAGAACTGAATGAATTGCATTCATTCATAACAGCGCTTGATTTGACTCCATTGAAAGGACTAAGTATAAATGTAATGTTAGGGATATCGGGCTCGCCAATTTCGATTTGCAAACGCTCATTAAGATTATGCTGCTTCCAACTCTATTTCATTTTGTGTTATTACACTTCGTATTACTCGGTGCAATTGATTATCGCACATTTGTCACTGTTTTACAGAAATAGTCAATGACACTCCCTATTTCATTTCTTGTCCGCATGAACGGCAGAGTGCGAACTTAAGCTTGAAATGAGCTCTGATTGACAAAACAAGGTGGAACAGGTCCTGGAGTGGTGAAATTGTACATTGATTTAGTTTACTGGTTTTGGTGATATAAGGTACATCAGTTTTTGAACTTTCTTCGTGTTCCACAGCTAGTCTTGGATGCCCATAAAAAAATGTTCCATTTTTGCAAACCCAAATATAGGAACATAAGAATACCTAACCTATTTCAAATATCTTCCGATTAGAGAGATCCAAAACGACAATGATCAGAGGCAAAAAGTGATGACACATACCAGGAATATGTTCAAAAAAGCTTGGGAATGAGGAATGGATATACCCAAGCCGTTCGTAAACGTGGGAAAAGCTCGGGGGAAAGTAATAATTTCCTAAACCCACAGCTGTTCAAAAATGATAGGGGACCACGCAAGGTTTACCCACCCATTTGTCCCGCACTCAACGAGGTCGGGAAAAATCCTTCATCATGCAAACCACACAATATGACAGTCACTATTTTTGTTACCACCACCTCTGCTTCTCCTAAACCGTTCGAAAAGGTGATGTGGAGTTTAATCACGTGAGTTACCATCCCACACTTTTACCGTCCCCATTCCCAAGCTTTTTCGAACATACCCCGGAAGTGATCAACCATGAAAATTCCCATGGTCTTCAAAAAGTCCTCAAGGCTCTTAGAAAGTTCCCAGGATCCAACGCTGGCCTATGGCCAACTCCACAGCTGAATGAGAATTGACCTAAAGATCAAAATTCACATCAGCACATGAATGGAATCCATAGCTCTTCAGATGGAACTCCTTCGATTTGGCTGGAACTGAAATTGATCGAAGAATCAACCCATTTTGGCAGGAATCAATGAGATGAATAGCCTCAGGCGTTCAAATCAGACTCTGCGAGGTTTTTTTGTTACCGTGACAATCAAAATTGTATTTTTTGGCCATGGCAATGCTTGATTGAAGGCATTAAAACTGGTCTCAGGCCCAGTTGACCCAGAAAAAACTCAAGACGACGTCACGTCTCACGATGCAGAGTTTCGTGGAGTTAGCAAGACCAAAATGATTTGTCCGGGATGTCCCTGCCGGGGACTTCTTCGTACGTAGTGATGCCGCGAGACGAGACGAGACGAGACTTAAGGGTAGTCTCGTCTCGAGGCCCAAAAGTCTCGTCTCGAGGCCTAAAAGTCTCGTCTCGTCTCGAGGCCTGAAAGTCTCGTCTCGTCTCGTCTCGAAAAGTCTCGACTGGTATATATACATATATACAGAGGAGTGCATAAAAAACGGCCACCGATGTAGCATCGTTATTCTTCATCCGATTTTAAAAATTCGAAAACCAGTTCGAGATGGTTTCATCGTCTTTTATGATTCAACCGTGAAGAATTTTTTTTTTATTGTGATGCTTCTGAGCACTGATGGTCAACTTTTGTTTTTCATATGGCAACACTGTTTTTTGAATTCCTTTTTGGATTCTTTATTCTTATCCGAATATAATTATGCATCAATATAACACGTTTTTTCATTAGACACGAAGGAAAAAAAATTGAAACTGCGGAATTTTTACACATCACAGTAGCATCATAACACCCACGATATGCACACAATCTGGTAGGCTGGGTGCAAAATGATGTTCAAAAGCACATAGTAGGTCAGGCGTTTAGTTTTTCAAAATGTAAATGTCAAAATGTCTTCAAAATCCAAAAGAAGCTGTCCGTCTCTAAGACGTCTTCATTCTCTTTTTTCAGCTTATTATTTTATATCTTTTTGTATGTATTGTGACTTGTCGGGGAAAAAGGTCTTATTTATTTTTCATTTTCACAATACCTACTTGAAAAGATATAAAATAGTAAGCTAAAAATAGAGAATAAAGAAATCTTAGAGACGGACAGCTTCTTTTGATTTGGATATTGAAAACATTTTGGCATTCACATTTAGAAAAACCGACCAACTATGTGCTTTTGAACATCATTTTGCACCCAGCCTACCGGATTGCGTGCCCAACGTGGGGGACGATCCGTTGCTTAGAAAGTCCATAGCTTAGAATGTTCGTAGCTTAGAAAGTTCTTAGCTTAGAGTGGTCCATAGTTTAGAAAGCTCACAGCTTAGAATGGTTCGTAGCTTAGAATGTCCACTGCTTAGAAAGTTCATAGCTTAGAAAATGCATAGGTTAGAATGTTCTTAGCTTAGAAGGTTCTTAGCTTAGAATGGTCCATAGCTTAGAATGGGTCGCAGATTGGGAAATTTGCACCTCAGATTAGTTCGTAGCTTAAAATGTTGACTGCGTGGATATGTCTGTTTAGAAAGATCATATCTTCGAATGATCCGTAGCTAAAAAGTTCATAGCTTAGAATCCGATGGAAACTTGCGCGCACAGAGTGGGTATACTAGAAATTGAAATTCTCAAAAGTTCTCAGCAATTTGGCACACCGAGCTGTGTACATGGATGTCGTCAGGTTCAGTAGTTTTTTTTTTGTAGACCCGCAATCGGAATACCTAGCAATGAGATTGTTTACTTTCTCAACAATTTTGCACACCAATCTGTCTAGATGAAACGTCATCTTCAGTAGTCTGGACGCTATGGACATTCTAAGCTACGAACCATTCTCAGCTAAGAACCTTCTAAGCTAAGAACATTCTTACCTATGAATTTTCTAAACTATGAACTTTCTAAGCTATGGACATTCTAAGCTACGAGCCATTCTAAGCTGTGAGCTTTCTAAGCTACGGACCATTCTAAGCTAAGAACTTTCTAAGCTACGAACATTCTAAGCTATAGACTTTCTAAGCTACGGACCATTCTAAGCTAAGGATTTTCTAAGCTATGGACATTCTAAGCTATGGACTTTCTAAGCTACGTACTAGGCCCCATACGTTAGTGTTTTGACGCTACTGTTGTGTGTAAAAATTTCGCAGTTTCATTTTTTTTCCGTGTTTAATAACAGAAAGTGTGATATTGATGCATTATTATATCCAGATAAGCGGAAGGAATTCAAAAAAAATTAAAAATATAGTTGCCATTCGGAAAACAGAAGTTGACTGTCAGTGCTCAGAAGCATCATGATATAAAAAAAATTCCACTGTCGAATCATAGAAGACATTAGACCATTCAAACTGGTTTTTGAATTCTGAAGATCGGATAAGGAATAACGATGCTACAGCGGTAACCGTTTTTCATGCACTTCTTTGTATATATACAGAGTGTATCAAAAGTAACGCATTTCGACAGTACTCCGGTATATGGAAACTTCTATGAAGCCCTCAAAAAATGATGAAAAAAATTTTCGACTCTTATTTTTGAAGTTATGAAGGGTCAAAGGGTGGTCCTTTGATCCCTTCTAGTTTTGTTATTCCGGAATATTTCAGTAAATTGCTTATTGCAGTATCATTAGTAAAAAATATCAACCACCGGATATATACTAAATTCCTACTTTCTAGACAGGGTAAGCCATAAACCTCGAAAAAAGTTTTTTTTTTCAAAAATGCCCCCAAACAATTATTTTGGTTTCTTAATCGATGTAGAGCAGATAAGAAGATAACCCTGGTTTGTTTAATGAAGAACTCTTTTGGAATGAGCTTTTTCGAGAAATTGGATTTCAATTTGTTTATGACTCACCCTGTAAAGGAAATGATGATTGAACAGACATCCAGTGGTTGATATTTTTAGCATATTATTATGCCATAAACAGTTTCCTGAAATCTTTCAAAATAACGGAACTAAAAGGGATCGAAGGACCACCCTTTGACCCTTCATAACTTCAAAAATAAAAGTCCAAGATTTTTTCATAATTTTTTGTGGGCTTTATAGAAGTTTCCATATACCGTAGTATTTTGAGACAGCCTGTATACCTATATATATATATATAGGGTGGCCGAAGAATTTCCGTCAAGATTGGATTGCATCAGTAGATCTATAAAGATCCTACGTATACGTTTACGTGTACCTAAACATTGAAATTTCCTTTAAATCAAACTTTTTTTGCCACGATTTTTTTTGTATGACATAGGGTGAGTTGTAAAAACATAAATTTTCAAACAAACTGACCTCAAATTTCCAAAAATTGAAGTAAAATTCGTCTGTTATAATTAACTTCATTGTGGATGACAAGACAAGTAAGTGTCAAAAGGTTCAAGGTGAGTGTCAAACATGAATTGAAAAAAACCGTGCCACTTGGAGATCCACCTTGAGTACTCGAGACGAGACGAGACGAGACGAGACCAGTCTCGGTCTCGACGGCATCACTATTCGTACGATCCTTGCCGATCTAACTTTAAGGTTTCAGTATAATCGCAATTACTCCCGCCCCTCCACCAACTAAATATAAGGTTTTACAGCACCTAGGAGGGGGTGATAGATCTGACTGAACCTGACCTGACCTGTAATAGTGGCTGACTTGCAGATCAGGATCCTCCCAATGCTTCGAAAGTAATCGCCACAGTACTTTGTGAACGAGGACTTGCCCGTTCACTTATATAATCATCCAGCATTCAACGATGAAACAACATATCAGGAAGCGATGAAACGCAGGGTTTAAAAATTGAATTATGCAGCTCGCCGTCCGACTCAGTACTTGGAGTAATTGAAGGGTTGCGCTGCAGAACCATGCATCAAACCACATCAATAATAGGTGAGACGTATACACAGGAAGTACTCACTATACAGTTTAGTCCCGCAGTTGATAACGGCGTGCCGTAAATTATTGTTAAAGGGATCATCATGTCAAAACCTCGGATCACATTACTGGCGAGAGCGAGCGAGCGCCAGTTGTTTCGGGATCGATAAATTGCGGTGTAAAACCCGTTTGTTCGGCGCCTCTAACTCTTCCACATGCTGTTCCCGACACCCGAATGCACTACTCTATGTGCTGAGGATAAGCAGGGAAAGGCAAAGCAACGATCACGATCCCAATAAAATTATAACAACCCAACACAATAATTATGCTGTTGGATGTTGCCTCGATCAGAGCAGAGGCCGGTTTTGGGTCGATTTTCTCTCTCTTTCTCTCTCTCTCTCTTTGTCGGTTATACAGGGTGTTTCAATGGAAACGAGCCACCCTGAATGAATTTCCAGGTGAAATTCAGAAAATCTTTGGAGATCCGTCGATTTTTGTGTTGAGGGGGACATCCTGAGGCATACATTAGCAAATTTTTATCTGCAATCCCCTCACCTCCACCCACTTTAACTCCAAAATTTCAAACGACACTCCCTACTTTGTGATACATCAAATTGTAGAGAATTGAAATCTCCTCCTGAAAAATTATACCCTATTTTTGTAACCCCACCCCACTTCTTCCTAAAAGTCTCTGAATGTCCAATTTGATATTCTTGATCTCCCAATTCTTTTCAATGTACAGTAGTCAACGTCATCCTGCACAGCATCGAGGGAGAAAATTTTCTGTGGAAAAAGCTTCATTCAAATTCACCCCTTTGCGTCTCCCACCCCAACCTCAAAATCCAAAATGACACTTTCTATACTGTGGTACATCAACTTGAAAAGAATTGAATCCTCTTCTCAAAAAAATAAAATTTCTCAATTTTCAAGCACCCCTTTCTCTCAAGTATTCTGAATGTCCAATTAAAAGAGGTGAGGTTTGAAAATTCACAAAAAATTGTTTTCAGATAGAAGATTGAATTCCCTTCAAATCCGATGTATCACAAGGTGGGCGATGTCTTCTCGGTGAATTTGAAAGTTAGGGTTGGGGAGAGCAATGGGGTGAATTTGAGTTGCACTTTTTCCATCGAAAATTCTCTTATTCGATTCTATTTAGGATGGAACTGACTAAATCAAAGAGAATCTAGGGGTCAAGAATATCAAACTGGACACACAAGAAAATTTTAGGCAAAAAGGGGTGGGGTGGAATGTTAAAAATATTGTTCCCAGATAGAGAATCCAATTCTCTTTGATTTTATGTATCGCAATGTAGGTGATGTTAGTTGAAATTTTGAAAATGTGGTGGTTGGAGGCCAGGGGGTTGAAGATAGAAATTTGCCGATATGCTTCAGATGTCTGATGTCTCTCTCAGAACAAAAATCGACGGGTCTCGGAAAATTTTCTGAATTTCACCAGGCAGAAATTTATACACTTATTCGCTTCCATTGAAACACCCTGTATCCGCGCGCGCTCCCCAACCGTTCCCAAATAACCGGTGTGAACTTGCCGGAAACTTTGGGCGTCTGTATCGGACGTGATATGTACACACTGCAGCGGAGATTTCCAGGGGGCGGATGGCGTGTGCCGAGGATTTCCTACACTCTGTTCCGTACACACACACACAATGCTAAGGGACAGGGTAATTAATTTAAGCTGGTCGGAGGACGATATTTATCACATTCTCTTAACGCCGGTTGGATCCGGTTCAGCAAAAAACTACGGCAACTCACAACTTTGGGAAACAAGCAAACGCTCCAAAACAACCTCACAAATGTACGAAACTCTCATTTTGCACATAACTTGGGAGTTTTAGGTAACAGTTTGCTATCCGGTCAACTACCAAAATCGATTTTTTCTCAACGATTCTTGTTATATACGTCCAGTCAGGTCCTAAAAAAAAAAACAGTTGTAGGCCGCCAGATTTATAACAAAAAAAAGAGAGGAAATGTGGAAATAAACTCTATTAACTGGTTGACCGGATAGTGAACTGTTACCGCCCCGGTCTCAGTTTACTATTCGGTCAACTATCCAAATTGCATTTATTCGGGGTAATTTATATTACACACATTCAACTACGTCCTAAAAATAAGAAAACTACTGTCGGCCGCCAGTTTCATAAAATATTTGGCCCCCTTGTGTCTCCAACACAGTTTGAAGTTCTGTTGAGCACTCTTGCAGTTTCTCGAGGTTTTGGGAGCACTAGTAAGCCCTTTGTGCCTTTATGTGATATTCGGCCCCAAATCGGGGGGGGGCGTTTTGTGTATTCAGACATAATTTGGAGCCCTAATGAGCCCCCTTGTGTGCTTCATGGCTTCCAGAATTCTAATAAGCCCTCATTTGCCATCTTGTGCTATCTAGGCTCAATTGGACCCCCCCCTTATTGTTTTTTCGATGTGATTTAAAGCCCTGCTGAGCCCCCTTGCATTTTCTGTTACTTTCATAGCAAAATATTTACCTTTGTGCCGACATGTCATTCGGAGGTCATTTCAGGTCCCTTTGTGGCCCTCATGTCTAACTTGGAGGCCTATGATCAGCCCACTTATGCTTTCATCTCAGTTTTTATTGACTTTTAGAATACCAGTGGACACCCAGGACCCCCTTGTGTCACCAGGATTGTTTGAAACCCTTCATTTGGAGCCCTAATACGCCCTATTGTGCTTTTAGTAGTTTTCAGAATTCCAGTAAACCATATTGTGCCTTATTTCATTGCTGGAAGCACCTCATGACTTCATATGATATTCGGAGACCTATCGGGCCCCCTTGTATCCTCAAATGTAGTATAGAGCCCCCACTTAGCCTACTTAGTTTCTACTGGCTTCAAGAATAAGTACAATAAGCCCCCTTTCACCTTCATTGGTAATATAAAGCTCGTCCATTGGGCCCCTAGTGTTTTTTTGTGTCATTCGGATCTCTATTGAGCTCTCTTGTGCCTTCATGTGTCGTTTGGAGCCGTAATGAGCCACCCTGTGTTTTTCGTGGCTTTCAGAGTTCCAGTAAGCCCCCTTGTGCCTTCTTGCGTTGTTAGAAGCCCTAGTGTGAATTCCTTGTGCCTCAATGCGATGTACGGAGCCCTACCGGGTTCCCTTCATGTCCGCAAGTGTAGTTTGGAGCCCTAATGATTCCTCTTCTGTTTTTTAATCTTTTCCTGGCTTTCGGAGCATTTGTAAACATTAAGCCTTCATGTGATATTCGGAGCTTTGTCGAACCTCTTGTGTCCTCCAAAGATTATCAAACCCTAATTAGCCTCCTTCTGCTTTTTTTCTGGCTCTTAGGTTAGCCACCTTTTGCCTTCTTGTATTAACCAGGGCCCCATTTTGCCCCCCTGTTTCTTCAATGTCTTTTGGAGCCCTGCTATGAGGTCAACCTAAGACATGACGGTTTGACGCGGCTGGTTGGACGCCTATATTGTTTTAAGCGATGGCTTGCTAGTCGAGTGGACTGCGTGTTCGCTCGACAAGCTGAGCTACCGGGTTCGATTCCCGGGCAGCAGGTCTGGGTGTTGTGCTGTGTAAGCGGATTTTCTTACATGTATTGATTTCGATGAATATGCAGCAACTCCTATGGCATGAGAAATGCCGAGAAGGAGAAAAACAAACTATAGACCTTTCCAAATTTTCGCTTGTCCTTTTCTACTATGACGTCATGATTTTGCGTAGATTAGGACAACTGTCAGTATGCAGTCATCTCATAGTTGAAGTGTCAGAGGCATAGGCAAGCACCGAGCGTAGAAAGGAAAGACTTACCAAAGTGGTTATTTATTGCTGTGTTACCTTGTGCGAAAATAATCTGAAGAAGCCTCATGTTTCTGTTTACAATTTTACGAAATACACGCTGGGGCTTGAGAGTTGGAAAAACAAAATTTAACCAGACAAGACACGACCCATTTTGTGCAAGAGAACCCCAGGGCTGTTCAAACTTTCATCTGGCTTCTCCTTCCTACGGAACCACTCGTCGAAGTTTCTACCCCTGGAACTGTAAGAGTGGCGCACAGTATTTCTGGTGGCATCATTCAAAATTGAGTTCTGCTGAAGTTTTGATGGACCAGTATCCATCAAATTTGTCTTTTCTGCTTAGCACTTGTCATAAATCAGGGCACTAAAAGTCCTTCAACTGCGATAATGAAGTGGTGAATCCTCTGCAGTTACTAATTCTACAGATAGATAAACAGTTAAGTTCTCGAGATACAGCTTTGCCGGAATGAATACGCATTAGTATTTCCACCCGTCTTCACTTTCACTATGACTTCTTCTGATACTCTGTTACTCCATCTGGCAGGATTTTCTTCCAGTGTGCACTTCACTGGTGATTTCTTCATCGTTTTTTCCACCAAAACAAACAGAGATTTTGAGGACCTCCTCATGACGTCTGAAATCTGACATTAACATGACATCATGCAACCGCGAAATGTGCGCAATGCGCGAAATATTTTGCGTAGGTTGGGACAACTGTCAAAACCATTCTCTATCCTTTATTTTTGGAAAGGTCAATTAAAACTTAAAAAAAAAACTATATTGTTTGAAGCGACCGGTTTGATGCGGGACAGTTTGACGTCATGTTCATTTCGCCGCCGAGCCGGGCCAAAAACCACGCAAAAATGTAGGGGTGCTCAGCAGGGCTTCAAATGATATAGATGACACAAGGGAGCCCAGTGAAGCTTCATAATAACAAACAAAGGCAAAAGGGGTCTTACTGGGGGACTCCATACAACATTTGAGAACACAAGGTGTCGGTGTCCAAAGTCACATGAAGGCACAAGGTGCTTACTAACTAACGCTCTGAAAGCCTGGAAAAAATGTAAGAGGCTTCAAAAGACGTTGAAGAAACAAGGGGGCCAAAGGGAGCTCTGGATAGTACAAGACGGCAAAAGGGAGCTTACTGGATTTCTAAGAGCCAGGAAAAAACATAAAGGGGCTGATTGGGGCTTCATATTCTTTTGAGGACACAAGGGGTCCGTTAAGGCTCCGAATATGACATATGAAGGCTAGAGGTGTTCACTAATGATCTCGAAGCCACGAAAAGATGTGAGGGGAGATCGACAAGGATTCAAGCGATATTAAAAACACAAGGGGGTCCAACTCACACCGGATTCTTGAGGACTTTTACTGCCCAGTCATCCTAGCTCATTTCAGGGCTTGAGGTCGCAATCTCTCCCATAAAGCTGGATTTTTGCATACATGTCCAGAAAATAGCCCTTTTTCTATTAGTGATGAAAAAAATTTCTGAGACCCAGAGCGTTTTCCGCCATTTTGAAAAATCTGTCATTTTCTTCAGTTTTTCTTGAATAACTCTGTAAATATTCAACTTATTGGCATGAAAGTTTTGCAGTGATTAGAGCTTGAGATTCTGCAACCAATGTTGCCAAAAATGTTTTTCTAGATCCCATGGTTTCTGAGAAATGTCGAATGAGTTAAGCGACTTCATTCACTTTCATCATTCATTTGACCAATTGAGAAAAAATTATCGGATTTCCAACAGATCTGCCCTCTTTTGCATTCGAGTATACATAAAAAAGGCTTCCAAAAAAATATTCATATGTCGGTTGGTCTGCAGGTCTAACGGTCAGTCTAGTGGTCGGTCTGTTGAATTTTGTGCCCAGATTTATTCCCATGCCGTTCAACCAATCACGACCAAATTTTGTAGATTCGTAAGTGACAAGGTTCCAACAACAAAATCCAAATGTCATCTTGATCTGTCACTTGAAAGTGTCAATACGAAAGAATGACAGAAGGTCTATCTCACCGAATGCAACTTGTGATACATCATTTTAAAGCCCTCAAAAAAATGCATACAAAATAGTCAGTGAGAACCTTTGATGTTGCGTCTGCCAAAAAATCACAAGCTGTCAAACTCTTAATTTTAACTTTTCATAACTCTTGAAGTACGGAACGGAATTGAACCAAATTTTGTTCCCAACAAGAGTACCTCAAAATAATTTAATGGATCATAAAATGTATGGCAGCAGACAGGGATGCCGGATGCAACCTGGAAAAAAAATTGCCCAGTCATCCGAGCCTGTAGTGTACCTACTTGAAATAGTCAAAAAATCATCCCTTGCTTGAAGAAAGTAGTTCTCAAACGGTTTTTTTTGCTATATGGTTAGCTCTTCCTCACCTCTTCAACATGGTTGAAGCAGACATCCCTGTGACGTGCAGTATTTAGTATACAGGGTGAACATTGAAAAATGAATATTTAAAAATGTTTTTTCCGTTGAAATAATCCTCGAGAAAAACAGTCTTTCATCATTAAGCAACTTTATAGTTTCCTGTTGAACATGATGTGAGAAATGTACCATTCCATAGCCGCTGGTATTCTACGTACAGGGTGCAATCGATTTTTTCCAAAATTTCTATCTTTATCGAATGAATCAAGACAAAAACCATTTTCAGCCCTGTTACAAGCCTATAATATCTTATTCAAGATACAAAAATGTCAGATTCCTCAAACTGCAAAAACACAACATACAGGGTGAAACAAAAAAATTGATTTCACCCTGGTACGTAGAATACCAGTGGCTATAGAGGGGTACATTCCTACATGTTCAATAGGGGATCATAAGGTTGCTGAATAATGGAAGACTGCTTTTTTCGAGAATTATTAGACCTTGAATAGAAAAATTCGAAGATTTATTTTATTACACCCATGTGATTTTTTCTGACGTGTACAATGTACATATTTTGTATGTTGGTATGAAAATAAATCTATTATCTATTATTTTCACCCTGTATACCTACTAAGTAGTACGCGTCATAGGGATGTATGCTTTTGACATGTTAAACAGGTAGGTATGAGCTAACCATGTAGCAACAAACCGTTTGAACTAGTCATCTGAGCCTAGCTGTGAAACAGAAATTTCTAAATCGCACTTGAATCGAGCTCAACATCTGTACATATCGTCCGTCATCTCACGTAGTGTCGTAACTGATTTTTGATATTTTTTGCATGTCCTTTGTACCTGATGGTACACTTATCAATAGTTGAAGTCGCTTGCTATCAAGGCGGTTGTTCTGGATGATTTATTTTTGCTTCTGCATGTCACCTTGGATATGAACTTTCTATGATTATTATTTGCCGTCAAAAAACTGCAAAAAAGGCCTTTCTCTATCTGGAAGCCGTTTCTACGCCAGAAATGAGCCAGATTGTAAAGTCGATCCTCAGCCGTACTCCTTATACGTTCCCTTATTTACTGATAAAGCTTCTAGTCTCATATTTTTTGTATAAGTAGATATACAGGGTGTTTCATGACTTATACGACATAGCTTGAGGATAGATCCAGTTTTTTGAGGCGGATCCGGATCTGGCTTCGAAATTTTTCTAAGATCCTGCGTTTCAAAGTTACAGTGTGATTTATGTATTTTGGTCAAAACTTTCATAGGTCATAACTTTGGAGCAAATGAATGGAATCGAATGAAATTTGACAGGAAATGTCTCTTACCACGAACAATCACAATGACCAACAAGGCATGAACAAATTCAGGGCCGGACTAAAAAAAATTGGCCCCATCAATTCTTGGGGCAAAAAAGCCAGTTTCGCATCGGATTCCTAAAAAAATGCCATTGTATTTGGAAAGTTGAGAAAAAATGCTACAGAATCAGCTATTCAATACGAACGGCACACCTCAGTAGGTTTAGTAAAAAAAATAAAATAAAAAAATTGAAAATTTTAATAGCGATATTTCCTGAATGATTTGAGATAATTCATCGCAATTACTACTTTTCAAACAGGAAACGAGCAACATTTGAAAAAAAATCAAAACTCCTAACAATAGGTGATAAATACATTACATGTTATTAACAAATGGTTTTTAAAATACCCTCCCCCAACTTCGACGCATTTTCCACATCTCGTCACTAAATGATGTCTAGTGGCTTTTCAAATGGTTGGTGTATTGTTCCGCGTTTCATTAGCAGCTGCAATGATCTTTTCTCTACAATCCTTCCTGGTATTCATTTCCGTCTTGTAGACCTCTAAATCTTTCATGCGACCCCATACATAGTAATCTAGGACTGTGAGATCAGGAGATCTGGGAGCCAGGATGAGGACCCCCGCGACCAATCCAGCGATGGGGGTATTCTGCATTCAAGTATTCTTTAGCTATAGCTAATGGATATAGTTTCCAAAATAATGTCATTTGAACTTTTTTGCCGCCAAAAACCAATGAAGCGGTCAGAGGATTTCTTAGGACTTCCAATATGTTGTTCAACCGACCAAAAAGATCATTTTCGAAAGTTTTCAGCTGTATTGAAACTTCAACGCTTATTTTAATGAACAGTTTCTAAAATAATGTCACTCACACCTTTTTGCCGCCAAAAACCGATGAAGCGGACATAGGATTTTTTAGGACTTCCAGTATGTGGTTAAGGGGTTAAAGTGGAAGCGTTTCACCAATTTTCAGACTTACGTTATTTTTTTCCACGTCAAAACCTAAAATGCCTGGGCTATTAGTGAACCTACTTATCAGAAAAAAGTTGACTGTGTTTTTTTCTAAAATTAGTTGGCCCAGGAGGGCTTTTCACTGTTATTTCATTTCAAATGAATAGAATAAAATAGAATAGAATAGGATAGGTTTATTGCCTTCATGATACACAAAAGAATCCTAAGCAGTAGAAAAAAAAAGCGTGATAGAAAAAGTGTAGTGTCTAAAAATTTAAAAAAGCGAGACAACGCCTCTACTTTCACACAGAGAACAATAACAATCACATATACAGAACGTTGTTTACGTGAGCTACATTAATAAAATTTTCACATGACAACACATTAAAATCGGGTAAGTAAAAGAGCCACCCATACAAATCAGCCCACGCAACCCTTCGATATCCAGCGTGACCCACCGTCAGCGGAACAGGCGAGCAAGAGGCAAGTTTTATTTACTCATTTAGGACGAACGATCTTAAAGTTAGGGCGTCGACCAAAAACCTGTATTTATGTTGGTACTAATCAGAATCTCGTGTTGGTCCAATGGTAAAACCTGGCTCCCTAGAACTGGTCCTAGCCTAAATTCTCTGTATAGTGAGCAGTCAAAGATTATGTGACCAAGAGTTTCATGTGAGTCAAGGTTACACATTGTGCACCTGTAGCTACCATTTACCTTATATGACATCCCGTTTATATATAGATGGAGGGGAGTGTCGTTTGTAGTTCTAAGCTGCATGTATTGTCACTATTTCTCAGATCGTAACCTTCCGTAATGCTGTCCAAGAATTTATATTGCGGATTGTTAACTGATAACAATATCTTGTTCCAATCAGATTCATGGTTGTTTTTCTCGATCGTTTGTGGAATCACCGAAGTGAATTCGTCGGCACCACCAACAACATCATCGTGCTTAAAATCTATGCCATGAGCTGACAGGGCATTAGAAAAAATTGTATAAATATTGTAGGGAAAGTTCTTGCTTTGAGCATGTCTATTGCAATTATGGAGATGAATCAGTCTTCTCAGGGCTCTGGATGGAAGTCGACTTGGTGACATGGTACCTATTTTTTGGAAATATACGGAAAACTATTTTTTTTCGTAACGACTTCAGTCTTCTGAAGATATTTCAGAAACGGCTCAACATATTTGATTCAAGTTGATGACGACTCCATGGTCATGAAATTAGAAATATTTTTGGCGATTCACATGTCTTCACCTATTTTGGTTCTTGAGGTACATTTTTGTTCAACTTTTTATTTTCATGTCACCCTGTATATGCCGCCGGCATAGTTGGTATTGATGGCATTAAGTTTCAATCAAACGAGAATGGATCGAACAACAACTCTACCAAGTGACACCCTGCCATCATAAAACTCAAGGTCCGTACAGTCATCGGCATCAAGCATCTGAACTATTTAGCTTTTCTTGTGTTTTGACGAAGAAGGAGTGGACTGATGATGGGATATGTAAGGACCTTTTCTTATAGACAACACAATTTCCAACAATTTTGCTTCAAGTGCTTTTCCTCCAAGTGCCATCCTTTACGAGATAAACACGAAAAACTGATCCTCAAGTTCTTCTCGAGGCCACAACGGCCGAAGCTCACACCGGATTCTTGAGGACTTCTACTATGTTGAACTCCATGCTTAACTGAGCTTATATACAATAATCCGGCTAGTTATCATTTTTGTTCGCTATTTTTTCTATAATTCCTGGACTATCTGTGTAAATTTTTACATCAACGTTGTGATCCCAGCACTATGAATTTTTTACAAAGTTTTTCTGTTATTTTCACAGTTACCTTTTCACAATGTTCTATTCATTTATACTCGATTTGTATTGTTTACCAATAAACTGGTTTGTCAACTATGAATTTATTGTATACAATACTGAGCGCAGTCCTTCGCAATTATCGGCGAAACTTAGTGATATCTCAAGATTTGCCAACCGCCTAACGGTGAGAGTTTTAGTTCTTACGATACGAGTTGGCTGTTACATAAGTGGTTTTCAGACACAAAGCCGAAATTTGCAGAACGAGGGCGTAGCCCAAGTTCTGTAAGAGGCTGAGTGTCGGAAAATATCTTGTGTAACAAGCCACGGGTGTTGTACAACATTTCACGTGTTTGTTCCAGTGCAAATTGTGAAAATGTTGTAGTTTTTGAGGTTATTTTGACAAGTGTCAAATTAAGTACATAAACTGTAAAATTTATATACAGCTAATATAAAAGTCTTCACGTGTTTGTTGTGTTAATACATAAGATGTTATGACTTCTATATAAGTTGTATATGGATATTACGGTTTATGTATTTAAGTTGACAGTTGTCAAAATAACCTCAAAAATTGAAAAAATTTTACAATTTTCAATAGAACAAACACGTAAAATGTTGTACAACACTCGTGGCTTGTTACACAAGATGCTTTTCGACACTCAGCCTCTACAGAACTCGGGCTGCGCCCTTGTCCTGCAAATTTCGGCTTCGTGTCTGAAAACCACTTGTGTAACAGCCAACTCGTATTGTAATAGTATATTATTATACGAGTTTAATAAGACAAAGTTTGTCACACGACTGTTTTTGGGGCACGACGAACGTAGTGAGGAGGGTCCGAAAGAAAGGAGTGTGACGAAACGTCTTATTAAACGAGTGTAATATACTATTTTATCTATCTCGCCGCAAATATTTCGAAGAAATTGGGAAATTCTAGAGGTAGAAATGCCTCTCAGTGTCATAAATAAAAGTCAAGCGCCAGTACGACACGCGTTTGCGTGTCGAAAAGTGGCCAGTACGATACGGGAATAGATAAACTACTATTGTGAGTATGGTCTGATAAGATTGTTCTTCAGGTTGATTCACGGACCAACCGTTGAAGGTCGAGGATCGTGACATTATCATTCAACTAAGACTTGTTTCAGGATACTCCGGTCAAAATTTGATTTGAATCAGCTGTACGGTTCAAAAGTTGAGCTGCATGAAAGATTGATTAATAAATTCAACTTCATCACCATGATTGTCACTTTCTAACGGATCATTGTAGGACATCGATATCATGTATAGACAATACAAATAGAAAAGACCATATATTGTCACGGATTTTTACGGTTGCGTAGGAACCAGGCAAGTCCATCATTCAAAAAAAGGTTGGCTGATTTTTGTTGCCCCAATATTCATGACGATGGTAGTGATAACATATGGTCTTCTCTATTTGTATTGTCTATACCTATTTTTCGAATCAATTTTCCATGGGAAATCTACACTAAAATTTTGTAATAAATGGTATTGTTACGAGCGGCTATTCCGTGCATACTGGTAAACACGGGATCTTTCTGGATTCTTTCATCCATTAGATCGCAGTGTAGAAGTGCGGAGCGATCTGGTGCATTCCAGAAGTATTCGCGATTAGGAGAATTCAACGTTCGATCGAGACACATCTGTCCACTTTGGCGGAGGTGCAGATTCAGAACACACGGAAGCACGCGAAAGGTGTGTGTGTGATTATTCAGCAGTGATCTAGAAACTGCATCTGCCGGGCCACTACGAAAATTACTGGAAGACGGTAGAAGGCTCAAGAACGCGGATCGGAGGCATATAAAAGCACCGTCCAACAGTGGACAGTCAGTATTGAATTGGAAGAGCGAGCGGATAAGCGAGCGATAATCACAGCGATAATTCCAAGTAGATAATTGTTGGCGTGTATTTATTGTAGTACGCAGGAATAAACAGTGTGTGTTTTCAATGGATCGTCTCAATTATATTTGAACCCGTACGCGAGATATCGTAACCGTATATATTTCTGTTACGCACCCTTTATAAACGATCACAGAACAGCAGAGCTTTGGGCTGAACACCACTCGCAAATAAAATCGATTGATGTTTTTCTTGCACAAGATTTGTTATTTCTTGAGACGACGTCTTCGAAACTGACAGCAATGGACTTTGCAAAAAATAAGCTTTGGGCCGCTGAAGGTATATACATATACAATATATGTTTTTCTCACACACAATAGGTTTATTGTCTGCTTTTTAGAAAATCCGTTTTGAATAGAACACGTCATGGGTGTCAACATCCCCAATTATACCTAGCCAATGAGCACAACAACAATATTTCAATGCCCTTGATGACCATTGTGGTTTTTTGAAAGATTATTATCCACATGTTGCATTATAATTCCATTATCATCTGCGGGGTCTTTCACCAGAATTTATTATAATCAGTGAAGAAGTTGGCGTTTACCAGGTGTGTGCGTAAAATGAATGCCAATTTATTCTTCAAAAATCGGTTGTGTCATGTCACCCCAAAACTTTCCTGACGAGTAGCAAGGAACGGATGGGAATTTTATTATGAGACGTCCTTTCGGGTGGGAAGTTAGAATTCGAGGGAAATATTGGAGAATTGAGATATTTCCTCTAATAAGGATTTCATTTTGAACTCCATCATATTTGAGTCTGGTCCCGATCAGCCTGACCGGTGTGACGTCCTGTACGCCAAAATGGCAGGAACGTCCCAAACGCTCGCGGCGCTCGTGAAGTCGCGGAAGAGCGGGCGTGGGTTCGCGTCGTGTGTAATTTATATGGCGCCAACCAAGGTTACACGAAGGCGAGGTTGAGTGAGGTCCCAGGGAGCCTTGGTTTCCCTTACGGACTTACCTTCAATGATGTTGGGCTTTCAAGCCCCGCTCTCCCCTACCAGTAAAGTGCTGCTGGCCGCCAAATGTCACCGGTGACAGCTGTCGGGTACTTTGACGTCGATGTCACTTCCAGGCAAATGAGTACGCCACAATTATACTTTTAACGGATTTTAATAGGAAAAAACGGTCAGGTAACGTATTGAATTGGACGCTAGTTACATCGACCCGACATGTACGCTGGTTACAGCTGCAGCGAGACCGCGCGGGACCCGGCGAAAGCCCCCAAATGTCGGCTTGCAGAAGTGAGGTTATGTCCTGTGACCTCCCGAGAAAACTCACCGATAGCCTGTGTAAAACCAGAGACGAGGACCTGAGAAAGGGACGAAACATGGTCAGTCGCAAATACCCCGAGCTCGAGTTACCGTCGCGGCCTAACCGAGACACAGTGCGTGTCGCTGAAACCGTTCCCCTGTCTTTGGCCTCCCCAACTACTACCGGCTAGTCCGGGCAACAAACTTAAACCTTCTCACCAACTGCGTCACGGACACTGGTGACCGTCCCTCGAGCTACCCGCAGGGCCGTAGCTAGAGCCTAGGAGAAGTCCAGCAGTGGAAGCAGCTCTCGGTGTTGCTTGTCCGGAGATGGATGATGGGTGGCGGTTCACTACTGAACACTCGGGCTCCAAGCACCCGATGGGCGGTTCCACGGAGTCCGGCCGCTGACCGTGGCGATGACGGAGTCGTCCCGCGAAGAAAAACAGGCGCAGCCTGTGGGTGGACCCTTTCTAGCGCCGTTGGGAGGAGGCCCCTTCCCGTGACTTGACGGTCACTTTCAAAAGATAACAACTGGGGGCACCAGGCAGAAAAGGCGCAGATGGGCACTCGTAGCCAAGACAAAACACCTATAAGACGGACTCAGAACCTGCTCGCAGATAACACGATAACCGCTTACCTCAACCGTTTCCAAAAACCTGCTCTTGGGGGGTGGACACCGAATTACAAGCGCCGTCGTCTTCCCGAAGACACCGGGGCACCCCAAGAACGTCGTATATCGCTCGTTGGCACGGGAGGATTTCCTGGACCTCGTCCAGCTCTTGACAGTTCTTATCTCCTTTCTTTTCTTTATCCCAAGCCTTTATCAAAAATGATGAAGAACGCGCGGAATTTAAATTGCGCCGCATACGGGTCTCTATCACCGCTACACCGGGTACTCATTTTAGAATGAAAAACTCTTGGGAAACTTGAAGAATTTCAAGAGAGATTGCTTTAAAATGTTCAAGAATCACTTAACCTTTGTTAAAAAAAAGTTGGTACAAATCAGTTCACAAGCTAAAAAGTTGAAAATTTGAAGTTTTCCACAAGGAACCACGAATACAATTAATGTTAATCTTGTCTCATGTTATCATGTTTTTTTTTCTGCGTGTCTCAAAAAACTCAATAAGATTGCAGTGTATGTACAAGTGCGAAGCTCAAGTGCAGTCCAGAAAATACACGAAAGGTTTGGACTGTTGAAATTACCATGGCGACTTCAACGTGCGAGCAAGACACAATATGGCGGAAGCAATTGAAAATAGAATTTCTTTTGTCCTTATTGCTTTTTGATAAAAATCAGCAGAAAGTCAAAACCAATATATATATTATGAAGAAATAGACCTCCCCTGGCAATCCAAGACAGCAACCAATCAAATCGGGTCATCTGCTGAGGAGCTACGGCGAGTTGAAGCGAAGTCTACCTACCGGTTCCTTTATTCCCGCATAAATGACCCAAATTTAGGAATCCCGCCCGCCATTCTCTTAATTTCCAATCGATTTTCCCAAATTTGGTATCAATAGCTAGCCAATTGGACAGGCTGCCATTTTCTTGAAAGAAAATGGCCAACATTTCAATATCCAAGATGGCGGGAACGATTGAAAATGGGCCTTATTCGTCCTTGTTGGAATGGAAAAACGGAAAGTAGGCTTCGCTTTAACTGGCCATAGCTCCTTATCAGATTAACCGATTTGATTGATTGCTGTCTTGAATGGTCGAGGAAGGTCCTCTCCTTCATAACAATAATTATTGATTTTGACTTTCCGCTCATTTTTATTAAAAAGCAATGAGGACAAAAGAAATTCCATTTTCAATTGCTCCCGTCATCTTGAATTCTGACAGGTTTGTCATTTTGTCATATTTTTAAGATAGCCTGTCCAATTGGCTAGTCACTGATACCAAATTTGAGAAAATCGGTTGAGAAATGAGCATATGGCGGATTGGCGGGCAGAATACCTAAATTTGGGTCAATTATGTGGAAATAAGAAAAACGGAAAATAGGCTTCGCTTCAACTCGCAATAGCTCATCAGCAGATGACCCGATTTTATTGATTGTGGTCTTGAATTGACAAGAAAGGTCTGTTCCTTCATAATACATTATTTTTGACTTTCTGGTAACTTTCAATAAAAAGCAACGAGAACAAAAGAAGGCCTATATTCAATGGTTTCTGCCATCTTGAATTTTGGTATGTCGGCCATTTTGAAATACAGAAATGATAGCGTATTCAATCGGCTATCCAATGCTGGAAACTTCGATAAAATCGGTGGAGGAATGAAAATGTTGGAAGGAAAAATTCAGAGCACGGTTTTTATGGCCCACATAGTATGTTGGCATTTAGCCCCAAATGACAAAAAAAAAATTGAAATCGAAAGCTAAATGTCAAAAAATATATTTAGTTTGTTACCGAAATCCCGGCCAGAATAAATTATTTGAATCAAAAAGAGAAAAAGATAAAAAAAAAGGAAAAAGCACTTACTGAATGATCCAGGTTTTAGAATCCAGGCCAGAATGAGCCGCTTTTCTACGGCTGCAAGGCAATTGAGGACTCGTCTGGATTTCGTTGACGTTAAAACGCCGAAATTAATTGAATTTACTAGGTGACAACAAAACTCATTTTTGGAAAAAATAAAGGTAGAAAAGGTAAGATGGAATGTCAATTCGCATTGACTATTTAACCGAAAAAAAAACTCGTCAATTCCCCCATAACTGGCATACAAACGTTTGTTTCGAGCTTGTCAGCTCTCGTCAGTGGCAGATATATGTTGGAATCGAGCCCTCAATGACTGAAAAGAATTAAAATCGAAAGGGAAATGTCAAAAAAATTGTTTAGTTCGTTACCGGAACCCCGGTCAGGATAATTAATCATTTGAATCAAAAAGAGAAAAAGGAAAAAAAAAGCACTTATACTGATTGATCCAGGTTCTAGAATCAAGGCCAGAATGAGCCGCTTTTCTATGGCTGCAAGGCAAGGACTCGTCTGGATTTCATTGACGTTAAAACGCCGAAAATAATTAAATGTTTTAGGTGAAGACAAAACTCATTTTTTGAAAGAATAAAGGTAGAAAAGGTAAGATTAAATGTCAATTCGCATTGACTATTTCACCGGAAAAAAAACCCGTTAATTTCCCCATAACTGGCATACAAACGTTTGTTTCGAGCTTGTTAGCTCTCGTCAGTGACAGATATATGTTGGAATCAAGCCCTAAATGGAAAAAAAAACTGTATGCTAATTATGGGGGAATTAACGGGTTTTTTCCGGTGAAATAGGAAAAACGCGAATTGACATTATTTCATCTTACCTTTTCTAACTTTATTCTTTCCAAAAATGAGTTTTGTTGTCACCTAGTAAATTCAATGATTTCCGGCGTTTAACCGTCAACGAAATTCAGACGAGTCCTTGCCTTGCAGCCGTAGAAAAGCGGCTCATTCTGGCCTGGATTCTGAAACCTGGATCATCCAGTGAGTGCTTTCTCCTTTTTTTCCTTCTTCTCCTTTTGACGACGAAATTCATAATCAAAACAATAGCATCACTCGCAAAAGTCAAATGCTCAAGAAGTGAAATGATCATTATTGTATTGGAATTTATAACATAATTATTGTAAGGGACTCAGGTTCAGCATTAGAGAAGGGGTATGAATGGTATGATAGGTTACTCATCGTGATACATTATAATTACGGAATCATTCAATATACTAGAGTCAAACTAAAAAGTCGAGCTGATTACTACCTACACACACCACACACCGAAGTGATGTGTGATAATTACAATCATGGGTATAAGATTACAAAATCAATATCAAATATAAAAAAAAATGCTGTTGAACACGTCAATAATACACACACACACAACAACAAAATGGAACTGGGTACGCTAGCGCAAGATGAGAAAGGATGGAGGTGCGCGTCCAACCAGTCCTAGGACTGAGAACCTTGTTATGCGATGATATTAAAAAGTATCGATTTCCACAGAAAAGAATCGTGTTGGTTCTCACGTCGGTCGGTTTCCAACATTTCCAGATGGCAAATGCGAATAAATATTGCATTGCAGTGTGAAGTGTTTCATACCCATAAAAGAATCCACCCGAGTGAAAGATAACTGAATTGAACACCCACTGGAAAGCGAAACATATACAAGACGATTCCGTATTCGTCGCACCGCTGCCCGGTAAAGCACGTGCATGTTTCCGATGTTTGTAAAACCTGTAACAACTCGTCCGTTCCCTTGCAAAGCTGAAAGCAACTTACGAAGTCAAACAGACGCCCGTAAGTTTCGCAGACGTAATGCAACAAGAACCGTCGTGGGTAGCGATAACTTTGTCACGTTCTCATCAGCAAGGTACACCAGTCGAGCCGAATGAAATGCCACGACCACGAGCAAAAATGCAAATCTTTGATCTGACACTTAGGGTTGCCAGATTTTTTTGAATCATATATATGAGACACCTGAGAAATATATATGAGATTAGCAAAAAAATATATGGAGTCCTATTTTTTATTATGATTATCCAGATCCACATCACAATAAACATTCCGTAAAAAAGACAAATAAAAAATAAACAATTTGAAAATCTGATGAAATTTAATAAAGTCCTAATTTTACCTGGGGTCCTCGCAGGTTCATCTATATTGGCGCCATCGCCAACCCCAACCAGCCCGATGGATGAAGCGCTCCCGGTTAAACAGCCAATTAAACCAGTGAGCTTGTATACTTGAAGACCTGCGCACGAGCTGCGAGCAAAAGGTAACCGCCTATATGAGAAGATCTATTCTATACTAACTACCAACCTCTATTATAACAGTTAACAGTTCGCTCATCTTTGAAAAAGTAGGTAGGTAATCTAAAGGAATTTAACGATGAAATACTCTTTTATCAAGTTGAGAAAAATAACTTTATTCAGGGCAATAATTCCGACCCTTCCATGTAATTTTTAGAAAATAATAAGCACAAAACTAAATACAGACATATTCAAAAATATTTTGCAGCTGCAGCGGCCGATTTTCAGTAGCTTTTTTGCTGATGCCTTCTCCTGGACACCCGTTCATTAGTGTCTCATGATGAAAAAAATCCTCTCAACTTGAGAAAGAATATAACATTCCAGTTCAGAATTGTTATGCTTGAATTCCAGCGCAAAAATAAAAAAATATAATAAAAATTAACAAAATTATGTCTGAAACAGCTAATAACTGAAAATATATGAGATTTGCTCATATATTTGATGTGTGGTATGAGGTATGAGATCTTGTTGAAATATATGAGTCTCATACCAAATATATGAGATCTGGCAACCCTACTGACACTAGGCAGGTTGTACATACAAGTAATGTTTCTATGTTTCTTGTATACAGGCTGTCCCTCGGGGTGTCCGAATTTTAAACTTACACACTAAAACTTTTTCAACTGGATTTTATTTAAAAACTAGCAAGAGTGGAACTCCTAGACTTCACAGTTAAAAATCTAGGTAAAAATTTCATCTAGATATCTAGTGAAGAGTTTTAAAGGAGCATCTAGTTATTCGAACTGAAGATACGTAGAATTTCACTAGAGAATCTAGTCCATTCCCGAAACTCCAGCTGAACGTTTCTAGTTATTCTAAATGAAATCTAGTGGAGATTCATGTAATCTAGTTACCCCGTTACTACATTTTCGAGTTAAACCCCAAAGTGAAAGGATAGGAAATGAAACCAAATACATAGATTTACACAGGAATAATTTTATAGTAGCCCAGGAATTTTAGACGAAAAATCGATGAAACCTCAGAAAAAATCGAAAGGAGCTGAATTTTTGCATACAGGCTCACTGAGGGGTCCTGAACATCCCACTGAAATTCCCAAACTGTCCCATGTGCGCGTCATGGTTTTTTTTAGGGGAAAAGATCTGATGCACATTTTGGCTGGAAACATCCAGTTTGGCTCGAAGAAAGTTGAAATTTGGCATACACACTAAATCAAGCGTGCTGAACAACATGCTGAAATTTCAACAAAATTTATTGTACGTGTCATGGCTTTTTAGAGGAAGGGGTAAAAATACCTCTTTTCGCAGTAGACATCGCAGTTGGCGCCGAAAAAGACTGAAAATTTGCATAGAGAGCCAGCTGAGTGTGTCGATTAAAATCCTGATTTTCCCAAACTTTCCCATTCAAACTTTGTGTTTTCTTGAGAGAGAGAGCAAAAGGCACATTCCTGCTAAAATCGTTTGTGTCAAGCTGAGAAGAGCTGAAAATTTGTGAGAATTTTCTAGTACTTCTTCAGAACAATACACTGGATTCACTCATTTCTCCGAAATGCGTTTCATGGTTTTATCAGTCAAAAGGTGTTCATACCTACTCTTCGCTGGAATCATCCAATTGAGGCTGAAATGAGCCGAGAATTTGCATGTGAGTATGAAAAAGTGCGCTGAACAAAATACTGGAAAACCAAATCTTCCCTATATGCGTCTCATACATTTTTCTCAATTTTAGGAAAATACCGGTTGGAATGTGCTTATTACGTAACTTCATATAGCTGTATTTTGAAACGGCGGCTGTCCGTCCATAGCGTAATGGTTGGCGCGTTGGAAATGCAACTGATTGTCGTTGCAGGCAGGGGTTCGATTCCCCCTTGGGAACGATTTTTTTTTTTCAATATATTCATTCAATTACATTCAAAGAGGACTGAAAGTTCTGCTTACAGGCTCACTTGAGTATTCACGCTAAATTGCTGAACGGCTGAACTGTTGAACATAATACAAAAGTCCATCATCCTCTGAAATCTGAATCTGAAGCCTGCCACGGCAAAAACATCTCTCAGCAAGCGGAAAGGTGTCAAGGCGAGTGCTATCTAGGTGCTACCTACCAGTATTAAAGCTAAAAACATATGGAGTCATGTAAGAGTCCTAATAATACACTGGAGCCAGCCAGAAAATTCTTTGGAAGGCAGCTTCACCTAGAGCACGTTACAGGAACCAAAGACAAGCAAAATAAAGTCAAACAGGTATTTAGTTAAACAGGAAAAAATGAGTCTCCAGAGAAAAGAGAATACGTTCAGCAGAATATCTTTTTGATTAACCAAAGAGAATGAAGATTGCTGATTTTCGATGAGCAGCAAAAGTAAATCCGTTGTTTGCTTTCGACAGTCTAGAAATATATATCTAGGTATATATAAGCTTTCACAGGCCTTCTAGGCCCATTGCTTCGTGACGTTTCTCCATTCATTTCTGTTCTTTGCAATTCGCCTTCAGTTTTCAATCTTTTTGTCCTTCAAATCTTCTATTACAGCTTCACTCCATTTCTTTCTTGGTCTTCCTCGTTTTCTTACTCCTTCCGGTACCTTCCATCCAATTGTCTTCACCAGTCTGTCGTCGCTCATCCTTTCTAAATGCCCCAACCATTGCATTCGTCTCGATCTAACAAAATCACTTATCAGTGGTTCATCGTATAGCTCACTCAACTCAGCATTTGTTCTCCTTTCCCATACGCCCTCCTCCGACTTCTTTCCTCCAAACATCCTCCTCAACATTTTTCTTTCCCATGTTTCAAGTCTCAGTTGTGTCGTTTTGTTCATCACCCAAGTCTCGCAGCCGTAAGTCATCGTTGGTCTCATCACCGTTCTGTATAGTCGGATTTTGGTCTGTCGTGATATATTTTTTGATGTTATGATTCTGTGAAAACTTCCCGCACATCTGTTGCTCTTCGCCATTCTCAACTCCACCTCAGCCTCCTCTTCACATCTGTTGTTAACCAGCACTCCAAGATACGTGACACTCTAGACCTCATCGAAAACCATCCGTTCCTCCCCACCGATTTCGACTTCCAGTACTCCTCTTGTGTTGTCATTTTTCTGTTTGATTGTCATGAATTTACTTTTGCTTTTATTAATACTCAATCCCATCCTTCTCGCCGCCCTCATAAATTTCTCAACTATTTCTCTCAGTTCTCTCATTCTTTGGGCTACTAACACCACATCATCCGCGTATGCTAGGCATTGGTGACTTTTATTGAAAAGCGTTCCTGTCCTGTTTACCTCACTATCTCTCATTATCTTCTCTAGGACGATGTTAAACATCATCGTAGATAGCGGATCGCCCTGTCGTAACCCTCGTCTTACTTCAAACTCCTCTGATCTTCCGCTGCCTACCTTGATCGCACAGGTCGTATTTTTCATGGTCATCTTCACCAACCTGATCAATTTACTTGGTATTCCAAATTCTTCAAGCGCCTCAAACAATTTCTCTCTCTCAACTGTGTCGTATGCTGCCTTGAAGTCAATGAACAACATGAACGTCGGTATCTCATATTCGTAGGAAGCTGTCATCATTTGCTTAAGCATGAAAATTTGGTCCGTTGTTGATCTATTTCTTCGGAAACCTCCCTGATACTCTCCCAGTAACATCTCTGCATGTTTATTCAGTCTTTGTTTTATTAGTGTTGCGAGTATCTTGTAAGTTACATCCAGCAAAGCAATTCCTCGGTAATTATTGCATTCTGTTGCATCTCCTTTTATGTAAATTGGCAAAATATTCGCTCGGTTCCATGACTCAGGCATTGTTTCTGACTTCCATATTTCTCCGATCAGCTCTTTTATCTTCTCTTTCACAATCTCTCCCCCGTACTTCAAGTTTTCTGCTACAATACCGTTCTCTCCCGGGCTCTTGTTGTTCTTTATTGAATAAGAAATAAGATTTGAATAACTAAAGATTTCGAGAAGAGAACAGACGATAAAAGTTGGATCTCGATATGGATGTCTGTTTCCGGTGCAAGAGGCCTCTTGAGGATGGAGACATCATTCAGGTTACGACAGGTATAAGAGGTCTGATAAAGGCTAGTCAAGAACGAGGTGATGGCAACGAGTCATTTGTTGAAAACTGCAAAAGAAAAAATTCGCCAGGATACACACATGAGGAATGCAGGTGAGTTATTCAAGTTGCGCAAGAAAAGTCGATTGAGACGCATAACTTTTGATATGTTCTCATCAGAAAAAAATACCTACACGCGAAGGTCTACCATTTTGAAAGATACTGTAGAGCTCGGTGCTAAGGCGTGCACCAGCAGCACGTATAGCGACGATTCTGCAAGTGCAAGTTTTTCAAGACAAAATGCTCTTTTCTGAACCGTTTCACCTAGTGAAAAAAGGAGTGCTGAAATAGAAATTTAACAGGTGATTTTTTTATTTATTCAGCAATTTAGCGTGAATACTCAAGTGAGCCTGTAAGCAAAACTTTTAGTCCTTTTTGAATGTAATTGGATGAATATATTGAAAAAAAAAATCATTTCCAAGGGGGAATCGAACCCCTGCCTGCAACGACAATCAGTTGCATTTCCAACGCGCCAACCATTACGCTATGGACGGACAGCCGCCGTTTCAAAATACAGCTATATGAAGTTACGTAATAAGCACATTCCAACCGGTATTTTCCTAAAATTAAGAAAAATGTATGAGACGCATATAGGGAAGATTTGGTTTTCCAGTAGTTTGTTCAGTGCACTTTTTCATACTTACATGCAAATTCTCGGCTCATTTCAGCCTCAATTGGATGATTCCAGCGAAGAGTAGGTATAAACACCTTTTGACTGATAAAACCATGAAGCGCATTTCGGAGAAATGAGTGAATCCAGTGTATTGTTCTGAAGAAGTACTAGAAAATTCTCACAAATTTTCAGCTCTTCTCAGCTTGTAACAAACGATTTCAGCAGGAATGTGCCTTTTGCTCTCTCTCTCAAGAAAACATGAAGTTTGAATGGGAAAGTTTGGGAAAATCAGGATTTTAATCGACACACTCAGCTGGCTCTCTATGCAAATTTTCAGTCTTTTTCGGCGCCAACTGCGATGTCTACTGCGAAAAAAGGTATTTTTACCCCTTCCTCTAAAAAGCCATGACACGTACAATAAATTTTGTTGAAATTTCAGCATGTTGTTCAGCACGCTTGATTTAGTGTGTATGCCAAATTTCAACTTTCTTCGAGCCAAACTGGATGTTTCCAGCCAAAATGTGCATCAGATCTTTTCCCCTAAAAAAAACCATGACGCGCACATGGGACAGTTTGGGAATTTCAGTGGGATATTCAGGACCCCTCAGTGAGCCTGTATGCAAAAATTCAGCTCCTTTCGATTTTTTCTGAGGTTAAAACCTAAAATTCCTGGGCTATAGGTAATACAGAGTACTTAGCTATGATAATTAACATATTCCTGTTGATGTTCGGCTGTCCATTTGGCAGCAACTGATGGCAACAAGCTCGCAAATGTTCTAAAATGAAAATAGCTATATGTAATAACTTTCCCAAACTATTCAATCAATGAAGTAGCATGCAGAATTCAAAATCAACAGCTCTAGAAATGTCTAGGTATTCAAAATTCACCTCAATCTATATCAAAATTATTCAAGTGCCAATAATATGATTAGGATGTGTGTCACATACCATTTTTTCGTCAAAATTCGAAAGTCGTGGGTAACGCGTGAATCTGCGATTTGGAACCCTCCTCCTTTGATGGTCTTGCCTCGGTATGCTGGGTAGTATCCAGCGCTGAACCAAAGCGCCTAAAAAATATAACTTATATAACTTTATGTAACTTATAAAAAGGTCCATCGAAGTTTCACCACATACCCTCACATGCAAAGAAATATCTGATCAGCTGTACCTATCGCCCGTTGTCCGTTTGTTTAAAACATGGATATCACTCACGTAACACGTACAGTAATACGATTCTATACCTAGAGAATTGAGCTCTCAAATTCTCTGAACAGAATTAAAATTGTTTAAACCAGTCGGAAGTTTTCTTGTTTTGAAAAAGGGTGAAATTTGGAGTACGACAATAATTTCGTGGCGTAGTTTGGATACATCCACTTTAGCTCGACTTCTACTTACTTGCACGGACTTGTGAAGCTGCGTCGAACTAGGCCATGTACACTTAATAACCGATTTAATTAGTAACTAACTAACTAACTAACGGAGCAGGTAACTTGGAATTCTGTGATGGTGAAAAGTTTCACTTTCCTCTAATTCCCTTACTGATATTGCGCTTATAGTTCACCGCCTCCCCAAAAACTTGCTCAAATAACAATGCACGCCACCTTCCAGCTTGAACTTTACACTTTGATGATGCAAATGTAGAATGTTATGCTCTGGAATCATGTATACCTACTTGGATTTAACGGTGGCATTACAGAAAAATATCTCCATCTCAGCGGTTGATGAAAACGCAAAAGTTAGCAGAATATGTTTCAAGAATCGTAATTAAAAACCGCAACCTTGATTTCAAGCCTATGAAAAACGGGAAATAGATAAGTATTATCCTCCAGCTGTTGAGCTTACAACTATAAAGGCCAGTTTGTCAAAGCAAGTTAACTTTTCAGCTATGAAGGCCAGAGTCATTTGTATCTATCTACTCTATAGGTAGTGGGGGGGGGGGGGGTTAGCGGAATAGTCTGTGCATTTTGTGATCAAAGCATGAAATTTGGCATACTTGTTCAGAAGACCCTCCTTCGCATTTCCAGATGTGGCGCCACGCAAGATTTTGCGCCAGAGACACTGTATTGCGGTTAATATACCTTAACCGCAGGTATATTGCGGTCTCAGTCGGTATTTTTTAGTTCTGTTTAAATAAAACTACATGTAGAAATGAGTGAGGAGTACATTTTCACAAGCAAAGTTCCAAATGCTGCCTTTATACGTTGTTTCAATACATTTTGAGGCCAACTTTGTTTTAGTACAGGAAACTTGGTAAAAAAATTGCCAAAACCTCGGCAAAGATATGAACGTCCTGAAAATTTGACATTCTGTTCAGAATTAAGTGCCCTACTACATATCTGATATTGCCAAAAATCGCTCCCCGAGGCTTCGAGTTATTGGAGGGGGGGTGAAAAATTGCAACTCAAAATGAAAGGTATAGAACCCGATGGAACCCGTCAATCCAATGAATGCAAATACGTCGTAGTTCGACGCATCACAACCAGTTGATACAATTTTGGCACAAAAAGTGTCGATCATTGTTGAAGGGGGGTCGTGGGGAAGGGCGAAACTCGGCTGGGTGGCTCTTTTTCTTCCTGGGCCATGAAGAATCGATCCCGACAAGATTTGTATCTTTTCCGACTAAATTCATCGTCCTGAACTTGAATCCGATGTGTAAATCTGGATAAAAACAAGTTCGAACAAGTTAACTTGAGAAAACCTGTTTGTTCTTTGACAATTTTCACGAAACTTTTTTTCACTGTTAGAGATATTCATCTATGAAAATATTTCAGAGGTCATTAGATTGAACTGTATTCTTAACGAAAATCATCTATTCGATCTGTAATTTTGTTTTCCGACATAGAAAAAACCGATTTGAACTTTGGTCGGCACTGCCCGGCGTCCACTAATGACCAGAACACTACAGCATGCACCTTCAAGTAATAACTCAATACCCTGCATTGCGATTTATGACGATTTTGTTTATGTTATAGGGAATTCAGTTCTGCACAGATCCTCGAACTTTCAAAGATGAGTTATAATTTTTCAGATAGTTTGGGCTATTTTCATTTGAAGATGCATGGTGTAGTGTTCTGGTCAGTAGTAGACGACGGCCTGTGCCGACCAAAGTTCAAATCGATTTTTTCTATCTCGAAAAACAAAGTTACAGATCGAATGGATGATTTTCGTGAAGAATACAGTTCAATCTAATGGCCTCTAAAATATTTTCAAAGATGAATGCCTCTAACAGTAAAAAAAAGTTTTGTGGAAATTGTCCAAGAAAAAACAGGTTTTCTCAAGTTCACTTGTTTAAACTTGTTTTTGTCAAAATTTATACATCGGATTCAAGTTCAGGACATTGAATTTAGTCGGAAAAGATACCAATCTTGTCGTGATCGATTCTTCATGGCCCAGGAAGAAAAAGAGCCACCCAGCCGAGTTTCGCCCTCCCCCGCGACCCTCCTACAACAATGATCGACACTTTTTGTGCCAAAATTGTATCAACGGGATGTGATGCGTCGAACTACGACGTATTTGCATCCATTGGGTTGACGGGTTCCATCGGGTTCTATACCTTTAATTTTGAGTTGCAATTTTTTACCCCCCCTCCAATAACTCGAAGCCTCGGGGTGCGATTTTTGGCAATTTTAGAAATGTAGTAGGGCACTTAATTCTGAACAGAATATCAAATTTTCAGGACGTTCATATCTTTGCCGAGGTTTTGGCAATTTTTTTACCATGTTTCCTGTCCTAAAACAAAGTTGGTCTTAAAATGTATTAAAACAACGTATAAAGGCAGCATTTGGAACTTTGCTTGTGAAAATGCACTCTTCACTCATTTCTACATGTAGTTTTAGCTGAACAGAACTAAAAAATACCGACTGCGGTACCAGAGACCGGCCAGGAACCATTTTTGCAGAATTTACCCCTAGCAGGTATATTAACCGCAATACAGTGCCTCGGTGCGAAATCTTGCGTGGCGCCACATCTGGAATTGCAAAGGAGGGTCTTCTGAACACGTATGCCAAATTTCATGCTTTTATCACAAAATGCACAGATCATTACATTTTTGGCCGTTAACCCCGCCACTAAGGTGCTTCAAACTCTAGTTAACTGTTAGCTCAGTATCAATATACAGATGGCCGAGGTATTTTACCGTACTCAGGATTTTTATTTTCTACAAATTATATTGGCCGTTCTTCGTACCATCTTCAGCTCGGGCGCTACGAATTCTCAAAATGGCGGAAATTATTTTTCTTGTCGGAATAACTGCCAACAGCCAAACAAGAAAAACTTGATGGGTGGTAGTTTGTATATTTGTATATATTTGTATATTTGTATATTCATTGAACAGCAGCTTTGGATAAGTGCATACACCAAATCTGACCAGCAACGACTGCTGCGGGAAACCAACACAAGGGTAAACTCCATCGAAACTGAGGGCCAGCAGCTCCAGAAAACGCCGCTGCATACCCTCCAGAAAGGACACAAATTTCTTGTGGTAGGGGCACCAGATGACGGATGCATACTCCAGTCGTGGCAAAACCAAAGACGATAAGAGACGCTGCAATGCCTCGATGTTGGAAAAGTCCTTGGAGTTCCGTGTCTCAAAACCCAGTGTAGTGTAGGCTGCCCTGTGCACGTAACCAATGTGCTCGGAGAAAAAAAGCTTTGGGTCGAAGTACACGCCAAGGTCTTTGATGACGCTTAGTCTGGCCAGAATGTGATCGCCAATCTTGTATGAGAACTCCAGGGGTCCAGAGGACTTCGAAAAAGACATGACCATGCACTTCGTCACGTTCAAGTCAAGACCGTTCGCAGCGCACCATCCCACCAATGCATCGATGTCCTCCTGAAGGCGAGAGCAGTTCCCAGAAGAATTCACAGGTGGAAAGATCTTCAAATCGTCAGCATAGAAAAGGAACGAGCTCCTGAGGCTCAGCCCAATGTCATTTATGAAAATGATGAGAAGGAGGGGACTTAGCACATATCCCTGCGGGACCCCCGACAAAACCTCAAAACTCTCGGAACTGTGACCGAGAACCCTCACAAACTGCCTTCGACCGACCATGAAGGACCTGAACAGTCTGACCAGGTCGGGGGAAAACCCCAGATTTTTCAATTTCCTCGAGAGTATGTCGTGGCTTATGCGATCAAAAGCCTTTGAAAAATCGGTGTAGATGACATCGGCTTGCTTACGCCCGCTCATACAATCAGATATAAATTGCGTTTTCTTCATCAAGTTCGTGACTGTTGACTTGGACGCATCCACCAATAATGGTGGATGCGTTGCTCAGAATATCACGAGAGGTTGCTGGAGCGTTTTTTTTTTGGCACCAGTTCAACCCAATTCAACCACAATGAATCTGATTACGGTGGCTTTTGTGATTCATACCATATTCTAATTTTCACAACAAACTGTTGTTGCTACAATCGTAACTAGAGCAAAATCAACAAAATTACAAATTGCACATCATGCTCGAATGACCAATAATGTGTCCGATTCAAATCAAAAAAAGAATTATGGCTCTATCTCTACTCGTCTAGGAGATATCACTCCTGAAAATTTCCAGTGACTTGGGCAGTAACAAAATCACCCATGATGAGACCAATTGGTGATCATGGTAATTTTGATGCAACGTATGGTTACAAGTCTTGCATTTTTATTCATGCTGGGTTCGATAAGTGTCAAAGTGATGACGCAGCATGCGTCATGAAGCATGAAGAGGTCCAGAGGATAACCTCTTCTGGAGGCCCATGAGATCAATCTTTCTCATGGTATAATTCATCCATCAATCAATCAATTGTCCATCATCATCCATCAATTGTGTACGTTTCTGTGAATTTTAAAGAAAAAGCAACAGCTCTAGCAAATTCTGCATCAAAAAATCTAGATTTCACAAAAAATCAAGAACTCCCCAAAGAAACAAAATACGATCAAAAGTCAAAAACCGTTCCGAGATATTGATATCCGCTTTCTTAAACTCAAAAGAAGAAAAAATCTGGTATTTTTCCTAAAAAAGATTCACGACTTCAAAAATTAACACTTTTGACACTCCTTTCTTTGGCATCCTGTATATCATGGACAAAGTCAATGGTGCCATAAGTCGACATAGCGTCTTGCAGCTGAAGAAAAGCTCTACCAGGCACCATGAACTTGTTTCAAATCTTATATTTTTTTCCTAAGATATCCATGCTTGAAATGGGAGCAAATTTTGACCTATGCTTAACTTTTGACGAGCAGTTTATTTTGTCCAGCAAGCCTTCAAGAGTTTACTTTTGGATCATCATGAATTTTGGCAATTCAGCTCAAAATGAATGTAGAATTGTGACAAAGAACTCACTCTGCTCTCTCAAATCTCTCATTAGCCATCAGAGGCGCTGCAAATGCGTATTACCATGAAAACCTTGGGTGACAATGTTTTCTCGATGAAGACACCCTCACCTTGCTTCAAGGCTATCTTTTTTGTGATAGGGTGACTGGATGCCAACATTCTCACATCCAACTGTCACTTCTCCAACTGTTGAGTAAAACGGAGATTCAAGATGGCGGTCACGAAAAAAAAAAGTTGACTGCCTTACTTCTGGAAATAGCAGGCCCTGCATTTGGTTCCTGATTGTTTTTCACTCATGACAATGCTCGCTGTGAACTTACCAAGTTGCACTTCGATATTTTGAAAATTCACTGATTTACCGAGAAATCAAATATTCAGAGGAAAATTCAGTTTTCCGGAATATTTCAGGAACTGCTCAAGATTTTTCACAACTGTCGACTCTTCCTTGATGGGTAACATATTGTAGATATATGTGCCTACTTGAGTGAATCCATCTGGTTCGGTTGATGATATACGAATTTTTGACTTTTTTTCTATTCGACACCCTGTATACGGTGCCTGCGTCACTTACGACTTTGGCTCCTTATCTTAATTGGTGAAACAGTCTCGGCAACAGGTATGCCAAGTGGCATTGCTTGTTATAAAAGTGAAGGGTGCCCCCTAAATTTTGACCTTAACGTCCGGACTATAAGGGACAAATTCAAGTGAAACTCTGCACTTGGTGATAAAGTTTTGAAACTTTGTACACATGTTCTTTGAATGATCTCTAACAAACCTAGATGTGGGGCAGACTTGACAAGTGGTGTGTACAGGGTGAAAAATGAAGTTGAAAAATTAAAAAATTGTATCTGAAGAACCAAAAGTGCTAGAGTCTTGTAAATCACCATATTCAGGTGAAATTTTATGTTCATGAAGCTCCTTTAAACAGTTTTGAAATATCTTGTTTTTTCTTTAAGATATTTTGAAAAACGTAGAAATGCTCCAAAAAAGGCTTCTTGCCCACAAATCAGCAAATTTTGAAGATTTTGAGGCGAAATTTAGTATTTCTTCAATGTGTGGCGTTAGAAATAGAATAAGATCAGGAGCCAATTTCTACGACTCCTATTATCAGAAATACGATAGTCAATTTTTTGTTGCTTTCACGGTGGCCATTTTGAATTTTCCTGTTACTGAATATTTGAAAACGTGGTCGGCAATTGTAAAGGAGACTACATTGGACCATCATATACAGAAAAAGATATTTTGAAATAGAAACCTTTCTCAATGGAGTGAAGAGGACTATGAGATTTTCATTCTTGTTAAAAAAATGTAACATTTTACTTAGACGTCGCTCACAAGGAATTCTTGAACTGATGATGGTGATTTTTGGCACAAGATCTCGGAAAAGATGAAGGTTTGAATTTCTGGTTGTATTTCACTTCTGCAAGTACCACGTCACCCGTTATCCACACTGAAAATGTATAAAACCAAGGAAAACTATAGATTTACAGATTTTAACTCTGATTTCAATTTACGTAAAAATCACTACTTCCTCTTGCAGAATGTCTTTTTCTGTATGTAATGGTCCAATGTAGTCTCCTCTACAATTGCCGACCACGTTTTGGAATATTCAATCACAACAAAATTCAAAATGGCCGCCGTGAAAGCAACAAAAAATTGACTACCGTATTTCTGAAAATAGGAGGCCTAGTAATTGGCTCCTGGTCTTATTCTATTTTTAACGTCACACATGGTAGAAATACCAAGTTGCACTTTAAAATCTTCAAAATTTGCTGATTTATGGGCAAAAAGTCGTTTTTCGAGCATTTTTACGTTTCTCAAAATATCTCACGAAAAAAGCAAGATATTCCAAAACTGTTTTGGGCAGCTTCATAAACATTAAACTACACATACATATGGTGATTTGCAAGACTCCAGCGCTTTTGGTTCTCTAGATAGAATTTTTGAATTTTTCAACTTCATTTTTCACCCTGTATACGCTACCTGTCAAATCTGCCCTGCATCCAAGTTTGTTGAGAATGATTCAAAGAACATGTGTGTCAAGTTTCAAAAATTTATCACCAAGTGCAGAAATATCGTACGGGCTGTTGGAGTCTCACTTTTAATCACAGCTTGAGCTCATCCACTTGCAATACAGTCTCACTGTCCCATAAGCAAAAGTCACACCTCACAATTTGTATCGAAATGCCGATAAAAAAAAACTTCTTTATCTGTTGTAACTGAAATATCTCTCAAATATGGTGGAGGCGCAATGAAAATCAAACTAAGTGGTAACCGAACCGAAACAATTTAGAACTCATTCATCCTCAAGAGTCTTCATCCTGCTCGCACCTGCAAAGCGTATCAATCTCATACAAAAATGGTGCATGCGTCGTTCAAATGGTGGATGCGCTGTCGAAAAATTATTAGTCCAAGAGCATATGTAATCCCGTGGGATTTTAAATGAAAGAGCATAGCGACTATGTGGAATACATTCCTCAGATGGCCAGCAATCACACCTCACCGGGTGTTCTGCTTGAATTTCTTGCAGGACATTTATACAGGGTGAAACAGAAAAAATGAAAAAAAACTCGTAGCTTCAGACTGGGAAAAGTTGGAAAGCTTAATTTGCATAATATGTGACTTGACTCTGTTGTTGTGTTGATTTCTGCCGGATTTGGTCTCAATCCATCGAAGAAATTTTAAATAATTGAATGACAAAGCTTTGAACTTTGACATTTTTTATTATTTGACAGATACCATGCGGAGCAATATTTTCAACAATTTTGAATACAGTTTTTTAAGGGCTTTTAAAAGACATATCACGAGTCAAGTCTCTTGACATACGCCTTCTGTCATTTTTGATGGTGACATTTCCATTTGACAGATGACAACCAGAATGTAACCGATTCGTTCGACGGCAAAATTATGTCCGCATACAGAATTTCAAGTCGATCGAATTAACGTTGCGGCTGTTATGGTGGAAGATTACGGACATAGACACACACAGCTCCGTAATCTTCTCGAAACAACTTTGTCTTTTAATTATTCAATATCTATCCGATGGATTAGAACCAAATTTGGAAGGAAGCAACAAAACAAAATCATCAAATCAAGCCCGTAGTTGCAGCTTTCCACCAATTCCCAGTTGGACGTTACGAGGTTTCAAATTTTCTCCTGGCCGTTACCACCGGACACGGCCGCTCGTTTGGATTTTGACCAGGACGACCCGTGTTTAGTGCAGGACTCAACTCATCTCTCTTTTGCTGATGGGGGATTGACTTTTCTCGAAAAATTCTGACCGGTATCGGAAGTAGATTGCATTGGGCGTCATGTAGGTTTATTTTCAAATCCGACACGGTTTCGCTTTTCCGACGATGATTTTTTCAAAATAATAAATTTAATTTCCAAGTTTCCTTGTTTTTCAATTTATTTACCACGACTGTCAATTTTTCAAGCAAAACCTTTGGAAGCATCAAGTCGGGCATCCACCTGTTGATTTGTACCGATCCACCTTCTATAGTTCACGGAATATAATTTTTTCTTTTTTCCTCCTGTTCCACCCTGTATAAATCCCCTGTATGAAATTCAAGCAAAACACCCGGTGAGGTGTGATTGCTGCCCATTCAAGGAATGTATTCAACATGGTCGCTATGCTCTTTCATTCAAAATTCCACGGAATGCTTTTTATTTACATATGCTCCTGGACTATAAGCAAAATTGTTGTTTTTGGCTCCAGTTCGAGCTGATCCACTTCACCTGTGTGGATTTGTTGTACAGTGTTCGAAACGGTATTTTGAACCGGGTAGACGCCTCACGAATGGAGTAGCTTCTTTTGTCTACATGTTTCAAAGCTATCTCCAAGGTTTGGGCGGAGTAACTTCCCCACGACCACGATCAAAGTTACCCCATGACGCTTTGTATTCTACCAAAAGTTTATCAACAACAATACCATAAGAAGGATCTATTTTGTCGAAAAAATTGAATTTCTCGATAACTGGTTGCTAGGCATTTTTCGAAAACCAGCTGCCACAGAAAAAAATGACGAGTGACGAGCACGAGTCGTTTTTCTGTGACAGTTGGTTTGAGAGAAATGCCAAGACCAGTTTGAGAGAATAAATTAAATTTTGTAGACATAAATGGATTCTTCGAATGGTATTTAATGGACTATTTTTTTAAACGTTTATTTCAAATTACTTGTTATAAACATCAAAGGTACAGTTATTCTTATTCAAAGATTTGGAAAGGCTTCGGCCAGAGTACAGCGACGCTGCTTCTATGAGAATGATTGGTTATTTTCATTTCAGTCAATCCAATTTTTCCGCACTGGCTTCTGCATGTCCATTCGCTTTCCTGTCCCAAGCGCTGCATTTTTATACCAACACGCATGTTATAATGCCCAATCTCTCAAAATATCGGCAATCTGCGGCACTGTTGTATCTCCGACAAATCATAGTCCCATTTCGCGTGTTTTTCCTGTTTTTCGGGACGATCAGACTCTCCTTCTTCAAACATGGCAAATTCGTCACTCATCATTAGGAACTGTTTTTGTATTTTTGACTCACAAAAACTGAAAGACAATCAAGCAATAATTATTAAAGTTTTACAATTTGACATTCACGTTATCGTTGTTATGGTGAGTGTATCAACAGCCAGTTTTGTCACCCTGCAGCAGTTTATTCAGTAGCAGCAGAGGTTTTGTCGCCCCACCATTAATTTGCCATTGAAAAACTGTCGACATTGGTTGTAATGGTAACACGTGGTACTGAATACAGTGTCGCTATTGGTTTAAAACGTAAAAAAAAAGTCTATTGAAAATTTCATGAATTTGTCATCTCTCTGCATTGTCAAATACATGCCTAGGAGACTAGATTTGATGGAAATCAATTATTAACAAGACTTACAGTTGTGGCCAGGAAACTTTCACTCTTGCCTTTTCAATTTCAGTTTTTGGAACCCCGCCATTTTCCTGACGCTGGACCGGGCCGGACACACCTCAACTCCTGGGGCCTCATTCTTGAAACGAAGAACAAAGCTCTCATGCGGTGTTACTAGGCAAGGAGAGCTATGATTGGCCCTTGCCTAGCAACTACACATGGGCACTCTGTTTGCCGTTTCAAGAATAGGGCCCCAGCGGTTATACGGGTGGTGAGAATTTCGATGCTCACCATTGGTAGGTATCTTGGAAACGGTGAGAGATACGAGGTCGGTCAAATTTGAAAAAAGTTGCGCATTTTGTGGCAATTAAGAATCTGAAAAGAAACTTTGAATATTTTGATTGGTTCACGATTTATCACGAAAAAGCTTAAAATTTTGATTTCAGAAATTATTTTTTATCTTTCCAACCATTCAAGCAATTTCAATCAAACTTGGTAGTTTTATGTTTTTGATCACTCCAAGTCGATCCACGTTGACAGAAATTTTCCAGGCCTTCTAGATGTCAAAAATTATGAATTTTATTCCGGACTTTTGAATAACCCCGTATACACATTCGTGCAGCCTATTGTTTAGCAATTGCAATATGATTTTACAATGTTTGTCCCTTTATAATCAGATATGAGTATGTCGGAGTATCAGATTGTAGATCTAGATAGATCTAGACGTGAGAGAAATAATCAACTTGAAAAAAAATACAATTTCAAAAATTGCAGCAACGAAATATATCGGCGTAATACCACGATGTCACAAATCTTCACTACTGTTATTTACATCGACTTTTTCGAGAGAGAGAAAACTGGGTGGCCGGTTGTTTGGAGAATTTTGGAGTCATAAGCAGATGTGTTGACAAATGCCTCTGTCAAGGAAGGCGAATTTTTTTGTTCCCAATATGTTGCCGTGAGGTTTAACGTGTTCAATGCGGCAACTTTAACCAAGAGCTTTTCCTTTCTGCTAGATCTCAATTTCAAAATAAACTTCTCAGATAAAAAACGACGTCTAACTGCCAGAGGAACCTCTCTAGCCTCGGTAAGCAACTGTGCAACTGGTGTGGAATTAAAAGCGCCCAGTGCAATACGTACCGCCTTGTTCTGTATGATGTCCAGTTTTTTCAAATGAATCTCGCTAGCTGAGCCAAATAAAACACAGGCATAGTCTAGGATCGATCGCACAAAGACCCTGTAAAACAACAGACACATGGCAGGGTCTGCCCCCCATCTCCGTCTCGCTACTGTCTTCAGGACATTTATTCCTTTCTCACACCTTATCACACAACCGTTTATATGTTCTCTCCACAAAAGCCCCCGATCCAAAATTAACCCCAAATACTATACCGTCGGCACTATTGGCACCTCGCCGCCTCTAGCCAACCTCAGTGCACCCTCCCTAGGGACTCGATGTCGAGAGAAAAAAACAATGTTTGATTTATTTGTGGAGAGACTTAATCTATTTGATCCAAAGTACTCAGCGCAAACACTCATGATATGCCTTAGTTGGGAATTGCATTTCTTCACTGTGTTTTCGGAACAATAAACGACAAAATCATCAGCATACTGCACTGTTTTTATCCCAGGAGACCACATCCTATGAAAATCATGTGTATAGATGTTGAACAGTATCGGACTGAGTCTAGCTCCCTGTGCGAGCCCGTTTTTCAATAGCCTTGGACCATAGATCTTATTATCCAATCCTATCGAAACTTCTCTATCAACGAACAAATTCACCAAATTAGCAGCCAAGGGTGCTGGAACTCGCAGATCAATCAGTTTTGCATATAGAATGGATAAATTCACGTTATCGTATGCGCTCTTAAGATCTAGAAATGCCGCCAATAAGTACCGATTATCAGAAAGACTCGTCTGTATATCACTCGCTAAATGCGATAAACAGTGTATGGTGCTCTTACCTCTACGAAATCCATACTGAACCGCTGGCATCATTTGTTTGCTTTCCATCCACCACTCTAGTCTGTTTTTAGCGCACTTCTCCAAACGGGAAGGCGCTTTTGTCCTCGCTTTGTCCGTCCGTCCGTCCGTCCGTCCGTCCCCGCATCTAGTCCTAGACGAAAAGGTTTTTGCGAAAAAATTTTACTCCATTGGGTAGCTCATGACCTTGTATCCCGAACCAAGAAAAATCTTGACGAAATAATAATAAACAATGACAATAATAACAATTTAGTGTGACGCGGCATCGCCGTTGAATGCTGCATTTCAGAAGCCGGCCTGATCTCGAAAGTTATCACATGCGAGGAAGTACCCGATCTTATCATTTTACCATAATACATATGCGGAGTTATATTTAGAGGATGATTTGAACTTTATTTTAATGAAAATTTCACATCGGTGCGAGGTGCCGATTAGTAGTTATTAATTTTTGAACATGACTCCGAAACTACGGCTCGGCCGCAAATGATTTATTCGTTGCTTGCTGGTGCTTGATATCCTTTCCTCCGAACAAAACGAAATTCAATACAGAAAATATTTCAACTCGAATGGGTAGCTCATGGCCTTGGTACGCGAATCAAGAAAAATGTTGCCGAAATAATCATGAACAATTACAAAAATAACATTTTGGTGTAGGGCGGCTTCGCCGATCAAGTGCTGGCATTCGCGGTAAGATGTAGAAAGTTGCGATATGCAGGCAACTACAATTTCTTAATGAAATACATCACTGCATGTACGGCATTATATTTAGAGAACAATTTGAACTTTCTTTTGACAAAAACCCCACTTCGATCCGACCGTTAGGTCAATTGTTATCGATTTTTGAAAACGGCCGCAAAGCCACGGCTCATATTACACGACCCTACAAATTTAAAATCAGACGTGCCGAAATAGTAATTGAACATTTTGAAATAGCCAATACTAGGTACCTGAAGGATAATGGCACTCAAATTACGAAACATGTTCGCTCAATAACAAAAAAAAAGTAGGTAGGTATCACTAAAAATCATGTGACAAGGCTACCATTTTTTCGGTTTTTCGATAAAAAAGAAATGTTCCAATTCAAAAGTGAACCCGATATTCGTGTTCAGGAGGTCGAAATCAGTTGGAGCACATTTTTTTATATAAGTAACAGAATTACGCTTATGTGGCCGGTTTGTCTGTCTGTCTGTCTGTCTGTCTGTCTGTCTGTCTGTCTGTCTGTCTGTCTGTCTGTCTGTCTGTCCGAGTCCGTGCAGAAATTAAGACGCTGTACTCCTTCTCGAGAATTGAAACAAGAGTCTTGGAACTTTTTTCCGATTAAAAGCTGATGTCTCCAAGGGTGGCCAATGGGCACTATTTTTGTTATCCATACATCGTTATCATTATTCTCAAAAAACAGAGATCTCCTGTGCACTTCGATGAAGTTGAACTTCTCCTCGGGAAATAAAGCTACAGCCGTTGAAGATTGAACTTTATCCGGTGGATAGCTTAGGTCCTCAAGGACCAAATAGGCAGGTTGGCTTTCATAATTTGGCCGCCATCTTGGCTGCCATATTGAAATTTCTTATTAGTGGAACGATTGTCATGAAACTTGAAACTCACCCTTGTCTAGTATGATCATTCTTATTTTCAAGCCAAATTTTATGATTGCCCCACCATCTTGGCCGCCATATTGAAATCTCTTATAAGTGGAAAGATTTTCATGAAACTTGAGAGTTACGCTTGTCTCGTACGATCATTCCTATTTTCAAGCTGAGTTTCATAATTCTGCCGCCATCTTGGCCGCCATATTGAAATCTCTTGTTAGTGGAACGATTTTCATGAAACTTGGAACTTACCCTTGTCTAGTACGATCATTTTGATTTTCAAGCCGAATTTCATGATTCTGTCGATATTTTGGCCGCCATATTGCAATTTTTTGCCCAAGACGGTAGAACCCTAATCACTTAACATCTTGCGTTCACTAATCCTCCAAAAAGGAAGTGCGCTACTGAGCCTCATGCCCATGAGGCATATTCGCTTGTTTATTATACTTTCCAATGTTTTCATCACTGTAGACATTAGTGTGATTGGTCTGTAAGAGCTAGCCTCCGACGGGTTTTTACCAGGTTTGGCCATCAGAACTATTGAGGATTTTTTCAGTGCTGAACATTCCCCACCTTCCAACCAGATTTCATTGAAAATTTCGCACATGTACTTCTTGACAACACCAGGTAAATTTTTCAGCATAGCATAAGTAATCGAGTCCGGACCAGGCGCCGTACTGATGCTGTTTTTAAAACAACCATTGAACTCATCTAAAGTAATGTGGGAAGCCAAAACATGATTTGTATCATCGACATGACCTGTGGGAAGCCTCGTGCAACTACCAAGTGGACAATAATCATTCAGAAACTCTTCAACCTTATCATGAGACAGATAACACTTTCTATTCACCTCTGATCTTACTCTTCGAATTTTGTCCCATATCTTTTTGATGGGTGTGTGAGAGTTCAATTCATTGCAAAAAGCGATTGTTTGGGTAAGGGCACACATTGGAATACCTGGGAATGAAAAGGCGGACGAGATAGCTAAGAGAGCAGCCGAAAGCGCGGAACTGTGGGATGGGTTGGTTTGGACTGATCTGGTGGCAGTTTCAAAGAGTCGGACAAGAGCTTGGTGGCAGAATCAGTGGAATGAGTTATGTGAGGGAAAAAATTGGCGATATGGAAAACTCCGGCGAAGCACTTCAAGTCGATCAGTTTTTCAGAGGATGTCTGTATCTAGGGCATCCTACACTCTTATTATTCGTCTTATTTTCAATCACGGCCGATTTCCGGCACATTTGTATAAATTAGGAATGGTGGATACACCTTTTTGTGACTGTGATAATGTTTCAATTGCTGATGTGGACCATATTATCTTCTTCTCCTGCGGCAAACACAAGGCTGAATCCAACAGAATGTTATCGAATTTGGTAGGTTATGGACTAGCTCTTCCCCTCGATGCAACAACATTATTCCTTATCGCCTTGGAGAACGGAGACGTCACCAAGGAAATTATTGATTTTTGTCACAGAATAGATTTGGTTGTGTAAGTTTCAAAAGTTTAGTACCATAGAGGATGTTTAGTTTGGTTTTCGGGTTTATTTTTCCGTCATTTCACTTCGTCATTTGACTTTTGTTTTTTTTTTCTCTTTTCAAGATGTTTTTGGAAAGAAAACATTCAGAGATTCAAGCAAAGTCGTGGCTGAATGAGCTCTGCTCGTAGCCAAAAACAACAACAAAAAAAAATGAATGACTCATCGCGGAGAACAGTTGCAGCGGGCGGCAAATAACAAAGAGAGATTTTCAAAATGTGTTTCGGAGAGCAGCATTTGTGCTAGAGAAATTCTTAAAACAGATTAATATTTGATATTTTCAGTACTTCAAAATGACCACCTGCAATTATTGAAAAAATCAAAATTATTTTGTGAAATTGAAAAAAAAATTGAAAACAATTTTTGATTTTTGTTTTGACTAGTGCATCAAATAGAATTGAAATCTGAGTATAACGCTTTTTCTAGATCTAAAATCGGTCTGATAGTTTTCCCAAAAACATTTTATTAATTTTGATGTATTTTCTCTCTGTCGCACACTTGGTGCTCAATTTCAGTTCCCTTTAGCCTTACGACTGTCTGTGTAAAATTTGAGCCAAATCGGTCAAACGGTTCACAAAATATCGAAAGAAAACGATTTTTGGTTCCAATAGCGATATTATTGATATTATAAATTGTCTGATATTATTTCTACTTTCCAGTATCATTGGTATTATCGGTATTATAGGTATTGTTTCCAGTATTATTGGTATTATCAGGATTTCCGCTACTATCGGTTTATGTGCAAATTAATACTGGTAATACAAGCTTTGGTATTATGGGGCCGTATTCATACCTCGCTTTTAAGCTAAAAGCGCTATTAGAGCGATGCGCATTTGGGGGCTTTTCTCATATTTCAGTGTTCAAAAATACAAATTAGCTCGAAAATTAATTGCAACCAGCCCTCGTTCGCTCGCGTTTCTCGTAGGGTGATATTTTCATGAGTGACTTGCATTCACAGTGTTTTTGTTATGAGATTGTGTCGCAATTTGTTCATTTCGTTGTTTTTCAGTTTCTCTGTATCTTATGGTGCTCATTCTGCTGATTCGTTGGGAACGTATACGTACTTCAATATTCCACAACATTCGAGAGTGTTCTGGAATGTTCCTGGCCGAACGTTCCAGACTATTCCTGATTATTCCAGGATATACCGGAACATTTTGGAATGTTGTGGAATGATCTCGAATACTCCTCGAATATCCTGTAGGTACTGTACCTCTACCGACAGGTGGCCCCACACCAAAAAGGCTTCGAATAGTCCACAATGTTCCAGAAACTTCCAAGAGTGTCCTGAAATGTTCCATAATGATCTGGAATGTTTCGGGATGTTTTCGAACGTTCCAGACTATTTCCAAACATTCCAGAACATACCGGCATATTCTGGAATGTGGTGGAATGATATCGGATACTCTCGAATTACCCAAACATTTAAAAACACACCGAACATTCTGAGATGTTGTGGGATGATCTCGAATACTCTCGAATATTCTGTACTTATTTTGTACTGTACCTCTACCAATAGTAGTATAGGAAAAATAGTAAAGAAATCGGCGAAACCTCGGAATAAATATGGACGTCCTGAAAATTTGATATTTTGTTCAGAATTAAGTGCTCTACAACATATCCAAAATCGCCAAAAATTGCACTCGGGGGTCTTGAGTTATTGGAGGGGGAGTAAAAAATTGCTGGTAAAAATGGAGGGGATGGAACCCGTCAACCCATTGGATGCGAATACATTATAGTTCGACGTATCATATCTCATTGATACCATTTTGGCACAAAAAGTGTCCATCACTGTTGAAGGGGAGTAGTGGGGGGGCGAAGTTCTGCTGGGTGATCCATTTTGTTTTTATGGCCATGTAAAACCGATCACGACAAGTTTGGTATCTTTTCCGACTAAATTCAATCTCCTGAACTCGTATCCGATGTGCAAATTTGGACGAAAACAAGTTTGAACAAGTTGACTTGAGAAAACTTGTTTTTTCTTTGACAATTTTGACGAATTTTTTTTTTGTACTGTTTGAGGTGTTAATTCTTAGAAAATTCTTAGAGACCAATAAATTGAAGTGTATTCCCCACAAAAATCATCCACTCGATGTATAATTTTGTTTCTCGAGTTTAAAAGACCGATTTGAACTTGAGCCGCCGCGGCGCGTCGTCTACTACTGACCAGAACACTACAGCATGGACCTTTAAATGAAAACACCTCAAACTATTGGAGAAATAACAACTCATCTTCGAAAATTGGAGGATTTGTGCAGAACTGAATTCCCTATACTATGAACAAAATCGCCATGAATCGCAATGCAAGATTTTGAGTTATTCGAGGAAGAGTATAACACTTTGACAGGATTCATACTCTATGAACTGTTACCTCTCCCCTTGAATAACTCAAAACCCTACAGTGCGATTCATAGCGATTTTGTTTATGTTATAGGGAATTCAATTCTCCACAGATCCTCCAATTTTCGAAGATCAGTTCTTATTTCTTCAATAGTTTGAGGTGTTTTCATTCAAAGGTGCATGCTGTAGTGTTCTGGTCAGTAGTAGACGACGCGCCGCGCCGGCTCAAGTTCAAATCGATTCTTTTAACTCGAGAAACAAAATTATACTTTGAATGGATGATTTTTGTGGAGAATACACTTCAATTCAATAGTCCCTGAAATTTTTTTGAAAATGAACACCTCCAATAGTACAAAAAAAATTCGTCAAAATTGTCAAAGAAAAAACAAGTTTTCTCAAGTTAACTTGTTCAAACTTGTTTTCATCCGAATTTGCACATCGGATACGAGTTCAGGAGATTGAATTTAGTCGGAAAAGATACCAAACTTGTCGTGATCGGTTCAACATAGTCATAAAAACAAAATGGACCACCTAGCAGAGCTTCGCCCCCCCACTACTCCCCTTCAACAATGATGGACACTTTTTGTGCCAAAATGGTATCAATGGGATATGATACGTCGAACTATATTGTATTCGCATTCAATGGGTTGACGGGTTCCTTCCCCTCCATTTTCACCAGCAATTTTTTACTCCCCCTCCAATAACTCAAAACCCCCTAGTGCGATTTTTGGCGATTTCGGATATGTTGTAGAACACTCAATTCTGAACCAAATATCAAATTTTCAGGACGTCCATATTTTTTCCGAGGTTGAAATCTATCTTTCTTGTACTAACCTATACCAAAAAGGCTTCGAATAGTCCACAATGTTCCAGAAACTTTCTAGGGTGCTTTGGAACGTTCCACAATGATCTGGAATGTTTCAAGATGTGTTGGAACGTTCCAGACTATTCCCGACTATTCCAGAATATACTGGAACATTCTGGAATGTTGTAGAATGATCTCGAATGTTCCACAATGATCTGGAATGTTCCGGGATGTTTCTAAACGTTTCAGATCATTCTCGATCATTCTAGAACATACTGAAACATTCTGGAATGTTTCCGAACGTTCCAGACTATTCCCGGACATTCCCGAACATTCTGGAATGTTGTGAAATGATCACGAATGCTTCACCATGATTTGGAATGTTCTGGGATGTTCCTGAACGTTCCAGATTATCCCGACCATTTCAGAACATACCAAAACATTTTGGAATAATGTAGAATCATCTCGAATGTTCCACAATGATCTGGAATGTTCCGGAATGATTTTCGAACGTTCCAGACTATTCTCGAACATTCTAGAACGTATCGGAACATTCTGGAATCTGAAATGTTGTGGAACTGTCTCGAATGTACCACAATGAATTTGAATGTTCCGGAATGTTTCAGAACGTCCCAGACTATTCTCGAATATACTCGAACATTCTGGAATATTGTGGAATGATCACGAATGCTCCATAATGATCTGGAATATTCCGGGATGTTTCCGAACATCCCAAACTATTCCTGACCATTCCCGAACATCTCGGAACATTTTGGAATGTTGTAGGATGATCTCGAATGTTCCACAATGATCTGGAATGTTCCGGGATGTTTCCGAACGTTCCAGACTATTCCCGAACATTTTAAAACACACCGGAACATCCTGGAATGTTGTGGAACGATCTCGAATGTACAACAATGGATTGGAATGTTCCAGGATGTTTTCGAACGTTCCAGACTATTCTCGAATATACCCGAACATTTTTGAATGTTGTAGAATGATCTCGAATGTTCCACAATGATCTGAAATGTTTCGGGATGTTTCCGAACGTTCCAGACTATTCCCGAACATTTTAGAACACACCGGAACATTTTGGAATGTTATGGAATGATCTCGAATGTTCCAGGTTGTTTCCGAACGGTCCAGGCTATTCCCGAATATTGTAGAACATACCGGAACATTCTGAAATGTCGTTGATTGATCTCGAATACTTTCGGATGTTCTGGACTGTTCTAGACATTCTAGAGGGCGAAAGTTTCAGCCCTTTCATCTCAAAAAACCCGCTCTTCAAATAAAACCGGGAACCTTCTTCATGGATGGGGCATAGAGGGCTACCACACCATATAACTCCTTTGATCCTACTGGGACTCGTTTCCGAGTTTCGGCACGCACCTCTGTACACTTTTATTATTCGAACGTTGAAGACTATTCCCTAACATTCCAGAACACACCAGAACGTGCCGGAATGGACTCGAATACTCTCGAATGTTCTGGACTGTTCTAGACATTTCTAGAGAGCGAAAAACTTCCAGCCCTTATATCTTTAAAAGCACGCCCTTAAAGTAAAAACGGAAACCTTTTTCATCGATGGGGGATGAAGGGTTACCACACCATAAAACTCCTTTGTTCGTAGCGGGACTCGTTTCTGAGTTTTAGCGGCACAAAGATTTGGCACTTACTTTTATTATACAGGGTGGCCCAACGAAAACAGAACAGAGGGGTTTTCGGGCATTTCACCTCATTTTTTTGAAAAAAGCTTGAACAGGTCGATTTTTATATTGAGGGCGACATCTGAAACATACTTTGGCGGATTTCTATCTTCCGCCCCCTCACCCCCACCCGCCCCAACTTCGAAGTTTCGAATGACACCACCCACTTTGCGATACATCAAATTAAAGAGAACTGAATTCTCTTTCTTAAAAAATACTTCTATAATTTTCAACCCCACCCCCCCTTCTTCCTAAAATTGTCAAAGTTTCCAATGTAATATTTTTGATCTCTTGATTCTCTTCAGTACAGTCAACGTCATCCTGCACAGCATCGAGAGAGAGAATTTTCTGTGTAAAAAGTGCCATCCAAATTCACACCTTCACTCCCCCACCTCAACTCCAAAATCTAAAATGACACTACCTACTTTGTGATACATCAAATCGAAGGGAATTGAATACGCTTCCTGAATAAAATATTTTCAGCATTTTCAAAAAGCCCCCTTTCCCCCTAAAATACTCCGAATGTTCAATTTATCAGGAGAGGGGTTGAAAATTTCAAAAAAATTGTTTTCAGAAAGAGAAATCAATTTCCTTTTATTCGATGTTTGACAAAGTAGGTGGCGTCTGTTAAGTTTTGAAATTGAGGGGGGGGAGAGGGAAGGGGTGAATTTGGGTAATACTTTTCTCCACCGAAAATTTTCTCCTCAGATGCTATTTAGGCTGACGCTGATTAAATTGAAGAAAATTGAGGAGTCAAGGATATAAAATGGGACAGTTAGAAAAATTTAGGAAGATGGGGGGTGGAGTTGAAAATCTTGAAAATATTTTTTTCAGAAAAAGAATTTGATTCTCTTTGATTTGATGTATCGCAAAGTTAAGGTGGGTAGGGGTGAGGGAGCTGACGATAAAAATTTGTCAATGTATGTTTTAGATGTCCCCCTCCATATAAAAATCGACCTGTCTGAGATTTTATCGAAAAAATGATGTGAAATGCCCGAAAACTCCTCTGTTCTGTTTTCGTTGGGCCACCCTGTATATACTGATTATATACAGGGTGGTCCGACTTTTATGTCATTAAATTTGAGGATCGATAGAGAATGAAAAATGAAGGGGACTTTCTCCAGAACATATATGTATTTGAGAAATGCTTAATAACAGAGATACAGCCCTTCAAAGTTGGGAATAAATAATCGTTTTTTTTGCATAACTTTTGAACCGTTCAACCGATTTAATTATAAATAGAACCAAAGGTTCACTGAAATTATCCCCTGTCGAACAATCATAACATGTTCCATAAAAAAGTTTCAGGGGCTCAGACATTAGGGGGTGACCCTACTTTTCCCCCTCTATTTTCTACCCCCTAGTTATTTTTGGAAACTGTTCATAATTTTGAATTCCACGTTCAATTTTAAAGAAAAAATCACTTTTGCAAAGTTTTGATTAGAGGCTTTGTTTAGGAGATATTTGGGTTTGAAACTTTGGGAAACATCCCGAATAGTGGGAGCGGTACGCAAAAGCATACCGTATTTTGGAGTGCAGTAACGAGATTTTGCATGGGCGTACTTTATACCAAGACAAGCGATTTGACCCGCAGCACTCGATATTTCGTCCCTTAGGGGGCCAATGGGGGCCCTCCAAATTTTCAAGATGCAAGAACTTTCACAAAATGATCATTGAGTATCGTCATGTATGTCATAAGTGAAGCTTACGGGTCTATTGAAAATGTTTTCATCAAATGTCGTCGTGTCCGATTCATTCTTCACATTTGAAAAAAAAATTCTTTCGCAGAGGTCAAAAAAACTGTTTCTATTTTTTCTGCTGTGCAAGGAAACGATAAATTCATATGTTTTGTTGTGTTCCCAACTAAATCGCGTTCCGTAAGCCCAAATATGAAGACAATTTTTTCGCAATATCATTTTTCCAAGAAGAGGTGACCTCTTCAGTACACTTTTTTCAACAGCATTTTTTTCAATGTTACTAGTTCCTAGTGGATAAGACTGTCAATTTTCGCTGATATGAGAAGCTTGAACTCTCTTCTTAGTAATTTCCATGCAACATGGCTTCAAAACATACAAGAGAGCCCTAAAACTTTTTTTTTCTGCTAGGCCGTCAAATTTTTGGCATGTTGATTTTGTAGTAGGGGAGACGCGCAAATAAATAAGATCTAGTCTAGGCGAATAAGTTCTACCGGAAAATATACCTACTTACACCTAACGACTCTGCGTTTAGTTGTACTGCAATAAAACACGTCATGGAAGAATATTTTCTGTTGAAACCATATCGCCTGTGCCTGCAGCCTAGATTGAATACTGGTCCGCGTCTCTCCTACTATAAAATCAAAATATTGTAAGTTGGACGGCCTAGCAGAAAACTTTTTTTTTTTTTGGCTCCCTTGGGCGTTTTAAAGTCATGTTGCTTCGCAACCACCAGGAAAAGAGTTCGAGGTCTCCATTCCTGCAAAAATTACGAGTGATATCCAGTGGGGACATAGAAAGAAATGCTCTTGGAAAAGAGGTACTGAAGAGGTCACCAATTCTTTGAAAAATACCATTACAAGAAAAATTTCTTTATAATTAGGTTCAGGGAATGCGATTTAGTTGGGAACGCAACAAATGAATTAATCGTCTCCTTGCATAGAAGAAAAAATAAAAACAGTTTTTTTGACCTCTGCCAAAGAATTTTTTTTTCAAATGTGAAGAATGAATTGGACACAACGACAATTGATGAAAATATTTTCAATAGATCCGTAAGCTTCACTTATGACATACATGACGATACTCAATGATCGTCATGTGAAAGTTCTTGCATCTTGAAAATTTGGAGGGCCCCCATTGGCCCCCTAAGGGACAAAATATCGAGTGCTGCGGGTCAAATCGCTTGTCTTGGTATAAAGTATGCCCATACCAAATCTCGTTACTGCACTCCAAAATGCAGTATCGATGTGTTTTCAGGTGTGTACCGCTTGCACTAGAAGTCGCCACTTTCAAAGGTCTAAAAATTAAAATCCAAAGAAACTCATGATTTCTCAGCTGGAATAGGTTTTTTAGAACTTCTAAATTGATGAACCACCATTTTTTCCAAAACACGGGAAATTTTCAGGAAAAAACAATTTGGGTTCTGGAAAGTGGCGATTTCGGGATGTTTTCCAAAGTTTCAAACTCGAATATCTCCTAAACGAAGCATCTAATCAAAATTTTGCGAGAGTGACTTTTTCTTCTAAATTGAACGTAGAGCTCAAAATCATGAACAGTTTTCAAAAATAACTGGTGGGTGAGAAATAGAGGGGGGGGGTAGGAACACCCCTTGATATCTACGCTCCTAAAACTTTTTTATGGAACATGTTTCGATTGTTCGACAGGGGATAACTTCAGTAAACGTTTGGTTCTATTTTGAATGACATCGGTTGAACGGTGCAAAAGTTATGCGGAAAAAACGATTACTTATTTCCAACTTTGAAGGGCTGTATCTCTGTTATCAGGCATTTCTCAAATATGTTTTCTGGAGAAAGTACCCTTCATTTTTCATTTTCTATTAATCCTCAAATTAATTGACATAAAACGAGGACCAGCCTGTATATTGATTAAGTACATTCAATCGCTCCCAATCGCAATAATGTATTTTTGAACACTGAAATATGAGAAATGCCCCTTAATGCGCATCGCTCCGATAGCGCTTCTAGCCTCAAAGTGAGGTATGAAGACGGCCCATGGTGTACCTACAAATTTTGGGTCCGTGATCCACCCCTCGCGTCACACAATGAATACAATGATAACTTCTAGCCAAGTCGAGAACCATTCCTGTCGGGCCACCCAGCACCACAACACATCTGCACAACACCAAGTAGAAGAGTCCAGTGTCGGCGACACGTATTACGAAAATAAATTTATCATTTTCGGTTTCAAATTACACTACCGGGAGTTGGAATTCATCGATGAAATCAAATTTTAGTTTATGATGGAATCTGTTGTACTTAAAACACAATGCAAGCAGTAAAAGAGTACCAGCTGTAATAAATAGAACCGAACGCCGCAACAGCTTACTCGCCCATTTCCTGGAAAGACGCTGGTCGCCCCAAGGTCCAACGTTACAAGCGTTCGTAACATCTGGGCGTTACATTCACTGATGTCACGAACCGATTTCACTCCCATGTGTGGTTCTGCGCTAGTTGTGTATTGTGATCTAGGCGCGAGAATAGAAGTTCCACTTCAAAAAGGTGAACTAATTCATGCAATCGCTCTTTTATCACACGTTGGATAATAATTGTTCATCAAGCACAATTCCACCGATTGGATTTTGTAGTCTTGTACACCGATGCGTGAGTTACGAATGATAACAAACACATAAAAAAAAAGATTACTCCGCATCAAAACTACGTGAAATTTGTTTGATTCGACGTGATTTTAACATCAAAGCATTCCGCTCCCGTGTGTCCCGTTGCCGGAGCGCGGGGGAGGAAGCGAGGGAAGTCCCCCGCCCCTCCCGGGGTTCACCCGGCATAACCTGTTAGTAGGCAAATGCCGTTCGTCCTGGTGCGACCCAGACGTACACTGCTCCGGCATTCCCTGCCACACAAAGACCCGGTTCCGGTCGCTTCTCCGGGCGACTGCACTGGATATTGCTACACAAACAGAGCTCCCAGTATGTTAGCACCAAGTTAGCGGGGATGGAATTACTAATGGATATTCGCATGCATGTTTGATACGATACGGGGTTGGCGGTGGGATCGCTCGTCCGACTTTAACGGCTCCTAATAAATGAATCCTCAGAGATCCCGGTGATGGTGCAGCGAGACGAGAATCCAATTAGAAAAATTAATCGTGAGCGTTTTGTTGCAGGAGGAGGTGTTCCAGGGCAATGTGAGCACCTTTTATTTATTGAACGCTTCGTTATGATTAAATTGATTAGGTGGAGATGGGGAACTTTCTGGCGTTGGCGTTACAGCTTGTGCACAGGTTGAGTAAGCGCATCAGGGACGATTTTCTTCATGGTGCAACGTTCCGTTTCTTCACTAAAAAAATCACGCGCTTGGTGTTTCATTCCCATGTTCCAAAGAGGACTGAGGATGATGGTTACGCTGAGCGTTTTGAAAAGATGCTATACAGACCAACTGAAAAACTTATTTTGGTTATCAAGATGATTTCGAAATCCACAGAGTCCCTCCATAGAGCCTTCATTTATCGAACGAACTCATGTCTCATACTGTGTCCCTGAGTTCATCTGGCTTGTATTTTGTTTTCGGTAATTATTGACGACCACTACTTCTCGACTACCATTTTCTGAGAGTTAGGCAACCACTTAAACAGCTATGTAGGACGCTTCCTTCTTGCCTGTACTTACGTCGTAGGACATTGGTGGATAAGTAATGGAAAGAAGGGGCATTTTACAGTAGAAATAGTGGTTTCCCCAGGAAACTACGGTCGACGAACGTGATGTTGTGGTGGTGTCTACCTACCGTGAGAAGTTGGTGGCTGAAGTCGAGAAGTAGTTGTCGTCAATAATTACCTTGTTTTCCTTCTGTGAGCATGTTAAAGACGACATCACGGAATGTAGACGAAACGTCCATTTTATCGGTGTCTCTTAAGCTCAGGAGTGTTCAACTTCAGAGAACTGGTACTCGGTAAACGTACAAGCCTATGTGCAATTTTTGTCAGTGAAATCGATATATAACTAAATCGCTGCAATTTTTTTTTAGAGTATTCAATCTGGAAGTTTCGAGATAATCAACGTCTCCGATTCACCCTGTACATTGTGCCCATCAGTGGATTAGTAATAAGAGTTTTCAATTTGAAAGTGGCGCGTCGTTCTGCACCGGGATGTGGCGGTGGAGGCGCCGCGCCGCCAGGCAGCTTGCTTTGTTTCGGATGCTCTAGAGAGGGATGAACATTATCGAGTTTTCTCTGATGCCCTTCATAAACAAACCAACTCCAACAATTTGCACTCTTATCAATTACTTCTCCGCGATTGATCGCATACCTTTCTCCCGCAACTGGTAGGCCATATTTTGATCGAAAACCTGTTAAAACATGCTTTATTACGGAACCTTTTTCCTCTCTTCCGGTTTTTTTTCTGGCGCAGTATAACTCTTTCATGCTTGAACCTACCAGATCTCTCTCTTTCACTCCCTCTCTCTTTCTCTCCCGGGATGACGATGTTAGCTGTGCCGCGGAATTTTCGGCATTATTATGTTTTTCTACGGAGCATCAGCGATTCCTTTGAACTATACGCTCATCTCATCCCTCAACTTTCCATCACTCGACGGCGAGCCGGTCGCGTATTGAATTTTTTATGATCAATTAGTCCGAAAAGTCGAGGGAGTTGAGAATTGCTTTTGCCTTGCCTTGTCATTCGAATACCCACTTTGGTCGTGGTTGGTTGCACTACTTGTAATTATTATTGCACCGCAAAGATGGAATTGCACAAATATCTTTTAAAAAACTTTTCATATTTTATTGCTACTTGAGTTTGAGTACCTATCCAGAAGTAGGGTGTGATAACACCAGTCTCATATCATACTTATATAGAAATGCAACTATTGCGAGACCCGAATGAGGTCACTTTTTCATTGTTCAACCTATCCGATTCTCTTATTTTTGGCTGTATAAAATAATGTAGAATAGGGTAGTGACCGATTTTTTTTTTATTATTTTTTTTTAAAGTTCACTTCTTGATAAGTGACGCTATATAGTTAACAGATTTTTTTTCGTAAGTTTTCTTGGTAAAAAAAATTCATGAAAGTTTTCGATCATTTCAAATTTGGCGCGATGACGTCGCAATCTTTCATAGGCGGAGAAGCAGGCTTGACAACATTATACAGAACTTACTACAAAAAGCACTAGCGTCAACCCGTCAACGCTCATAACAGCTGATTGTTATATTGTTAACGCTTTGTGTATCTGTGCGGTGATTCGTGTTGTTTAGTTGTTTTGCTTGAAAATATGGAAAGTTGGTAAAATCTTTCATGATTTATGAATATTTCAAGACTACATCAGACTTCAATGGTTATGTTATGCTGGCAAACGTCAACGTCAACACTGACACACAGGCAACGGAGGTGTGGTCATCCCCACTACTGTCAAAAGATTGAAACGTCACAGCCCGCCTTACAGCTCGGTAGATTTGAAATCGTTCTCAAAAGTAGCCACTTTCAAGGCAGATTTTGAGACACTTGGAACTTTTTTTTCGGATGTTCACGAAACGTAGTCTTGTTATTAAGGCTCTACATTCGATTAGTATGATTTTTTTCTATATTTTTGGATGGTGGTCACTACCCTATTGAATAGAGCATGTCGACCACAGATGACCCAGATGCACATCTGCAATGTTAAACGGCTTCCGACAGATCCCCTTGCCTCGTACCCCCCGCAAAGTTGCTTGAACTCTTTCAGAGATGGCGCCAGCAATCAAAAACCCGCGAAACTTTGAAATGCACCGAGAAAAAAGAAGCGGAAGCAATACGCGATAAAGCGTTGGTCCTACTTGCTGTAGCAGTTAAATAGGCGCCAACTTATACATGGTGGTAATAATACTACTACAAAATAGTAAATGTGATATAGTTCCGTAATACACTACTTCTCGTATATATTCGCAGTGAATGGAGTAGTAGATTTTACCACTACAGCAAAGTAAATTTCAACATTCCCTGTCGTCAACAGAATGTTTTCGTAGTTGTAAAGAATACTGCATTATAGTAATAAGAGATACCATATTAGATGGTTTTACCTACCTTACGGAAAGATTGCTATCACATATCTGGTCGGTAACATTAACCGTTACGTTTCATTATTTATAAATACACTTGTAGTATTGGGAATAAATAAAAAGAATCGAAATTTAATACAATAATATGTAATTTAAAAAAAAGAACAATACAATTAAAATTCAATGAAATTTGAATAATTAATATACGTACGTACATTACAAGACATCATAGGAACAGATAAATTTTCATAAAACAAAACAAAAATGGGAGAACGTCTAAAAATACAGATTACAAAGAAAATTGAAAATGAGAAGGGGTTACATTCAATTTTAGATTGCGGATTCCATAAAATGAACTATAGTTATGTAACTTAGTAATTAATCAGTATAAATAACATGATAGTTTGAAGCCTCGGAGGAAATTATCTTATAAAGGTCCGTATTTAGGGACTCTGGTATCATCCGAGACTTCATAGTTTTAATTTTGCGAACTAAGATACTCTTCACTCACGTTAGATACAAATTCTCTCCACTTCAGCTTTAGATCAGCCTTTAGCTTAGCCCTTAGCCCTCGTGAGGCACTAGTTGCATCAAATCTTCTTCCGTCAAAAGGAAAGCTCCGTCATCCAGAGAATTTGCTATAAAATAAACCGTTTCAGATTAATTTACGCTAACAACCTAACCTTTTTATTTCAAAATAAAACCGGAAAGTCTTAAGTCATGGGTACTCTAGCAACATAGAATAAATACCTAGCTGAAGCTGATAAATGCAAACCATTGATAGCAACAGAAACCATGCCGAAGCTGAATGGCAAATGCGTGCAGCTAAACTACCTACGTATCTACAACCACAACTACACTACAGTGCAACTAGGTAGCTACTTCACCACAAAATAAAATTTAGCACCTACCTTCGAAGACTGATTTTAGTTCTTGTGGAATATCAAGCGTCTAGCTTCTTTTCCATTGCCCTCGCAGAAACAGAAACACCACACATAGTAGAGGAAAAATGAGACTCTATTGTGACTTTCGTGTGCACGGAAAGGTAAAAAGCTGGGGTGCATTTTTTATGGTGTAGTATGGCTTGGGGATGAAGAATCCACTTGTCGTCAAAAAATCGTCCAGTGTGGGGGCGGTATGGGGGCGGTTTTGTGAAAAAACAGTTTTTTTAAAAAATGTTGTACAGTTTGTCAGCTTTTGGCTGATATCAGCTTGGAACAAATCCGTCAACTGTAAGTTGTCGTAAATAATTCATGAATAAAAAGGTGATCATTTACTTTGCCATTAGAATACACGTAAAACTTGACTGCCTCGTGCGCAAAGAACGTTGAATATCTCAGTAACGTGTTGAATGACATTTTTCATTCCACTCCCACTCGATTATCTCCGTAACCACTAGTTCAATCAAAAAAGTTCCTTCTGTAAACCATGTTACCTATTCCATTGCGATTCTTGCGGTTTTTTCAGATTTGATTTATCTTGAATAGTAACTGAGCTAGGGACGGAATTGTAATGTACTGCATGCAGCGGACAACTGCAGCGCTGAGGCCCTCGCGTACCCCTGCCATCCGCGCACCCCCGCGAAGGCCATGGTGTATTGAGGCGGGAAATCTGCAGACTTATTATTGTGGCTGATGATCGAAACATTGTAAAAGTGTAGTCGGTAAATTTGCAATATAAATAAATATATACCCCTTGAATTACGACGTACGTCTTCACATATTATAATAGTCCAGTCAAAATAGGTTTTAACCGGAAATAAATTCGGAAGTTGACGAAATTTGGTGGATCGATGCAGAATTGAACGTGGAATAACATACTGAAATTCCCAAAAAGCTTGTTTTTTTTAGGACCAATAAAAAAGGGCCATCCTTGAAAATTTTCTTTTTTTCTGAATGGCTTGTGAACTATTATCTCTTCAGAACACAGCACCAGCACCAGCAAAGCAAATGTAGCCCGTTAAATTCCCAAGAGATCGTACAAAACTCATCACTTTTTGGTCAATAGCCTCTGTGATATCGCGTCTACAAAAACGCAGTGAAAATTACTCAAAATATATTTCCGGATTTTATGTAAAAATATGCATGGTGTCAATTCAGGGGCTGTAACGTGGACAGCGAATGTGCGAATTTCAATGTGTTTTTTCTACATTCGGTATCACACTTTTGTTTAGAAGTCACCAACTTCAAAATGGTACTTTTTCTCGACCTTTGAAATCGATACTTGATGTCCCAAAGAATCCGCAAAAATCGATTTTTTTCATAAATAAAATGATCTGCACGCAGTCTTCCTTCAAATTGATTGTTTTTATTTCTGACCGGTTTCGCAGGTCTCTGGCCCTTCTTCATCAAAGTGTGGAGTCTAAAATAGAATACATAAAACAAGTAGGTAGGTACATAAAAGGTGAACGATAACACACCGAATCACCGACATTGTATGAATGGTGAAGATAAAGTTTGTGTGAATGATAAGTGAATTGTTTTTAAATTATTCAGATGTCAGTAGGTATAACATTTGTGATGTTGTCATGGAAGAACGGAAAAAAGAACTTGTTGGAAATGTATGAAATAATAATAGAGCTAATAAAAATGGTACAAGGTGGGTGATGAATTAATGAAAGGATGGTTGAATGGAAAGAAAGAAGCTTATTTTAATCAAAGGCGTTGTAAAAATGTTTAAAAAAGAAATCTATACAATCTTTTAGGCAAGTTCGGACAGAATTATTAGTTGCTTTACAATTTCAAGAACCTCTATACTATCTAAAAGCCGTCCTTTTTTACAAACATGTAAAATTTCAAAATTAGTTCCAAGGACGAAGTTATGATTTTCTGAGATGATTTTGATGATTAGATGATTATGATTAATAATTCTTTCCAAAATTGCCTAAATGATTGTATAGATTTCCCTTTTAAACATTTTTACAACGCCTTTGATTCAAATAACTTTTTCTCTATCTAGTCAACCATCCTGCTTTCATTATTTATCACCCACCTTGTACCATTATTATTAGCTCTATTATTCCATACATTTCCATCAAGCTCTTTTGTCCGTTCTTCCACGACAACATCACAAATGTTATATTGACATCTGAAAAATTTAAAAACAATCATCAAATGCAAGTACAATATTCAGCAGTTAGTGTCCGGACTACCTTTTTTTTCTGAATAGGTCGTTTTAGTCTTTCAACCCATACAACTCAGAAACCATCACTATAGGATAAATATTCCGAAACATGTTATTTTTTCTGTATTCAATTCTTCATATTTTCCCTGGATGGTTTTGCTCTACCTAAGTGAAAAATGAGGCAAATAGTATGGTATGAAAAAAATCGATTCTTGGGGATTCTTCGAGACAGCAAGTATCGATTTCACAGGTCGAGGAAAAGTACCATTTTGAAGTTGGCGACTTCTTGACTTCTAGACAAAAGTGTGATACCGAATGTTGAATTAGCTTTTCCCGCATGTAAAACACATTGAAATTCGCACATTCGCTGTCCAGATTACAGCCCCTGAATTGACACCATGCATATTTTTACATAAAATCCAGAAATATATTTTGAGTAATTTTCACTGCGTTTTTGTAGACGCGATATCACAGAGGCTATTGACCAAAAAGTGATGAGTTTTGTACGATCTCTTGGGAATTTAACGGTGCTGTGTTCTGAAGAGATAATAGTTCACAAGCCATTCAGAAAAAAAGAAAATTTTCAAGGATGGCCCTTTTTTATTGGTCCTAAAAAAAACAAGCTTTTTGAGAATTTCAGTATGTTATTCCACGTTCAATTCTGCATCGATCCACCAAATTTCGTCAACTTCCGAATTTATTTCCGGTTAAAACCTATTTTGACTGGACTATTATAATATGTGAAGACGTACGTCGTAATTCAAGGGGTATATATTTATTTATATTGCAAATTTACCGACTACACTTTTACAATGTTTCGATCATCAGCCACAATAATAAGTCTGCAGATTTCCCGCCTCAATACACCATGGCCTTCGCGGGGGTGCGCGGATGGCAGGGGTACGCGAGGGCCTCAGCGCTGCAGTTGTCCGCTGCATGCAGTACATTACAATTCCGTCCCTAGCTCAGTTACTATTCAAGATAAATCAAATCTGAAAAAACCGCAAGAATCGCAATGGAATAGGTAACATGGTTTACAGAAGGAACTTTTTTGATTGAACTAGTGGTTACGGAGATAATCGAGTGGGAGTGGAATGAAAAATGTCATTCAACACGTTACTGAGATATTCAACGTTCTTTGCGCACGAGGCAGTCAAGTTTTACGTGTATTCTAATGGCAAAGTAAATGATCACCTTTTTATTCATGAATTATTTACGACAACTTACAGTTGACGGATTTGTTCCAAGCTGATATCAGCCAAAAGCTGACAAACTGTACAACATTTTTTAAAAAAACTGTTTTTTCACAAAACCGCCCCCATACCGCCCCCACACTGGACGATTTTTTGACGACAAGTGGATTCTTCATCCCCAAGCCATACTACACCATAAAAAATGCACCCCAGCTTTTTACCTTTCCGTGCACACGAACTTCTCAAATAAGCACATTTTGCTTCATATTTTCCTCTACTAACACCGGAACCGCAAGAAAAATGGAGAACTAGCACCGACAAGAAAAATATGGCTTGGGCGCGTGGGATGGTGAGATGCTTCCCATCGAAAACCCGAATCAAATCACATGATCACAATTCGGTAATCTCATTGGCTGACCGACTCGATGATTACCGATCGTAGCCGTGTAACAGAGCGTAACTTCAGTTGCAGTGATGGTAACATTTCTGTAGTGGTAATTTCTACCATTTGAACGTAGGACATAATACTATGGAGATATTTGACGGTGAATACTTCTACGAAGATGTAATTACCAACATATGTAGTGGTGGCTGCCACTGCACAGTTCAACTATTTTGAAGTAGTATTTCTCACAATTTGTAAAGCTGTCACTTAGTCTTAGAGCCGTTGTACGAACCGTTTTTGAAAGTATTGATAATCACTTGATAAGAACTGCTACATTTAGTGAATGGGAAGTTCAATATTTTTCTGAGTGTGTGAAGTACCTCAATATTCAAAATAATAATTAAAATTATCCATTTTTTCACTTCTTGACGCATTTCGGCAATCATAATAATTTTTTTAAATTTATTCAACTGGTTTTTTAGAAAAGAAAAATCAACACTTCAAAAAACCACTTGAAAAAAAATCAAAAATATTACAAGAGCCGAAGACATCAAGAAGTGAAAAACAGGACAATTTTAATACATTATTACAATCGAGTTGATTTTGATAAAACCCTCAACTATGGCCGCATTGAAAGACAAGAAGGCAAAGTGTTATGTTATTAATGACTATTTAATCGGAAACTATTTTTCACAAATGCCTACGGAAAATCCGAAAATCTATTTCGTGGTCTGAGTTTGGCCCACAGGTTTGGCCTATTGTACACCATGTTTTTAATTTAGTTTTTTCAACTTATTTAGTAGTTACAAGAATAACGTATAATAATTAATTACTAATTATGCAAAATTAAAAGTAGGTAGGTACAAAATAATAAAATACTTTCATAGAATTTGCAAACATTTTCGAGATAAACACCCATTAAGTCAAATATCACACATGTCATTCAAACACCTACTACTGGAATAGAGGTCCAATTGATGATAATGATAATGAACGTTCAGCTCTAGGAAATCATCACTAAAATGAGATGTGTTGCTTTTGACTATGTAACAAAAATTATGCTATGGTCGAATTAAAGGACGAGGATTCTGCTGCAGTGCCGTAATTGTCTTGTATTGTAGAAATCGAAGACGACAAGGTAAGGGCTCTGTTGCACTAGTTGTATTCAGTTGTGGAAGTCGAGGGCGACAGTTCAAGGGCTCCGCTGCAGTAGTGGTCCTAAATTGTGGAAATCAAAGCCGAATAATTACGCTTGAATCAGATTAGAAAATGATATACCTAGCTAAAAATATTTACATAAACCACAGCATCAGGTAACTTAATGTCATGTTTATCATTTGCATGGGAAATTTATGCTGTATTTTATTTATATTTACGCATATTTACTCTGGAATGTTAGCAGATAATGCCTAATGCGAAAGAAGAAAATACTCCGACTGCCGACTAGTTGCACTTTTGTATTCAAGCAAATTAACTTTACCTCTACTGGGGGGGGTGGAGCCCCGTAATCCAGTGACTCCTCCGTGCCCTGTAGTGACTGTTGCAGTTGCCCACTTTGACTTCGCTCCTGGCGGCTGACTTCCATGGAACCGGCTCTTCAGCAATCCGTGGAGGCTCGACTTCTACGACTCCAATCTAAAAATGAAATCAGATTGGGGTCATACTGACAGTATGAGCAAGTTTTGTTTTGCTGAATGTTGTTTCTATAATGACTTACCACTGGCTCATACGGAAAAAGTGTAGGAACGGCATTCCGGCCTATTCAGCCGCTGCCTGGTTCGTTGGTGAACTATGATGGCTCAAAATACAGCGGTCGGAGGAAAAGTAATTCCCATATTTTGGAACCATTGCCTTCGTCTAAATGTTAACAATACGTATCAGTAAGTGGGAAAAGTTAAAACAAAGAGATACCATCATGTTATGAGACCGAGTATGAGACATTGTGAAATGAAAATTTTTACTAACAGTAATGAAGGATTTTCTCTTGGGGTATATTTTTGGACACAAACAAGAAAAAATTCTAGGTATTTGCCGACGTTTCGATTCAATTGAAATCTTTTTCAAGGCTCAGGCTCAATTAAATCGAAACGTCGGCAAATACCTAGAATTTTTTCTTGTTTGTGTCCAAAAATATACCCCAAGAGAAAATCTTTCATTACTGAATCCAAATGGACAAGAATCAGAATCAAAATTTTCACTAACCTTGATTCATCCTGAGGGAAGTAAAAGAGGTGCGTATTTCTCTCTCTACGAATCATGCACAATCGCCACGGGATTTAAGCCATTTTACACCGAGAATTTCACAGTTCGTAAAGTTTTTCGCGGAGTTCCACAATCGACAAGTTGGATTCGAAGTTTTTATTTTGACAGGACTACTGAAATAACGAATCGTGCGCACGGATAAATCGGTAAATGTGGGCAAAGTAGATTCCTACTGAAATTCAGCGCCATCTGAGAAACAGTTCAAGCAACTTTTCAGGGGTAGGGGTATCGGATACTTTTTCCCGGCAAGTTGCGACCGCCCGATGTCGACTGAGCTTGCAGATAAACATGCAAAATACTGTTATGTCAACGAACGCTGAGAAACCGAGGAACAACAATTATTATTTGTATCTAATCGTTAATTTTCTTGTTTTTTCCTCTTCCTCATGTGCACTACTCATACCCTTGACAGACTAGAAAACTTAATAATCATTAAGCGTAAATTACGATATAAATCACTAGTGTGTCACGTCGTCATTTACTTATCGATTATTTGAAACGTCATTTAGGACCTAAATGATCAATTACTAGGAGTAGCCATCATCGCCGAATAGTCGCCGGTGGTCGTGCATTATCGCCGTGATTTTTGGATACTATTGGCCAGGGTTTCTGCAATGTAACCGTTTCTGCGGTATCTATCAAGTCTGTCATTTCAGTATGCCATTCAGAGTGTCAGACACGTATTTCTGTGATGGAGGAACTGGATTTTGTATCTTGCCTCTTGCAACAACATTTCTTGTACCAAATTATGAGATGATGTCCGTAGCGTGCACGTATGAGCACGTACGAAAAATCAGAAAACTCCCCGTTTTACATAAGAAATGATCTACCTGTTTGCGGAATTTGTATGACACTAACATTGCAAACGTGCAGCACTATATCGATTGGCAGCACTTTATTTTTGGGCAAAGCCGAATTTATTGATGAGGAGGTTTTCGTGAGTATTCGTGAGACAGGGAGGTATATAATGCCCGTAGCGTGCACGTAGGTATAAGCACATACGAAAAATTTGAAAATGTCCGGTTTACATAGAAAATGACCGCCTGTTAGCGAAAGTTGGATGATTCGAACATTGCGAACTTGTAGCCGGATATTGGTTGACGGCACTCTATTTTTGGCAAAGTCAAATTAATTGATGAGGGAATAGGTTTTTCCGTTAGCATCCGTGAGATAGGTACTTGTATAAGTGTGTACTCCCATGAATACTTATTATTATTCTTACTCCATACCAATCGCAAAAGCAGTTGAAGAATTGCAAAAAAGTTAGAATGACCATACAATGGATACGAACATAATGAACTTCAACATGCATCTGTCAGTTGCCTTGCCACTTGCTAGCCGCGCACATGAACCAGGGCCGCGCGAAATTAAAAGTTGGTTAGAATTTGGGAATATGCGATTTTGATCAGGTAATTGACTAAATCATCAATCTCTTATTCTTATCTTCACAAATAAACGTAGTATGGTGTGGTGTTACATTGCAAGCATTGATAAAATGATTAGTACTTTCTTGATTAAATGGAATCTAAGTTAAATACCACTCCACACCTCACCGGAAATATGGAATCATTAATAAAATCATCATAGATAATGAGGGCAATGATAGCCCAATACTTTGGACCATTCGACAATTTGACATTTCAGGGAAAAATTGATCGCCACGTTTATTTACGCGCTACGGCGCAAGCTCATCGGCTTACCACGATTTGTAGTGTGTCATCCCCAAATTCGCAATCGTCATTTAAAGTTAATGATCATCGAGTGAGATGATCATTAACTTGCGGTCTGTCTAGGATATTACACAAGTTTTGGATCGGGAAGATTCAGACGTTGAGCACTTGTCACTCGAACCTGCACTTGATATTGTCGAGTGAACAATCTATGAAGAGGCGCTATCTTAACCTTTTCATGTTGGCCGGTAGAAGACGCCATTTATACAATTTGGTGCAAGCAATTTTCATACCATCTTTGCAATCGTCAACGGATAATTTCAATTATTCCATAACGAGGGGTAGACCACCTTGGAAATCTGATGTACACTTCCATGGAAATCATTGGAAATCATTTGGAAATTCTTTGGAAATCGGTGTACAAGAATTCCATCAGTGGTTCACCCCGAGGTTCACCCCTTGTCCCATAATATCAAAGTACCAGGAGGATCTTGTTCTAATAACAGTTTGCTGGTTTGCTCTTTACTTTAGAAAAGTTCTTGAGGATGAAGTCACAGTGCTCTTCTTACCGTATGCGTCGCAGCTTACTATTGTAGGCGGAGAGAGGCGAAGAAAAGAAAAATCCCCGAGAAAATCAGAAGCGTCGTGGTATTGTCTTTATTTTCTCCAGCTGCAGGCCAAACAAAACTAAACTCGTCAATCGTGGTAACCGTATTTTATTTTGCCCCGCTCCCGGCCATCCTCGGCTCGGTCGGTCTCCGTGTAGCCGACCAGTGGCCCCGTTCGTGGAAGAGCTCCACAGCTGTGACTGCTATCTACAGGATACCCCATTAGCTGTGCCGTATACAGGGTGCGGCATCAGTTCCGCTGAGTAGCACCATAGTTACCGTAGACGATGATCACACTATGCACTTGTCAAAACCAATCGCAGCGTCAGAAGTGTCACCTGTTGTGACTCTTCAAGTTTTTCGCCAAAGGTCAATATCTTGGTCAATTTCCACTTTCTTTTTTGGAATTGACGGAACACAAATTAGAAATCATTAAAAAGCATGGCAGAAAGAAAAAACGGTTCAGGGTGTGAGAAATTGATTTTGACGAACGAAGAACTTGTCTGTACCAATCTCTTAGACGACTACCAAGACCAGAGCTGGGAGAAGTGGAAAGACAAATCGATACGAACAGCTTCTACCGTATATTGTGGCCAGGAATATTGGAGCTGAAAATATTTGCAACTGAGAAAAATCGACATGTCCGCTCTCATTGTAAGTAATGACAAACTTGATTGTTTTCTTGACAAGGCTACAACTGTCCTTATGATAAATATACTGCACAAGAACTCCTGCAGAGCTGAGTCTCTTTTTCCGGAATTTGAAAATTTCAAGTCTGATATTCATTGCTCGCCACCGTACGATTTCCTAGTGATTTGATCCGGCTCGAAAGACCATGTTTTGGTCAATATGGTGGGTGGTATATACTCAATTCACTTCCTTGAATACATAACATTCCACTGGACATTGGAATGGCTTCCTGATATATTGGCGTTGAATTGAATTGTTTTCAAGCAAAACAAGAAGGCCACTACAAAATACAAATATGAAATAAGCCTGGAGTGACGGAAGTTATCATATCAACATGCTACCAAACATCTTTTAAATGTTTTCCCGTGGGGAATATTAGGTCTACATTATTGATAGTCCGAGGTCTGAGCCCCAGGTTGTGTTACCTAATCTGATTGGTAGCTTGGGTGTTGGGTTGATAACATTCACATGTGTTATCGCCGCGCTCAGGAATTGGCTGAACTCCACGGAGAGGGCGGCAACCTCGATCCAGCTAGCTCTTCTTAGGACCGCGGTTACCGTCACGTCTGTGGTGGCTTCTCCAGGCTTCTTGATGTGGCGCGTGGAAAATTCTTTGCTTGGTTACTCTTTCATAATGAGATGGAGTGGGCGTATTGAAAAATACGAGCGTAGAGAGCGTAGATACGAGTAGAGTATATTTTATATCACTTGGATGCCCTCTTCCTCCTCCTCCTCCCGTCCGCCTCCCCCTTCCCCTCCTCCTCCTCCTCCTCCTCCTCCTCCTCCTCCTCCTCCTCCTCCTTCTCCTTCCTCCTCCTCCATTAGAGAACTAGAAAGCTGGCTCAAAGTTAGCGAACCCAAAATGACACTTATGTCCTCCTCGCAAGCACATTATAATAGATCGGTGGTATACGGAGTGTATTACACCCTACGTGAGCTTTTCAATACTAGGTGTTGTGTTTTCGTTGGGGCACTCTGTACTCATGCTACATTGAAACGCCGACAATGAAAAACTTTCCAGAATAATAAACTTGTATTTGAGGTCCCAAATGTTACCTATGATTGTGAAAACTTATTCTCCTTTGTTTTTCTCCAGTTCAGATTTAGATGTGATGATTTTATGTTCTTCTTTGAGGGATTATAGGAGACAATGAAACGAACTTAGATTGAGTGTTGCGTTGTTGAGCAAGGAAATGAAATGGTTACCTGTGATTGCAAAGGTATAGGTTCCGCATTATATATACTTGACGAAAAATGTTCATTTCGCTGAGTTAGGCAGATACAAACGTCATTGCCAGTTTTGATAATTTTATTACGTACGTAGTAGATAACAGAGTAGTCTAGACTCTAGAGAGTTCCATTCGGGTTGCCTGAATCAGACGGCACTGAAACAGTTTGAAAATGCATTTTACCTTCGGATTTCTTGTTGTAAAACGGTATATCATGATAAATTGTGAAAGTGCTATGCTATATTCCACAAAAATGCCAGTAGTATAATAATACCATACGATTAACAAAATTCGGAATTGAGGTAGGCTGTGCCCTGGCCGAAAGCAGCTTGACATCCTGAAATTTGACCAGGTCACAGCCCTTCCCCAATTCCGAATTTTGTTGATCGCATCTCGGATTGCATGATATCTATATCGTTTCCATTGCCTTTGCCTTTAGCCACGTCAGACCAAATAATCGATTATTGTGCCCCAAAAAGTTTGAAATTTGTTAATTAGCATGCAGCTCTATTTTTGAAGTGAGTTGTGACTGTCTACTTATATCAGTCCTGAATGGGCCCTTTCGGCTTTTCTCAGGGGGTTCCAGTAAAACTCTTACTTGGCGTTGGTGGTGATCCGCTTGAGGGCTGTGGTACGAGTAAGTTTGCCACCAGCAGTACCAGCACCAGCTTGTACCATCTCTATCGAAAGTTACCACCATGACCACCAGCAGCTCCTAATGCATTAGGTACGGCTTCAGCTGTCGCCCCACCAGAACCTCCAATACTGAGCCGTCCCCTAGCACCAGCACCACCGCTGGTTCCTACGTCCGTTTGAGCTCCAACGTCACCTACTTTCACTTCGACTCCTCCAGATCCACCCGCTTCTGGGTCACCGGCATTGGCGCTAATCTGTTGTGAACAAAAAGGATCTCACTTCACTTTCACTCCAAGAATATTCAAAAATTCAGGAAACTACTCAAAAGTCACTTCAAAATACTATTATGTAGATGTTAAAAACGTGTTTCTATGATGCAATCACAAGTCACGACCATTTGATGAGAAATACACTGGCGAACAAAATTAACGCTATCAGGGATCCGACTGTACCGGATGGGCCATAAAAAACCGTGCTCAGAATTCTCCCTTCTAAAATTTTTATTCTATCACCGATTTCATCAAACTTTTCAGCATTGGATAGCCAATTGAATAGGCTATCATTTCCGTATTTTAAAATGGCCGACATATTAAATTTAAGATGGCAGAAACGATTGAAGATAGGCCTTCTTTGTTCGCGTTGCTTTTTATTGAAAGCTACCAAAAATTCAAAACCAATTATGTATCATGAAGCATCAGACCTTTTTTGTCAATTCAAGACCACAACCAATAAAATTGCGTCATCTGCTGAGGAGCTATTGCGAGTTGAAGCTGAGCCTACTTTCGGTTTTCTTCATTTCCGCAGAATTGACCCAAATTTAGGTGTCCTACCCGCCAATCCGCCATAATGCTTATTTCTCAACCGATTTCCTCAAATTTGGTATCAATGGCTAAGCAATTGAAATTAGAATTCCTTTTGTCCTCATTGCTTTTCAATAAAAATGAGCAGAAAGTCAAAGCCAATAATTATTATGAAGGAATAGACCGAGGAATAGACCTTTCTCGACAATTCAAGACCGCAACCAATCAAATCAAGTCCTCTGCTAAAGAGCTACGGCCAGTTCAGGCAAAGCCTACTTTCCGCTTTTCTATTCCAACAAGGACAAATAAGGCCCATTTTCAATAGTTTTTGCCATCTTTTCAAACTGAACCATTTTTCTTTTTTTTTGCAAATTGGAATAGATTGTGAAATTTTGGTTCCAGCAATACGCACTTTATACTTTTTGGGCTGATAGTTTCTTGATAAAAAAATTTTTATTTTTGGAAAATCAATTCTCATTTTCATAAAATTTGATTCAGGACTCCTTTTATTGGATCAAATGCTCAAACTGCCTCCCGTTAGTTTCTTGGCAGTACGCAAGCCTGTCTGAAGATTTTCGGATAACATTTTGGATAACTTCAACCTCGACTTCAACACTGATGAAGGGACATTCCTCAAGAACTTGATCTTTCAAGTGCTCCAAATTTTGTGGTCTGTTGATTAGGCCATCAGGCGGTATCTCGGTAAAATCACTACACTCTGGAAGAAATTCCGACCAAAGTTTTTTATGGTGTCAAACTCTTTGTTAGGTCGGTAGGTGTCCACCACTGAGTTTCCGCCAGAAAACGAGCTATTCTGATTTCTTGGATTATTTCAACAATAAAATGTTCACAAAAAAAGATTATATTTTCCGGAATATCTCTGGGAATAATAAATGATATTTTCGAAATCGGTTTGCTGAACCTTCATTGGCGTAAAATGGCGAATACGTATGGTAGCTTTCATAACTGTACCTCTTTCGGTTCATGATTTAACATTTTTTATGTCTTCATCACATTTTACCCCCCTCCCGCTGCACATTCGTGGGTCTCAGATGTTAGTCATCGCGATCCTAGTTCAGCATGATCTAAGGAACAATTTTTGCACAAACCGCTGTACTTCAGTTCCAACTTGCACACGGAATACCATAAAAAAACCTCCTATATTGGAAATGTTCAAAACAAAAAAATAAATAAATGCATGCATTCAGTGCAACATAAGCAAACAAATGCTAACTCACCACCAGAGCTGCCAAAACTGCACAGAAAAATACTACTAGTCCGTTCATTCTGAAAACTTTGATCTCCTCTGATACCGAGTCTGATACTGATACCATGTCCGACGCTTTTATACGAAACCAGAAGCGTTGATAATCCTTGGGACCGGAACTAAGTTCTTTGGGTAAGTACAGGTACCTGCCTACTAACTATTGTCACCACGTAATTATCGTTTATGATGATTAAATTGAACCACTTTTACGTTTTTTTCTTATTTCTGATGCTAATATACCTACTAATTATGAAGTATTCAACTTTAAGCATGCTCTTGTACGGTGTGTCCAGAATGTCGCGCTGCTTTTAAAAAAATCGGTAAGAGTTACGAAATTAGCTTATTACCTACCGCCACACCTCTTGAAGTTGAGACCAGTCATTTTCACACGAGCATAGCAGCTGGGATAGAGCCACCATATTTCTACCCGAATGGTGGTTTCCAAATCATGCAGTGCAGCAGATGCTGTGGTGAGTATTTTTTCTCCAAGGTAACCCCACAAGATGAAGTCCACTGGGGTTAGAACAGGTCTCAGCTCAAAGGAAGTTTCCTGGAAAGCGGGATGGCTTCAGTTGATTTTTAGTCGAAATTGTATCGGAAAATTCCAAGCCCTTACGAAGTTACCGTAAATTTTGTGGGCTGATTATGACGTCATACTGCGCACCGGAAAGGACAGGTCGGCAGGCCAAGTCACCACGCCAACAATTACTAGACCTTTATAAAATGAAACAAGTTTGCCAAACGGTAGACGCAGGTCATTTGACTTTAATTTCAAAGTACGGTGAACCAAATTTCGGTAGACATTTTTAAAAACATAATCAAAGTGCGACTTTATCTGTCAATTAAATAAAGCGGCAACATGACGAAATCGCGAAGTCGCACTTCAATTATGTTTTTAAAACTGTCTACTGAAATTTGGTTCACCGTACTTTGAAATTGAAGTCAAATGACCTGCGTCTACCGTTTGGTAAACTTGTTTTATTCTATAAAGGTCTAGTAATTGTTGGCGTGGTGCCTTGTCCTGCCGACCTGTCCTTTCTGGTGCGCAGTATGACGTCATAATCAGCCCACAAAATTTACGGTAACTTCGTGAGGGCTTGGAATTTTCCGATAAAATTTTGCTTAAAATGCAACTAAAGCCATCCCGCAGCTATATAGATTTTAAAATTGACACAAAATTTTACCTACAGTTCTCCTTTAAATAAGGATTTTTTCGGGAAAATTCAACAGGACAATTTCTCACCCCCTTTCCGATTTTTTTAAAAGCGGCGCGACATTATGGACACCTGTACCTACTTGCGTCCTAATTTGTGTTCACGGCGCGTGAATCGAGACTATGGGGATTTTATCACCTGAAAATAATAGTTGATGTTATTAAATAATCATCAAGCGGCACATGAAAATTTTTCATTTCCTCTGTTGTCTGGTAAATACTCACCTGTGTGCTCATCCAGATAAAAAAGCGGAAAGTTATTCTGGCTCTGATAATAAGAATTTCGATAATAATTTTCATAAAAATTTGGTAAGTAGATATGCCCATGATGTTTTGTACCATGCTCATGAGTTCAAGGATATATAGTCGGGATTGCAAATAGTTGGGACTGACTCATACTTGAGCATGTGGAAGTGTGGAGCGTTGCGGCGAGGTACGTGTTGTGTAAAGGGGACGGAAAATCATAGGCGGGTTAAATGTGATGATGTGAAAAAGGGGAAAAAATGTAGAAAGCAGAAATATTATAATATACACCAAGGTAGAGAAGTAGGCTATTATTGCTGAGGCACCGAGATCAAATCCCGAGCCCGAGCTTAATGTAGAATTCCATAACAATTGTGCAAAAAGGGCTAAAAGCAATTTTATTTCTTTAAGTTGTTATTTGGACCCTAAAGAGTATTTCTAGATAGAGACCCCAACCGGTTAGACCTTATTTGGCTCCCCAATACAAGGCGGCGCCAACTTTGTCCAATATCTGATCCATTTTTGTACACCAGTTTTATGATAATTGACGTATTATAGCTGTTGAAATGTCGATTCCCACGTTTTTGAGGACGAGGAATTCAAATATGATTGTCCTGAAGCTTTTAAAGTGATCAGTGAGAGTGAGCTTTTAGATTGTCACTGGTACATTATTGGTTTAAGAAGATTAAAAAAGCTGCCTGACAATCTTCAATAATAATTCAGATTGAAAGTCTAATGAGTGATCTAGGGTCATAATCTGACGTTCTACAACTGATTAGTTCATCAAAAATACGTGCTCGAGTTTTTCTCTTCGCGAGTTCAAAATCCAAGAAGTTTTCCAAATAGTCACTCATTGTTTTTGAGTCAACTCAACTAACACAATGCGACCTTTGGCAATATTGCAAAAGGCGAGGGGTTGACCACCTAGTAAATGTGGTGTACAAGTTCGAGTAAATGTTGGTAAATGTTTGGTAATTGTTGGTGAATGTTTGGTAAATGTGGTGAATATTTGGTAAATGTTTGTAAGTGTGGTAAATGTCTGGTGAATTTTAGTGAATAACAGTCAATTTTAGTGAATGTTTAGCGGATTTTATGAATGCTTGGTAAATTGTGATGAATATTTGTAAGTGTTTGGTCAATGTTGTAGTTTTTTAGTTATTCCAAGATAATTTTCAGCGCATTTTTGTAAGAAAATGACGCTCATATGGCCGGTTTGTCTGTCTGTCTGTCTGTCCGTCCGTGTAGAAATTGAGAAGTTGACTCCTCCTCGGGGAATGAAGTTAGAGCCTTGGAATTTTTTTTTAATGATAGCTGATGTCCCCAAGGGCCAAGGGTGGCCAATGGGCATTATTTTTTCAACTATATATAGTTATCAATATTATAATCAAAAAACAAAGATTTACTGTGCACTTTTAAGAAGTTGTACTCCTCGAGAAATGAACCTAGAGCCCTGCAGCCCTGGAACTTCTTCCTATGGATAGCTTAGGTTCTCAAGGGTGGCCAGTGGGCAGATTGGGTTTCATGGTGGCGCCGCCATCTTGGCCGCCATATTGAAATTTCTCATCAGTGGAACAATTTCTATGAAACTTGGAACTTATCCTTGTCATGTGTGATCATTCATATTTTCAAGCTAAATTTCATGATTCCGCCGGCATCTTCGCCGCCATATTGAAATCTCTTATTGGTGGAACGATTGTCATGAAACTTGGAACTTATTCTTGTCTCGTATGAACATTCTTATTTTTGAACTGAATTTTATAATTCCACCGCCATCTTGGTCGCCATATTGAAATCTCTTATTAGGTAGTGGAACGATTGACATCAAACTTGGAACTTATTCTTGTCTTGTATAAAAAATTTAATTTTTGAGCTGATTTTCATGATTCCGCCGCCATCTTGGCCGCCATATTGGAATTTCTTATTAGTGGAACGATATTCATGGAACTTAGAATTTACCCTTGTTACGTGTGATCATTTTTATTTTCAAGCTGAATTTCATTATTCCGCCGCTATCTTAGCCGCCATATTGGAATTTCTTATTAGTGGACCGATTGTCATGAAACTTAGAACTCATTCTTGTTTCGTATGAGCATTCTTATTTTTAAACTAAATTTCATAATCCCGCCGCCATCTTGGCCGCCATATTGGAATCTCTTATTAGTGGAAAGATTTTCATGGAACTTAGAACTTACCCTTGTAACGTGTGATCATTCTCATTTTTAAGCTAAATTTCATTTCCGCCGCCATCTTGGCCGATGGCGTTGTGCAAAGGTACTTTGTGATTGCAAAGGTATAGGTTCCGCATTATATATACTGTGGCAATTGCTAATATAATTAAGTAGGTTACTAATAGTTTCCGGGCAAATGTGAATTCAACTTAGCGAGATAAGGCCGAGAGTGGCTTGAAAGAAACCCAACGCTGAATCGAGTTATATGAGCCAGGCTGTTAAAAAAAAAACGGAGAGCTATAGAAAAACCCGGCAGAGTCCTTGGGTGATAAAGAAATTGCTTAGTTTTGGCCGTGAGACGGAATAACTCAAATATGGACAAAGAAATGTTTATCTAAAAGTTTCGAAAATTCGGGGAACGGTGTAGTTAACGCCCGGATGCGACGGCATAAAACGCCCGCTGGTTTATGATATACTGAAAGGCCGCATAAAAGGGCCGAAAAGGGCCGTCGCCATGTGGCCAGCACCTTGCCGAGTCGAGAATTTCGCTTACAAGAAAATTAAACGCGGTTAATTACCAGTTTCCAAATTGAAAACTCGTAGATGTGATTGTATGGTGGAAAGAGTAAGTTTACAGATTAGGGTGCGAAATGAGAGTCAAGTAGACACCAAACAAGAAAGGGTTTCATTCAAGCGATTCTGCCCAGTCCGGCCAGGTTGGATTACACTATTAGGGTAATTTCTTTATGTTTAGACATAAGCCCGGAAGTTATAAACGTAAGCTAAAATATCTTGATATGTCAGCAGTCAGATGGGGGTGTGGAGGTAGCGATAAGATTGTAATTATCCAAATTGGTGTGGAAAATGAGACGACTGGTGCCATCTGACGGTGAATGCTATAAGGAGTGCGGCCATAAGGGCGATATTTGCAAGATCGAACGTGGTCGACAGAATCCAATACGCGATCGATATCAGGGGGTGGAAGGTTTGTGATTTGACGAGACTAGGGTTGGTCAAACCGCATTGGTCAATGGAGAGGAGTTTCGGAAGTGGGAAGGAGAGAAAGGGTTGACCCGGGGGTAGCTGAGAGACTGAGGAGAGTCTCTCGAGGCTTTTTTTGCTTGAGCTCTCATCGTGACAAGTTGCATTGAAAAACGTGAATCCAAGTCCTCTGGGGATTGAAGATTTTGTTCTGTCAAGGCAGTTTTGATAAGTACAAGCGTGAAGCTAAAATTTCCTAATTTACTCACTGAGTTAAATAACAGATCTCAGATCGTTGTTTGTATTTAAAGGATTCAAATTCCAAGTCAATTCAACAAATTAAAGTCAGTTCGGTGGTCGGAAATTTCCACAAAATTCAAAAAGGGGGTTTGAGTGAAAATTTCGTGTGTTCAGGTTGCTAAACCAAATCAGGTTTAAGTCGCGTGGTGTGTTGGGTGTAAATTCAATCAGAAAGAGGTGATATTGTGTGTGTGTTGGAGACAGCACAACCGGCAGCCAGCTTCAAGTCGAAGTTCTGAACATCGGGGCCAAGGACTAGGAAACTTGCTGCTACGCCGATCGTCAATCAAAGGTTGGTCTCGTTTTCTGCACTAATTGAGGTTAAAATATTATTAATTACCGGCCGTGGAAACCAATGCTGCTAAAAAATTAAATAAGGATTGGAAGTCCACAGAAAATTGTAGCTAAGTGTAATTCGAGGGTACCGGCCGAGAAATTCGGTATTGCCTTCCCGCCAATGGCTCAGCCGGCTCACTGCCCCGAACACGTGAAAGTTCATCAAATGAATTAAATGCACCCGATTGGCCACTAGGTGAGTGCCATCATTGTTCCATCTTGCAACAACAAAAATTACTTCCGTCACAGGCTAAAGAATCGGCCGGACACCATCGGCAAGGCGAATCTCCAAGCCTCATCATGCGAATGAAATTTCAAGCCTTTTTTTCTTTCTCTCGATCAAGCAGACGACCGCAATGGCAAAGAAAATTTACAGTTCAAGTCCACCAAAAGGGCGGCTGCAAATTGCCCACCTTTAAAGACATCACCTATAAACACCGCCAAAATGCGAAAGTCTCGCGCGAGATTCGATAAACGAAGGGTTGTGATCAAAAAGGGTTCAACATAACTCCGTGGGGGCGCGTCGCGAGAATCCGTTGGGTCATCGAAGACTTGAGCTGAGGCGCGACGCCCGAAGAGACCAATAGCGAGAGCGTCGTAATTACTTCCCTCCAAATATCTGTTGAAAAATTCTGTCCAAGGATTGTTATTTTCTGCCACCGGCAACTTCAGCCACGTCGAAATAAAATTATTCAAAGAAAGCCACCGTGATTCTCTTAGCAGTATCGAGGTTTCAGGTGAACTCGAGCCGTCTTGTGGTGAAAAACCATACCTGCACTTTCCTTCGGCGCCGTTAGCTAGGTGTAGTGTAGGAGACATTTACTGTTGTTTTTGAGAGCCATTAAAATGGTATTTGAAGTGTGAATCCGGCAGTCATAATGCCGTTAGATGATGAAGTTATTGATATGGGAAAATATCCCATATCTCATTGTTTGAAGGCATACGATCAAAGCCGAAGCTGTCGTACAAAGCCAACGAGTGAAAAATTATAATCAAAATTTGACGATTATCAAAGTCAATTCAAAGCACGGCAAATTGTTGGTTTCCAGGACAGGTGTTTGATAAGGCGTAGGTGATTTGTAAGCCCGCGTCAAGCGACAGAGTTGTGTGATAAAATTAGTGTGATTACGGACATGGAATTCAGTGTTTATTGTTGTTACTCTGGGCGTCATATTTTGTAAAACGTCGCTACGTTCCGTTTTTCGAGCAGTCAAGTGTTTCAATTGGCGGTGCGGTTTAGGTAGAGTTTCTTCCCCTTTTGTTTAGTTCAGATTTGAATTGTTGTTGAATTTGGATAGGGTTTTCTTTCAGGTATCATGGCAACGTCCTCCGTGTTATTTCAATAAGTTAGGTCGTTTACCATAGGGATTTAATCTGCGGGTAGGCAGAGCTGTACCAACTGTAGCAAGTCCCTGAAATCACAGCACAAGACCATCCTGGTGGGTTTTCCGTGGTTTCCCCACCAGGTCAATAGGCGAATGCCATGGTTACATTTTCCACGAGGAGGTCAGTATGACTCCGATTACGCTAATTAATTAGAGGATTGTGATTTGATTTAAAATAGGATATTTAAAGAAATCTCCCACTGACTAGGGTAGGATTAAGGACCTGTGTATCAATTGTCTTCTCTCTGTTATGACTTTGTTGTTGTAATAAACAGGATTGTGGTTGACTTTCGTGTTATGTCTCTCTGTTTAGTACATGTTCTCTTGTGTCACTTATCAATGAAAGAACCAGCGGTTATGAATTAATTTGACAACGTAGTGGAAAGTGAAATGGGACTCTATCAGCGGAGCTTCTCGTACTGTCACTTTCTTTGACAGAGCCAGTGAAAGGGTTAGTGAAAGGAAAGGGGTGGCTCTATTAGCGGAGTCCACCTCAGTGTTTGTGAATCTACTGTAAGATGCCAGACAGCAGTTAAGTATGTTTTATACTTTTGTTAGACGATCACGCCGGAATGTCAACTGAAGGGTTAGGAAAAAGGGTTGTACCGTTACAATACATAACGAAAAATGTTCATTTCGCTGAGTTAGGTAGATACAAACGTCATTGCCAGTTTTGATAATTTTATCACGTACGTAGTAGATAACAGAGTAGTCTAGACTCTACAGAGTTCCATTTGGGACGCCTGAACCAGACGGCACTGAAACAGTTTGAAAATGCATTTTACCTTCGAACTTCTTGTTGTAAAATGGTATATCATGATAAATTTTGAAAGTGCTATGCTTTGTTCCACAAAAATGTCAGTAGTATATAATATCATTCTATATCGTTTTCTTTGCCTTTGCTTTTGGTCACGCCAGACCAAATAATTGATTATTGTGCCCCAAAAACTTTGAAATTTGTAAATTAGCATGCAGCTCTATTTTTGAATTGAGTAGTAATTGTCCGCTAATATTAGTCCTGAATGGGCCTTTCCGGCCTTCCTCAGGGGGCTTGAGTAAAACTCTCACTTGGCATTGATGGTGATCCGCTTGAGGGCTGCGGTACGAGTAAGTTTGCCACCAGCACCAGCACCAGCCTGTACCATCTCTACCGAGAGCCACCATCAGCATGATATCGTGCATCAGCTCCCTCACCAGCTGTCGAAACACCTCCAATACTAAGCGATCCACTGGTACCACCGCTGGATCCTTCGTTCGTTTGAGCTCCAACGTCACCTTCTACTGTTCCGTCAACTCCTCCAAATCCATCCGCTTCTGAGTCATCGGCATTGGCGCTAATCTGTTGTGCACAAAAAGAATCTCACTTCACTTTTACTTTAAAAATATTCAAAAATTCAGGTGAAACCACTTAAAAGTGACTTCTGAGTACCCTTATGTAGATGTTAAAAAAGTGTTTTTATGATCTAATCACGAGTTACGACCATTTGATAAGAAATACACTAGCGAACAAAACTCAACATCTTCAACAAGTGAGTATGCCTTCACGTGCGTGAGTCTCAGTAGCGCATTTTCTCAAAGAGGCATATTGTGAACGTAAAGAAATATGGTTGAAGGAGAAACACCATTCCTTGCCCACTTTCTTCAATCGAAACTCATTGTGGTATTTTGTTATCAGAATGGGGTACTTGCCAATGATATAGATTTGAATGAAAATTCTTTCATTCATCAATATTTTTTTGTTTGAGGGCGGGAGCTGGTAGCGGCGACTAATCAACAGTAGTCTATTCTTTCCCATTTTTAGTCGGCTATCCATATAGCGAAAGAATTAGATCGCTATGTCTTCGGGTTAATGTTTTCCATTTATCTCTTACTTTGAGGGCAGCGTGTGGGGGTGGCAGCATTCGGCAAAGTAACTGTTGCACCGAGGGGTTAACCACCTGGTAAATGTGGTGTACAAGGGTCGGTAAATGTGGTAAATGTCTAGTAAATGTGTAAATGTCTGGTAAATGTGGTAAATGTGTGGTAAATGTCTGTAAATGTGGTAAATGTCTGGTAAATGTGGTAAATGTCTGGTAAATGTGGTAAATGTATGGTAAATGTGTAAATGTCTGGTAAATGTGTAAATGTCTGGTAAATGTGTAAATGTCTGGTAAATGTGTAAATGTCTGGTAAATGTGTAAATGTCTGGTAAATGTGTAAATGTCTGGTAAATGTGGTAGATGTCTGGTAAATGTCTGGTAAATGTGGTAAATGTCTGGTATATGTCTGGTAAATGTGGTAATAAAAAGTAATGGAAAATGCTACTCTCCAGCGCCAAACACAAAATTTGCGTCCATATAAAAACCAATACAGGGTGATTTTATTAAAAGTTTTCACCTCCGATATTTTCCCGCACAAATTTTTCCTGCCAAAACTCATAAGTTCTGTTTTTGAGGGGACATCTAACCAGCATATTTTTAATCTTGCTGTTTCACCTCACTATATAGGCAGGGGCTGGTCTTTTTAAAATCTTCAATGGGACTAGGGGTCTCCAACCTGTGGCATTTGAGGGGTGATCACTAATAACATAGGTAAACAAATTGTCAACAACCAATTAGCGCGTTTCTCAGTAATCCATTTGAAACAAGGTAGATAGTAGTAGACCCTCAAGTAGCACATTTCTGGCGCGGCTTTTTTATTAAACACACCGCAAGTAGCAAGTTTTTTGCAATTCCTGCAGGAAGTTCTCTGTTTCCATAACAACAATGTGGCAATGCCATTTGGAATAATTATACCACCTGCAAATGTCAATTTCAACAATTCATAAACTCCAATATATTGACAATTTTCTTCACACATTTGTTGGCAACTGCCGCATGAGGGTGCTGAAACGGGCGGGATATTCAAAATGTGCAGAGCGGCCATACTGTAAAAAATAACATTACATAAACGCTCTGTTATGCAAAATTCCTGTCGGCCATTGGCTGTTGCCTAGGGAATAGCAACGTAACAGAGCCATTATGGAATTTTTTTTTTCAAAGAATCGTACCATAAGTTGGTACCGGGTGTTTATAAATTTCTGTGATCGCATCGCCTTTGGAATCCGCTTTCATTCACTACAATAATTGCGCCTGTTACTGCGTTTTTCGGCCTGACCCATGCCTGCCGCGATCACAGATTCTTATAAACACCCCGTATAAGTAGTAGTAGGTAGGAGAGATGTGCCTGAGTTGGCATACATTTTGTGCTCAGGCTTCTATTTTTTTCTTAACGCTTAGAAAACAATTCTATTTGCATTGAATTGGAGCCTAATATTTTGTATTAGGAATTTCGGGGCCTATGTAGGGCTCTTTTAATTTTTTGTTTTTATTTCCTATCAAATACTCATAATATGCCAACACCGAGGCCAACACCATCTTGTCCTGACTTTGTGCAGGTGAGTTGACATTCATCATGTTTTCGTCTTTAGCAACGACTACTTTACTACTTCACTTTACTATTTCACTGAGTGTACTTTATTGAAGAATAATAGAATGTCATACAAAAATCTCATTCAAGTTGAAAAATAATCCAAAAAGGAGAATGTGTGATAAAATTTCCAAACTTCATTGAAAAAAAAAAAAAGTTCACAATACACAATTTTGCGCAACCGCTTAGCGCATGCGTTAAATAACGAGGTGATTCATTCTGGGTCTTCCGTATGTTACGCTGTAAAATATATGATTCTCAAACTAACCTCAATGGACTATGCGTTGTTTTCAAGTAGAAGTGATTACATAGAAAAATCAAAGTAAGCCTCGCAACCTATTCATGAAAGCACATTATATGTGAGGGATCATTCCCAAATGCCCCAAATTACGGAATAAAAAAAAATGGAACACTTCAACCATAACATTCAAATTTACCGCGAAGTTGTATGGGGATATTTTATCTAATCAGTGCTGCACCTGCTGCACTGTATTGATGACAGCATGAGTCTTTTTCGAGCTAATGGCCGCATTCGTAAGTCACAACAGTTGTGGAGCACTTCCACGCGATTCGTCGAAATTTTAATTTTGACCAATGGCGTTGAAGTGCTCCACAACTGTTGTGACTTACGAACACGGCCAATAACTTTTTATAACCGGTTAGTTATTAGCGGACAGATACCTACTGTCATTTTTTTGACATATGAAATTTCTCGCTAAAACGTTGCGGTTATAACTTTGGTCCTTTGGTTATCAGCATTTGGCGGGAAAACAGTGAATTTAATTGACGGAGAAAATTCTGCAGTACTTTGGCGGTACCGGCAAGGGAATAGAAATTTAATTTCCTGAAAACTTTTTGTTTTTATCTGGAATATTGGTATCCTGATGTAAAACCTCTAATAAATCTAAGGTACGGCTAAAAAACAATTTAAAAACTCCAACTTTAAAGGGTATTATCTTGGTAAAAAAGCTACAATTTGAAAACGGCGTGAATGGCACTTTCACGCAAAGAGAATCCCCCCTTGAAGTTGGTAACACCAGCTTGGAAACATCCTGTAGAATCCGTTCAAAACTTGAACCATAAGATAAAAAGTTGTAGTAAATCAGTCTTCTCCACTTGTTTTTTATATCATTTACTCGAGTTTCGGCTAATTAAATATATAAAGCCATTTTCAAAAATAATGTGACATAGCATAGAACTTTATGTCTAAGTAATGATGTAACAATGAAGAATAGACGTAACAGGTAAAACAACAAAAGAAAATGAAGGAGAGGATTATAAAATTGGGAGTAGAGCTGGTATAATGTAGATGTTGTCAAAATCGGTTTGTTCGTTGAGGAGGCTATCTGGGTCAAGATTGTATTGTTTTTTTATTTGTAAAATTTCAGAAAATTCAATTAGGTGTCTGTTGTCAAGTTTTTGGATTGGTTTCAAACAATTAAAAGCAAAATCATGGCCTTCGGCAACTACATGTCTTGTAAAGTTTGATTTTATATCGAACGCAGGTAGTTCCCTGCGGTGCTCATTTAGTCTAATTTTGAAAGATCTTATTGTGCGACCTATGTATATTTTGCCGCAGGAACAAGTTAATTTGTAGACTCCACTAGAATTTAGAGGATCAATGGGGTCTTTGGTTTTTACTAAATGGGAGCTTAAAGTGAAAGGTGTTTTGAAACTAATATTGATGTTAAATTGTTTAAAGAAGCGTGAAATTGAAGTGGAGATATTGCCAAAATAAGATAAAGAAAAATAATTCTTTTGAGTTTTTTCTTGAGTCAAGCTGAAATTGTTTTTTATTTGATGTTTTAAGAGCTTTTTCTTGTAAAAAGATTCGAAGACTGCTTGGGGAAATGCATTGTTGGATGCAATTTGTCCAAAAAAATTGGATATAAAAAACAAGTGGAGAAGACTGATTTACTACAACTTTATATTATACAACTCCATTTTGAGCACTATGGATCCCTTTATCAATTTTGAACCATAAGGGTTAACCGTAGGAGGCCATCGGACTTATGGCCTGATGTTCTTGTGGGTCCATCGCAGAGGAGTCCATCGTCTTCGATTCTTCTTCCCTCATCGCAAAGTCAAGTTTTTGGGTTTTTTAAGTACGTCTGACGTTTGGAAAATCTGGACCGCTGCTTTTTTTCAAATTCAAATCTGTTGCCGCCACAATTTGTTCCCCCACCATAACAATAACCAGCCCCATGGCCAGGTTATGGAATGTATAGGTCGCGGTAACATAACCGTCACCTTGGCACCCGCTATGGCAACGTTGCAAGTATGCCTGACGTGGCAACTGCGCAATGCGCATCCCTTTCGACGTTGAATTGACATAAACCGCTCGCGCAAGCGCAGACAGGGTGCCAGGGTACCGCTGTAGAGATTCGTTTATTTTCAACATTGCTCAGACAAATCTTAAGTTTAGCACAATTATTTTTTTGATAAAGTGGCAATTGTTCAATAAATCATTAATATAATTTATTACAACTAAAGAAAATGGTATTCACAAGTACTAGTGAGAATAACATTATACCATATACCAATCTTTAGCACGCCATTTTTGCTCCCGCGAGCTATAACTGATGATGATATCAAAATGGCGGCACTTCCTTTACCGCTTATAACCAATTCTCGCTCAAACGTCAAATTCTAAAACCAAGTGTAACCGGTCATAAAAAGTTATTCGCTCGGAAAAGACTTTTTCGACCGGCGAATATCCATTTTGATTCGGAAGACTTCACAACTTGCTGATAAAACTAAACAGACAACAGAACGTCAACGTCAAACACAGAAGACAATTTCACTGTCGAATTTTGAACATGCGCGGTGATAACTTCTCACTGTTTTCTTAGTTCGCATGACATCTTCTGTGCCGGAGCGCCACTTCCGCGCAATATTGTGTATTGAATGAAACACATTTTCTTGTTGGCATTTCTGGTTAGAGCTCTACCTGTTATGGGCAGATATCACAAATGAAATTTTTTGACGCTCTGGAGAAGCCAGTACACTCTGCATAGTATGCCATCTTGCCCGAGCCCCTGGTTTGCCAACTAGCCCTAAAATGCACTGTGTTAAGTTTATATTTCCCGCTCATCTATTTCTTTGGCCAACACTTGAAGGTTATGATAAGAGCACGAGCTCATAATACCAGAAATCATACATCAATTTGTTGAATTGATCCAGAGGGGCATTTTGAAGATAAAGACTATAACATTTACTTACCAGAAAAACTTTGAAGCCTAAATTTTCTTGTTTTGTAAATAACGTAGGTACTCTTCCGTCAAGTGACGTTGCGATTGACATGGTAGCATTGACAAGCAGTTGTATCAACATTGCAGCAGAGCGTAGCGCAATATTTCAAATAGTTTCCCGGGAAAAAGGCCCTATGCCTACTCAGACAGTATGCCAACTCAGGCACATCTCCCCTACTATAAATAAATATAGGCTTTAGCAAAAAAGCGCCATTCAAATTGGCAGTGGCGTACCTTCAGGCTTGCGTGGGTAGGTATCTCTCCTCTATGGGGAGGGCAGGGAGGGCGTCGCTCTTCGGCGCCGATCAAGGGGAATATCAATTAATAAAGAAATTGCTTTTTTTTCGGAGCGGAAGATTTTGCTTTTCCACTGAGCTTTTGCCACGGATTTTGCTATTTCTTGCTCTTGAACATCGAATACTCAAGTGATATCATCAATAGCATCAAGGTATATCCGCCCGTACCCCGTACCTTGAAATTATTTTAAGCGTTGCGACGCTTTTCTAAAACCTTCATTACAAATTTTGTTCCGGTTTCTACAGGATGGTCCAGGTTATAGTAGCAATAATTCACCACTGGATGGTCAATCGAAAAATAAGTCGACGTAGATAATTTTATTTTCTCAAGAACACCCTCTGAGGGATATAGAGCCCTTCAAAGTTGAGCTTTGAAAATCCGTCTGGTTACCGTCAGGTAAATATCTGGTGAATGTGTGAATGTCGGTAAATGTGGTAAATGTCTGGTAAATGTGTAAATGTCTAGTAAATGTGTAAATGTCTAGTAAATGTCTGGTAAATGTGTAAATGTCTGGTAAATGTGTAAATGTCTGGTAAATGTGTAAATGTCTGGTAAATGTGGTAAATGTGGTAAATGTCTGGTAAATGTGGTAAATGTCAAATGTGGTGTACACATTTTTCCTAGGTGGTCAACCCCTCGTGTTGCACAGTTTGAGTTAGGAGTTTCTAAATGTTTAAGGAAATATGACAATCAGTGAGAATTGTGGAAGTTGCATTTTTTTTGTTTGGGGGCGGGAGCTGGAGGCGGCGACTAATCAAAAGTGGCCTATCTCTTCCCATTTTTAGTCAGCTATCTATATAGCGGAACAATTAGATCGCTTTGTCTTCAGGGTTATGTTTAACATTTTTCTCTTACTTTGGGGGCGGCGTGTGGGAGCGGCAGGGTTTGGCAAAGAAATTCTTCCACAGTTTGAGTTGGGAGTTTCTGAATGTTTGAGGTAACATTAAAATGTAAATGAGTGGAAATTATTGAAAGTTGCACTTTTTTCTTTTGGGGGTGGAAGTTGGAGACGGCGTCATATCAAAAGTAGCCTATTCTTTCCCATTTTTAGTAAGCTATCTATATAGCGAAAGAATTAGATCGTTATGTCTTCGGGTTTATGTTTTTCATTCATCTCTCACTTTAATGGCAGCGTATGGGGGCGGCAGCATTCGGCAAAGTAACTGTTGCACAGTTTGAGTTGGAAGTTACTAAATGTAAGGGAAATATGACAATCAGTGAAAATTGTGAAAGTTGCATTTTTTTGTTTGGAGGCGGCAGCTGGAGGCGGCGGCTAATTAAAAGTGGCCGATATTTTTCCAATTTCAGTCAGCTATCAATATAGTGAAAGAATTAGATCGCTATGTCTTCAGGTTCATGTTTCACATTCATCTCTTACTTTGGGGGCGGCGTGTGGGAGCGGCAGAGTTTGGCAAAGAAATTCTTGCACAGTTTGAGTCAAGAGTTCCTAAATGTTCGAGGTAACATTATCAGCTAAATCAGTGAAAATTGTTGAAAGTTGCACTTTTTTTTTTTGGGGGGCGGAAGCTGGAGGCGGCGCCATATCAGATGTAGCCTATCCTTTTTCATTTTTAGTCAGCTATCCACATAGCGAAAAACTTAGATCGCTATGTCTTCGGGTTCATGTTTTTCATTTAACTCTTACTTTGGGGGCGGCGTGTGGGGGCGGCAGCGTTCGGCTGAGCAAATGTTGCACAATCTGAGTTGGCAGTTCCTAAATGTTGAAGGGAACATTTCAATCAGTAACATTTGTGAAAGTTGCACTTTTTATCGTTTGGGGGCGGAATCTGGGGGCGGCGACTAACCAAAAGTAGCCTATCCTTTCCCATTTTTAGTCAGCTATTTATATACCGAAAGAATCAGATCGCTATGTCTTCGGGTTTATGTTTTTCATTTTAAAGTGATTGGGGGCGGTTCTTAGCAGTTTTTTCATGTCGGCGGCGCATATTGAAGACGGAATGTTTTTTGGCTTACGTTTATAAGTGGCAACTATGTATTATTTGAAAAATGAGAACACTAGAGTATCAGGTCTGGTAGAAAGTGCAATATTATGTTATTTCAAGTTTATCGGGGGCGGTTTTCTCTATGTTGGCGGCGCAATATGGACATCCAACATAGCCTAGCCCTCCTTTGGAAGTGGCAGCTATGTAACAGCGAAAAAATTAGAAGGCTAGGTCGTCTAGTTTGGGAGGAGTTCGAGGAACGGACGGACTGACGGACGGACGGACAGACGGACGGACGGACGGACGGACGGACGGACGGACAAAGCGGTTGCAATAGCGATTTTCATCAAGATGGAAAATGCGCTAAAAATGCTAATATTGAAATTTTAACCCCATAAATGGGTTTAATAAATAAACTCATCAGAAAACAGCCAAAATACATGTTGCCTGATGATTTTCTTGCATAGAAAAACAATTGAATGTGATTTACATGACCCGACAAAAACTTTTTTTCCCAACAGTAAGACTGGCACAGAGATGATGACAAATTAATGCTTCCAATGTTTGCGTAAGAGATGTAGGTTTGCATTGAAGAGAAAATGATGGAAGAGTACGGGAGTTTACCAGGTCTTTTTGCACCTTCAAGACATCCTTTACCTTTGCGCAGATGTGGAGGAATCAGCGCAAGTTGTTTTTGGGCGGAAACTCAGTGATGGATACCTACTGACCTAACGAAGAGTTTGGCACCTCAAAAGCTTTGGTCGGAATTTTTTTTATCCAAAATGACCTACCGCCTCGCCTAAATGTAGACTTTTGATTTGAGTATTCTCGTAAGAAATAATCGAGGGGGCTGAGATCCGCAAATCTCGCGGGCCACCATATCGGTCTTTGTCTGCCAGTCCACCTTTCAGGAAAACAGGTCTCCAAAAGAGTGAAGACAGGCCGCGCATAGTGACTTGAAGGGAAGACTAAAGGACCTAGAGGGCGACTGGAAAAGTTTGACCTTGGAGTGAAATATTTTGAGATATTTTATGAACTTTTCTGCGATAAAAACTTTTAATTTTTTCAAAACATCATCAATGAAAAACTAGAAATCTACCACCTTTGATGATTATTATGACCTCGGAAACTTTCAGTTCGAAAGATGTACATGTGCATATCGCTGAAATTAGAGTTCCATAATCTATTCAAATCTGCAAAAAAAAAGTTTTTGAAAAAAAAATTGCTGATGACGTCACAGGTTTCACAAAAAAGCCGACAAATATAAGAATTTTGCATCAAATTGTGCGGAAGTGGAAAACAAAATCGACCATGTCAAGGAGATCCTCGAGAAAAGAAATGCAAATTTTCTAGTGAATTTGTTCCATACTTTTGCCCCTCACAGTATACCAGATGTGACCATTTTTTCCCGGATCTTCAAGACCTCCACTGAAGAGCACCAGCAACAGCATGGAGTAACAATAGATGGCATTATGGTCAACAACTGTGGACTTCCTACCTCCATCTTTACTGAATGACCTCCTTTTTGTTTTAATTTGTTACATATCATTATCATGTTGTTAAGAATAGATAATAATTATAGACTTGTGAATGAGGTAGTCTTCTCCAGTTAGTTTTCTCAAGTTTCTGACTGCAGTTCCAGCTTCATTAATGTAATATAAGAACCATTTTCAAGAATATAGGTGAAAGTTTTGACACATGTCATCACATCTATCACTCACAGAGCATACTTACTTCAATTGGTCCATAACTTTTGCCGCCAATCTTGGCCGCAGGTCTTTCTCCAGAGCTTTGTAATGTCCACTTAAAACTTCGTTTTTATGCATTTTCTGACAAAAATGAGCACACTCTGCTTCAACCAAACCAATCACCCACATTGAACCATAGAGATAGATAGATAGAATCATTTATTTGTTCAAGATGAAGACAGGCTTACATCATAAAATGCCTTTTTGGAGGCGTTGAACGTGTCAGTGAAGAAAATTAAATAAATAAATTAACAAATATAGGCAACATCACAAACAGTACATATTAAAATCGTTAACAGAAAAAAAATAGTCGACATCATAATAGGCATTTGCAACTAGCGTTCTATATATACAATTTCTAAAACTATTGTCAGGCAGGTCACGAATAACAGCTGGTACGTGATTGTAAATTTTTGTGGCCATGAATTCAACATTTTTTTGTAGGTAGGCATAACTATATTTACAAATAACAAGATCTTTTTTGTTTCGGGTGTCATGTGCATGCGAAAGTGTGTTGAAAAGGTCCATATTCTTTCTTACAAACATTATACAGTGGTAAATATAAATACAAGGCAGGGTAAGTATACCTCTATGTACGATGATGCATTTTTTTTTGTAGGCGAAATACTCGAACAGCCTCCCCAGATGCACCCCAGAAAACCACACCGTAGCTGATCCGAGAATCTACATATGCATAGTATGCTTGAAGAAAAGCCTGCACCCCAACGAAACGGCTTATCATACCCAACGCATAGGCATAACTCCCCACCCTGGTGACAAGGCTGTCAATGTGGTGTGTCCAGTCCAGCCTGGAATCTATGTATATCCCAAGAAACTTCACACAATCCACGGCCTCAAGGTGACCGCTGCCATACTTAACACGAAGGTTTCTATCGTTTTGGTGGAATCCAAATTTGATCATCTGAGTCTTTGCGACGTTCATCAAAAGATTATTCTTTTTAAACCAGCCCTCGAGAGTTTCTAGAGTATAAATGATTTTCTGCTCTAAGGAGTTGCTATCTCCCCCATCGCTCAGGACAACTGATGTATCGTCAGCAAACTGAAGCACTTTTTCTTGCAGGACTGATGGAAGGTCATTTGTGTAGACAATGTACAGCAACGGTCCAAGAATCGATCCCTGGGGTACGCCTCTTATGACTGCAAGTATGCGTGATCTCATATATACTCCATTCTCGTCCTGTTCCGCAACATATTGAGTGCGATCCGAGAGATAACTTTTTATCAAATCAAGTGCAATTCCTCTTACTCCATACCTCATAAGTTTTTGTATAAGTATTCCATGCTCCACACTATCGAATGCCTTCGATAAGTCCAAACAAAGTGCGGGGGTGTTGTTTTTCACATTCATAGAGTGCATTATGTCGGTCAAAGCAATGTACACGGCTCTAATTGTGGATTTCCCTTTTCTAAAACCATTTTGATTTTCATTTATGATATTTTTCTTTTCAAAAAAATCCAGTAGTCTGTTTGATATGACTTTCTCGAAGACCTTACTGAAGCTATTCAAAACGGCAATTGGTCTGTAATTTCCAATGTCGCCCTTTTCACCTTTCTTGTAGACAGGCTTGATCTTGGCACACTTTAAACCATCAGGAAAAACTCCTGTTGAAAGAACAATATTGAGTATATGGCATAATGGTTCAGTCACATACGGTGCAATGCTCTCAATTGATTTGATAGGAATTTCATCATCTCCCACTGCTGATGTGTTTCTCAATGACGTGATTATGGTACAAATTTCTTTTGGAGTTACAGGTTGTGAAAATATTTAGTTTGGGTTTTGCGGTATATGGCCCACATCATCACTGTAACATATTCTAGGACAAATATTCACAAAATAATCGTTTACATTGTTCAAAATTGATTTCGCCGTTCCAGTATGGTTGATCCCCATATTTTCTATAATGGTTTTCTTATTTTTCGTTCTACCAGTGTATTGACCAATCAATTTCCACATAGCTTGACCCTTGTTATTAGCAGTGCTCATCTCTGTCTGCCATTTTTTTGGCAGAGATGATCACTTTTTTCAATATGCTGCAGTATCTCTTATAGTAATCGACTGACACTTCGCCTTGATTCTTCGATATATATAATTTTCTCTTCTTTTTGCAAGATTCTCTTATCCCGTGAGTTATCCAAGATTTTCTTTTGACATTTGTCTTCACAAGTTTAGGTACAAAAATGATTTGGAACAGATTTACTATCTTTGACAAGAACGCCTCATAAGCCTTGTTGCTGTCTGTCTCCACGATATACACGTCATCCCATACAAACCGTGATACCTCATACGTGAATTGTTCTAATTTACCCCCAGAATAAACACGTATATATTTTTTCTCCCTCGAGTGGGTCCGAGTCTCCAGATCAAGCCTTATGAATTGACCATAATGGTCAGACAGTGCCATATTTATTACTTCACCCTTTAGTGATTCATCGAAGCTGACAAAAATGTTATCAATAAGCGATACGGAAGTAGTCGTTACTCTTGTGGGATCCATTATAGTCTGCGTAAAATTAATATGTTCTCTAAGAATATCCTTAAAACTACTCGCTATGTGGGTCAATTTTGAAAAACATACATTAAAGTCGCCACAGATTATTTTTTTGTGTTTGATAAACTTTTTGTTGATATTATCTAAAATTAAATTCAGTCTCTTGAAAAACTTATCTACACAGCCCACCGGCGACCTGTACACACATAAAATCACAACTTTGTTTACTCCGTCTAACGTACATGCACACTCAATTTCATAGTCTTCGCTAAATTGTTTCAGATCATAACACTCCATGCGTCCCAGTCCATTCGCCGCAAACACACAGCTTCCTCCATGGGATCCCGTAGAACGAGAATACGAGGCCGCCAGACTATAGCCTTCAATACCTAGGAGACTCAGCTCGCCATCACTACACCATAGTCCAGTAAAATGAGGCGATTTTTAGGCCAAAGTTAGAACAAATTAGGGGCAGGATGAAAAAAATATGACGATGTAGAGAATGGGAAACTGAATAAAAAAAACCAAACTTCCATTTCCAGTCATCCCGGGAACCATGGAAAAAAAATGGAGAAAATGGAAAAACATGCGCCGCGATCTTTCTTTTGAAACGGTGAGAGAACGGTGAGAGATGTGTAAAAACTGTCAGGAACAAAGTTGTAGGGAATTCAATAATCTACAAAAAAGTCCCTGGAGGCATATGTCTAACCTCTTTGGTTTAGCCGTTTATTGCAGTCAAAGTTGCGCGCCGGTCTAGTGAAGTGGAAAAACTGTCCGCGTGACCTTCCTTCTTGGATGCTGTGAGAACGACAAGAGATATCAAAAAATTGTGAGCGACAAAGTTGTAGAGAATTGAATGCTTCACTATAAAATGTTCAAGGCCAATTATTATCACTTCTAGCTCAGCCGTGAACCACGTTCAAAGTTGCGTGACAATCCTGTTGATAAAGTGGTTCTTCTGGAAAACTTACAAAAACCCTAGACTTGATGAAAAAACTATGACAATGTAGAGGATGAAAAACTGGATCTAAAAAACCAAAGCTTCATTTCACACTATCTCGGGAAATCTAAGAAATAAAAAAGAAAAAGTTGGAAAATAGCGATTTGCACTCCCAGATTCCTGATTTAATACTGAAATAAACGTAATAAATATAGAAAATCTGAACAAACTAGCTTGTAAAGGATTAAGTGAACTATAGAAAATGCCGTGATGACATGTATGCATCTTTGTCGACTTAGCTGCAGAGCGCTATCAAAGTTAGGGTACATGACTAGTGACGCGTCGCATATGTGGTCAAACTGGCACGACGTTGCGGTCATTGTTCAATTGATTATAAAACATGATAGAATGATTTGAAAAAAATTGCGTGCTTTGTTGAACGTCTGGTAACTATTGTTGGAAATGTAACTCCGCGGAAGAACGCTTTGTTATATATAAAGTTTCTTGTTTGGCAAAATTGAAGTCGTGAGTGTCACTGTACTATTTTTGTCATATTTTCATTCTAGAAATCTAGGACGAAAGACTAGGATGCTGGGGAATTTTTGAATTTGTCGTTTCTAATCATATATTTTATAGCATCGAAATAGTACAAGAATAGTATCGTGACACTCAGGCTTAAAACTGAGAAAGGACTCGTATTTTGTAACACAATATGTATAATAAATAGTTGAAAAACGTGATTCACGTTAGATAATGAGATGTTTTTCAACTGATTTCTGATGAACAATGATCATTTAACAACAACTGTCCACCTGAACAATGGGGTTGGAAATTAAACATTTTTCTGTTAATGCCTATTAGAACCCAGGATAGCGTAGCTCTTGAAAATCTGCTATGGCTGATTTCCTGCAGATGCTTGAAAAATTGCGAGAAGCTTTGTGGATGCAGAAAAGCTGACCTTAAGTGTAAAAAGTTTTGCCACCACTGCCTTGGAACCACCTGTTCTCACGCTTCCTGCATTGTCGTTTCGGAAGACGATGATGATGACTACAATGATAATTCTAACAATAAGTAGCTACCCAGACGTTAAACAAAGCACGCAATTTTTTCAATTAATTGAATCATGTTTTATAATCAATCAAACAATGATCGCAACGTCGTGCCAGTTTCACCACATATGCGACGCGTCACGAGTCATGTACCCCAACTTTGATAGCGCTCCGCAGCTAAGTCGACAAAGATGCATACATGGCATCACGGGATTTTCTATAAATCATTTAATCCTCTACAAGCTAGTTTGTTCAGATTTTCCATATTGATCACGTTTATTTTAGTATTCAATGAGGAAGCTGCGAGTGCAAATCACTATTTTTCAAGTTTTTGTTTTATTTTCTCAGGTTTCCCGAAACGGTGTGAAGTGAATCTTTGGTTTTTTAGATCCAGTTTTCCATCCTCTACATTGTCATAGTTTTTTCATCGAGTCTGGGGTTTTTGTAAGTTTTCCAGAAGAACCACTTTATCAACAGGATTGTCGCGCAACTTCGAACGTGGTTCACGGCTAAACTAGAAGCGATAATAATTGGCCTTGAAAATTTTCTAATGGGGCATTCAATTCTCTACAACTTTGTCATCCACAATTTTTTTATATCTCTTGTCGTTCTCACAGCATCCAAGAAGGAAGGTCACGCGGACAGTTTTTCCACTTCACTAGACCGGCGCGCAACTTTGACTGCGATAAACGGCTAAACCGAAGAAAATAGACATATGTTCCCCGGGACTTTTTTGTAGATTATTGAATTCCCTACAACTTTGTTCCTGACAGTTTTCACACATCTCTCACCATTCTCTCACCGTTTCAAAAGAAAGATCGCGGCGCATGTTTTTCCATCTTCTTCATTTTTTTTTCCATGGTTCCCGGGATGACTGGAAATAAAACTTTGGTTTTTCTTATTCAGTTTTCCATTCTCTACATCGCCATATTTTTTTCATCCTGCCCCTAATTTGTTCCAAGTTAAATCCTTATTTTACTGGACTACCAGTGCTCAGTGAAACACAGGACCCTCGGTGCAACTTCCATCTCGTTTATCGCCAGTTCGATGTCCAGTGTTTTGTTTTTTAAAGACTGAATGTTTTGGTGCAACAAATAAATGTTATTTTCACATGAAGTTTTTGATGTTTTTCCCAACCGATGAATCGCTGTGGACAAAGGTGCAGCCCTGGTCCTCCCCATGGCAACTCCTCTCTCAGCTACGCCCCCCAGATGGTTCGGGCGAGCCGTGACACCAGCATTCCTGTCATTGTCCAGATCTTCCCTTGTTGTCACCTGAGCCTCGAAAAAAGGTGAATCTCTTTACCAGGACACCCTGGAGGCCAGTTTGAACTTTTATACAGTTCATCTTTGAGACTCATGTCACCTCCCACCTTAAAAGCAGTGCTTCTAGCATCTTCACGCCTGGGCAGCTGCTCAACGATGAAGTCGTGGCCGTCAAACTTCTTTTTCAGAAATTGTTCGATCTGTGCTGGTGTGGTTTCATGGTTTACTCTTCCAACGTACATCCAAACTCTGCGTACAGCAGCCGAAAACGATGCTCCGGGCTCAGCTTCAGACGTCATCACACAATCTCCAACAATTTTTGGACGATTGGAACGTTTCTCTGGATTACTGATTGTGTTCTTCTTTATACCTGGTGCAATGTCATCCCGTTTCTGATTCGGTCTTCTACTTTGTGTGCTGTTGCCTTGGAGTGGCGTCTCATTATTTCTTCTGTCTTCATCGGAATGGTGTTCACTTTTTGATGCACTTCTCAAGTTTTTCGCTTTCGGTGTGGGGCTCAGGTTCAAATCGTGGTTTTGATTTTTTGCTAGGGTTTGTATGATTGACTTTTGCTCGTCAATCCTGTCCTCTAGCTGGGTAACCATTTTCTCCAAAAGTTCGTTTTCTCCTCGGTTGAACCTTGCGTCCTCAGATTCAATTTCACACCGTTTAACCTCCTCCACAGGAGCAGCGCTGAAATGGGTATTGATAGAGTTTTCCAATTTTTTTCGTTTTTTCGTTCGCATTTGATTCGTTATGATAAATTTTTGTGGTTGACTTCACAAACTATCAAGTTTCACGGCACAAAACGTATTGGGCCTCTTCCAGCTCCAAATCAGCCATTATTGGCATTGGATACGTGCAGGAGTCGGAGATAACAAAATGGCAATTTTTCCCGCCAGAAAAGCAACTATCTCTCTATTGGAATATACTTCTTGTATTGAAATGATCTATTGCTATCATACTCACAGTTCCCTGTTGTTTTTGCGACTACCTACTGCACTGCACCAAAAGGAAATTCAAGATGGCGACCAAGCTGGCAAAAACAGTTGGCGGTCTTGTTTTGTTGGATAGTAGGCCGAGAAATTTTCGCCAATCACGACTATATCTCTAACATCACTAACTTGATGTCAAAATGTCAAGTTTCATCTTTCTATCTCCAAAATTTTTCGATTTTTTTAACAATAAAATGTTCACAAGTCAGATTATATTTTTCGGAATATCTTTGGGAAGATTTGGAATTTTTTGAATCGGTTTGTTGAACCTTCATCGCCGTAAAATAGTTAATACGTGCGGTAACTTTCATAAACAAGACGTAAGACATTTTTCATGTCTTTTTACATTTTACCCCCCTCCCGCTGCCCAGTCCGGGTCTCAGATGTTCCTCATCGCGATCCTAGTTCAGCATGATCTTAGGAACAATTTTTGTACAAATCACTGTACTTTAGTTTCAACTTGCACACGGAATACCATAAGGAAACCTACTAAATGCAAATAAATGTAAACTCACCACCAGAGCTGCCAAAACTGCACAGAAAAATATTACTAGTCCGTTCATTTTGAAAACTTTGATGTCTTCTGATACCGAGTCTGATACTGATACCATGTCCGACGCTTCTATATACAAAACCAGAAGCGTTGAAAATCGTTGGGACCGAAACTAATTACTTTGGGTAGGTACAGGTACCGGCCTACTAACTATTGTCACCACGTAATTATCGTTTGTGATGATTGAATTGAATCACTTTCACGTTTTTTTCGTGAAATTCAACTTTGGGCATGCTCTTGTACAGGTGTCCAAAATGTCGCGCCGCTTTGAAAAAGATCGGTGAGGGGGTAAGAAATTACCTCGTTACCGGTCGGTCACACCTCTTCAAGTTGAGACCAATCATTTTCCAGAGCTCGCTCACACAATCATAGCAACTTGGATAGAGCCGCCATTTCTACCCGGATAGTGTTTTTCAAATCATGCAGTGCAGCAGATGCTGTGGTGAGTATTTTCTCTTCAAGGTAACCCTCGAGTTAACCCCACAAGATGAAGTCCACTGGCGTGAGAACAGGGTCTTAGCCTCGGTCTTAGCTCAAAGGATGTTTCCTGGAAAGGTGATTTCCAAACTGGGGGACATCAGTTCTGGTCTCCAGGAAGTCCCGATGTAAAACTCCGTTGAACTCCTTTTTGTCGGGTTTATCAATAAAAAAGCAGTCACCGTAGCTTCTGCTATACTGAATGAACCAAAAAACAATATTCTGGAAGAAATGACGGCTATTCCAGCTGCCATGTGTGAGCGAACTAAGACAAATTTCGAGTCTGGACTTGAGAGGGTCCAGCGGCGAGATGGAAGACGTCTTGACAATGCAGTCTTCTACACATAAATTTCTCATAATATATTATTCGTTCACTTCTTTGTTTATTTTTGTAATTTTAATCTTAAAAGGAAGACCCAATTACAGGAAGGCGTGAAGGCGTGATTGATTTTTATTGTTTACAGCCTAGATAATGTCTTAATAAAGGACGAAACGTCGGCAAAAGAACAAGAATTTTATTATGTCGATCACGCCTTCACGCCTTCCTGTAATTGGGTCATCCTTTTAAGATCAAAATTACATAAATTTTTCAAGTTTTGAAATCAGGATTTTTCCCGGAAAAATTCAATAGGATAATTTCTTACCCCCTTCCCAATTTTCTAAAAAGCGGCGCGACATTATAGACACCTGTACCTACTTGCGCCCCAATTTGTGTTCACGGCGCGTGAATCGAAACTGGGTATTTTGTTATCTGAAAATAATAGTGATTGTTATTAACTTATTGAATAATCATCAAGCGACACATAAGAACATTCATTTCCTCTGTTGTCTGGTAAATACTCACCTGTGTGCTCATCCAGATAAGAAGGCGGAAAGTTATTTTGGCTCTGATACTCGCTCTGATAATAAAATTTCAAGGTGGGTTCTGAATTTGTTTGGGCTGTTTTCATACTAAAAAGTTTAGGCTGGCGATGCTCAGCGTTCTCCCTGACGGGCGTTGTGGGCATCGCAATTCGACCGAACGAAAGAAAAATAATTTGTGTTTCTATATCCGTAGTATCTACTCTCTTAGCGCGGTTTAGACTTTAGAATTGATTTTCTCGATATAATGTTTAAGAAACCGTTCAGTGTATCCATCCCTGATGATGATTTTGAAGGGGTAAGCGTGTGTAGTCGAAGACGGAATTGGTTTTCACATGTTTATTCATCGGAGTCGATAATACAAGTTCTAACTCTAACTTGTTATTCGCTTATTATACTTGCACCGGACGTTGCTCCTTTGTCTAGTCCCTATATTCGCTGAGTAGGTAAAATACCTACATTGCGAAAGTGCGTTACACGCGGTTTGTGTAATTAATGTGCTTGAGTAATGTGTGTAATCAAGTGGTGGATAATGGGACACCACAATTTCAATTACCACCAGTTGAACACTGAAAAAAGTATGTCTGAACTGGATGTTGAAAAAATACCTACATCTTGGCCTACCAATCAACCCAAAATTGAGAATTTGGAAAATTGACTTAATAATAGAATTTTGGGAATGCCAAATAGCAGGTTAAGACACAAAACATGCCAACTTCGTATCCTCTTGTATGTATAAAGAAATAAAAAGTGATTTCTCTGACCTCACGAAGAAATTCTTCTTCCAAGGATGAAGGATGGAAGAGACATGGCAACCAATGTAATCGAGATTCACAATGGAGTCACATCATCCCCATTTGAGTGATACAACGCAGAGGCGTATCTACGGGGGGGCAAGTGGGGCACGTGCTATGGGCGCACTTTGATCCTCAGAGCGCAAATGAGAGAAAAAGGTGAAAATGTAAAAAAAATAAAAATAGAAAAAATGGGAGAAACCAATTAAAAGCCAAGTTCCTCAAACTTCATACAATTATGTAGATAATGTAGATATTTTTTGACTGTTGGGCGCAATTCGTGTGAGCAGTTAGTAACTGACAAGCGACGACTTTTTCATCTGAACCAGGTATAGCCTAATAGGGGGGCTTCGTTTGTCGTTGGCCCCCCTAACTTCTGAAAAAACTGCCTGCAGCGTATTTCCCAGGGTTTCTGATTCAGGGGCGCCATTTTCATTTTGCCCTAGGCGCAATTTACCCTAGATACGCCACTGATACAACGGAATCGAAAAATGGTTTGGTAGGAGTTCTTTGACCGTCAACTCGACGGGGCCTCCTGCGGCCCCCCCAAGGGGGAGCTTTAGTGCTACCCCTTCTAATATCGTTCGAAAGACCTTGTAGAACACTCAAGCAAAAGGAATTTTCTGTATCATCAAATGCCGTATAGTACCGTTTTTTAATGTGTACCGACCCCACCACTATTACCCTAACTTAGATTCAGTTCCACCAGCGAATTCAATTATTGCTAACTAATTGAGGCATTTTCTCTGATGGATTCTAGATCAGTGCTGGTTGAATGACCACGGAAAATGCATACAAGCTGTTGTGATCCGAACATTTTCCCATATTATTTGAAACTTGTGTTTTTTGTGGTCACTGAGCCAATATTCACCAGAGAAAATCTCCCAATTAGCTAGCAATTCGCTGGTGGAACTGGCTATTACTGTGGGCAAGTACTTGATTTTGAAGCGTTAATTCAATCATATAAAAGTGGTCTTCTTTCTCTTGTGGTGAAAGTTTACTGTGTTTCGTTTTCGTTTGACAGACTGCAACTGATCAAGCGCCAGTTGACAGTACGTTGACAGTTCTCATTATTGACCTAGGTTAATAATAATAATTGACTTCTACCTAGGGCGATAACAGCGCGAATTTCAAATATTTCATCGGTTAAAAATGTATAGGTTGTTCGTGTGGCAGTGAAAAAACACCTTTGCGACTGCGTTGTAAATATCTGAAGTTCAGGACGAATGACAAAATGATGATTAAACCAATCTGAATACGGATTGAGTTTTTCTTTTCTCGATCGTCCCCATCACTTACCCACCCATAAGTCTCACCATGGAGACTGTCGACTTTCCAATTCTATATGAATCTGTGGTAACGAAAATTTTTCCGTTCTCTAGATTTTGGCCCCCGTCCTCTCAGTAACCACCTCAGTTTATTGATTCAGTTTTTTTTAATAATTTGTCTCCATCATTCTCTCCATTAGGAGTTCTGGAATGATGTTACTCCACTCACTTGATCTTCCCTTTCCCAATTCCTCAACAACTACTCCAATTCACAACTTGGATTCTCTCAAATTGTTTCTCATGATCACAAAAACTAATTTGAGCCATTTTCATGAGTTTTGGAATTTTTGAAACAATTTCCAATTTGGACTAGAACATGGTTGTATAACATATCGGGTTGCGGATAACATAGGGGGTGATAAGGGGTACGGGTGGTCGAGAAATGGAGAACTTAATCCTTATCCGGATTGGTTTTATTAGTATCTTGTCATTTGCCGAAATCAATTCCTAGATGCACTGAAAAGCTCAAAATTCTACTGTCGTCTCGATTTTGACCCTCCACTCCCTCAATAGCACCCGAATTCATTAGTTTGGATTCCTCAGAATTATGTCTCAATTGTTGTTGTTGTGGTAGGTTTGAAAAAAAAATGCGTAGGTTGGTTGCGAAGTGACCATTCGATCATGTCGATTTATTCGTTGAAATACATTAACATATCATGATACTTCTGGGCCAGAATCGACAATACATCAAACTTGAAGAAAACCAGCCAGAACAGGCCAGCATAGAACAGGAAGTTGTTGAATAAATACAGCAGATACAATCTGAAAAAGCAAGATGTTCAGATTATGCACTTCTGCCAACAGTTAGTGTGCTTCGCAAAAGTTAAAGTTTGACTGATTAACTAGCGTCCTCAAATTTGAGCCATTATGGCTCTAAACTTGACACTTAATGTCAAGAGCAGTAACTTTCGCATCATTGTTACCTAAACAAGTGTTTCTTGGCACTAGGTATGGTGGAATCTGGGTCCTTTAGCAGGTATCTTCTGGCTCCCAAAGCGGAGGTTCTGGCGTATCTCGCTAAATCAACTATGTCCATGTTATCGTCAATGTTTTCTGTTTGCCAAAAGTCCTTCACGTCTTCCGGCGATAACGTTTCTCTCAAAGATTTGGTACTTGTGTTTTTGAACACCCATTCGTTGAACAAGAAGTAGAGCACAGCGTTGTTGGCCACATAAATACGTCTTTGAAGCCTTGTCAGCCTGAAATCGGCCTGTTTCAAATAGATTCTTGGTTTGATTGATCCGAGCATTCATGGCGCAGTCGCAAGTATAGCGAGATCAAATAAAAAAAAAACCTTGAAATTTTGGATTGAGTTGCATGAGGTGCCATCTTGACCCCAAAAACCTCGAACACCAAGAGTTTGAAGCTTTTCCTATAAGTCTAACCTCTCAGATTCCTCTTGATTCTGAAGATTCCAAAATTTTGAAGAAGTACCTAATTCCAAAAAACTATTCAAACTGAATATTTTACAGATCTTACAGAATTTTGGTTCCTCCTAACTTGGATCGGAGATCTACAGAGTGAATATTTGGTTTCCAGATATTGTAGATTCAAAGTTTCACAATTTTGACGAGCCCATGCAGGCTCAGATATCCAATCAGTATTGGCCACAAAGACCTGCAGATTTTAATGATGCTGAAAGTCTACAGATTCTGATTAGTCCGAAGAACGCAGTGAACTTTGAGAATTTTGGACATTCCACAGACGCAGTGAGATTTTTTCAAATAACTGTAATCTTACATTGGCTTTCTTCCGGAAATTATGAGCACAGCATCAACGAATAGGGCCGGAATCAGATGGTACAGTATGACCTTGATGTAGTGGATGGTTGGTGAAGTGGTACGGTCTCCTGCTGGAAAGTACAGACAGTTGCTCATGGGATTTTCCCATATGATTTTTTCTCCCATCTCCACGCCGAAGCTGACTCTGTTTTCTTTCTCTCCGCTGTGGCTTAAGTGGTATATGCTCATATCATCGATGTTCTTACTATAAAAAGAAAATAAGAATAATATTGGAAGAGAAGCGATACATGGCTTTGTTGAGGATTGAGAAAAAAGCAGAAGAAAATGGAGACAAAGAAAAAACAATAAGCTATAGAAGAAGTGGAAAATCGGAACAGGAAAAATCAAAAGGCGGACTGGAAGAGAAAAGGAAAGAAGGATGGATTTGATAGAACATCACAAAAGGTAAAAGGTTGGAATGAGACTGAAAAAGAGTGTGACACCAGTGAAAGAGAATGAAATTTATCAATGCTGCGGATTAAATCACTTGGAATTTTACGTGGTTTGCATACGACAAATTTCATTGCAGTATCACAAAATGCAGAATCAGGGTCATTTCGATAGCGTACCGCTGTAACTATATGAATAACAGAATATTACAGAAGAGAAGAGGTTGAAATAAGACTGGGGAAAAGAGTAACACAAGTGGAGAAAAATGAAAAAATAGAGAAAGATGATGACTTTCTGATGATGATGTTAAATTTGTAAACTCACTCTACTGTAGCCTTATACCATGCAGTGATGATCAAGCATTTAGCTACCAAGTCAACGGGGAAACATTCTAAATTGGTGTCCTTCGTGAGGCCTGATCTGAAGATCCCTGTAAATACGTTACTATGATAAAACAAGTACCTACTAACCGGTGCTAGGACAATTCTTCGCGCGGACAATTCTTCGCGGACAATTCTTCGCGGACAATTCTTCGCGCGGACAATTCTTCGCAGGACAATTCTTCGCCGGACAATTCTTCGCACGGACAATTCTTCGCAGGACAATTCTTCGCAAGCATTGCGCCCGCGCATGACCGGGCTTATTGGGGCTCTGAAAGACACTTTGAGACACAAGGGGGCTCAGCAGGACTTGAAATCCTATAACGTAGACACAAAGGAGGATAGAGCTCTTAATATCACAAGAAGACCTGGCAGGGCTCACTAGGGCCCCCAACAATACTTTAGACACAAGGGGGCTTGCGGAGCTCAAATCGCCACAATGTAGACACAAAGCTATTAAAAAAAAATAGATAGGGCTTCGAGTAACACAAAAAGGCATTAGGGGCTCAGTGGGGCTCCAAACGACACTTTAAGGCACAAGGGGGCCTATAGGGCTCCGATCAACACATGAAGACAACAGGAGCTTACTAGAACACAGAAACAAAGACAGGTTGAAAATGGGGCTCAACAGGGCCACAGATGACACACAAAAACATAAGGGGGCCTAATAGGGCTCTGAGAAATCTGAGAAGGCACAAGGGAGCTTTCTTAGATGCCAGAAATATCGCTAAGTCAGAAGGGGATCACCGGGGCTACAAACAACAATTGAGGACACAAGGGGGCTCAATAGGGCTCCAAACAATACTTGAAGATACAAGGGGGCTCAGTAGGGCTTGAAACGCTTCAATGTAGACACAAGAAAGCAGAAGCCTCTAAAAATCGGACGGAGACCTGGGGGGGCTCACTGGGGCTGCAAACGATAATTGAAGACACGAGGGGGCTCGATAGGGCTCCAAACAATACTTGAAGACACAAGGGGGCTCAGCAGTGCTTGAAATGTTCTGATGTAGAACACAAATGAGAATAGGGCCCTGAAAATTGCAAGAAGGCTTGGCGGGGCTCACTAGGGCTCCAAATGACACTTAAGAGACACAAAGGGGGCCCTGTAGAACTTCAACCAATACATAATAAAGACTCACAGGAGCTAACAAGAGCTTTGAAAAACTACACAATTTACAAAGGGGCTCTGCGGGGCTATAAATGAAACATGGAAACACAGGGGGCCACATAGGGCTCCAAGAAACCTGAGAAGGGGCTCAAGGGAGCTTCCAAAAATTCCAGAAACTCGAGAAAACAGAGGGAGTCACCTGGGCTGCAAACGATAATTGAAGACACAAGGGGGCTCAATAGGGCTCCAAACGATACTTGAAGGCACAAGGGGGCTCAGTAGGGCTTGAAATGTTTTGATGTAGAACACAAGAAAGAATAGGGATCTGGAAATCGCAAGAAGGCTTGAAGGGGCTCACTAGGGCTCCAAATGACACTAAGAGACACAAAGGGGGCCCTGTAGAACTTCAACCAACACATGAAGACTCACAGGAGCTAACAAGAGCTTTGAAAAATGACACAATATACAAAGGGGCTCTGCAGGGCTATAAATGAAACATGAAAACACAGGGGGCCACATAGGGCTCCAAGAAACCTGAGAAGGGGCACAAGGGAGCTTCCAGAAAATTCCAGAAACTCGAGACACCAGAAGGAGTCACCTGGGTTGTAAACGATAATTGAAGACACAAGGGGGCTCAATAGGGCTCCAAACGATACTTGAAGACACAAGGGGGCTCAGTAGGGCTTGAAATGTTCTGATGTAGAACACAAGAAAGAATAGGGATCTGGAAATCGCAAGAAGGCTTGGCGGGGCTCACTAGGGCTCCAAATGACACTAAGAGACACAAAGGGGGCCCTGTAGAACTTCAACCAACACATGAAGACTCACAGGAGCTAACAAGAGCTTTGAAAAATGACACAATATACAAAGGGGCTCTGCAGGGCTATAAATGAAACATGGAAACACAGGGGGCCACATAGGGCTCCAAGAAACCTGAGAAGGGGCACAAGGGAGCTTCCAGAAAATTCCAGGAACTCGAGACACCAGAAGGAGTCACCTGGGTTGTAAACGATAATTGAAGACACAAGGGGGCTCAATAGGGCTCCAAACGATACTTGAAGACACAAGGGGGCTCAGCAGGGCTTGAAATGCTCTGATGTAGAGCGCAAAGGAGGAGGGGGCTCTGTAAATCGCAAGAAGGCCTGGCGGGGCTCACTAGGGCTCCAAATGACACTTGAAGACACAAAGGGGGCCCTGTAGGACTTCAACCAACACATTATGACTCACAAGAGCTAACCAGAGCTTCGGAAACTGAAGTAATGAAGAAGTGGCTCAGCAGGGCTACGAATGAAACATGAAAACACAAGGGGGCCACATAGGGCTCCGAGAAATCTGAAAAGAAGTGAAAGAGAGCTTTCTAAGGTTCCAGAATATTCAAGAAATCTGAAGGGGGTCACCTGGGCTGCAAACGATAATTGAAGACACAAGGGGGCGCAATAGGGCTCCAAATGATCTTGAAGACACAAAGGGGCTCAGGAGGGCTTGAAATGCTTTGATGTAGAGCACAAGGGAGAATAGAGCTCTGAAAATTGCAAGAAGGCCTGGCGGGGCTCACTAGGGCTGCAGATGACACTTAGAGACACAAAGGGGGCCCTGTAGGACTTCAACCAATACATAAAGACTGACAGGAACTAACCAGAGCTTCGGAGACTGAAGCAATGAAAAAGGGGCTCAGCAGGGCTACAAATGAAACACGAAGACACTAGGGGGGCACATATAGGGCTCCGAGAAACTTAAAAAAGAGCACAAGGGAGTTCTCTAAGCTTCCAGAATCTTCGAGAAATCAAAAGGGGGTCACCTGGGCTGCAAACGATGATTGAAGACGCAAGGGGGCGCAATACGGCTCCAAACGGTATTTAAGACACAAGGGGGCTCAGCAGGGCTTGAAATGCTTTGATGTAGAACACAAGTGAGAATAGGGCTTTGAAAATCGCAAGAAGGCCTGGTGGGGCTCACTAGGCCTCCAAATGACACTAAGAGACACAAAGGGGGCCCTATAGGACTTAAACCAACACATAAAGACTCACAGGAGCTTATTAGAGCTTTGTAAACTAAAACAATGAAAAAGGGGCTCAGCAGGGCTACAAATGCAACATGAAGACAGGGGGGGCTGATAGGGCTCTGAAAAGCCGTCCAAGGCATGAGGGCGAAGCAAATATCCAGAAAACTTGAAGATACCCAAGGGGGTTCATCAAGACCCCAAACGACACTTGTAGAGACAAGGGGGCCCAGCAAGGCTTGAAACTCTACGTAAAAACTTAGTGGGGGATAGGGCTCTGAATATCACAATCACACCAGGCCTTATAAGAGCTCCAAAGTTCCCCGCGAAGAATTGTCCGGCGAAGAATTGTCCGCGCGAAGAATTGTCCGGCGAAGAATTGTCCGGCGAAGAATTGTCCGTGCGAAGAATTGTCCGCGAAGAATTGTCCGCGAAGAATTGTCCGCGCGAAGAATTGTCCGGCCACCCTACTAACCACTGTGCTACGTTGTATAATAGCAAAAAAATGCATGCTTTATATTATTGAAATTTGCTTGAATCTCTCCCATGAGTGAAGGTGAAATTCGTCGCATTTTATTTAAAGTCTCAGGCACACTGTGCAAATGCTTCACGGAAGTGAACGGCGAGTGGAATATCAAAATCACGAGCCTTCTCACCTGCAGTTGAAGCTGCCGTGAGTCCCACTGGTCCATTGAAATTGTCAATCCATCCAGGGAAAGGTTCGTCAATCGTGGAAACAACTAGAAGGATTAGATTTTCAATGAAGCTGATTGTACCTACATTGCTTCTGGCTACTTACCAATGGAGGGCCTGTCACAAACGACCGGCACCTTCCCGACCAACAAATCATTCAGAACATGTTCGCTCAAGTGCTTGGCGAACGTGTACGTGTTGGGCAGAGGACTGATGTATTTGGTCGTCAACGCGTTCACCACGCGTTCATCTTCGTTTTCGACCATCGAGATTGTCTTCCTCCAATCGGCGTGGGGCGGATAGAGTCGCTCGAAGACTTGCGAATGGTCACAGTTGCAATAGGTGGTGGAAATGTGGACAAAAACTTCGAGCTTTTCCATTTGCAGGGCCAAAAGGGCGATTTCGCGGGCACCTCGGGTGTTGATCAGGATTGCTTTTTTCAGGGTGTCGTCGAAGCGAACCGAAGCAGCGCCGTGGAAAACAATGTTCGTTTCATTGATGAGTTTTTGCCGGTCAGTTTCGTTCAAGCCTTCAAGAAAACATATTGAAATATACCGGCAAATCATCGTAACCTCAAGTGACAAGAAAGAAAACAGGCAGGGCTCATCAATATAAATACAAATACAAGTCAATGCCGCCTCCTCCCTCCTTGCGCCTCAAAACTTCTTTCAAATTTTGGTGATTTACAAATTAAATTGTATCTTAATTGTTGAACCTAAGGCGCTATGGTTTCACAAATCCCCATTGGTCCAGAATGGATCATTGTCCTCATAATGTCGAGATTTCATTGCGATTAAATTGGCGGTTTTCTTAAAAACGGTTTTTCTAAACACCCTCTCGGAACTGGTTTCAAGAAAACGTTCAACGCAATCACAGAGAAATTTTGACATGGCAAAAATATTGAGCCATTCTCTACAAGTGAAGATTTGGATAAGTTTGATTGACACTCTAGTAGTGGAGGACCTACTAAATTTTGTCTTCATTCAACCTTTGTCAACTCCACACAATTTTGTTGAAAAAATATTGACGCGTTTCGCCCTTGTCAAAAGGGCATCATCAGAACCCGATTTGGAACCCATAGCGCCTTAAGTTCCAAAATTACGAATTTCAAACCACCGAACTTGGAAGTACCAAGTCTCAGCTTTCAATTTTCCGGGTGTATTTGCTATTCATTTGACGGAACGTGAACCTAAAATGACAATATTTCATCTGCAAGCTGGCTATGCTGATGTCCATCTCCCAAGTTTGTAACCCTTCTTCCCTCGCTTTCGCCCTTTTGTTTTGTCCCTGCTTTTTTCTGGATGTCTCGCTTGGCAATAGCCAACCTGGAGTTGTTATGATATATCAGGGACCCTATTTCCGCAACCGGGAAACAACTGCTCATGTGATATTGCTCAAGTAGGTGACGGTCAATCACAGGGTTTGTTCCGAAAATGGAACGCCTGGTTATCTAGTTTTGAGAAAGATGATTCTCGCTAGTGCCCACTCACCTAACCCAAGAGAAGAGACGTCACCTTCAACCGCCACGATCTTGTCGAATTGTTTCGGGTCGTTTTTTCTCAACCCTTCGAAAAGCTGCAAACAAAAAGCAACCATACTTATACGATGAAACAAATCGAAAAGTAATGTCATTTTGATACGTACAGGCATGCCGAGCACCTCATCGATTCTCTCCTTTGGCGTTTTCCCTTTTTTGCTTCGCACCAGCAAGTAGAGCTTCGCCACGTCCGGACATGATCGCAGCAATTTCTCAATCAAGACTTTCCCGACGAAGCCCAGACCACCGGTGATGAAAATGGTTTTGTCCGCGTAAAACTCTGCTATTCGCGGTCTCTCGGCCATGGTTCCCATTTGACTGATTCAGGAAACACGCGGGGAAACCAAAAAGTATTCCGTAAGAATAAAAGATGTGCTTCGTCAGTAGGTAGCCGCCTATAGGTGGACACCTGTTTTGACATTATAATTACCTGAGTACCTACTGCTCCAATTTGCATCAAAATGACTTCCACTGGTGAATGTCATTATCATCATCAAGGCATAATATATGGCATAGTTGGAATAAATTGTTTTTTGATTCGCAACAATGGGTGATTTCTTCTTATTGGATTGGAAAATTGAGGTCAAGTATCAAGGTCCACGCAAAAGCCTACATTTCATCCAAAATTATCTAATTTTGGTTATGTAAAAATAGCTTTGTGAAATTGTGAAGGCCTCTTTGATTAGTGTGACAGTCCTGCCTGCTAAATATTGAATTCCAAGAATTCAATTGAGCAACATGTTCGTGTGCACGTTCTCGATTTTACAGAGTGGAATAAAAATTGAAAGTACAAAAATAGCACTACCTAGAGTTAACGGCACACCACAGGGACCTGTGGGCGGGGCTAAACAGAAAAACAAAAATCGTTTTCAACGAGTCCTTGTGTTGAAATAGGGGAAGCAACACCGTCAGCTGGAGTGGTGGACCATTACTCGGTCACAGGCAAACCTAAAATCCTACTGCAAATCTAGGTTCACCACTAGATGAACTAAGTTCGCGCAGTTAAGCTCCGCCCACAGGTCCCTGTGGTGTGCCGTCAACTCTACCATGTATCTCAGCCTACTATATTCAGAAAGTAGCTGTTGCCGGCCCGCTACGTGATTCTGAGTTCAAGAATCGTAGTAAAAGGTATCCATCGAAAGACCTGACTGATTTTGGGGAAGCAGCTCAATGGCATTGTGACACCACGATGGTACTTTTTCTCTTCTGTTTAGTCATACTCCCACGTTCACTTTGGACTGGTCTTCGTGGTTCAAAGTTTTTTTTGTGCTTTAATCCGATCCAACATTTATGTAGGTGTTAGAGGTAATGTTAGGGTTAGGCCCGGCTTCTGGACACTGAGAAGGGTAGAGTGACTTCGACCACGAATGCAATTTAAGATTTGTGGGCCGGTGTGTGCGGTGGCTTCCTTTTTGTGGAGCCTCTTTTTCAAGGCTAACGTTCTTTTTGGGCTATTGTTCTATTTTGCTTGTTTGGAATCGATTGGATTGGATATGGCTGGCTTTTGTGGAGGCTTGAAACCTGTTTCTGCCGTGAATTGCTGCCAACGCTCAGGACGCTGCCGGTTGAACAGTGGACAGTGGACAAACTCCGCTTAGGCAAGTTCGATTGATCTTATAATAATGCGGTAGAACTAAGGCTAACAACGCGCCACTATTCGTGATGATACAGGGTGGTACAAAATGCCATATTGCGGAAAATATGGTCACAGAACTCACAGAATCTTATCTCAAAATTTGATCGGTTAGAACTGATTGAGATTCACCTTGTAAAAGACGAATCTGTTGACGCACGCTGCCATTTTCTCAGCTCTCCTGTCAAAAAAAAAACGTCGGTGCGTGACCATAGTCACCCTAGGAAGAAGTGAAACTTCTATAGGTAGATATGAATCAATCAGCAAAGTCAAACAACGTTCGAAGTGGTGTTCTTTTCCTACTCCCGCTCCTCTCCCTAACGGTTTGTATCATCTTGTTTTTCTCAATATCAATCTTATTATTATTATTATTTTATTTTATCTTCCTGCGGTGCCGGTGAGCCGACGAGGTCCGTCCGTTCAAGGTACACATGATAATTAATAATTATATATTATTCTTTTACTTCCTTGTTTATTGTTCTAATTTTGATCTTAAAAGGATGACCCAATTACAGGAAGGCGTGAAGGCGTGATCGACGTAATAAAATTCTTGTTCTTTCGCCGACGTTTAATTGGGTCATCCTTTTAAGATCAAAATTAGAATAATTGATAATTATGCGAATGTGACATCGTGACGGATTTTCTCACTGTACGATTTTCTCCGTTATATTACAGCACTATGAAAACTCTGTTCTGGCAGGCACAGCATGGCAATCTAATAATCTCCACAAAGTATAAGAATGTCGTTTGGAAAACTCGATTCGGTATCAATTTTGATTGAAAAAGTATAAAATACATAGGTGTTCACATAGGTATGTAGGTAGGTACCTCGTGAATGTGATTTGAGGTAACTACGTGGTTCTAGAGTGCCTACGATATTATCTTCTCCAATCAAAATTAGGCCGTAGGTTAAATTGAAATATTGACAGAATTTATATGAGTATTTCCAGTTATGTGCTCGCCACCGTACTTATATTTAGAATGTCACATTTAATTGAGGTGAAATCAAACCATTCAAAAAATTAACGAAGAATAATGTCAAAAATCAATTTCCAAACATAAAAATTTGATTATCAAACCAGTATAATATCATCGCTATACAATCAGCTGACATCTAGAACATAACGCAACTGTTTCAGCCTCAATTGTCAAAAATTCTTCTTCCCCTTTGGGCTTTAATCACCCACCCCTGCTTTCCTGCTTGATAGGTACATAGAGGTATGGTACATAGGTCCCTGAAAGTTGTGTCTACATTTGGGTGTGCGGCATTCGATTCCATTTTTGAATTGTAACCGTCCGTTGAAGAATATACCCAGGACCGGGCCTAACCTATTGGCCGCCTGCGTGCCACCGAAAAATTGCCGCCCCCTCACCGGCAGTGGAGAGCCCCACCAAATGCGGAAATGAAAAGAATCCTTCGAAATTCAACTTTATTATTATATTACCGCCCCTATGACTTGCCGTTGCCGCCTGCCATACCCGCTTGCGCGCCGGAACGCACTGCATGCCTGCTAGGCCCGGCCCTGAATATACCTTCCCATCCCTATAATAAGATACATCCGCTCGAATTTATTCAAGCCAAGTCGAGAACCATTCCTGTCGGGCCAACAGCACGACAACACGAAGAGCAGTCCGGTGTCGGCGATCAGTAAAAAATAGAACCGAACGCGGCGAACGCCGCAACAGCTTATTCTTCCATTTCCTGGTACGACGCTGGTCGCCCCAAGGTCAGACAACGTTACAGGCGTTCGTTACAACCACTGATGCCATGAAGTGATTTCACTCCCATGTGTGGTTCTGCGTTAATATAACGTTGAATACTGCTAAATTCACTCCATATTGTGAAAAACACAATTAATTTGTAAAATCACAAGCAACTTGTGACATTCGACCAATCAATGTCGTTACTGTATATCACGTGTTTTATCAAGGAAGAAGAACGCGCTCATTCTTTGTTATGTTCATTGCACGTATAGACGAGTTCTTGGTAGAACATCACGGGTGCGGGTGGTGGAAATTTTGCAAGATCCAAGGATGTTCTCGTGAGTATATGGTTCATTCGTGATGATTTGTTGTACTCAATAGTCATACCCTATGATGTTGTTTTTTTTTTCGGAATTTGTAAAATCCACCTTAAATCCATTGACAAAGATATCAACTCCATCTCAATTTCATCGAAATGTTTCTCGTGACCAATTTGAATGCTTGCAACAATATTGTACTGTCATTTTGTTTTTCAGAGAACGAAGAATGCTCGATTTCCAATGTTTATTTTGAAAAAGAATAGCGATACAACGGGAAAACGCTGCCCAGTATTCCAAGGACTGTCGGGAAACAAGATGGAATGAAAGAAATATTTTATATGTTTCAATATTCATATTCATTTTTACAATGTTTTATGTAGGTATTCATTTTCAATAAAGAATCGAATTTGAATTCCGTATTTGAATAGTTATTCATATAAAATACTTAGGTACCTACCACGGGAATCCACTAATAGTGCGATTCTGTAAAAAATAACATTTTACTCACAACCACTATGGTAATTGATTCATTACATACCTAGTAGGAGGTCGAGAAGTGACCCATTGCCGACCTCCCGAGAAAGAGAAGAAATGGTAGCTTTAGAAGGCAAATTTCAAAATATGCATCCAACCAAAAAATAAGTGTGTTAATCAGTATTTCCTGGACCACGTTTCAGCAAAATTAATCGGCCTATCTGGAAGTTATGACAAGAAGGTAATTTTCAGATTTCAACTTTTGAACGCCTATAATCCTGCAAGCTGAGTACATGGTTGTGAGGTAAATAGTATACATACTCTCGACGGTGAATACATCATTACTGCTGAGGGCACAGAGAGCTGGCCCGAAGCTGGAATTTCCTGTCTCGGTATGTAATATGCTATTACAAACGCTCTGTTATGTAAAAACTCCGGTCGGCCATTGGCTGTTGCCTAGGTAATAATAGCGTAACAGAGCCTTTATGGAATGTGATTTTTTAGAGAATCGCACCATAATGTGAATTACGTTGTAGGTAAACGTTGTGAATTTACATTGTGAAATACCAAGGTAATTTGAATTCACCTTGTGAATTCACATGAGCGAATGTGAAATATCGTTGTGTAGTCGGCAATTTCTATGGTAAATCCACAGTTTTCACTGTAAATCTACAAATATCAGAATATCATAGCTCGATGTAAAATCACATTTTAGTATGTAAAAGTGCAATTACACTCGTATCATAGGTAATTTGGAGCCTATGATAATTAAGTGAATTTACATAAAGACTTCTATCAGTGTACTACACAGTAAGAAAAGAAGTAGGTGAAAAAGCATTTTCCGGGGTGGTGAAATGAACGAGTGTGGAATTTTAACTTGAATGCAAATGATATTTCACATGATCCAACCAAACTGAAGTGAGTGAATGGTCTGAGTGTTGAAATAAATCCGTTGGTCTATACTACACACTCCAAGGGGTGGAAATAGAAATAATACATGTATGTTTGTTTGACAATGAGAGAGTGGTGAAAACAACAAAGCCGGGAGTGATTGGGTGTTGAATTCACACTTACATTTCGATTATTGCGGGCACGGACTTCCACGTAACTCACCGGCCGTTTCGCGGAGTACTATATGCATGCAGCTTCTCCAGTGTTTCATGCCCCATGTGCCTTTGTGAGTTTTGTCGTGTTGTGGTCGCAAATTGTTGTTTAAAATAACATTTTGTAAAAAGTCTGTACTGCAATCCACAAAACGTGCAGTCGCTCAAAGATTTGCAAGAATTAGGTAAGTAATTCATCGCACACCTAACCTACCTAGAGGATGTCCAAGCTAAAACATCCCAGATCGATCCCCTGAAAATATCAAGGCAACATTTTTTTTAATGGGAAGAAATCCTGGAGATGAAGCTTTCTTGTAAGGGCTCACCGATGCCCTCGTGTTAATATTGCCTTATCTAGTGATGGGTTGTTATTTAACTATCTGTTATTTTTCGACTGTTATTTGAAAATAACAATAACAACCTGTTATCTCGGTTGAAATATAACAGATACAAAATAACGGTGTAATCTTAATTTTCTGGCTTCCCTCCCATTAAAAGGAACATTTGTTGCTTTCTCGAAAGAAGCGCTGCAGGGAGGGATACGACTAATGGTTTCAACAATGAATTTCTTGAATACAATAATAAGTAGTTATGTTGACTTTTATTTGAATAAATGTCAAAAAAATTCTGATTTCATTTTCAACTTCCACATCAAAGCCTTTGAGTGCTGAATGCACCATTATGAGAGTGAATGATTAATCGTCAACACTCATTAGAATAAAAATCAACTTGCACATAATGCTGTTTCACCCTCAAGAAGAGTGTTCTTTGTTTCACACTCAAAACCACCTTTCTGAAATGTCACTTTCACAAAAAATGAGAGTAAGAAAACATATTCATATAATGTTACTTCCACCACACGTTGTTATAGTGAAATTGACTTCCGTTGAGTGTGGATCTATATAAACCACCCTGAGGGTTAATTTGAGTGTTGAATCTACACCCTATTTCTCAGTGTGTAGAAACTCGTGAGACCAATCAGAGGAATCCGATTCAAGGATAAACTTCCGATTATTATCCAGCCCGCTAACACGACTGTTATTCCTGTCTTTCATTGCGTAAACTCACACCAAAGACCAGCATTATCCACACCTCTAAATCATTATTACTGAAGCATTTACCTTTATACTCGCCTTTAACTATCATTAGCGACCTCTCCCCTTGAAGGCATACAATTCGACGCAATAATGATTCACATGTCCGTCATGCCGGACGCATATTTTTATATAGCAGGCGGATTAGCCGTTCGGCACGCCTCGTGCGTTCGCGAAAGGACCGATCATACTGATTATCGCAGTGTGCGAATAATTGTACCAGGTAAGTTAGAAACGTCAGGAAATCAAGAATTTCGGAGATCTAGTGAGCCTCCTTATAGTTTGTGTTTGGAGCTGTGAGGTGCCCTCTTACATTTTTCCTCGCTTTCAAAACTTCAGTAAGCCTCATTTGAATTTTTTTGTGCTGTTGAAAGCTCTACTAGAGGCCCTTTTGTTTAGTAAAGGTCGTTTGAAACCCTGCTGACCCCCTTTGCCCAATCCCAGTGATTCCAATTTTGCGTTTTTGTGGTGTTCGAAGCCCTATTGGATTCTGTTATTTCTTCACCGTCATCTGTAGCCCTGCCGAACCCTTGTTAGGTCCTCTTTTGTCTAAATGTGTTGTTTGGAACTTCAAAAAGACTGTTTTTAGGCTTTCAGAATTCAGTAAGCCCCCTCTAGCTTTCTTATGGTATTCAGAGCCCATTAGACTCCCTTGTACCTTATTAAGTTGCTGGTAGCCCTATTGAATTCCCTACCTCCTCCAATGTTGTTAAGAGCTCTATCGAATCCCCTTGCATTTTTCTATGGTTTTCGGCGATTTTATAAGCAACCCTGTGCCTTCATATGCTATTCGAAGCCCTATCGGCCCCTTCGTGTTGAAGGGCTTTCAGACTTCCACTGGCCCCCATTTTGCCCTCTTATGTTATCAAGAATCCCATTGGACCCCTTCTCATTGGTGCCTTATTGCGTTGTTAGAAACCATACTGGGCCTTTTTGTTTTGTTATTGTTTTTTGAAGCCCTGCAAAGCCTCTTCAATTTTTTCGTGGCTTCGAGAACTGTAGCAGCAACCTTGTGGTACCTTCATCTGTTATTCGGAGCACTAGCAGGCTCCCTCATGTTCTCATCTGTCGTTTGGAACTCTAATAAGCTCCCTTATGTTTTTTATGGCTTTTAGGATTGAAGTAGGCCTCATTTTGCCATAATCTTGTGTTATCCAGAGCCTCAATGCCCTCTTTGTGCCTTATTGCGTTGCAATAAGGAAGCTCTAATGACCCCTTTGCTTCGTAAATGTCTTTTGAAGCCCTGCTGAACTCCTCTGCATTGTTTCCGGAACTTCAGAGCTTAAGTAAGCAGTCATTTGCCTTCACGTGTTAGTCCGAGCCCCATAGGGCCCCCTTTCTGTCTTCATCTGTCGATTGGAGCTCCGATAAGCTCCCTCATGGTTTTTAACGCTCACAGGATATCAGTAAGTCCCATTTCACTTTTTTGTGTTATCCAGAGCCCCACTGTGCTCCCTTGTGCCTTACTGCGTTGTCAAAGCCTCACTGGGCCCCCTTGTTTTGTATAAATGTATTTTGAAGCTATACTGAGGCTTTTGGATTTTTCTGTGGCTTCCGGAGTTTTAGTAAGCAACCCTGTGGGTAATTTCTTAAGCAGCCTTTGCCTTTACGTGCCTTTGCCTAGCGGGCTTCCTTGTGTCCTCATCTGTCGTTCATTATTAGAGCTCTGATGAGCCTCCTATGCTCTATTGTGGCTTTCAGAATTCCAGTCGGCCCCATTTTGCCTTCTTGTGTTATCTTGAGCCCCCTTGCATTTTTCCCGGAGCTTCCAAATCTCTAGTAACCAACCGCGTTGGGCGATTTAATAAGCAACCTCAATAACCTTGTGCCTTACTCATTCGGAGCACTGTTGGGACCCTTGTGTCTTCCCCTGGCGTTTGGAACTCTGATGAGCTCTTCCATGCTTTTTTAATGGCTTGCAGATTTCCAGTAGGCACTATTCTGTCTTCTTCTTATCTAAAACCCCATTGGCCCCCATGCCTGATTCCGTTGTTAGTTAAACAAGCTATGCTAAATTGCTGAGCCTCATTGTCTCGCAAATGTCTTTTGAAGTCCGGTTGAACCTCCTTGCATTTTCTTGACGCTTCCAAATCTCTAGTAAGCAACCGCGGCGGGCAATTTAATGAGCAACCTTGTGACTTCGTGTGATATATGGAGCCCCATCGGCATCGGACCTCTTCTTGTCCTCATCTGTCATTTGGAGCTCTGATAAGCTTTCCTATGCTTTTTTATGATTTTTAGTGCTCCAGTAGGCCCCATTTTGCCTACTTGTTTTATCTAAAGCCCTTTTGCCCTCATTGTGCCTAATTATGTTGTAGAAGTCTTGCCATGTTTCACTATTTGCTCTGTACATTCCGCTTCTTGGTTTTAGGAAGCTTAGGTCCCAGTTTTGTTCGCCTTAGGCAACCTCCACATACTGGAGATCTTGCTTGTTTACCTTCTTATCCCAGATCCCATTTTGCTTGACTCAAACAGCCCCTAGACCTTAGGACCTGACCTCCTGTGTTGTCATAACACCATGCAATATTGAGAGCACTCACATTTTCTCACCTCACCAGCATTCTCCTGTATTTGACAATAAACATGATAGTCTATTTAATTTATTGTTTTATTACAAATCATTATTATGAGCTCCAAATGTGTCAAGAGTTCTCATACTATCCACTTTCTATTATTGTAATAGATAACTACTTATAAATACAAAATGGGGGAAGAAAATTTACACAAATTACGGTAGAAGGGATTCTATCGAAGAATAACGTATGGTCCGAAAGTTTTGGGAATTTTTTTAAAAGCTAATTACTTTTTTTTGATAGTTTCAATTTCGTAACTAATTATTGCAAAAACTAGCGTCATCTTTAACAATTTCAAATTCGTATTCAACATATTGAAGATGGGCCATTGTCTTTGATGGCTCTCGGTTTTCTTCTGCCATGCTCGATCATTCTCTGGACAACAGCAGGATTGATTTCTCAGAGCTCCTGCCTCCCAATGTACCGCACGCTCGACCAATATAAGATTTTTGGTAAGTATTGAGCAGGATAGTATACGACAAGGGATGGGAAGCTGCGAATGAGGACCAATTACGGCGTCACATTTTTCAATAACATTAGAGAATTTCGCATTTGACAAATTGATACAGAAAATCATGAAACATGGCAGAAGATAATTGAGATCCATCGAAGATAATGGTCCATTTTCAATATGTTGAATATGAATTTGTTATTGTTATATATGATGTCAATTTATGCAATATCAAGTACGAAAATAAAGACTATTCAGAAAAAGTTATTAGCTTAAAACTATTTCCCAAAACTTTCGGACCATACGTTATTGGAACGGCCCTAACCCTATGTCAAAATCATGTCAAATTTTTTTTTTCCCTGACGTTTGGTGATTACCTGGTCGTTGTCGTATCCATGGAGGTTAGAAGTAACCAACTGTTCCCATGGTTGCATGGTAGAGCAGCTAATAGATGAATGTCGCCTCGTTAAATGAGTCAATTAAATGAAAAATAAAATTAATAAAAAGATGATGGCCGGAAATCGCTTGCAGAATCATACCTCAAAAAATCTCTCGCCAATAAAACAAGAATTGCAAAGACGGTTAAAGGGAAACAAGAAAATGTCGCCATCGCCACTGTCACTGAGCCGGAAGCGCGACATGATCCGATGTCTGCATAATATGCTGCTATATCTTATTGTTTCCAAGCAGCCCTAGGCCTCTCTTGCCACCTTGTGAGGTATGTATACCTGACTTTAAGGGGTAGGGAAAAGGTCAGTGATGAGAATTGTGTTTAAAGAACAGCAAGACAAGTTTATTTCCCACCTCCACGACTAAAAATTAAACAAATGCACAGGATGAGACTCTTTAGAGGGGGGTTCGATTTATAAAGCCGCTGGGTAACGGGTCTAGAGCTGATTGAGAAACTTAAGTTACGGGATTCATGTGAACAAGCAAGCTAATTGAATGTTTGATGTATAAAATTTAGAAGAAATAATGAATACACGCCGGAAGGGCTGAAGGAGAATGAATGTAGTCAATATGAGGCAACAGGCGGTGATGGAATAGGGGTTGGGTCGCTAATCGCTCACAGTCTTCCGTAGCGAGGTGACCGTACGCCACTGGAGTTCAATGGGGTAGCGTAAAGAAGAGAAAACAGAACCTATGCTACCTAAGTCTACCCTGAGCGCTCAAAGTAGTTGGCAGTCCACCCCGTTGTTTTGCTACAGGGAAAAACTTCGGTGAAACGCTCATCTACAACTACACGGGGCATGAGTGAAGCAACTCAGATCCTATCACTTCCCTGGTACTCCGATCCTGAAGGTGGTGCAGATTTTGAGGTTGAATTGACGTATTGACGGAACACAGCACAAGTTTCCGCGGCACAAATCCTCGACGCATGGGACGCTAGAACACCTCAAGCTTTATCCGCACTTGGCACCTCCAGCAAAAAAAAAAGACGATAAAAGAAAAGTGAAAACCAAAACTAGAACCCTGGAAGAAAACCCACTGCTCAGAAGAAAACAGAGAAAATTGTTAGCCTGCACTTAGCCAGAATAAGGCCAGGAACCTTACCCAACTTCGCAATGGGGTTTTTAGTTTACGTCAGGAGGACCGGCTTGATCTCTCGAATGTAATGGACGGTCGCTTACAATTTCAAATGATATCCGTGGTAATTCTGCAAAAGACGGCACATTTTCGTACTTCGCAAAAATCGTACACCATACCGCTCTTACCCCAATCTTCAACAAAGACTTATTGGAAATTTTTCAACAAAAAGAACAACGTGAAGCTGCTTGAAGAAAAAAATCCTCTCACGGAGTGCCTAAGACAGAGGAATTTCATTTATGTTAAGGTCTACAATCCGAAGAAAAATGACCCTGAAGAGAAATGTCAGTGTTGTCAAAGTGGTCTGCAAAGACGTTCACGCATAGGAGCTGGGTTTGGACAGAAATAGGTTCCAGAATGGGGAGGAGTACTAAGGAAGGGCTCAGCCGAGGTCTCAGCACATAGATAGGGAGAACTAGCTGTCACCGGCGCCGGCAAACCGTCGCCTGGGTGACAGCATTGGTTAAAAACTAGACAGGTGATTTGTTACACTGACACCGGACAAGTGGAAAGGGAATTGTTTACATGATGTTGATTTTCCGTTGTTTTACGCAGATGTCACGTTTTCCCTTTAGTCCGGATGCTAGTTGCATAAAATGGAATGAACCTTGCATTTTTTGATGAGAAGATGCCACTCGGTGAAAATGTTCTTTGCATCATACTCTTCCGATCCAGAAAGGTAGCCATCAGCGCCATCCATGCCGGCGGCGTATACAGGGTGAAACAGAAAAAAAAAGTTGAAAAATTATATTTGAATAACCGAAGCATGTGGAGACGTTCAATTCACCACATACGTCAACTGTTTTATGCTCATGAAGTCACAGTAAACCGTTCTTGATTACCTTGAACCGTCTTTGAAATATAGGGAAAAAACAGAAAAAAAAACAAAAACACTCTTTTTTCCATAAATAAGTGATTCTTAGAGATATTGACACAATACTTGGTATTTCTACTAAAAGTAATGTGAAAAATGATATGAGTTGGGTAGCCAATTCCTAAGCCAACTATTTCCAGAAATACGATTGTCAACTTTTTTTTTCCTCTTGAGCACCATCTTGAATCTGCCCTGTGAGGCATCGTTGGAAAAGTGATCGGTTATTATAATATCGGTAGCATGGAATCATTGCATCGCAAAAACAACCTCCTCATCATAATTCAGTGACCTCTTCGGCGGGAAAGAATTGCCATTCACGTATTTTCTGGCTCTTCAAAGCTTTAGTGCCCATGATGGCATTTGCAACATCTGGAATGATGAAATATGTTACGCATTATGAACCGTGATGTACTTTGAGGTAGCCCACCAAGTTTTGCAATCATCAATTGAAAAGTTTGTTCTCAAAAGCTGTTTGAACAAAATTTGTTTAATTTTTTTATGGAAAATTCAAAATATTGTATCTTCCACCCTTATTTGATCCCTCGTTGAGGAAAGCCTGAAACCGAAAGTCTCCAGAATTTTCATGCTAAGGGTTCACTGAGAACTGCTCTTCAATATGTAGTTGTCAAAATCTGCATAGTTGCGTTCAGATTCCAGACAGAGAGCGACAAAGAAGTTCATGCAGTGGAAAAAGACACAGCTTTCAATGCAACGGAGAAATCCTGGAAATGTCCCTTTTAGATAGGCTTCCCGCAATACACAGGTTCTGTAAGACTCTCAAGCGTGGGTGAAGGCTTGAAACATTTCTAACTTAAGGCTCTAACAGTGTACAAAATTGCACATTTATGTTATGAAAAGCAAGGTCTCCAGGCTGCTTTCAGTCTAGCTCTGGACTAGTTTTTTCTCGACTGTAATTTATGTCTTTTTTTACTGCATGAGCCTCTTTGTCGCTCTCTGTCTGAAATCTGAACGCCACTATGCAATTTTTGACAACTAAACATTGAAGAGCATTTCCCCCTGAACCATTATCATGAAAAATTCGGAGACTTTCGGTTTCAGGCTATCCTCCTCAGTGAGGGATCAAGTGAGGGTGAGAGACCCAATATTTTGTATTTTTCATAAAAAAACGACACAAATTTTGTTCAAACAGCTTTTAAGAACAAACCTCTTAATTGATGACGGTGAAACTTGGTAGGCTACCTCAAAGTACATCAAGGTTCATAATGCGTGATATATTTTACCATTGCAGATGTTGCAAATGCCATCATGAGCACTAAAGCTTTGAAGAGCCAAAAAATACGTGAATGACAATTCTTTTTCGCCGAAGAGGTCACTTAATCATGATGAGGAGGTTGTTTTTGCGATGCAATGATTCCATGTTACCATTATCATAATAACCAATTACTTTTTCAACGATGCCTCACAGGGCAGATTCAAAATGGTGCTCAAGAGGAAAAAAAAGTTGACAATCGTATTTCTGGGAATAGTTGGCTTAGAAATTGGCTACTCAACTTATATTATTTCTAACATTACTGTTTGTGGAAATACCAAGTATTGTGTCAATATCTCGAAGAATCACTTATTTATGGAGAAAAGAGTAGTTTGGTTTTTTTCTCTGGTTTTCCCCTATATTTCAAAGACGGTTCAAGGTAATCAAGAACAGTTTGTTGCGACTTCATAAGCATAAAATAGTTAATGTATGTGGTGAGTGACACGTCTCCACATGTTTCGGTTAATTGAATATAATTTTTCAACTTTTTTTTTCTGTATCACCCTGTATACGCCGCCGGCATGGATGGCGCTGATGGCTACCTTTCTGGATCGGAAGAGTACGATGCAAAGAACATTTCCACCGAGTGGCAAATTCTCATCAAAAAATGCAAGGTACTTTCAACTAGCATCCGGACTACTTGGCGAGTTTAGTAATTTTATGCATGTCCGTCGATAGTGTTTTGGTCAGATGAAGTTTTTCAAGAGGCGTAAGCAACTGACTGTGTAAGAGTAACATGAACTCGAAAAGATGTTTGTTTTCCGCGTGTTTTGAAATTTCTACCTCGACTTGTAGGGTTCTATTGTGAACGAAACGCATGTCAGTGGGTAGTGTCTGGTCTGTGAAGAGTTGTAGGGAAAATCGATACACCATTATTTTGTTCATAATTATGTATTTCTACTTTTGTTCAAGGTAACTACTAAAAATACTGGAAACATTGATGAAGTACCACAATTTTGAGAATGAAAGCGACGATGTGTGTTATGAAAACCTGAACCGTGAAGAAGGCTCTGCCGTGGAAGACAGTGTGTGGTGTTCAGAAAGGAAGGATCGTGTATTTGTGTTATTTAGGAGCCTTTTCAAATATGTGTAGGGAAAATTGAGAAGTAGGTACCTAATAAAAGTATGTGCAAAATGTTGAATTTGACAAATGCATTTCGATTGTCCATCTTCTTGACTAAGTACTCATTTGTTTAAAATCTCAATGGGATCTGGTGAGAAATACAAAAGTTTAATATGGCGGCAGTGGAAATGTCAAAATGCTGAATTTAACAGATGCATCTCGATTGCCTTCGATTTAAAAAATCTAGACGCCCTCTGGCGGCTAAAATCGCGAAGTGAGTTTGTAAGTTTTCACGTCATCTCAGTTCTGTCGCTTCTGTCAAATAACCAGTGACGATCGCACGAATTGTGAAGATTCTTGTATAGGTGATCGAGTTACTCAAGAAAATGAACTCTTTCTGAACAGCGATGAATAATAATTATCAACTCAAATACCACAAATAATACAACCGTTAGTCCGTTACCGTTATACAACGCACGATGACAGGTGACAAAAAAACTTACAATCCTCCATCTTGTTTACAGCGCCCCCATCGGTAGTTAAAATCGCGAATGGGCAAGCAGATCGGTTGAAAAATAGAAAAGTTCAATAGGCACTCTGCGGATTTGCTTCGGCGCCAAAAGTTGCGATTTTTTTGTACACTTGCTTCAGGAAGTTATCTGTTTCCATATCAACAATGCCATTTGAAGTGTCACCTGCAAATGTCAATTACAACAATTATCAAATCCCAATATTGACAATTTTTCTCACACATGTTCGTGACTGCCGCATGAGGGTGCTGAATTGGGCGGTATATTCAAAATATGCAGAGCGCCTATACGACGGTCTCTTGAAACGCAAAAATCAAAGTTGGACAAACACATTTTGAGGTATAGGTTGAAAATCCCAATCGGATCAGTTGAAAAATGCAAGAATTCAATATGGCGGTCTTCTGGGACGTCAAAAATCAAAATTTGAGTGATGCATCTGCTCGATTGCCCAACCAAAGCAAGTACAGGTAGAGAATTCCAATCTTATCTGTTGAAAAATGCAAAAGTTCAATATGACGGCCTTTTGAAACGTCAAAAATCGAAATTTGACAGATGTATCCCAATTGCCTAGCCAAAGCAAGTAGAGGTTAAAAATTCCAATCTAATCGGTTGAAAAATGCAAAAGTTTAATATGGCGGCCTTTTGAAATGTCAAATTTGACAGATGCATCTCGATTGTCTATACAGGGTGATTCACAACTTATGACTTTCCTTTCAAGGGGTTATGGGGCCCCAAAAACTTGACTTCATGTGCTTGAATATAATTCAAAAAGCTATATGGTTTACGAGGAAAAAAATTATGAAAATTTGCCAAACATATGTGGGACTAATGGGTTTATTTTCCTATCTGTTGATGAGACATACGATTCAACAATAGTTCAACAATAAGCGAAAATGTTTTTATGTAAACACTCCTCCTTTAGCAATAATTGGAGGTAAAAATAAATAATTTTTCAGTGTCAACCTCAACTGATGATGCCTCGACTTACTCCCTTTCCTCGTCTCTTTGTCCATTACATAAGGTAAGGACCCTCATGTTTGGTTGATGGTCGCAATCATCCTCTCGGGTTACCTATCTAACTGTATTTGTACCCGCTACTTGTAAATTTTAGTAAAATAGGTAATAATAATGGTCAACTAACGTCATTCTTGACAATAATACCTTATTATCGATCAACCATTATTGAGTATGTTTGTTTCCATAGTACCAGATTAGAATTATCCACGTGAGGCATTGCATCGGCGATCCCCAAAATTTTCTTCGATGTTGAGTTCAAATAAGTCAATATTTCAGGATTTTTTTTCAACTTTTTTCGCTTAGAAATAGTTTTTCTGGCACATCCTGAGCTCACCCGTGAAAGGAAAGTCACAAGTTGTGAATCACCCTGTATTCTCGATTTAAATTAATTTTTCCCGCCACAAAATGGCTGCGAAAGGCGGAATTCAACTGACAGCCCGAGGTGACATGAGATGTCACACTCACAACTCACAACCTCACTTTCATTGTATCAGTCATCCATCACTCAGTGTTTACTGTTCACTCCAGTTTACTCTCGGCTTGGCTCCCTAGTGTGGTCCCAGTTAGTGATAGTGAGTCTGTTTGCTGTATTCTAGTTTTGCGAGTAAATTTGAAGTGATTGTTGTGTTATTTGTTCTTATTACGACTGTTATAAGAGATACTCGTTTGCCGTTGGGAGAGATTTACAATTATTTGCGTGCCGCCTCTCCAAGCTCCCGGAACTTTGTGGAAGGTGAAGCAGTAGTAAATACAAACCACATAGCTCTATATGGAACAAGTACCACAGGCAAATGGACTGATTTTGGCAAGAAGTTGTAAGTCCAAGTCCATATTCCACAGGCAATCGGCAGCTTCAGGTGTCACCTTCACGAAGACCTTTGGAGAACCCTGGTATGCGCGTGAAGGCCACGTCATTCGGGTACAGTTTATTGAGCCCAGTCTTCTTTCCATTTCTCTTGTCCATCAAAGTTTCCTAGTTCACGTTCTGTAACTGACGATGGGATACAGTAATACCACTAAACACAACAATCACTTCAAATTCACTCGCAAAACTAGAATACAGCAAACAGACGCACTATCACTAACTGGGACCACACTAGGAAGTCAAGCCGAGAGTAAGCTGGAGTAAACAGTAAACACTGAGTGGTGAGTGACTGATACAATAAAAGTGAGGTTGTAAGTTGTGAGTGTGACATCTCATGTCACCTCGGGCTGTCAGTTGAATTCCGCCTTTCGCAGCCATTTTGTGGCGGGAAAAATTTATTTAAATCGCGAATAAAGCGAGTACAGGTTGGAAATTCCAATCTGATCGGTTAGAAAATGCAAAAAAAGTTAAATTTTGCAGCTTTTTGAAACGTCAAACATCGAAATTTTTCAAAAGCATCTCGATTGCCCACCCAAAGCAGCTATGAGTTGAAAATCTCATCCAATCGGTTGAAAAATGCAAAACTTTGATATGGCGGCCTTTTGAAACGTCAAAAATCGAAATTTGACAGATGTAACTCGATTGCCTACCCAAAGCAGTTGTAAGTTGAAAATCCCAATCCGATCTGTTGGAAAATGCAAAAGTTCAATATGGCGGCCTTGAAACTGTCAGAATGACAAATTTAGCTGCTTGATATTCATCAAGTAGGGAGAATTCCATGTTGATACATCACAAAAATGCAAAAGTAGATGGCGGCCGTCTCATATTATGTGTGTATGTCAAAAACAAATCAATTAATTTCGGCCTCGGAAACGTCGAAATGTCAAATTCAACTAGTAGAAGTGAGTTTCGGTCACAAGTAGATATATGTGTATTTGACATTGCACATCGATTGGTTGATAAATACAAACAAAGTGGTGCTCCTGACAGCTGTCAAAAAATTCCACTCAATTCCGCTCCTCGAAACGTCAAAATTTCAAATCTGACTGTTGAAAATCGATAGTCGAAAGAGACGGACATTTAGAGAAATTCCCAAGTCGTTTTGCTGGAAATTGGAAACAAAATGGTGAACGCTCATAGAAAACGAAAAATCACCTATTCAGCTCTAAATTAATTAAAATCCCACGAATTGTATCGGGTCACCTCTGGATCTGCTTTGCTTGCATGACGCGATTGACGCGAAAGGTCTGGCTTGCACGAGAAAGGTCGATTATAAACGAATCGTGTCGCGGTGAAGACGGAAGAAAACCGAAGCTTGATTGTAGACGCTTTCCTCTATACAGGGTGTTTCAGGGATGGTAGCGAAAAATTCAACTGTGGGTAGATCTCGTCGAAATATGACGAAAACCTATATACCATTTTGCAAAGTTTGGCCTAGTGACGAAGATACAGCCCTCCAAAGTTCACTTTTTTCGGTTTTCAAAAATTTTAAACTCAGGAACGTTTCGACAAATCCAGCTTTGATTTAGCGTAAGCTGGTTTGTCATAATTATCTATCAACCTGCCAAATTTGGAAATAATCCAATCAGTGGCGTAGAAGTTATGAGGGGTCACCTCAAGTCAACTTTTCTTCGGATGCTTCTAAATTATTGACCCTCATAACTCCTGAATTACTGGTTGGATTATTCCCAAATTTGGCAGGTTGATAGATCATCATGGCGAACCAGCTTTCGCTGAATTAAAGCTGAATTTGTTCAAACGTTCCTGAGTTACAAATTTTTGAAATCCGAAAAAAGTGAACTTTGGAGGGCTGTATCTTCGTCATCAGGCCGAACTTTGCAAAAAGGTATGGAGGTTTTCGTCATATTTTGACGAGATCTTCCCACAGTTGAATTTTTTGCTATCATCCCTGAAACACCTTGTATTATGGTGAAACTTGTAATTTTTCCGAATCTTTTATTTTCAACCAAACATGAAGTCGGCTGCTGGTTCATAACCATTTTACTTGGCGGCAACTTCACGCCAACGCGGCCAACGCTAAACGCCACATTTGACAGTCTATGATTTGACATTTGCATTGTTTACATTGAACCGGCAGAAATGACGCCGTATTTTCCAAAAAAGATTGCCAAAAAAGTTTGCAGACGGAAAGGTGAACCGTTTGTGATGGTACAGCCGAAAGCCTGTGGCAGATCATTCTGGAATTCCCATCAAACAACTCGCGTCTAAAAAGGTGTGCACTCGCCAAGGAATTTGCTTCTGAAGAACGAAAGAGGCCACTTTTTTCTGTAAATGTGAACTGCTGAAATCTGGCCCCAGTGTAAATTTATCGTGAGTACCTCTTGTATCCATTTCGCATTCTTAGTTTCCCTGTGTTGATAAAATTACCACTCCAATAATACCAGAGCCGGCCTGGAAATTTTGATCCATATCCCGTTTAATTTGAAGGGGATCTTGTGTTTGAGTTGCCTGACAAACGGTCAAGGGTCTACTGGACCACTACGGTCACATTTTGTACCCTGACAGGGTCATTGTTATTCCAAAAACACTGTTCAAATGTCGAGGTGTTCTGTGTGTTGCTTTTCGAAATCGAGAGCGTCGTCAACTGACGTTTCTGTCAGATGGCCGGGCCGTATATTTTTATACAGGGTGATTTTTTGAAAAATTTCCACCCCTTGTTTCTCGCCGCCAAAATGTTTTACAGGAAAACGCCGAAACAGGTCAACTTTTGTTTCGAGGGGGTCATCTAGAGCACATATCACCAAATTTTTATCTTGAACCCCTTCGCCCCCGCCCCACCCTGCTTTAAAATTTCAAATAGCATGACCTACTTTGTGATACATCAAATTGAAGGCAATAAAATTCTCTTTCCGTTAAACATATTTCAAATTTTTTTAAACCACCCCTCAACCCTTCTGAAAATCCTCTTTTCGTTAATGGAAGGACAATGTTCCCCCTATAAACTCTTGATTCCTGAGAAATAGACTTCCCAGCAAAAACAGGTCGATTCTTATTTTAATGGGGTCATCTTAGACACGAGTGGCCAAACTTTTATCTTCAACCCCTTCGCCCCCACCCTACCCTACTTTAAAGGGGTGGTTTAAAAAAAATAGAAATATGTTTGACGGAAAGAGTTTTATTGCCTCCAATTTCATGTATCACAAGATAGATAATGCTATTCGAAATTTCAAAGTAAGGTAGGGTGAGGGCGAAGAGGTTGAAGATAAAAATTTGGCCACTCGTGTCTAAGATGACCCCATTGAAATAAGAATCGACCTGTTTTTGCTGGGAAGTCTATTTCTCAGGAATCAAGAGTTTATAGGGGGAACATTGTCCTTCCATTAACGAAAAGAGGATTTTCAGAAGGGTTGAGGGGTGGTTTAAAAAAATTTGAAATATGTTTAACGGAAAGAGAATTTTATTGCCTTCAATTTGATGTATCACAAAGTAGGTCATGCTATTTGAAATTTTAAAGCAGGGTGGGGCGGGGGCGAAGGGGTTCAAGATAAAAATTTGGTGATATGTGCTCTAGATGACCCCCTCGAAACAAAAATTGACCTGTTTCGGCGTTTTCCTGTAAAACATTTTGGCGGCGAGAAACAAGGGGTGGAAACTTTTCAAAAAATCACCCTGTATATAAAAAAAAGTAGCAGACGGGTTAGCCGTTCGGCACGCTTCGTGCGTTCGCGGAAAGACCGATCATACTGATTATCGCAGTGTGCAAATAAATGTACCAGGTAAGTTAGAAACGTCAGGAAAACAAAAGTCAACAAAAAAATTTTGACGTGAGATTCCGCTTCGTTCAGAATAATGTTTCTGTAGATGAATCTGGTAAGGTTTCTTCAATGCCTATTTTGTACCTTCTGAATCTTCATCATAGTCCCCATTGCAGATGTCGCCTGAACCTTTAGCAGATTGGGCAGTCTCAGGTGCCGTTCGAATTGTTGACGGCCAAATTCATCGTCAACTACTAGCTACCCTCCGATCATTTGAAGAGGTCCTTACAATCACTTCTTGTGAGATTGATGAGATTTACGTGGACATGAGTTCTTTGCTGTAGATTCTTCAGGCGAGAGCCAATTTTTGGCGAATCCAATCCTTGATGAGCCAAGTCAATCTGAGGCCACTCTACTGTTCTACTCTTTCGAACTTGCCGGTGGTATCTCGACTCAATCCTATTTCGAAGTGGATACTCATCCGTCTCTTTGGTTATAGGCTCTGGCTGAGACATCAATATTACCTACTCACCTGTGATCACCGTGCAGTGTAGTGATAGACTCTGTTCCATGTTGACCATCTTCGGCAGTGTCTATTACGTCCTCTGCATAAACCAGCCCACATAGGAGCGTGACTCACACAGGACCCAAAAATTTGGTCACACGGACAATTCGTCGCGCGGACAAAAACTTTTTTGCCGTTTGCCTCAACTTTAATAGCCCATATTGTGCTTTCTTGTTGCTTGTAGAGCTCCAGTGAGTCTTCTTATAATTTCTTGTACAATTAAAAGCCCTAATGGGCACCATTGTATGTATCGTTTTGTGAATTTCGGAGATCTAGTAAATCGTGAGGAGCTGTAAGGTGCCCTCTTACATTTTTTCTCGCTTTCAGAACTCAAGTAAGCCTCATTTGATTTTTTTTTGCTGTTGGAAGCTCTACTAGGCCCTTTTGTTTAGTAAATGTCGTTTGAAACCCTGCTGACCCCCTTTGCCGAATCCCAGTGATTCGCATTTTGCGTTCTTGTGGCGTTCAAAGCCCTATTGGATCTTTTTTTTTTCTTCACTGTCATCTGTAGCCCTGCCGAACTCCCGTTAGGTCCTTTTTTGTCTAAATTTGTCGTTTGAAACTTCAAAAAGACTGTTTTTAGGCTTTCAGAATTCAATAAGCCCCTTCTAGCCGTCTTATGGTATTCAGAGCCCATTGGACACCCTTGTATTATTGAGTAGCTAGTAGCCCCATTAATTCCCTTACTATAATGTTAATTAAGAGCTCTATTGAGTCCCCTTGCATTTTTCTATAGTTTTCGGCGATTTAATAAGCAACCCTGTGCCTCCATATGCTATTCGAAGCCCTATCGGCCCCCTTGTGACCCCCATCCGTTGTTTGGAGATCCATTAAGCTCCCATATGTTCAATGGCTTTCAGACTTTCACTAGCCCCCATTTTGTCCCCTAATGTTATCAGGAGCCCCATTTGCCCCTTTGACATTGATGCCTTATTGCGTTGTTAGAAGCCATACGGGGCCTTCTTGTTTTATTGTTTTTTGGAGTTCTGCAAACTGTAGAACCGAGAACCCTGGAGCACTGAGAACTGTAGTAGCAACCTTGTGGGTGCCTTCATCTGTTTTTCGGAGCACTAGCATTTTCAACATTTTTCGGCAAAATTTCAAGAAAAGCCACGCCGAATGGCTTGCACCAGACGACAGTGGGTCCCCGAAGCCCTCCGGTCGGCATTTCACACCAAATTTCTCGAAATTCTGCCCGAGAAGCCGAGTTTTCGCCGCCAAAATGTGTCAAGAAATCTTGGACGAATTATTTGAAATGACGATTCTCTGGGAAAAATTGGAATGAATTATGTATTTCCGAAAAATCCCCTCAAATTCGGCAGAAATTTTGGAAATTTCCCATCGTCAACTTGCATTGCGGTTCGTTTGCGGAATTTTTTTAAAAAATACCCCGCCAAAATCCGACGTCTGGTTTTCACAACATTCAACCAGACGTCGTTTGGTTTTCACAGCGGTTAGTTTAGGGTGGTAATAATGCCGTCCAATAAATTCAAGCTAAGCATTTCTCAAAGTGAAGACCTACAAAAAATGAGCGAAATCTACCTAGGTCCTCGATACCACCGGATAACCTGGAAGCTTCCAAAAACGACAAAAAATGATCTCACGGCCGCTTGAAAAAGTCGTTCTGGCCGGAACGTGGAACATATTGATAATGTAGGTAATATTTTGGTGTGTTCAGAACTCATGATCCTCTATGGTGGCATATAGATATCTGTGAGTTAAGGTTACCACGGGGAAATTTCATCGATGACAAAGTCAAAGTCCACGTTCTGGAGAGAAATGAGTGAATGACTTCGGAGGGGAATGCTAATCTCTCAAATAAATTGAATCGAAAACCGTTCAAACGCGTTCAAAGGCATCATTTCGATAAGAGCGTTAACAGTGATAGTTATATAATTAGAAATATTTTAGAATATTCTTTCACATAGGCACTAGGCAGGCTATGAAACGTAGATGATATCCAATTACACATCGCAAGACGGTGTCAGTCGCGGGCTTCCAAAATCCATAAAAGACATCAGTTTCGTAGCAACATGTGATATATCACATATCGTTCTGCGAGGGATGAAAAATATATCGCGCTTTGTGGGCTGCAGGTTTACGGGATTGGGGGCGCGCATGAAGAGGGAGGAAAACGAGAAAATGTTTAACCATAAGTTTCGGTCAATAGAGTCCCCCACCCGCGGCGACAATCGCGTTTTTAAAGCTGCGAAAACGCATTTGGCAGCGTCAAATCGCCCGTGAAAAATTTATTTAAATTTCAAATCTCGTTTTCATCGCCTCCGACACCACCACCGCCACCAGTGAGTCATTTTGCATGGGTTGTATTATTTATTATGGCTGAACCGACGACAAGACGACTGAGTATATTTATAAAGCAGGAAAAATAACAATGCAATCTGAAGAATGAATTTTATTTTATACGGCGCGACGGAAAAGACAGCGTATCCCGCTGATGGTAAATATGTTTTGTCTCGGGAGAGGAGAGGCGGAAAAAGAGTAGTCGAGCGCGCGAGCCCTGTCGTCAAGTTTATTTCGACGAATAAAACAGTAATCTATATTCTGAACAGCCCACACACTTATTTCCTCGATATAGTACGTAGTACGTCAATTTTAATGGTAATCTCGATGCTGCACACCGTAATATTGCCGCACGGAATACGAAACCGCGGCAATAAAACTTGACGCTGCTTTAGTGCCATATACCTACACATACATCCATTATTATCACTGGTGTACAAATACCAATACCAAGATGCACCAACCTATGTTGAAACAAGCGAATATGCCTCATGGGCATGAGGCTCAGTACCGCACTTCCTTTTTGAAGGATTATGATTATAGGACGCAAGATGTTGATTATAGGGTTCTATCGTTATTTGGGAAAAAATTCCAATATGGCGACCAAACTAGCGGCAGAATCATGAAACTTGGCTTGAAAATCAGAATGATCGTACTAAACAAGGGTATAAGTTCGAAGTTTCATGAAAATCGTTCCGGTAATTATTAATGGGTGTATTAAAAGACACTCGAGATTGCATTAGATCGTATTTATTGAGTAACAATGGTAACGACTCGGGACCGTCTTGGTACAGTGTCAGTCTCTAACTGGCGGCGAATCCCGTCATCACTAACCGTCAAGTCGGTAGCGAGTAGGGGGTAGGTTGACATGGTAGGCACCAGTATAACTGGTTGCCTAGCTCTACTAACAGTAATAAGAGATTTCAGTATAGCGGCCAAGATGGCGGCGGAATGTTGAAATTTGGCTAAAAAATGAGAATGATCAAACGAAACGAGGGTAAGTTCCATGAAAATCGTTCCACTGATAAAAAATTTCAATATGGCAGCCAAGATGGCGGCGGAATCATGAAACTTAGCTTGAAAATAAGAAGGTTCATACAAGACAAGATTAGGTTCCAAGTTGCATGACAATTGTTCCACTAATGGGAGATTTCAATATGGCGGCCAAGATGACGGCGGAATCATGAAATTCAGCATGAAAATAGGAATGATCGTACTGGACAAAAGTTTCAAGTTTCATGAAAATCGCTACACTAATAAGAAATTTCAATATGGCAGCTGAGATGGCGGCAGAATCATGAAATTCGGCTTGAAAATGAAAATGATCGTACTAGACAAGGATAAGTTTCAAGTCTCATGAAAATCGTTCCAGTAATAAGAAACTTCAATATGGCAGCCAAAATGGCGGCAGAATCATGGAGCTTGTGGTGTGGACTGTAGAGGTCAGCGCGTTCGACTGCAACACTAGAGATCGTGGGTTCGAGTCCCACTGTGGGCGCTCGAATTTTTGTCTCAAAACAAGCTCTTTGATTTAGTAGGAATGCTTGCTAAATGCAAGACGCGCCGTGTGTTGCATAGCACGTAAAATACGAACGATGGTGCCGACCTCATGAGATGTTGGTGATCGTTGAAAATCCCCACCCTGTGTTGGAACACACAGGGGTTCGGCAAAATTTCCGGTATGGCGGAGGGAAGCATTCACCGGCATCGGTGTTAGACCTCGTTGCGGAAATAGGCCGTCGTTAAATGAACGAATAACAAAAATACCAATGAACAGTGGCGTATAACTACATTAGTGCTAGCGGTACGCAAAAAAATGGCATTTGATGATACAAGCAAGCCACTTGGCATATCTGTTGTCTAGACCCATTAGAAAAACTTGACCCGCAGTTCCTAAAGGTTCATCCCTTAGAACCCAAGATTCGGGGAGGGGGAGAGAATACTGTTACGATCGGCGATCTCGTACATATTGGTAAACACTCGATGTTTCTGGATATTTCCATCATTAGATCGCAGTGTAGAAGTCTGGAGCGATCTGGTGCATTCCAGAGCGTTCGTGTATGTGAAACTGAAGGTAGACTTTAATGCTCGATCAAGAAAGATCTGTCCGTTTTGGCGGAGGCGCCGCTCGTAGCCCGGCAGAATTATACGGGTAAAGTGTACGATTATTCAGGAACGATCTAGAAACTGCATATGCCAGACCACCATGGAATTTGCTGGAAGTAGACAAAAAGCTCGAGAACATTATTCGGAGGCCTTATATAAGGCATCAGCCGGCAGCTCGCGGCAGTATTGAATTGGAATGCGAAGGGATAACAAGTGCGAAACAAGCGAAGTACCTGCGATATAATTCCAAGCGTGAATAATTGTTGGTGTATTGTTGTTAGACAATTTTTATTCGTGAAGGAAATTACAAAATTATATAAAATAAATAAAGGATAATGTAAAATGTGTAGAAGGTATGGAATATAAATGTGTATTGATTGTAGTAGTACGCAGAAATAAACAGTGTTTGTTTTAAAACAATCGTCTCAATTATATTCGAACTCGTACGCGAAATATCGTAACAATACTATAAACAAAAATACCCAATTTTTTCTCACAAACCTGCTAATAGCCCAGGCATTTTAGATCAAAATTGACCAAAACCTGGAAAAAGATAACGTAAGTCTGAAAATTGGTAGAACGCTTCCACTTTAACCCCTTAACTACATACCGAAAGTCCTAAGAAATCCTATGTCCGCTTCATCGGTTTTTGGTGGCAAAAAGGTGTAAGTGACAATAATTTAGAAACTATCTATTAGAATATACGCGATGAAGCTTCGATACAGCTGGAAATTGCTGGAAACGGTCTCCTCGGTCAGTTGAACAACATATTGAAAGTTCTAAAAAATCCTATATCTGCTTGATCGTTTTTTAGCAGCAAAAAGGTATAAGTGACATTGCTTTGCAAACTAATAATTAAATCACGCGTTGAAGTTTCAATACAGCTGAAAATTGCTGGAAATCGTCTCCTCGGCCAGTTGAACAACATGTTGAAAGTCCTAAGAAATCCTGTGTCCGCTTCATACTTTTTTGTTAGCGGCAAAAAGGTATAAGTGACATTGTTATAAAAACTATTCAATTAAACACGCGATCAAGTTTTAATACAGCTGAAAATTGCCAAAAATAGTCTTCAGAACAGCTGAAAATTTCTAAAAATGGTCTCCTTTGTTACTTGACTGTACTAGTCCGAGTAGACTATTTTCAGCAATTTTCAACTGTATTGCAGCTTCAACGCATATTTTGAACAATAGTTTCAAGAAATGATCTTATACCTTTTTGCTGCCAAAAGACGATGAAGCGGACATGGGATTTCTTGGGACTCTCAGTATGTTGTTCACATGATCAAGAAAACCAGTTCCAGCAATTTCCAGATGAATTGGAACTTCAACGCCTATTTCAATAAATAATAGTTTCCAAAATAGTGTCACTTATACCTTTTTTCCGCCAAAAAACAATGAAGCGAACAGGAATTTCCCCAGTATTTTCAGTGTGTTGTTCAACTGTCCAAGGAGACTATTTTCAGAAATTTTCAGCTGTATCTGTATACTGTACTTCAGCCCGTATTTTTATAAATAGTAACAAAAGAAAATTTTACTTATACCTTTCTGCCACCAGAAACTAATGAAGCAGAGAGAAGATTTTGAAGGACTCTCAATATGTTGCTCAACTAATCAAGAAGACCATTTTCAGCAATTTTCAGCTGCATCGAAACTTGACCGCCTTTGATTGAACAGTTTCCAAAACAACGTCACTTACACCTTTTTGCCGACAAAAAACAATAAAGCGGACATAGGATTTTCTAGCACTTTCAGTATGCTGCTCAACTGACCAAAGAGACCTAATATTTTCACCTGTATCAAAACTTCAACCCGTATTTTATTAAATAGTAACAAAAAAATGTCACTTATACTTTTTGCCGCCAAAAAAACAATGGAACGGACATAGGACTTTTGAGGACTTCTAGTGTGTTGTTCAACTGAAAAAGGAGACCGGTTCTAGCAATTTTCAGCTGTACTGAAACTCCAACTCGTATTTTGATGAATAGTTCCCAAAATAATGTTATTTGAACCTTTTGGCCGCCAAAAACCAATGAAGCGGAGAAAGGATTTCTTAGGACTTTCAATATGTTGTTCAGCTGACCGAGAAGATCATTTTCGGAAGTTTTCAGCTGTATCGAAACTTCAACGCGTATTTAATCAAATAGTTTCTAAAATAATGTCGCTTACACCTGTTTGCCGCCAAAAACCGATGAAGCGGACATAGGATTTCTTAGGACTTTCAGTATGTGGTTAAGGGGTTAAAGTGGAGACGTTCCACCAATTTTCAGACTTACGTTATTTTTTTCCAGGTCAAAACCTAAAATGCCTGGGCTATAAGGCGTGTTTAGTATCAAAACTATATAACTCAGACCTCCTTGATACAATGACAATGTCACAACTCTCGTGCGGTCACCGGAAGTCGAGTTAAGCCGTCATTTTTGAAAATTAGAGCTGAAGGTCTAAATTACAAAGTGAGCGTCAATTACCCATATGTTGGGTATCGATTCTTAAATCTTTGGGGTCGCTGAAGACGTATGAAAAGAGACAAAAACGATTGGGTACACCTCGCGCCCATATGATTCACCTATAGGCCCAGAAGTCAGGCAAGCGAGAAAAATCCTACAAATTTTCGAGAATCAATAGAAGTCAAATGTTGATGTGAAACAGCTCCAGTCTGTACATGGTGATGATGCTGTACCAGCTGTTCTATATGAAATTCATGATGTCCACCTCTGAGCTGTCTCTGAAATTCTCCTACTTTTCACTCAGCATCATACAAACCTGTTCGAGTTCCAATGTTTGATATCACTACTTCTTCGCAAAAAAAATCCTACTCCAACACTCCACGAGTGTAATAAAAAAAATTCTGTTGTGTCACCCCAATCAATTTTCCCGACGAATAGCAAGAAACGGATGAAAATTTCATCATGAGACGCTCTTTGGGTGGGAAGTTAGAGTTTGAAAAAAGATTGAAGAATTGAGATATTTTCTCTAATGAGGGCTTCATTTTGAGCTCCATCATTCCAGTCAGGTCTCGATAAACCAGGCTGATTACTCATTTCAAAGTGGAAAACTTTCGGAATACTTGGAGAACGAGTTAGAGAATGTCAAGATACATTGAAAATGTTCAAGAATCACTCACTCTTGTCAAAAAAAAAGTGGTATGAATCTGTTCACAAGCTGAAAAAATCGAGGTTTTCAGTTTTTCACAAGGAACCAAATTATGTGCAAAGAAATGCGAGAGAGGCAGTCGGTGTCAGTTCCGGGTGCAGTCCGGAACTGGTACCACAGAAAAATCGAGAATAATATGTAATAAATATGAAATTTTGAAAATTTGAATTCCCATCGATCGTTTAAACTGTTCACTGTTCAACGCAACATGCGATCAACGCATCGAATCAAAGTCTCGAGAAGAGTCCATAATAAATAGGGACTGACTGACCAGATGAGTTACTCATGTATTGATGTTTCACAAAGTGACAAATTCTCATAGGCAGTGGCGCAGCCAGGATTTAACCATGGGGGGGGCTAACGAACGCGAACGAAGCGAGCTGCGCCAAAGGCGAACCCCCCCCTCCCTCCTCCCGGAAAAAGGGCCTTGGTCATCCTATTTTCGAGTATAATTATTGTGGTACCAATGTTACCTACCTTAAATTGAAGTAGGTATTAAATTCAGTATTCCCTGGGGTTTGCGGGGGAAATGACAGTAATAAATGGTAGTCATGACACTTGCAAACTGACAGCTGCGCTGCGCGCACTAGAAACGTCATACACGATCGTTCGGCACATACAAACGATACGGCCGAACGCAGCTGTTCACGAAATACGGTTTTTCGTGCTCTTGTTAGATCTATCGATAGTGGCAGTTTGAACGATAACCGTTCGCTAACGAGTCGTTAGTTGGCAGTCTGAGCGATAATCGTTCGCTAACGAGTCGTGAGTGAACGAGAAGTTACAAAATAAGCTTGATAGGTATTTTTTATAGGTGAGTATACTTGCTTAAAGGACGGAGTTATATTGGTAAAATAAGCGTTGTGGAATCAGTAGATAATCCCTGTGGGTTCATTTCTTGACAGAATCTTACCATTTAGGTCTTTCTTGAAATCTACAAGGATGCAGTTTGGTTTGGCATTGGCATTTCCAAAATCGATTTTTTTTATCCTTGGATGAATAATTGGTTTTTGGATTTTGGAAATGCCAATGGGCTCAAACCAAAGTACATCCTTGTAGATTTCGGAAGAAACCTAAATGGTGAGATTCTGTCAAGAAATAAACCCACAGGGATTGATTCCGCAACGCTTATCTTATCAATTCAACTCCGTCTTTAAACCGGAAGAGTTTCTCTCTCTGCACCAATTGGAAAAAAAAACGGGCAATCCAATCGCAGTGCAACTCTTACACAGAGAGAGTAATGATCCATTTTCTAAACAACAAAGAAGGTAACAGTCAAACACAATTTTTTTTTATTTTGATCAAAATTTTTCATTGCTTCGGTCTGTCTGGGGGGGGCTATAGCCCCCTAGCCCCCCCCTTGGCTGCGCCACTGCTCATAGGAGCGACAAAGCTGAACACATCGGGTCTTGATAAAATCTCCGAAAACCAAGTGACAAAGTTTGTGGGCAACTAAATAGCTGATTATTAGAGAGCGGATTTATATTTCTTTACATGTTCTATTCGCTAAGTTGGATGCAACTGTCGACTTGCAGCTTGACGTTTCCATCTATAGGGAACCTAAATACCAAGTTTTATTTCGCATATAATTTATTATTTTGAGTTTTTACTGCATACAAATTGATAGTCAACAGTAATATCACAACTGCTTAGATTCTCACGATAATTTTGGTCAGGCGATCGCGAGTGCTGATTGTAGCGATAAATGCCCGACTCCGTAGGAGGAGGGCATTTATCCAGGGACAATCAGCCCGAGGGAAACGCCTGGCCAAAATTATCTGGGAAAATCTCGAGCACGAGTGATATTTTGAAGATTATTACATAAAAGAAGTCCGAAGTGACAGCTGTCAGATTTTGTTGTTTACATGAATTTTATTCCGTTGCTATTGACGGTGGGATTTAGATAAGTGAATATTATCCTTGTAGGTCTAATAATCAAGGGCGTTGTATGTAATAGTCAACAGTAATATCACAAGTGCTTAGATTTTCACGATAATTTTGGTCAGGCGATCGCGAGTGCTGATTGTAGCGATAAATGCCCGACTCCGTAGGAGGAGGGCATTTATCCAGGGACAATCAGCCCGAGGAAAACGCCTGGCCAAAATTATCTGGGAAAATCTCGAGCACGAGTGATATTTTGGAGATTATTGCAAAAAAGAAGTCCGAAGTGACAGCTGTCAGATTTTGTTGTTTACATCAATTTTATTCCGTTGCCATCGACAGTGGGATTTAGATAAGTGAATATTATCCTTGTAGGTCTAATAATCAAGGGCGTTGTATGTAATAATCAATAAATCGCATATAGCCACATGTTCAGTCCATATTTTTGCATATAACTGAATATTTGTCAAAATTTTGGCCATTCCATCTAGATGTGCCAAAAAAATCACGATTTTTTTCATTTTAAGAAAAAAAAAACATTTCCGAAGAATTTTTTTTTACTTCGATGCTTAGAGTTGGTTGATTGGTTTTACATGTAAATGGTTAAATTTTCAATATTTTTTCAGCTTATATCACATATTTACTTGCATATATTGCTTTATTTGAACATTTTTACCGCATATCTTGATACTTTTTTAACGCATATAAACTACATATTTCGAGCTTTTTTACCGCATATAAATCCGCTCCCTACTGATTATATTTGGGAAACGAAATCTAACTTCTTGATGCTTCCGACTCAATGGAGACCCGGTACTAAAACACCTACTACTTCGACGACTGGCGAGAAATTGAATTCGGATTGTGATTTCGCCGATATACTGCTCCTGAAAAGTAGTCCGGATGCTAGTTGAAAGTACCTTGCATTTTTTGATGAGAAGATGCCACTTGGTGGAAATGTTCCTTGCATCGTACTCTTCCGATCCAGAAAGGTAGCCATCAGCGCCATCCATGCCGGCGGCGTATACAGGGTGATACAGAAAAAAAAAGTTGAAAAATTATATTTAATTAACCGAAACATGTGGAGACGTGTAACTTACCACATACATTAACTATTTTATGCTCATGAAGTCACAGCAAACTGTTCTTGATTACCTTGAATCGTCTTTGAAATGTAGGGGAAAACAAGATAAAAAAACAAGAACACTCTTTTTCCCATAAATAAGTAATTCTTCGAGATATTGACACAATACTTGGTATTTCTACAAAAAGTAATGTTAGAAATGATATGAGCTGGGTAGCCAATTTCTAAGCCAACTATTTCCAGAAATACGATTGTCAACTTCTTTTTTCTCTTGAGCACCATCTTGAATCTGCCTTGTGAGGCATCGTTGAAAAAGTGATTGGTTATTATAATAATGGTAACATGAAATCATTGCATCGCAAAAACAACTTCCTCATCATAATTTAGTGACCTCTTCAGCGGGAAAGAATTGTCATTCACGTATTTTTTGGCTCTTCAAAGCTTTAGTGCTCATGATCACTGGCGGCTCCACGGGGGGTACGACGGTACGGCCGTACCCCCTGTTGCAAATCAGGGGCGCCAGACGTCAAGCTTATAATTTTGAAAGAAAAATCCATAAGTAGTACCGATGGATTACTCTTTGCAAAAAACAATTAACGTGATAAAAACTCGCCAATGAAATTGATGATGTTACCTGTGGAAATTCGCTTTGGGCGTCGCGCGATAAAATCTTGGAACTATTCTCATAACATCTATGAAGGTGGAAAGAACTTCTACTCACAACCACCATAATCATTGTTCATTAGTGACTTTTGAAAATGTTGGAAAATAAACCATTACGAACCATCGGCCCGCGGCGCGCTCTGCAGCTACCTTGGCTCTTGTCTGTAATGAACCTCTTTCCGTCTCGGTATGTAATGTACTATTGTTCACAACCATTATGGTAATTGATTCATTACATACTATGTGAGACGGCGGGAAGTCACTCATTACCTACTCCGCGGAAAAAAGAAGAAATGGTTGCTTCAGAAGATACATTCCAGAATAATGCATTCAACCAAACAATGAGTAAGTAAATCCGTGTTTCTTATGAGCCAAGTTTCAGAAAAATTGATTCGCCAATCTGGAAGCTATGGCAAAAAAATATTTTCTAATCTGCTGAGGGCTAGAGCCTCCAGGCTCCGCCAGAACCAAAAGTTGGTCTACGATGACTGAAGACTGACTAAATACCCTGTTGGTGATTACAGAAGAGGCAGATAGGTGTAAATTTAGTTTTGTAGAATAGATGCGTAAAAAAAGTTCAATTTATACTATTAAAACCAAGTTGTTGTAATGATCGTTTTTCTTTGAAAACCGCTTATGAATCAACTACATATAGGAAATTTGAGTAAAGTCATAAAGAGAAGCAGGGGCGTACCCACGGGGGAAGGATGAAGGGTATAAATCCCCCCCTAAGGCTTCGACTAATATCCCCTGGCGAATTATCATTTGATTGATTGCTTGATACCTACTTGACAGGTATCATTGTGTTTCAAAAACAGAATTAAGGTTATGTTTTTTGGATAGTTTTGCACTTTTGAGTTTTGCCTGAGCCTCGAAGGGAAGAGAAAAAATGAATTAGAGAGGCTCTCTTTTGTTCTGCTTATTATTGTCAATATTATTATTACTATTATGGCCAAAAATTTTCGCCTGCGGCGCTAGTTTTTAGTGGCTGCGGTCGTCCAGTACAGAGATGATCTTTTAAAAATACACAAAACCTCCTCAACTCCCCCCCCCCCGTCCATAAATCTGGGTACGCCACTGGAGAAAAGCATGGGGCTTATTTTGATTGTAGCCCTTACCTTAATATAAGGGCGCCTGGTCGGTGAACCGTACCCTCTGTTCGAAAATGCTGGAGCCGCCAGTGCTCATGATGGCATTTGCAACATCTGGAATGGTAAAATATGTTACGTATTATGAACCTTGATGTACTTTGAGGTAGCCTACCAAGTTTCACCATTATCAATTGAGAAGTTTGTTCTTAAAAGCTGTTTGAACAAAATTTGTGTTGTTTTTTTTTTATGAAAAATACAAAATATTGGGTCTCTCACCCTTACTTGATCCCTCACTGAGGATAGCCTGAAACCGAAAGTCTCGGAACTTTTTATGATAATAGTTCAGTGGAAAGTGCTCTTCAATGTTTAGTTGTCAAAAATTGCATAGTTGCGTTCAGATTCCAGACAGAGAGCGATAAAGAAATTCATGCAGTAAAAAAAGACATAAATTACAATAGAGAAAAAACTAGCCCAGAGCTAGACTGAAAGCTGTCTGGAGACCTTGCTTTTTATAACATAAATGTGCAATTTGGTACACTGGTAGAGCCTTAAGTTAGTGATGTTTCAAGTTTTTCACTCACGCTTGAGAGTCTCACAGAACCTGTGTATTGCGGAAAGCCTATCTAAAAAGGACATTTCCGGGATTTCTCCGTTGCATTAAAAGTTGTTTCTTTTTTCACTGCAAGAACTTCTTTGTCGCTCTCTGTCTGGAATCTGAACGCAACTATGCAGATTTTGACAACTACACATTGAAGAACAGTTCTCGGTGAACCATTAGCATAAAATTTTTACAGACTTTCGGTTTCAGGCTTTCCTCAACGAGGGATCAAATAAGGGTGAAAGATCCAATATTTTGCATTTTCCACAAAAAAATTAAACAAATTTTGTTCAAACAGCCTTTGAGAACAAACCTTTCAATTGATGATTGCAAAACTTGGTAGGCTACTTCAAAGTACATCAAGGTTCATAATGCCTAACATATTTTACCATTCCAGATGTTGCAAATGCTATCATGGGCACTAAAGCTCTGAAGAGCCAGAAAATACGTGAATGGCAATTCTTTCCCGCCGAAGAGGTCACTAAATTATGACGAGGAAGTTGTTTTTACGATGCAATGATTAAATATCACCATTATTATGATAACCAATCATTTTTTCGACGATGCCTCACAGGGCAGATTCAAGATGGTGCTCAAGAGGAAAAAAAGTTGACAATCGTATTTCTGGAAATAGTTGACTTAGGAATTGGCTACCCAGCTCATATCATTTCTAACAATACTTTTTGTGGAAATACCAAGTATTGTGTCAGTATCTCTGAGAATCACTTATTTATGGAAAAAAGAGTGGTTTTGTTTTTTTTCTGTTTTTCCCCTACATTTCAAAGACGGTTCAAGGTAATCAAGAGTGGTTTACTGTGACTTCATGAGCATAAAACAATTAATGTATGTGGTAAATTACAGGTCTCCACATGCTACGGTTATTTGAAAATAATTTTCCAAGTTTTTTTTTCTGTTTCACCCTGTATACGCTGCCTGCATGGATGGCGCTGATGGCTACCTTTCTGGATCGGAAGAGTATGATGCAAAGAGAATTTCCACCAAGTAGCATCTTCTCATCAAAAAATGCAAGGTTCATTCCATTTTATGCAACTAGCATCCGGACTAAAGCATCGTAACTTTCTTATACGGGAACTGTAGAAAACAGCAATAGAACATATTTCATAGAAGCATTCCAGATGAATGCTGAAAATGAATATTTCAAAAAGGTGAACAGCCAACCGAGCCAGAATCGCGTACGTGAGCACAAGTCGTACGATTTTCATTTCAAAAATGCTGATGGTGTAAAAATTGAAGAGCCAAAAACATTGGCCTTGAAGCTAAAATTGGCCTTGTTACGAATTTGCGTTGAGTACTTCAATAATTAAAAGGCGACAGTTTAAATAGGTACACCCTATTTACTATCGCGTACTACTAAATATGCCAAATAAATTATCGCACTTGAATAGAATTGGAATTAGAATTAATTTATTGTTCCTAATGGAGAATTCACCATATAATAATATAACAAGGAGGGAGAGTGAATTTACATAACGTAGTATAAAATAGTACAGTTTCAGTTTTAGTTTTTTTTTTTGTGATATGTATGTACATATTTTGCATCGTTTAAAAGATATCCCCCGCGAAACTGTTTCGGAACCGTTTTTGGACAATAGATTGGATACCTACTTGAATAGGAGAAAAAACTTTGCATGTAGAATTGAAATAACCGACCTGAATATATTTTGTCTGTTCCAGCAATCATGTCTTATGATGTATTCTGCCTGATTTGTCATTCCTGGTCTATGCATGGAGGGTCATACATCCAAGATGTCCCCCGCTGTAAGTTTAAAAATTCCATATCAACTTTATCGTTGGATTTGGATTAATAATAAATAATATCTACCCACAGAGTAGCATCACTTATATATTTCTGAAGGGTTCCTCACATTTTCATTTCTTCAATAAATCTGAGAGATATAACCAACTACCTAGAGTAAATGTACATGAAATTTAAATTGAAAAATGACACCTACTGAAGCCACCCGCATTTGGCGGGCCGAAAATAATCCGGAGGAAAATAATTCAAAGCCATGAAATCGAGGTATAAGTATGTGAATATTCAGAGTCAAGGCATCATTAAAAGATGTCGCTAGTTATTTAATTCATTCGTGTAAATCCCGCGAAGCTCTATAACATAATTTACTGGCTCCTCATCGACATTCAATATCCGTTCCTGCTCAGCGTCCGATGAAATGGTGAAAAGAAGTGCACATTAGGTAACGCACCCGCGCTTCAACAACCGGCTAGTGGGCTTGCGTACTCCTGCTCCTGCTGCCTCGGAGCTCCGCGGTCCGCGCTCGGTCACCCGCTATCCGCTGGCCAGCCACGTCGCCGACTCGCCGGCACCGCACTTTGGTGCGCTCTGTCTCAAACTACCTATCGGAATTATTACAACTATACACCGTCCGCGATCGTTCTGGATGCGAAAAAATATTCCGAATTGCTGGGAATGGAGGATATCGCCGGATATTGACCGTAGTACCTGAACCAATCCTCCTGGGCTGCCGTCCGCTCCCGACTTGTCGCGTCTGCTGCCGAGTGCTTCTGCGGGCCTGTTAGCGAAGAGTTTTAGTCCCCTTCGAGGAAGCTGAGTTAGAACCCGTTTATGTTGCGTCGCGACCCTCCTAGAAGCCAAAGCGTCGAAGCCCCAATGATGAGTCCCAGCCCACTTGGAAAATGACGAGTCGATTCCCCGGCTGATGTGTCTCAAAGGCCCCCTGGAGAAAGTCGAGTTGGAACCCTTCGGAGACGTGTTCTGGTCCCCTTGGGGGCACGCTGAGTCGAGAACCCTCCAGGTTGAGTTTTGACCCTCCGAGAGACTGATGAGTTGCTTCCCCCGTTGAGTTGCAACCCGTCTCTAGGATGTCGTGTCAGAGCTCTTGGACGTTGAGTCTTGATTCGCCTCCAGGTGTCGAGTCAGAGCCCTCCGACGATGAGTTCCAGCCCTTTGCCAGGTCGATGTGCCGAGGCCCTTCCGGTGTTGAGTTTTGACCCTTCTCCAAGTCGTCGAGTTGGGACCCGTTGACGAAGAGTTTCGAGCCCCCTCCAGGGTGCTGAGTCGCGTTCCCTCGACGATGAGTTTTAACCCCCTCGAGGATGTCGAGTTGGAACCCCCAAATGATTCAGGCCCGATAGAAATGAGGTCTCTTGTTTTGGTATCTCGTGTGGCGGAGTGATGACCTCGACGAGCGGAGAGTTAGTCTTGGGGAGTTGGGGTAGTTGCTTACGGTTAGGCTTTGTCGTGAAAAATGTATGATGGGGCTCACGCGTGCGTTCTGAATCTGCCTGCACGTGCTGGTATCTGCGCTACTGTCTGCCAACAGGTACAGCTACTGTTAAGCCTCGTCCTTTGTTGGATACCTTCATAGAAAGGTATTCGCGCTCTTGGGCCCTCTGGACTTGGCTTTGTGACTGCGGTACTCAAAGCACCGGAGCTAGTGGGTTAGATCTGGATACTCGCGAGTGAGCTTCCTCTACGTTTCTGAAGCTCCTAGTTATCCGGAAAAAGTAAATTTTGAGAACCACGTGGGAACTCAAGTAATTGAAATAGAAATGGAATCGCGTTTGTATCGGGGTTCGGACCCTGCCGTAGAGTCGCAATTGTTGATCGGATTGATGGACCTCCCGTCCTTCTTGAAACTGATGATTTTTGTTTCAGCGCCACGACAGTTCCGGATATTTCCATGTAGAGCTTGTCCTGGGAATGAAAACGTTCTTACTCGAATCTGATGAGTTCATGCCGGTACCCAGCGACGCCACCGTTCAGATAGGGACTTTGTAAAAATGAGTTGTTATTAGGGCTCGATCAGGAATAGTGTAGACGGTGATTATTTTGCGTTAGGGCAAAGATTATTTCGACGCTTCTCCACATCGGCTTTTCGGCGATTACCCTGTATAGTCAATTCTCTGCGTTTTGTTTCTTCTGGCTGCGGCCTTCTCTCACAAATTGCAAAACAACAACGAACTAGCGCGTATACGGGGCGTGCTCAAACGTTCTCCACCTCAAATTTGTACCTTGACTTGAGTATTTGTTTCGCGGACACCATCGGTTTGGAAGTTTTTGGAAGGGTGAAATTCGGTTCAACATTCCTGGTTATAGGCACGCGCGACCGCGGAAATCTTTCTAAGCGTTGGGGGCGACTCACGGTGACAAAAAGGGAATAGGCCCCCACAAAGGCAGCCATATCCAATCCTTTCCAAACGGGCAAAAGAGACCATGGCCCAAAAAGAAGCAACAGCCTTTGAAAAGAATGCCACGATAAGGTGGACTACCATACACACACCGGCCCACAAATCTTGGATAGGACTCGTGGTCGAAGTTACTCTTCTCTTTTCAGTGTTTAAAAGCCGGGCCTAACCCTAACATAACCTCTAACACTAACATAACTGTTGGATCTGATTTGACCACAAAAATAACTTTGAACCGCGAGAACCAGTCAGAAATAAATGTCGGTCAAGGTGTGTAGAGTCAGGTGTTCGTCGGGGGGTTGGGGTGTTGGGACGTCTGAAATAATTAGGGAAAAGTTATCTCTTCAGGAATAGGTTGGATCTTTTAGATAATTCAGCCTGCGATGTGAAGGTATGACTAGGTATAGGAGCGAGCCATCATTTAAACATTTTGAATTGTACATAGAGGTCAATAGATTGCTGTTATGTTAAAATTTTATACTGTGTCTTATTGTGTTCAAACTCGTAGTCAGACCTATCTCAACAATCTCGAGAGCTCTATAATCGACCAACAAGAAGAGAGGCACAACGAGATGTCGTCCTGATACTAGATGATCATCGGCCAAGCGGTTCCAAAAGCGAGAAAAGTGATTTAATTCAAATAAGTTGAATTAAATGCCAGCATAATGGGTTACCTACTCATTCAGGGGTACAAGAAGATAGCTGGGGTCTTTTCAGATATTAAAAAAATTGCTGCCAATAGAGGTCGATGAAATTACTAAGAAAGTCCCTGGCATTCTATTGTAGAAAACGACTCGACGTGATGCGACATCCACGCTTCATTCGGCTGTTTTGTGCAACGTCACAATTATCGTGTTGTTACGAGCGGCAAGACTATAGCGTGCATTCTGGAGCACACCACGCGGTCTTTTCAGACTGTTTGAGTGTTCGCATTAGATCGCAGTGTACAAGTGCGAAGCTTAGTGCATTCCAGAAAATACACGGAGATTTGGACCGTTGAAATTTCCGTGGTGAATTCAACAAGCGAGTAGGACACATTTGTCAATTTGGCGGAGATGATCACAGCACGTTGAAGTTGCACGCGAAAGTTGTGGGATTTTGCGGAAGTCGCCTAAAAACCGTATGCCGGGATCATTGCGGAATTTGCTGAAGGACCTACTAGTCGGAGGTATAGATAAGCACCACGGATCGGCCTACGCGGTAGTATTCAATCAAAGTGATGAGAGCGGATAGAAAGCGAGTAGTCATCAGCGATATTCTCGAGCAGTAATTGTTGACGTGTATTGTTTGTAGTACGCAGTAATAAACAGTGTGTTTTTTGGAACGAGCGTCGCAATTGTAAACAAACCAAGCGCGAAATACGGACAGTATTCTACTTATCGCGATCCTGGTCCCGACATACCTTCTAGCGGTTGTGATGGTACGCCCTCCCACCCCTGTGACATTTTATTTGTTTGGTCTGTTGTGATCATCTTAACCCATCGCTATGTCCGCTTTTGTTCCGGAGTGAAACATTGCACAGGAAGTTACATTTACTCAAAACAAAATAAGTGCAAAATCATTCTTCTATGCTTTTTTCTCAAAACACCCAACGTATGATTGACAGAATGAACAAAATGACACACAATAGACAAAATATGTCAAACTGTCAGTCAAAGTTGAGGGAGAGTGACGGATTTTAAAAATAGGCACTCAGTGGAAGAACTCGCCAAGGAAACCCCTAAGCTATGCCTAAAGAAGAGGACTCTCAAAATATGTGGTGACAAAATGACAAGCGACTCACTGATAGTTTCCGGTATTCAATGCAAGTAAAACTAGTGAATCAAAATTGAAGAAACATCAGTAGACAAATGTGAATCATCAGTAGATAATGCATAATAAAATCAACAAAGCATAACAAAACACATCAATCCAAAAACCCTAAACAGTGTCAGTAGGCCCCTTACAAAAATGTCAACGAGCATCAAAAATGACATGGAAAACTCAAGAGAGCCACAAAACTGAATTGGCGAATCAAACCTACAAGTGGTCAAAAAAGGCGAACCTACAAGTGATGACCAAATAGCTAAATCAATGTATCTAATCACAAAAACGCACAAAGAGACCAAACACCATGCAATCTTTCAAGAAGCTGACCAAGTTTTCCTTGGATTTCTTGCGCGAAGCTCTCAGTCCCCCAAAATGATTCCCTTTTTTCCCCGCGGCTCATCGTCAGCCCAGCAAAAAGCACGCAGCCTAAAGCACGCAGCCAGGCTGCGTGAAGTTGGCTATACATATATATGAAGCACAAATGGAATCAACTGGTGGAATCCTTAGTGCTTCGTCAGTGCTTCATTGTGCTTCAAACTGGAGCCCAGTCACACCTACGGTTCAAGAGATATAGGGCTCCAAATTGCAAATTGCAGTGCTGGAGTTTGGCTACAGCTTTTTTGTTATTGAAGCACAAATGAAGCTCACTGGTGGAATTCTTGGTGCTTCGCTAGTGCTTCATTGTGCTTCAAACTGAAGCCCAGCCACACCTACGGTTCAAGAGATCTAGGGCTTCAAAGCGCAAATTGCAGTGCTGTAAGTTGGCTACAGCTTTTTTGTTATTGAAGCACAAATGAAGCTTACTGGTGAAATCCTCAGTGCTTAGTTAGTGCTTCATTGTGGTACAAACTGGAGCCCAGCTACACCTACGGTTCAAGAGATATAGGGCTCCAAATTGCAAATTGCAGTGCTGAAAGTTGACTACAGCTTTTTTGTTATTGAGGCACAAATGAAGCTAATTGTTGGAATGTTTAGTGCTTCGTTGGTGCTTCATTGTGCTTCAAACTGAAGCCCAGCCACACCTACGGTTCAAGAGATCTAGGGCTTCAAAATGCAAATTGCAGTGCTGGAAGTTGGCTACAGCTTTTTTGTTATTGAAGCACAAATAAAGCTAACTGGTTGAGCTCTTAGTACTTCGTTAGTGCTTCATTGTGCTCTAAACTAGAACCCAGTCAGACCTTCGGTTCAGGAGATATTATAAGGCTCCAAAGTAAAGGGCTGGACAAGGTGGCTACGCCCCTTTTTCTTAAATCACCGGTTAGTATCAAAAATGGTCCAAACGTGGGCTTTCTAGCGCATTTTAGTCTCATTTGCCAAACTAAAATATGTAAGCTATCATCTGGCGGAAACCTGAGCTCAGTTTTCCCCTTCGCTTGTATAGCGTGCAGCCACCTAACGAGGTTGATGAGCTTGCAACCAACATTGCATCTGTGCTGCTATTTATTTTGCAGGCTGCTGGTAAAAGGAAGTTACCTACACTGATTTGGTGATAACAATCTAGGAGATCTAAGCTGAATCGCTGCCTTGTCTTTGTTGATTGCATATTTGCAGTGGCGGACTAAGGGAGTTGGGGGCCCGGGGCGGAATTGTAAGATGGGGCCCCTAAGGAGTGAAAGTTGAGAATATTAAGGGGGGCCGGCAAATTTTTTGGCCCGCCCTGCCCCGCCGTAATTGAGCAAAAGCCTAAGAAACAAAAAATGTGTTGTTAATAACTTGACGATAAAACACACAGTAGCGCAGTCAGAATTTGAGGGCGTAGAGGGCGAATGCAATGTGAGGGTACAAGTCAGGAAAAAGTAGCGCCGCAGGCGAAATTTTTTGGGCATAATAATAATGATGCTGATGATGATCGGTATATTTCGTGCGTTTCGCGATTTCGGTTTTCGACGTTTCCACCAAAATTACTTGATAATCAAACTTCTTTTCAGAAAATTTTTGCGCTTCTTGAAAATTTTCGCCAGAATTTTTTTCTGTATCGGTTTAGTGTGGAATGAAGTGCCATGGGCGCTTGGGAGGTAGGGGAGTGGTCTCATTCGCCCACTTTTGCCCCCCTTGGCTATGCCATTGACCACCAGTACCTGCAAGAAGTTTTCGGTTCCAGCTTTGGATGTTGAATTGGATTTGGACTGTTGACTCAACGCTAAAACCTACTCGTATATACAAAATTAGGAATAACATGAATTTCTACTACCTGCAGCGCGCAGACAAGATAATTTTGTTGTTTTGTCTTTCCCCTCTTTTGAAAAGAAAAAATAAAATACAAAATTTCAAAAGGGCTGAGGCCCCTGGCACTGTGATATCCGGGGCCGGGGCCCCTAAAGCCTAAAGTGAACATAATTCGCAGAAACTCCGTGATACAGACACACCTCTATTGCCTGTGTGTAGGCCCCCAAACCTGTTGTCATGAGGCCTGCCAAGGTAACTTTAAATTGGAAAAATAGGAAAACAATGTTTTTCACCCAAGTAATATGCGAAAAAAAGTGATCATCGAAAGAAAAAATTTAAATTTTTGGATTTTATCCCAATTTTTCGCAGTATTTTTCACAAACAAGAGGAATTGGGGGCCCCATCAGATGATTGAGGCCCCGAGGCCTGGGGCGGACCGCCCCCGCCGCCCCCCCCTTAGTCCGCCACTGCATATTTGCAGCTGATGATCTTCCATTCAGCGAGAAGTGAATGTCAATCCGAGGTCTATGAGCCGAGTAAATACCCGGAAATGGTTTGCTAAATCCATCACCAAGGCGCTTCCAATTATAGATGGGGTTGCGAAAAAAAAGATTCAACTTCTTCCTTTCTTTTCACTGCGGAGGGTCTGTTTTGAGATTGACAGCTCAATTTCTACATGCGAAAGCGATTCGATTCACATAGGTAAGTCATGAACTCAATAATCAGGTATATTGAAATGTTTGTAGACAAGATTATTGATAGGTATAAATAGGTCGACTTATCACTATACTACCACATTATGTAGGTAATGATATCACAGTCAGAAAACACTACAATACAAAATTCAACGGAACAGAAAATTCCACAGTTCATTACCTAGTATATTATCATACCAGTTTATTAAGACATATGGTGGATTCATGCATGGAAATTTAAAATTTAAGATTTAACATTTAAGTGTTCACCTATTGGTTTCTCATGTAATAAAATTGGATGTTAAATTTTGAATTTCTCTGCATGAATCCACCAATAGTATTTGTCACACGCACACGGCTGGTTTTGGGGCACGACGAGCTTGACAGCATGACAGACGAGTGAAATTTTCCAAGTAAGTATTGTCTCACAACTAAAGCTTTTGTAGCGCCCTATTCTTTTATGAAAATAATACAGGACCGTAGTCAAAACTTTGTTCTTCGAGTTTCTGCTGAAAAAGACATCCTGTATAGGTTTTTTGAAAAATACGAGTCCTATTCAGAAACCACATGAAAAATGCTACAAAATGCGATTATTGATTCGACAAAAAAATGGTTGACAGAAATTTTCCAGAAATATTTTCAAAAGTTTCAATTCAAGTCAGTCAAACGCTATTCCCAGATAGTCAAACTAAGTTATCATTTGAAATTGTGATGTTCTAACCAACCAAGAATGATTCCAGGAGAATTTCAATATGGCGGCGGGCCATCAATTGTCGAAACTGGATAGATCTTGATGTGGTTCACATCGCCTGCAGATTTCATTTCAATCGGATCATTTTTAGAGAAATTCGAAATGGCGGATCAAAGATGGCGGCAAAATAACAAAAAACCCAATGTCAACTTGACATCCTGGACATATTATGTACTATTGATCAGCGTTTTCACCACATCGATATCTTTCTTCCCTGAAGAAGTATCCCGGGTACGGACGAACGGACAGACGGACAAAGTGAAGCTAAAAGCGCCTTTTTCCCATTTTTTGGGAAAGTGCGGTAAAAAGGTGATTTCTCTCTAAGAATCGTTTGTTTGCGTTTGTTTAGCTATCTCCGACGTTTGTTCACACCTCCTTCCCTTCATTTCTCTTTTGAAACTCCATCATATGAGTGATAGTGACAGTGAATGTTTACTTAAAAATTGAACCGATCGGTACCTGCTTGCCAGTAAAAACCAGGCATTTTCAGGCACTTACTCGGCTCATAATATTTTCCATTGGAGTTTTGTTTTTGTTTCGTATGACTTTTCCTTTGCGTTTCTATGTTATATTTTGTGTTTATGTTACAATAACATATTTTTGATAATATATATAATTTTGAAACCAGAATTTTGCAATCTCATCCAATCAAAAATCCTGTCGCATATGAACGACATGAGACATGTTATGTAGCATGAAAACGGCGTCGCATATTGATCGACGACATTGCTTCAACGGAGAGTGCAAAATAAGTCTGGCTCCTGGTACATGCAGCTGAAATAAAAGTCCATCCGCAAAGGTTCAAATACAAAATACTCTAATGTAATTTAAGTATTTGAAATACCGCTCAGCCCTGCACAGATGCAATGTTGGTTGCAGCCAACTTCCAGCACTGCACTTTGCACTTTGGAGCCCTATATCTCTTGAACCGTATAGGTGTGGCTCCAGTTTGAGGCACAATGAAGCACTAACGAAGCACTAAGAATTCCACCAGTCAGCTTCATTTGTGCTTCAATAACACAAAAGTTGTAGACAACTTTCAGCCCTGCAATTTGCACTTTGGAGCCCCGTAGGTGTGGCTAGGCTCCAGTTTAAAGCACGATGAAGCACTAACAAAGCACTAAGAATTCCACCAGTTAGCTTCATTTGTGCTTCAATAACAAAAAAGCTGTAGCCAACTCCCAGCACTGCAATTTGCACTTTGGAGCCCTATATCTCTTGAACCGTAGGTGTGGCTGGTCTCCAGTTTAAAGCACAATGAGAAGCACTTACCAAGCACTAAGAATTCCACCAGTTAGCTTTATTTGAGCCTAAATAACAAAAAAGCTGTAGCCAACTCCTAGCACTGCAATTTGCACTTTGGAGCCCTATATCTCTTGAACCGTAGGTGTGGCTGGGCTCCAGTTTAAGGCACAATGAAGCACTAACGAAGCACTAAAAATTCCACCAGTTAGCTTTATTTGAGCTTCAATAACAAAAAAGCTGTAGCCAACTCCCAGCACTGCAATTTGCACTTTGGAGCCCTATATCTCTCGAACCGTAGGTGTGGCTGGGCCACAGTTTGGAACACAATGAAGCACTAACAAAGCACTAAGAATCCCACCAGTCAGCTTTATTTGTGCTTCAATAACAAAAAAGCTGTAGCCAACTTCCAGCACTGCAATTTGCATTTTGGAGCCCTATATCTCTTGAACCGTAGGTGTGGCTGGGCTCCAGTTTGAAGCACAATGAAGCACTAACGAAGCACTAAGAATTCCACCAGTCAGCTTCATTTGTGCTTCAATAACAAAAAAGCTGTAGCCAACTTCCAGCCTTGCAATTTGCACTTTGGAGCCCCGTAGGTGTGGCTAGGCTCCAGTTTAAAGCACAATGAAGCACTAACAAAGCACTAAGAATTCCACCAGTCAGCTTCATTTGTGCTTCAATAACAAAAAAGCTGTAGTCAACTTCCAGCACTGCAATTTGCACTTTGGAGCCCTATATCTTTTGAACCGTAGGTGTGGCTGGGCTCCAGTTTGAAGCACAATGAAGCACTAAAATTGGCATTTTGGAGCCCTATATCTCTTGAACCGTAGGTGTGGCACTAACAAAGCACTAAGGATTCCACCAGTTGGCTTCATCTGTGTTCCATATGTGTAGCCAACTTCTTGCACCTACGCAGCGGCTCACCGTACTGAAAATTTTCTTTCGCTTCTCGCAACGCGCAGACCTCCAAGCCCAGCACACGTGTTTATAAATACCTATGGGTTTAGTCGCATTTCGATGATTTGACCACAGACATTTTTGAAACTATTGACTATTGCATAGACGGCGCGCTCATTGAATACACATGCTTAAATGTTAAAATTAACCCAGAATCCCACAGGGTGCTAAGTGCACATTAGGCAGGCAGGAAAATCCGAAGGTATAAATGCAAATATTATTGTAATATCACTCACACAATAATACCTACAGGTAAAGGCGAGGGTGAAGGTACTTCTAAACAACCAGTAAGTTATTATTGTTTCTTGTTTGGCTAAAACAGAGTGTTGGCGTTCAGTCATCGAAATCGATTAGGTCTCCGCCGGGAATGCGAAATGGAGCTTAAAAGAGCAAGCGAGGGCGGGAGAGCGAGAGAAAGACAGACAGGGTCGAGAGGGAGAACCCGGGTGCTGTAAATCTACTGGTTCTACACAACACACTGCCAGAGCCATAGCCGAGTGTCACACGGCTGTACGCTATTATTAAAATAAAATACACCCAACGCCCGCAGTAATCTATGCCGTTTTGTACGTTTTCATTATTATTTAATGCCGCACGTACACACGCCGTTTTGTAAATTATCTCGCAGCACAGCAAGTGCGCATTTGTGGAATGCAACTTCAATTTTTCTCCTCATTGTGCAATGATTTGAATACGTCTTGAGTTTCACTTTTTATCATATTCATAGTTCATATTCATTTATTATATTATATTCAAGCAAGTCGGTCCCGGCCGCAATTTGTTTTGCATTTTTGTTAAAACTCGAGGATAAACTCAACTAGCTAAAAACCAATTTAGGGTTAGTACTCTGGCCCCTCCTGGAATAGGTGTCAAGTCAATATAGTATGTTCACCCCTTAGAATATAAAGATGACAGGAAGGAGCAATGTGCCGTTAGCCTACTAAAAAAATGCGACGGAAGTCGCCATCTCGAACCACCACGGGTGACTCATTCTTTTTGACATTTGTCATTTTGAAAGTTTTTTTGAGCTGTGTATGAGCCATTTCACTGTGTATTTTTGTGATTGAGTGTGTTTAGCGAAGATTTTGCCCTCGATTTTGCCTATCAAATCCCTGAGGACGAAATTTGTAAGGTAAAAATATATATATATATATATATATTGCAGTGGAAATAGTATTATACCTACCTACTGTTCTATGCTACTGTTTGACCTTAGGAACGGGTATGGTCAGTTGTGCCGCCTGTGGTTGCTCCAAGACCAAAAGAAACATAGTGAGGAAAGTAACGTTCCACTCGTAAGTACCTGCCTTTTTTTCTTATTCATTTTATCAAGATTTAAGTGCAAGTATGAGTATTTGAAAAATTGAATTTTGAACGTCAAAATTTGACAAATTATATTCATGAGCGTACCGTATAGGTATAAATTAGGGCAAGGAGTTGGAGTCGGGTTTGGTTACATCTTTTCTGATTTTTCAAGCTTACCCAAAGACGGTATTCGACGACAAGCATGGGTGAACTTCGTCGAAAAGCCAGACTGGACCCCAAAAAGAAAAAGCGTCTTGTGCTCATACCATTTTGCAGAGAACTGCTTTGATCGCTCATCTAAGCTGAAAGTGAGGCTGATACTAACTGCCTGCCCTACAATTAAAGTGGATCGGTTGAAATACGTAAGTCTTTTAATGAAAACATGAGATCAGTAGGTGTTGTATTGTGTAATCATCGATTCAGTTATTGATTTTAGGTGAAAAATTACAATCCCATCCATCTGATATCGGATGCAAAAGATGTGGATGGAAAGCGAAAGATATCCGAAGTTGATTATGCCATCGAATCGACTGCAACGGTATGTGGCCCCTCGTGTTCCTCAACACCACCTGGACAAGAAGATAGTCAACGGACGAAAAAACTGAAGGGAACAATAAGCGATCTGGAGAAAAGAGATCGGTTATCGGTTATCGGATCGGAGATCGGTGAAGAGTGAAAGGATTCGGAGGCTGCAGAAAGTTATATGGAAACAAAAGAGGCAGATTTCGTCGCTGAAGTCTTTGACCCTTCAGTTAAAGAAAAAGAATTTAATGTTGGAGGAGCACGAAAGTATTTTGATAGAACATTTTGGAGATAATTAATATATTATTGAAAGACTTTTCCAAAAAACACAGAAAAAAAAGTGGAGAAGCAATTTGAACATGCTGCAAGGGCCTTTGCTGTGACTTTACACTTTTTTTCTCCAAAGGCATACAACTTTGTTTGACAGAAATTTCACAACAGTTTACCCCATCCAAAAACTCTATCGAAATGGTATTCGTCAGTGGATGCCAAGCCAGGTTTCACTTCTGAAGCTCTCCACATTTTAAAATCCAAGGTAGCAAATTCTGAGAAAAACGCTTTGTTTCTTTTCCTTGTGTTCGATGAAATGGCTGTCAGGCAACATTTGGAATATAGTGGTGACAAATACTATGGCTATGTGGATTGTGGGAATGCACTGCATGGAGACTGTATGGAACTGGCAAGAGAAGCGTTGGTATTCATGGTTGTATGTCTGAATGAAAGTTGGAAAATACCGATCGGATACTTCTTCACTGCAGGAATCACCAGTGAACAAAAGGCTTCTTTGACAAGACAAGCGTTAACATCACTAAACAATATTGGAGTTGTTGTCACCAATATCACGTTTGATGGGTGCGCAGCTAACTTTAGCATGTGCAGTTTGCTGATGAACAGTCGATTTGATAAGACGAATATCTAAGCGGATTTTCTCTTTGATGACACCAAGTACTTTCTTTTGCCTGATCCTGTTCATATGTTCAAATTGATTAGAAACTGTTTCGGCGAAAAGAAAAAATTCATAGATATTAATGGAGATCTCGTCGATTTCGATTACTTGATAAAACTAAATGATCTGCAAGAAAAAAAAGGGCTGCACCTGGGCAATAAACTGAGAAAACAACATGTGCAGTTCTTTAAACAAAAGATGAAGGTGAAACTAGCAACACAGCTGTTGAGCAAATCTGTATCGGAGGCATTACTATACTGCAGAGACCAACTGGAACTGAAAGAATTCAAAAATTGCGGTCCAACTGCTGGTTTCATATCATTGATGAATGATGCCTTTGATGTGTTGAATTCTCATAAAGTTTCGGACTACGGTTTTAAACAGGCTGCATGTTCAAATAGTATAGGAAAAATCGAATCACTTTTTACAACTTTTCGTAACTATGTTCTTAATTTGAAGTTTCCTGATAAAATTTTGGTATTGGATTCTCAGAGGAAATCGGGCTTTGTTGGTGTGTTGATGGGGTTTGCATCTGTATTGGGTTTATACAAAGAGTATGTTGTCAAAGGAGCATTGAAATTCATTCCCACTTATAAGTTGAATCAAGACCATCTCGAGCTATTTTTTGGAGCTGTCAGATCTCAAGGGGGCTACAATAACAATCCAACATGTAGGCAGTTTACTGCAGCATATAAAAAAATATTGATACATGCTGAAGTGAGGGACGGAGGAGTTGATAATTGTATACCCTTAGAGGAAATTAATATTCTCAATGTTACCTCTCGTCAAAAGCCTCCCGAACAAATTATTAACGAATCCATACCAAATCGCTCATATACCGATGCAGACTCAGATGTAGACGATAACACTGTTTCCGATTTTTCAAATGATCACGATTATGCGTTCCATTTCAATGGGGTACTTGCCAATGGAATGGATTCAGCTGGAAATACTTTTGATTGCTAGTATAAGTGATAAGGGGACTCTACTGAGAATTTCACAAAAATCCCGTCGTTTTCTACAGAAGAAAACGAATTTGAAAAATCCTCCTAAAAGCTTCGCGCCAGGACAGGGATTTTAAGTGGGGTTGGTCTGACTGTGTGACAATGGAATAATCAAGAATGTCAGGGATGTCACTGTGACACTGTCATTTTGAACATGCTATCGCAAAACCGGTTTCCTATCGAATTCTCTTACCATGAGCATTTTACACAATAAAGTCGAACAAAGTTTCAAAGAAACTGACTCCAGAAACTTCTTATAAGACTGTCTCAGTCGAGATAATTTATTTCCAGGGGAAAATCTGGAGGATCACCAACAGCACAAAAATAAGAGGCTGAAAATGAACAGTGAGCTTTTATAGGTTCATCATTGGCATACAATTCCGGATAGGTAATACTTTAGAGCTACGAGAGATCCATGTGGGGAGGACGCGATGGATCTCCAAATAAAATGTGGGGAGCAGGAACACTGATGTCCGAAATGAAGCCGAGGGTCAGCCAGGTCAGAGCACGGGTGACAAACATGCGAAAGGCTTTTAGGTGGACAGCACTGAAGACTAAAGAAAGAGACTAGTTAGGTTGAACCAGAAATCAACAAAACGAGTAGGTACTTACCGCGTAGATCAAAGCCTCGATCAAAGCAGTCAAAGGCAAAAAAAGGACACAGGAAGAAATTACGGTCGGCGGTTTGACGTTGTCAGTCAGACTCACATCTTGTTGTTTGAAAACGGCACCTTGGCGACGTTATATCATTGCCAACCCAACGAGGAAAAAGAGTCCTTCTATGTTCTATATCTAATATATTTGTGACGTCACAAATATATTTTTAAAACACGCATCGCGGCTGCAATTTTGGGAATTTAGGAAAAAGAAAAAATACGGGTACATTATTTTTAACCATACTATCGATTAGGCCAATAAAAAAAAATTAGGCAAGTACCCCATTCTCTATCTCAATACTGTTTGGAGGTTATCACAAATATTTCAGGCTTCCTGAGTTTCAAACTCGGACGTAAATTGCAATGCGAACATTGTATCTCTCATCTTTATGGTGATAGAGAAAACTTCCTGGAATCATTAATTCACCAAAAGTCAAGAGGAGGTTTGTCTTACCCAAGTACCGATGTCATAAGTATATGTACACAATGTGAACATTTTCTGAGAATACAACAAAATCAAAATAAGAAAATTAATAAACAAATTGTTTCTTCTCAAGTTTTGAAATATTTTGTGGGCAAGAACATTTTTTCAAATATGGTTATGCATGACGTTACTGCTATTGAAAGCCATAGCGTATTATTGACGAAAAGTATTTGTAATTGTTACCTTAATACACGTATCAACTTTATTTGTAAAAATTCTCTTACTGCAGATAAAGTAAGAAACATGTACACAAAACTTATTTTGTTCAAAGGACAATAAATTATATGATTGCGTTTTCGCTCGCATTACTTACCTATTTTCCCACTAAACATCCAAAAGCTTGATCCTTATTACCCTGTATAGTCCCTTTTTATAAAGACGATACGGTACGCCACTGTTTAATATGACGTTTCAAAGTGACAGCCAGAAATAACTAGCCGCCATATGCAACCACCATTCTGGACCCACCATTATCTAGCAAATGCTCCTTCCTGTCATCTTTATATTCTAAGGTTCACCCAGGCCAAAAGGCTATGGCTAGTTGTCGTACGTCGTACTACAAGGTGAACTATGTGGTACCACATTCTCCGGAAGTGTCCTGACGTTTATCGTCTTCTACGTCTCCTGAATACGTCCACGTCAGGGGGAGGAGTCGCCACCAACGGCGAATCGGCCTGCTGAATCCAACGATGTCCTTGGATCCGGGTTCCGTCCACGAATAAGGTCCTGAGAGCGTATTTGCGAAAGTCTCTATCGCAGTCTCCGAAAACGCCTTCAAGTTTCTCGTTTCCTACGCCTCCAGAATACGTCTACGTCGCCACCAGTTGCAGATCGTCCTGCCAAATCCAACAATGTACTCGAAACCAGGATCCGACCACGGATAAGTTGCTGAGAGCTTCTTTCAGTTCTTTTCGAAAACCGTCGTTTGAGGGTTTGGTCAAAGAATGGCGTCACCGTCACAATCACCTCATGGGAAGTATTTTTCTACCTATCGTAAGAGATGTTAGAGATTCTCAGCGAGTAACTTGTAAATTGGGCAGATGGAGACGGAGAAGGCATAACGTACGTTCTGGTATAGTAGGTTCACTTGTACCGTGATTCTAGTAGGCTGGGCAAATTTCAGAGTTTGGCATTGTAGACTTCACGGTTCACGTCCAACTGCCTAGTGTGCGCCTAAGCGTCTGGCTTCGAAAGATAGGTTATGTTGGTGTGATGGTGTGTTGACTGTTGCTGTCAAAGATGAAAAATTTACCGAAATCAACTTTGCAAATTGCAAATATGGAGTGGATGTAGTTCACCTTTCACAAGTTCTGCAAATTTCTTGTTCCAGTACGATGTCCTGAGCAGTGAAATCAAGTATTAACGCCGATGAATCCCATCCCCACAAAAATTAGGAGGGTTCAGCTTCCCATCGTTTCCAGCCTTCCAGAGTGTGAGTACTTCTTTTAAAAACCAGAAATAGTTCACAATGCTTCCATATTATGTGGTTTTTGAAAATAGATTCACGTCTTTTCTGCAAAGCTGAACGTTATGGGGTACATGCCCAGCACCTATTCCGCCCATTTTTTCCTCCCAGAAGCGAGTTCTTGATGGCACTCTCGAGGACTTTAAAATGGGCACTGGACGTTATTGTTCAAGACACATGCTGAGGCGCAAACACAGTTTTCACAGTAATGGGCCTAATTTCACCACAATTTTCGTGAAACTCGTGATTTTCGGTCTATTTGACACTCGATTTGACAAACGGTATAAAGTTGTTGATCTTGTCGTCAAGCTTGAACTTTCAAACGTCAATGCAACCAACTGCCAAGTTCTAGGGAGTTTCCAAATATCAGATTTGAAAACTTAGAAACAAAATCTCACAGTCAACCAGAATCACGGTACAAGTGAACCTACTATTCGCCCCGTGCGAAGTACAGAGTGGGGGTAACGAAACCGATCACAGCGCTTTATGTGGACAAAAAGAGCAACATTGATGGCTCGGCGCTGCATGATTGGGCTGTCAATCTTCTGATGTTTGATGTCATTGATGTCAATTTGACCGTGGAAATAATTGAAATAATTGACAACCATGGGTCACAACAAATGCCACGTGGTTGACTGACAATTTGTCAATGACCAAGTCTATCTTGTCAAAGCACTTAACCACAAAATAATGACAGTCCAGGCCAGCGATCTGCCATTTATGACAGTTCAGCCATCTGTAATTTATGACATGAGTGACGTTTTGCGCCTACAAAGTTGCGTACGCTAGGTGACGCTGGTGTCGTGCACGGAGCGAATAGTTGAATCTTGAAAGTTCATTATTTTTCACAATTTTCATTTTCCAACTGATATAAAATTTGGATAGAATCTTTCAAACCCGAGTGCCCTTCGGGACTTAGACGAATTTCAATTTTCCGTACCTATTTTCCGGCGTTTTTATTTAACTGATAGGAAATTCTTACGTTAACCTCCAAATCCGGGTTGCCTTTTCAGGACTTCGTCCATTTCCTGTTGAACCCTTGTTCACACTTTCCGAGACGGCTGATTCTCCAAATTTCGTCATTCTTCTTCGGGACATAGGCCCGTATTCATAGTCGGATCTTAGATATAAGGTTGTCTTAAGACCATGTTTATTTAGACACAGGCTTGAACCAAGATGGTTTTATACATACAGTTATCATCTTGTGAACATTTTATAACATAATAAAATACGCCTAAATCTTCTCAAGGTTGTGTTCGGGAGAAATCAACGTATCAAAATTGAATAAGGTCGTCTTAAGACATAAGATCTGACCATGAATACGGGCCTCAGACGGATGTCTGTGTTCCAATCTCTCCTTTGTTTCGCACGTCACTCAATAGAAAAGTTCACACAGGTCTTGAAACACGTTCCTATTAATGTCAGTGCCGCACACCGACGCCAGAGACACCGCTCTCCTCCAGTTTCTTCCTCCTCTTTTCAGCCAAGGCCATACGCCGAAGCTAGAGATTTGATTCCCACACCTCCATCCAGTTCCTCCTCTTTACAACCAAGGCCGGACGCCGACGCTAGAGATTTGATTCCTACACTTACATTCAGTTCCTCCTCTTCACAGCCAAGGCCATACGCCGACGCTAGAGATTTGATTCCTACACCGCCTTCTAATTACTCCCCTTTTCAGCCAAGGCCATATGCCGACGCTAGAGATTTGATTACAGTTCATCCATCCTGTCCGTCCCCTTCTCAGTCAGGGCCATCCGCCGACGCTAGACATTCAACAATTGTTTTCCAAACCATTGTCATCTACCGGCGCCAGGGGAAGACATACTAAGAGTTGATACTGTTTGATCCTAGTAGCGCGGCAATGATAGTTTCTAGGGTCAGAAAAATTAAATCATGAAATTTTATGATTGATATCGACGCAGAATTTCATCCTCTATAACATATCCAAAGTCCCAGAAAATCCCCTTATTGGCTTTTTCTATAGTAGGTTTCAAAGTATAGTGCATTCACAGTAACCATATTCCAAGACGATTTTCTGTTTTTGTCGCTATCATTCCACTGCCATGGTTCAAATCGTTCACTTCACCTATAAGGACCACAGCTTTAAAATAAAACAGTTCCCGTAAGTAAGAATAAAATAAAATCCCGTAATAAAGAATGGTGTTTCTCAAGTTTTTTGTAAAGACAATTTTTTTTGTTTATCAGAGAAATTATCCTACCTGAGAACCATGGAGAATAACACTTACTAGATACTTCGACGTGGATTGTGTTGTTTTAGAGGCACATATCTGTCAAAAGCGGAATGTAAGATTTCATAAAACTCACTTACAGCGTCATCGATATTCGGAATGTCGTATAAAGTGGACCAGTCAATATGGAGGAACAAATCGTATAACTCAACGAAGTTGGCTCTTTTGGAATTATATTGACGCGCGTTTTTGTTGGTGTTGAATTGAACATGTTCGGCAACCTTGCATTCAACTCGAAAGCTCAAAGGAGGATGATGCGCATCCTCAACCACCAAAGAATCAGCTCTTTACGAGGACGATTGGAATGTTGGAAAATATCAAATCCAGCATTCTACCAGTAGAAGTAGAGTTCCCAATAGTGTTAAATTGATGGAGATTGTGGAAATTCATCAAACCATTCAACAAAGCCGTCCTGCTGTCTCGTGGTCCATCTAATAAATGAGGAGCATTTTAATGTTCAATCAACGGGTCTTCACATGAGAGTTTGTACCTTGACTTGAGTAATTGTTCGCGTACACTATTGGTTCCGAAGTTTTTGAGGGGGTGAAATCGGGTTTCACATTTCCGGCTATAGACACCCGTGGTCGTGATATCCTTCTAAGCTTCAAGGGCAATTCAAGGTGGAAGTAGGTCCAGTTCTCCACAAAGGCACCGGCCATATCCAATCCCTTCCAAAACGGACAAAGGATTACCATAGCCTAAAATGAGCCTGCAAAAAAAATTGTCCAGAAAATAAGAGACGCAGCCTTTGAAAGAGATTCATAATAGGAGGAGCACCGCACACACCGGCCTACAAACTTAGATGGTAGGGAACAGAAGAAGCAACAGAAAAGAAAGGGGAAAGTTCCCATCGCTCGCAAAAGTCACCCCTTTTTCGGTGTCTAGACGCTGGGTCTTACCCTAACATAACCTATAACACCAACTGAAATGTTGAATCGGATAAATCCACGATGAGAATTTCGAACCACGCCCCCAAACAAAGCATTAAATGTTGGTCAAGGTGTAGAATTGGGTGTTCATTGGAGTATTGATGTGTGGGGGGCTTTGAAATAATTATTAGGGTGAACCCATTTTTCTGGGAACACCCTAGAAAACTTAGCTATTTTAGTTACCAGCGTTGACGTAGGCTCAGGTATAGGAACGAGCCTTTATTTAAACCCTTTGACACGTAAATAGAGGACAATATGATGATTTTATGTGTCTTACTGCGTTCAAACTAGGGGTTAATTCGATCTCAACACGCCCAGGAGCTCTATCCTCGAACCACAAAAAGGATGCACAATAGTATGGTGTCCTGATACTAGACGATCACCGGCCAAAGCAGTCCCAAGAGCGGGAAAAGTGATTTATTCCAAATAAGTTGGATTAAATTGAAGTATGTTGGGTAGCCTAACCAGCCAGGCGCATAAGCTAAAAAGTTGGGGGTGTTTCGTCCACGGAGATCTGGATCACTTTCGGGATCACGGAGTTCACTTTGTCCTGTTTTTCTTTGGCACTTTCTTTGCTTCGAACTCCACTGGCCATCGTTATCGTTCAATTCTAATCACTTGATACACAATAAGCGAAAAACAATGTGAACCGTGCCACGAGCCACGAGAGAAAAAAATGACCTGATTCGATCATGCTGGCAAAATACCTGCTCCGAGAATAGTCACTTCGCAAGGGCTCTTGTTGTAGAGAAAACTTACTGTCAGCTCACTGATGAAGGACAATTTTTCGTGAAAGAACACCAAGAATAGCAACACTTGGTTAGGTTGACATTATTACCCAGACGCATTATCAAGTGCCTGATTATTTTCTCTTGGGATTATAAGCGCGCGGTGATGCCCAACTAGATTACGATTATAGAGAACGCGTATACATACGACAAGTTTGCGACATCATTAGCAATGGCAAATGCTCACCGGATTATTACTGTGTGCGACCCTTCTCTCTCCATTCTCCTTATTGCCCACTATTCGCCTGGAGTCCTCGGCCTCGGCACTCGGTCCGCCTCCGCAGCATCACTTGACCGTACCGGTTTACCAATTTTCGTTCGCCATCCTCTTCCGGCTATCCGCAAAAATTGCCCATTAGCTAATTGTTCAGTATCCAGAGAATGGATTTCGGCACGACACGAAAAGCCTTGCGGAGCCATTGCACCCAATAACAGGACCGGGCCCAACTTCACGTCCATGTGTCGGGTCCGGTATGCAAATTGTCGTCCATAGAGTCGTTTCAGTATGGTTAGCTATACACGAAAGCATTCGAATGTCAAAAATTTCTGGCGCTTGCGGCTTATAATGACAATAGAGTATTATACTGAGAAATTTTTTTGATTGAAATGGAAACTTTGTTGAAAAATAATTGACCGGTGTTTTTTTTATTCAGTCAAAAATCGTATCGTTTGGGCGCAAGAAATGAATAACATCAACTAGTTCTGACGTCACAGCGAGTCACCGCCTATACTGCCTGTGTAAATGACGTCAGAAATAGGCAGACTATGGAAATTTCATTTATTTATTGCGGCCAAACGATACGATTTTTGGCTAAATAAAAAAATACTGGTCAGTTATTTTTCAATATAGTTTCCGATTCCATCGAAAAAAAAATGTTTTCAAAAGTACAATACTCTATTACTTATAACGCCTCAATGACGATTCCAACCGAACTGTTGAACGACTTCTCTTGGTGGAAAACATACATTTCAGAAGCCCACAACATCCTCAAGCAAGATTCCTTTGCTTTAGAGATTTTTACGGATTCCTCTTTCACCGGCTGGGGCGCATGCTGTGCAGGTGAAAGAACTAACGGTTTTTGGTCAGATATACAGAAAAAACTCGTCACATAAATTTCCTTGAACGAAAGGCAATTTTTTATGGTCTGAAGTGCTTCGCGGATAAGGTTTTTGACTGTCATATATTGATCAGAGAGGACAATACAACAGCAATCTCTTATGTTAACAGAATGGGGAGTATACATCACTAGGTCTAAGTATATCTGGCAATGGTGTGAGACTAGAAAATTATCGCTCTTTGCTCCATAATTGGGAAGCACATGAAGAGTCGAGTTGTCTGTCGAATGATACTGAGTGGCATGGGCGCCCGGAGGGGGGGGCAAGGGGGGGCATTTGCCCCCCCCTGGCTCCGGAGCAGCTGAATAAATTCTTCCTTACGAAAAAAATCTAACTATTGACCTGGCTATTTTGAAGTAAATTTTTATACATTTTGTACAAAATTACAAATTTTAATGAATTCCTTCAAAGTTGAGTTTAATTTTCAAATATATTTCCTTATTTTTCGCACAATAATTATTACCACCATTATTATTATTATTATTCAAAAAAATTTTCGCCTGCGGCGCTAATCTAAAGTACTTCGCAAATTAGGCCAGGTAGGTATGTGACGTTCTCTAACTAAAGCTATTTGCCCCCCCCTGACAAAAATCCTGCGGGCGCCCATGCTGAGTGGTCCCTATCCAGCAAAATCTTCGAAGAAATAGCACAACATTTTGGAAATTGATCTGTTCGCATCGAAAGCAAACCACAAATGTGGAAAAAACGTTTCTATTTATCAGTTGGAATTATCTTTATTTCTACGCCTTTCCGCCGTTCAACTTGGTTCTGAGAATGTTGAAAAAATTATGAATTACAAAACAGAGGGCGTTGTTGTAATGCAGGCGTGGTATCCACTTTTTTCCAAGCTTCTTGTTTAAGAACCTTTAATTTTTGGCCCAGACTCTAACATGTTATCTCTCCCCTCCATGCAGTCGCCATCACCCTTTACGAAAGCGTCTTTTCCTTTCCCTGGCGGTAGGAAGATTATCAGGGGGGCGTATAGAAGCAAATATATCCCTGAGAGCGTGACCAACACGTTGACAGCATCGCTATTTTCGACAAAATCAGAACGTATGCTATGTAACAGCTCTCCGGCAAAATATCGAGTTTACGGCTCACTTGAAGAACGGAGAGGATTTTCTTTTTTTTTTGTCAACAAGTAAACCCTACGCGGCAGCTAGCAAGCAAACCATAGGCCGCTGGGTTGAAACAAGCTTAACGCTGGCTGGCAATAACACGGCCCCCTTCAAGTCCCATCATTCTGTGGGACACGCTTCGACCTCTTCAGCTCTTCGACGAGAGGTATCAGTGAACACGATTTGTAACACAGCGGGCTGGTCGGAAAAATCTAGAACCTTCGCAAACTTCTACAATCGCCCAGTAGACGACAAGGGTCGCTATGCTACGGCCGAGGGATCTTCCACTATTGGCATTACGTGTAAAAATTTGGTGAGATTACTTGTGAATACCCAAATTACTCATTGAATTGCATGCATCACGCCTGCATTACATGTAGATTACGTCGCATTATATGGCAGTATGCCACATTACCTGAGATTATTCCGCATTACTGTGGCGTTACTGTGGCATTACCACGCATTATCCTACATTACGCAGAAAGTACCGAAATTTTGTGGTGGGGAATGACCGCGGGGATAACAAATTCAGGATTTAATCCGTCAGTCGTGATTTGCAATAATTTCTGTTACTTCTTTTCTTGCCCTGTATCAACTATAAATACTAGGTTATTAGAAGGTTTTCAAGTGGGAGTTTTTCAGTAGGTAGGTAACGATAACAATGATAACTATAACAACAAAGACATGTTCGAATCAGTGGGGTTTTGTTCAGATGGCTTTCTCGTTTCATCCCTTTCCTTGGGACATCACCCTACACTCAGAAAAATATTGAACTTCCCATTCACTAAATGTAGCAGTTCTTATCAAGTGATTATCAATACTTTCAAAAACGGTTCGTACAACGGCTCTAAGACTAAGTGACAGCTTTACAAATTGTGAGAAATACTACTTCAAAATAGTTGAACTGTGCAGTGGCAGCCACCACTACATATGTTGGTAATTACATCTTCGTAGAAGTATTCACCGTCAAATATCTCCATAGTATTATGTCCTACGTTCAAATGGTAGAAATTACCACTACAGAAATGTTACCATCACTGCAACTGAAGTTACGCTCTGTTACACGGCTACGATCGGTAATCATCGAGTCGGTCAGCCAATGAGATTACCGAATTGTGATCATGTGATTTGATTCGGGTTTTCGATGGGAAGCATCTCACCATCCCACGCGCCCAAGCCATATTTTTCTTGTCGGTGCTAGTTCTCCATTTTTCTTGCGGTTCCGGTGTGTGGTGTTTCTGTTTCTGCGAGGGCAATGGAAAAGAAGCTAGACGCTTGATATTCCACAAGAACTAAAATCAGTCTTCGAAGGTAGGTGCTAAATTTTATTTTGTGGTGAAGTAGCTACCTAGTTGCACTGTAGTGTAGTTGTGGTTGTAGATACGTAGGTAGTTTAGCTGCACGCATTTGCCATTCAGCTTCGGCATGGTTTCTGTTGCTATCAATGGTTTGCATTTATCAGCTTCAGCTAGGTATTTATTCTATGTTGCTAGAGTACCCATGACTTAAGACTTTCCGGTTTTATTTTGAAATAAAAAGGTTAGGTTGTTAGCGTAAATTAATCTGAAACGGTTTATTTTATAGCAAATTCTCTGGATGACGGAGCTTTCCTTTTGACGGAAGAAGATTTGATGCAACTAGTGCCTCACGAGGGCTAAGGGCTAAGCTAAAGGCTGATCTAAAGCTGAAGTGGAGAGAATTTGTATCTAACGTGAGTGAAGAGTATCTTAGTTCGCAAAATTAAAACTATGAAGTCTCGGATGATACCAGAGTCCCTAAATACGGACCTTTATAAGATAATTTCCTCCGAGGCTTCAAACTATCATGTTATTTATACTGATTAATTACTAAGTTACATAACTATAGTTCATTTTATGGAATCCGCAATCTAAAATTGAATGTAACCCCTTCTCATTTTCAATTTTCTTTGTAATCTGTATTTTTAGACGTTCTCCCATTTTTGTTTTGTTTTATGAAAATTTATCTGTTCCTATGATGTCTTGTAATGTACGTACGTATATTAATTATTCAAATTTCATTGAATTTTAATTGTATTGTTCTTTTTTTTAAATTACATATTATTGTATTAAATTTCGATTCTTTTTATTTATTCCCAATACTACAAGTGTATTTATAAATAATGAAACGTAACGGTTAATGTTACCGACCAGATATGTGATAGCAATCTTTCCGTAAGGTAGGTAAAACCATCTAATATGGTATCTCTTATTACTATAATGCAGTATTCTTTACAACTACGAAAACATTCTGTTGACGACAGGGAATGTTGAAATTTACTTTGCTGTAGTGGTAAAATCTACTACTCCATTCACTGCGAATATATACGAGAAGTAGTGTATTACGGAACTATATCACATTTACTATTTTGTAGTAGTATTATTACCACCATGTATAAGTTGGCGCCTATTTAACTGCTACAGCAAGTAGGACCAACGCTTTATCGCGTATTGCTTCCGCTTCTTTTTTCTCGGTGTACGATAGTAGATGCACCCGTACTAAAGAACGCGTGACAAGTCCATCTGGCACAGTGCGGATTAGAACCCAAGACCTTCGCCTTTGAAGGCGGGGCCGAGCTCACCGTACTACCGACTGGGTTATGTGACGTTTTTCTCAACGTTCCACTTCCATAGACTCCAAACTAATGACGATGGTACGCGCGGGTGAGACGCGCATAGCTAAAGGGAGTATTGCTCCCTTTATTGCTTGCTTATATATTGCTCTTCTTCTCTACACACGGCGCAGCAGTAAGTATTCAGGGCCGTACTACTACATGGCTTTTCCAGTGAAATCTTCGGACTGGACGGCTCATTCTATTACGATCGAACTTCACAGGTGAGTTCGTTTGATCGTCAATTATTCCTACTTGTCAAATTTCATGTCATTGATGTGAATATCACAGGTATCTAGCAGTGCCTACATAGGCTACTAGACGTCCGAATATGTGTTCCTCTCGAAAAATTCCTCCACGACCAAATACAGAGCTCTACACCAGGTGGCGTTTTCTCGATGTAAATTGCCTATATGGAGAAAAGCAGTCACCGGTGTCGGTGTTAGGCCTCGTCTCGGAAATTGGTCGACGTTGAATAAACAAAAAACAACAATGATTTAGAATGTGGTGAACGCGAAAGACGCAAAAAGTCAACACTCTAGTTGCTTAGCTTTAATCTCGGCTTTAATGACACTCATTATTGAGTAAGTACACTGTCTCAAGACAATAAATGTGAGTGAAACAGTTGTGTAACAAAATTGCAGAGTTGCTGTTTATGACACACCTGTGTTAGTAGTACAGGGTGTACCCGATAAAATTCACCCTCCCTCTAGGAGATTCCCCTTTGAGATATTTTGAAAAACTGAAAAAAATTTCTCAACGATCTTTTCCAGGGGTCTTGAATCGATCGTCTAAAAGTTTTCAATTGTTACCGTATGCAGGGTGTGACATGTAACTTTTTTTATTTCAAATGCAACACCCTATATTTTATTACGTCATTTGATGAAACCTTTCTTTCTGATCACAAAGATATATGACATTTATGATTTATTTTGACAAGAAAGCTGTCAAAAAAAGAATAAAATAGGTAGTCAAATGAATCAAAAATTAAAAATTACGCGACACCCTGTATAAGAAACAAGTTGGACCATTTTTCCATGCAGAGCTGAATTCTGCAGACAAAATGCTACGAGAATAACTTTATTTCAAGTGAGCTGTAGAAACCAAAGCCATCTTTCCGCGAAAGAAAATTATTTGACTACCTATTTTATTATTTTTCCGACAACTTACTTGTCAAAATAAATCATAAGTGTCATATATACCTATTTGTAATCAGAAAAAAAAGCTCCACCAGATAACGGAATAAAATATGGGGTGTTGCATTCAAAATAAAAAAGTTACATATGACACCCTGTATACGGTACCAATTAGAAACTTTCATGCCCGATTGCACAAAAAAAAATTTGATACCGAACTTTGTAGTACCGCATCAAATTTTGGTGCGGTATTAAACCGTAATCGCATTGCAGGAAGCAAAATTAGATCCAAGATCAACTAACCCCGGACCGAGTGTGAACGAGCCACAAAAAGCATCGAGGCGATCGTCATATTGACTTCATGCGGCTGGCAATTGAAAATAAAGCCGTCGTAGCATGGTGATGAAGGGTTTGATTTCCGATGCCAAAGGACCAGGTTCGAACCTCATCAGCAGCAAGCAAATTTTTTTTTGCTTTAACGTGAAATATAAGGGCTACACTTCTCAAGTTTATTGTTCTGATATGAAAAATTGAAAATCTGACATTATTCTTGAATTCAAAGGTAAAATGGTTGAAAAAAAAGTTGGTCTCGACAGGATTCGATCACGGTACCGCCCGCCTGCAAAGGCAAGAGCCTAACCACACGACCAACCAACTTCAAATATTATTTTGGGTTGGCACGCACATTATCTGTGTGTGTCAAATACATTTTGTGAAAACAATTTTTGAATGAAAATGCACAAATAATAGCTTGTATGCACATAAAACCTACTATTATATGCACTTGAGTGATTTTATGCCGAATCAAACGCACGGATCACCCTGAAACGATCGAATTTCCAACGATCTGTCATTCTGTCAATTTAATACCGGGGTCGAGGTGATATCAGATTTGATGCGGTATTACTTTGTTTAGTTCGGTATCAAATCCTTTGTGCAATCCAAAATGGGCGTAATCTGCGTTTGGTGCGGTATCAGAATAGTTCGGTACCAAATTTTGATCCCATGTCAGATTTTTTTGTTTCTGCACTCCATTTTGTTGTTTAGTCCGGTATTAAACGATTTGATACCGAACTAAATATTTAATACCACGTTTGTGCAATCGGGCATATGAGGATCGATTCAAGGTCCCTGGGAAAAATCGTGAGGAAAAAGTTTTTAGTTCTTCACCTATAACTGTCAGCAACTGACAACAAAATTCTTGGATTCCTCCGGAATTCAAGAATACAAGCTGTATAAGGTGCAAATCTAGCTCGCCTCTACTAGGTGCCCTTCTCCAATAAAGGGCTAGAACAATTGGCAGCCAGACCTATCCGCTCTGGATCTCCTGGCTCCATGCATACAGACAAAAACTCTACCTCAACAAAGGACCGGCCTCGGGATCGGCCTTCAAGGAAGCTTGGGAATATCATCAGAATTTGTCATCTGAATATCGAAGGCATCAGCCAAGCAAAATGCCAATATATGGCTAAAATACTGGAAAAATATAAAATTGACATATTACTTGTTCAAGAATCTCACCTGGAAAATGAACAGCAAGCTCGAACCAGAGCCACAATCCTTGGATATGATATCATCGGCATAACTTATCATCACAGTTATGGCTCAATAACCTACGCCAGGAAGAACATAGAAAATATCAAACTGGTATCAACCTCTACTCAAGACGACGTTCATATTATCATAATAAGAATGGGAGAGATGAATATTATGAACGTATACAAACCTCCAGCTGTTATCTGGCCCCCTAACACTCTTCCACTACTTCCTCACCCATCAATTTATGCTGGCGATTTCAACAGCCACCACATCAATTGGAAGTATAACAAAAACGACATCAACGGCGATGCACTCCATGGGTGGGCTGAAGAGAACAACTTCCATCTTTTATTCGACGCCAAGGACAGAGGAACTTTCCACTCAGCAGCTTGGAACAAGGAATACAACCCTGATTTGACATTTGTCACTTCAAATCAAACCGGACAGCCCCTAACTGTATCTAGACGAGTGCTTGAGAACTTCCCCCGCAGCCAACATAGACCTATTCTTCTTGAAGTTGGTATCGTAATTCCTATCATAACATCGTTTCCACGGCCGAGATGGAACTTTAGAAAAGCTAAATGGTGCGACTTCTCTTCGGAACTGGACAAATGCCTTAGATGGATCCCCCCAAAGGCTGAAAACTATAACAGGTTCATAGGAGCTACTTTGTGTGTTGCCAAGAAACACATTCCTAGAGGGTATCGAAAGGAATATATTCCAGGCTGGAACAACGAAGCCGAAGCTCTATATCACAATTTCCTGTCGAGTGGAGATACCACTATAGGAGACGATCTACTACACTCCCTTGATGCTGCGCGTAGGAAAAAATGGCATGAAATAACTGAAAACACAGATTTCAAACACTCCAGCAGAAAAGCCTGGAGCTTGCTCAAGAAATTAGGAGCAAGTAATCCAGTGTCTCGCGTGATTCCAGAAATTTCTCCGAATCAAGTTGCAGATCGGATTATTTCAATGTCCAGGGCACCTAGAGATCGTTCCCATACTAAACGAATAAAACAAGACCTGAAAAATCTGAAAAGAAAAGAATCAAAAGAAGACCATTTTTCGAGACCCTTCGACAGCGAAGAGATCACCATGGCGTTGAAGAATATTAAAACTGGAAAGGCCCCAGGATTTGATGGGATCCACAATGAGTTTCTGGTCAACACTGGAAAATATGCAAGAAAATGGTTGGCCTGTTTTTTCTCAGACATCCTCGATACCAACTTTCTTCCTAAAAACTTCAAGAAAGCTAAAATAATAGCTATCCTCAAACCCGGTAGAGCAAAGGATAGAGTCGAGAACTACAGACCAATTTATCTTTTAAATTCTTGTTACAAGCTCTTGGAGAGAATAATTCTTGGAAGAATCGAAACTAAAATTAACGAACACGTTCCGGTTACACAAGCAGGCTTCCGACCTTCACGCAGCTGTACAGATCAAGTTTTAAGTCTAACTACTTTTATTGAAGCAGGCTTCCAAGAATGCTTCAAGACATCTGTCGCCTTTGTAGATCTAACGGCCGCCTATGATACGGTCTGGCGGGATGGCTTGATGTACAAATTCCTCCGTGTTATCCCAAATCAAAAATTGGCCAAACTTTTGAACATCATGTTATGTGACAGGCCATTTCAAGTTACCATGGGAGACGTGATAAGCAGAGTCCGAAAACTACAGAATGGCTTACCTCAAGGCTCAGTACTGGCCCCCATCTTATTCAACTTATACACAGCTGACCTACCACCAACTACCTCTAAGAAATTTATGTACGCAGATGACCTGGCGATAGCCGTTAGACGGAAAACAATCGAAAGCACGGAAAAAATCCTGACCGACGATCTTAGAATTCTTGCCGAGTTCTACCGTAAATGGAGATTGACCCCAAGCCCTACGAAGACTGAATGTGCTTGTTTTCATTTGGATAACAGACTCGCCAACCATCATCTCACTATATATTTCAATGGAACTTTGCTCAGAAACAATCCAACACCAAAATATCTTGGCATCACTCTTGACAGAACCCTTACGTACAGCTATCATCTGTCTAATGTAGCAGCTAAAGCACGAACGAGGAATAACATACTCCAGAAGCTATGTGGTACAACATGGGGTGCCTCAGCAGACACACTCAGATGTTCGGCAATGAGTTTGGTTTACAGTGCCGCAGAATACGGAGCTCCAGTCTGGCTGAACAGCCATCACGTGCACAAAATCGACACCGTACTCAATAGTGCAATGCGCATTATCACGGGATGCATTAAATCTACACCGACTTACTGGCTTCCCACACTTAGCCATATTGCGCCTCCCTTTCTCCGAAGACAAGCTGCTTTATTTCGTCAATTCGGAAAGGTGATGGAAAACGGACATCTACCTATACACGAAGATATTGTCGCCGCGTCTTCAACTCGATTAAAATCGCGTAGACCACCCATCAAATCGGCCAATCAACTTCGCGTTGAAAACTTCAATATCATACATAAGTGGAAGGAATTATGGAGTCGGACAACAACCCAAGATGTGAACTTATATTTACCAGTCGACCAGAAGCCGAGTGGATTCGACCTTCCAAGGAAAATCTGGAAGACTGCGAACCGAATTAGATGCAACCACGGTAGAACCGCCGACTTTTTGTATAAATGTGGTAAAGTTCAATCTGGACACTGTGACTGTGGAAATCCACGCCAAACTGTCGTGCACATTGTTCAGGAGTGCGAACGAAGGGCATACCCTGGCAATTTCTTGGACTTTTACACCCTTTCCAAAGATACAGTCACTTGGATTGAAAACTTGGACATCGGGATCTGATTAATTATTTCTTTTTATTTATTTATTTATTTACTTTTTTATATACTCGTTATATTAAGTACTTTCTATTACTATTATTATAGTACCTCTCGAGGTACCTCTTGTCTGTAGCATGTATGCCATACGCTAAATAATAATATTTAGTTCTTCGAGAAATCTTGAAGGGGAATCTACTGGAGGGGGGTGAATTTTATCGTGAACACCATAATAATATACATAATATAATAACGTACATATTAATGACTTGAATAAAAAATTACACAATAAAAAAAAAACGTACATAATAATTTCGAATTAACTGAGAATTCAGGATTTTTTTTTTCAAATTCCTGAGTCATCATGAAAACTTGTTGGATCACAAGAGCAAACAGCCTCAGCATAACAACTACTGTGTTCAATTCCAGTGTTGTGTTATAACATCACTCACGTATGTCTGCTGTGCTTAGGGCATCCAATCCCGGGATCCCGGGATCCCGAATCCCGGGATCCTATTAGATTTCCAATACCGAAACTCCCGGGATTTTTCCACCGAGATCCCGGGATTTTCGGGATTTTTCAAATGATGCATCTTTTCACCTCACTTGAATGAAAAATAAAGTTAATGGCGTTAATGCAAGAAACACAAATTATTCAAGTGAGCACACTGAATTTGAAATTAGTAATAATTATTATCCTATTTATTTGGCTAAAATAAAACTAGTACCTAATCGTCATTTGTTGTATAATAATTGGTGGTAATTGATAGTATTGGTACTTTAATGATATCAATACATATTAGAATAAATAGGTAAGGTACATGTAACATCACACTTAGAGCCGGTATTTTCACACCAGATACCTCTTTCGGTTACCATATCACCAAACACCATGGTATTCAAGTTCCAGACAAAGTTAAGTATATGGAAATGAAAATAGCGGCCTTTGAATACTTGAGAACATGTCCAAACACATGAAATTGAACAAAACTGTGAAAAATTTAAAAAAAATAATTTTTTTTTGGTCTCAGTACCTAAGTAATTTTTGCTTCTTCCAAGAAAGCACGCATAATTGCAATGCAACTTCAATGTTTTATTTATGCAAAATAAATATAATAAAATACTAATATTGGTGTCAAATGATGATGGACTTACTTGAATGATTTGTGTTTCTTGCTTTGACTCTGTTTTCCACTCAACTGAGGTGAAAAGCTGCATCATTTGAAAAATCCCGAAAATCCCGGAATCCCGGGATTCAGAATTTTCAATCCCGAAATCCCGGGATTTCGTTTAAGTCTTGGGATTGGATGCCCTAGCTGTGCTGTGACTCGTCAAATGTTTTATATGCTCAATACATATAGCCCAGGAATTTTAGGTGAAATTTTGGTCAAACCCTAAAATAAATGTCCTTTTTGAAAATTTGCACAAATGGTTCCCAAGCAATGCTGAACAACATAGGGGAGACCGGGGCGAGTTGATACCAGGGGTAGGTTGACACAGGGCCAAAATTTCAAAAAATTACCGCCGGAACTCCATTAAATTAGAAGTGGAGTGTGCTGTCATCTACTGGAATACTCTGCGGAAGTTAGAACGTTATGACGTCTGTTAATTTGAAACTATTGACAATTTACATTTTTCGTGCTAAGTGAGTAAATTTTCAACTTCTCTGAAAATATCACATTTTTTGCATAAAATCATATCCTGATGTATACTTTTTTGTTTCACTTAATGCATGCCTATTCTTTTTGATATTCCAGTCTTTGTATTCAATAATAATGAGTGGTTTTTATAAAAAAAAATATTAAACCTAATATTTCACACTGGGGCTAGTTGGCACTCTTTGACGGGGTATGTTGGCACCGTGTATTTCAGTGGGTATTTCGATTATGATATATGATCATGGGTATGATTGTTAATTTATTATATATATTCTTAATAACACAGTATTACGATACAAATATGCGTATTAGTTATTATAAAGTATGTCTTTTCTGCATTTTTTCATAATAGGTAGTATTTTATTATGTTTTGATATTTCTAAAATATTTTTTATTGTTCATTTCAGTTTTTGTATTTTTGTGTAGTGAGTGGGATATGTTCTAAACTCAATGTATTTCAGTTAGAAGGTACATGTTTTATTTTGTTCTTTTTTCTGATTCTATATTTTTCATGTGCCAATTTGCCCCTGCATGTGTGCCAACCTGCCCCTGAATCGGGGTCAGTTGGCACGCTTACATTGGTTTGAAAAAAAAATCATAAAACCAAAACGCAAAAAAATATGTCTAATTTGACTTCAACAATTTTTAGCCAAAGCATGACTCTTAACTCCAACATCATAACAGGAACTTGATATGGCATATTTTGTCAGGAAAAAAATCGAATCTGAAAAGTGTGCCAACCATCCCCGGTCTCCTCTACTAAAAGCTCCCGTTCAGCAAGTGTGCGGAACATAGATGTTTTGAGCAAGAAAGGAATAAGTGCCGCAAAATCTTGCAGCGCCTGATTGAGAGATGATGGAAAACCCCAACTGCAGGCCTAATTTGACTCTTTTATTCTGTTGCTCTTCGCTGAATTTGGTTCAAATCCATCCAATAGATTTTGAATAATAAAATCGCAAAGTTTTGAATCTGGATATTTTTTAATATTTGACATATGACAGATGAAGAATTGCTTTTAATTGTTCTGGATACAGTTTTCCAAAGGCTTCCAAACGACATATTGCATTTCAAGTTCTGCGAAATAAAGACTCTGTCATTTTTTGACAGTGACTTCCATGTCTGACAGATGACAGCCGAAAATTGATGGGCTCATTCGACAGCAAAACTATGATTGCATACCAAATTTCAATTCGATCAAATCAACCGTTTGGTAGTTATCGTGAAATATTACAGACAGACACACACACAGCTATATATAGAAATTTTATTGAAAAAATTACACCTTCTCAACATTTTGAGCTGCAAAAACAAAGGATACTCAAACATAGGTAACTTTTGTAACAATAATAATCTAAAGAATATAATTATAATACAATATTATATAGTGAGAAAACAGTTAACAATATAACAATCATCAATAATAAAATATAAGTGTAGAAGTGTAAGTTTGTAATGTAAAGTGTAAAATGTTGTGTATATGTGTGAAAATCTCAAGAATATAGATGGTTACGTAAAATATAAATGGAGTCTTTCATAACTGAAGAAGCTATTGTTTTCAATAATTTTGCTGGCAACCTGAATTCTGTACAAAAATCCCTCAAAAAAGTTGAGATGGTCCCCCTCGCGCCTACAAAAATGCCATAGATCTCGATGTTCTCTAAGTCATATTTTTCTTTGTAGAAAGCTACCGTTGGCTGATATATTTGTTTCTTTTCTTCATGTACTTCTTGTGGCTGACTTTCGCTGATCTCAAAGCGCACACTTGGGTCTACTATTATTCCCCGCTTTCTTTTCCTATTTATACCAATCATGTCTATCCTTCTAATGCTTCCATCTTCTGCATATCCACTGACTTCCTCGTGCACTTCTAAACCTGTCTTCCTTAAAGCCTCAGCTAACATTGTTCTGACTGTATGGTGTCGCTTGTTCCGTAGTAGTTGGCCAAAAGGACAAGAGCCAAGGACATGTGGCAGTGTTTCTGAAATGAAGGTCTCGGCAGAGGCGCAACGCCTGCACCGGGTGCCGTCCTTGCTCCTTCCCGGGATTACTCTTACAGGTGCTACATTTCCGATTATTTTGAGCGCCATGTTGTATTCAGACAGGGTGAAACCAATGCCTTTGGCTATGATCGTATTTGGAGGAGTATATTGTTTGAATAGCTCTACTCCTTTGCCCTTGTTTTGCATTTTCATCCAGTTTACAAATTCTCGTTCTCTCAACATCTCTCGTAGTTTCTTAGTCGGCTCATTTCGTAGTTCCTCATTTATTTCCACTTTTCTCAGACAAAGTTGTTTTTCACTTTCCAGATTACGTGTTTGATTTATATAATCATTGTCTGCTTTAGACAACGAGATACACAAATTGTAGTGACAAAGAAAAGCTTCCCACTCAGCTTTAAAAATTTGTAGACCTTTATACTTTGACGGGGAATAAATTATTGATGTTGGAAAATCTGATGGCAGGTCTAAAATGTCTTTCAATGCTGATCTTATGATTCTATCAATGTCTTGGAGAGAACTCTTTGTAAGTTTATGTAAAGGAGCAGTCTGGAAGGAGTACACTAAAGTTGGCCATACACAGAAATTTAGTATATGAACTTTCTGATCTGCTTTCAGATGAGGATATTTCACGAGATTTTCAACTTTTTCTCCAAATTTTCTTATTAAAGATTCCTGTTTAAAGACAATTTCGTTCGAGAAATTCACCCCAAGATACTTGATACATTCTTGATTATCGATTGATCTTATAGTGCTATCGTTTAGTTGGAGTTCTTCCGTAATTATCTTCCCTTTACATATACTGAGAGCTGTTGTCTTCTTCGTATTTAGTTTCAATCCAATTTCCTCAAAAAGAAAGTTTGCAGTTTTAAAAAGATTTAAAACGTCATCTTTGCTTTTTCCGATTAATACTGTATCGTCAGCAAAACCTAATACGCTTACAGCTGGTAGTTTTGGTATGAGTTTGAAACCGTGATGCTGACCTACATTTTCTTCTGACAATTCATCGAGTATATGATTTATAGATAGATTATATAATGCCGGTGAAAGCGGAGCTCCCTGTAAAACACCTCTCAGAAACGATATTGCTTTTGTTTTTCCGCGCTTAGTTTCAATAATGGTGGAATTACCAGTCTGCAAGTTCATAATTATTGTCTTGAGGGAGTCAGGAATTGGTAGTGATTCAAGTGTATTCGCCAGATGTCGATTAGTCGTTGAGCCAGGGGACTCGAGTGGTTTCCACCTTAGGGACTTGACGTGTTATACCTTTTTGGATTCCCCACAACACCAGCATGAAAATAAGCCATGATACGTTTTTGTATCGAGTAGCTTAAGACCGCCATCTTGGAAAAACCGCGCCAAATATGTAGTTCTTGTGGTTTGTATTTTTTTTCTCTTCAACGGCACCTCCAATGGGAAAAATGAAGCTGAATAAAATCAAACAGCAAAATTTACTATAAATATCGTTTAGCACCGTTTTCTGACAGGTCTCGTTACTCCAAATATGACAGTTCATAGTTTGGCTATGGCAAATTTCTTTATTTAACATTTTTGAGTACACCCGATGATATTTATACAAACCGAACTTCACGGCATTGTCTTTGCAGCGTACTTCACTAGAAATGCTGCTCTTAGCGACATTTTGATGTCCGTCTGTCCGTCTGTCCATCGGTCCAACTATCCGTCTTATCAATTAATTGCTCCTGAACGAGAAGACCTAGCGAGAATCGACTTCTTGTGTGTAACATGTATTCACCGAAGAATTGAATTAGGAAAAAAATATTTTCCCGAACCGTCGCCATCTTGATTCGCAATGTCAAATTTTCTCAAAAGTGATCCGATTTTCATGAAACTTGAAATACACGCATGTTTCATATTCAGAAGTATGACTTCAATGTTTTCTTTTTGATCCGCCGCCATTTTGTCCGCCATGTTCAAATTGGTAAAACTGGTCCGATTTTGATGAAAATTGGAACCTAGTCGTGTCTCGTGTATGCATTGATGGTTTTTATATTAGTTTCACGATTAGCGCCATATTGACGTGCCATATGGAAATTAATCTCCAGCTGTCACAAAATCAGTTTATTCAGATATTTCCTGAACAAGGGGTTTCCGATGTGACTGGAAAACTTGATGGATGGAATTCGGGTTTTGTTAGTTCTTTTCTACAAGTAGAAACTTCTTCAGAAAAAATGTACGGAAAATGCTATTAAATTTTCGAAATTTGCAAAAAAAATTGACAATTTTTTGATTTTTTTTCTTTGAAAATTTGAAAACCAGATAACAACGTCTATACATCTTCATTCAAGATAGTCGCATACCAAATTTGAACTTTCTATTTTCAAAAAAAAGGTACCAAAAATGGTTTTCCAGTGAACATGAAAAAATGAATTGGGTACTTGCCAGTGAAACGGATTTGACTGGAAATACTTTTAATCATCAACAAGAGTAATAAAAAGTTTTTCCTGAAAATTTCCAGAAAATATATTCATTGGTTAAGAAGACTTTTTCGTTTTTTTTTTTCAAAGGGTTGGTAACTGTACGAAAACTTCACTGAAATTTTTATGTCTGTATTTTTCAAATATTGTGATACGACTCTAACAGTTTTTTGAGCTTTCAACCCAACAGTGCTGTTTGTTTAGTTTTTAGTATATTTGTGACGTCACAAATATATTTTTAAAAATGGCACTACGGCCACAATTTTGGGAATTTGAGAGAAAGAAAAAATTTGCGTACAATATTTTCATATATAATACAACAAGAGACTGAGTAATTACCGGAAATTTTTGAGCTGTAAAATATGAGTGCCTGTTGGTCATTTCTGTATCCAACAAGCACGAATTATTGAAAGCCAAAAATTTCCTGTAATTACGAAGTCTCGAGATGTATTTGGCATGACAATTCGAACGAAACGATTTTCCATTTTCATCCTCCATAATTGTATTTCCGTACCGGAAATTACACTAGTGCAATTTTCATCTAATCATTGGTGGAAATTGCTGAAATAACCCTTCTTTATTGATTACATTTTTGACAATTGAATTGTCACCCATACTATCGATTGAGCCAATAAAAAAAAATTGGGCAAGTACCCCATTAGTAGAAACCATTTTTAGTACATTTTTTTTGAAAAATGGGAAGTTCAAATTCACTATGCGACTTTCTTGAATTAATATGTGTATAGGCGTTGCTATCTGGTTTCCAGATTTTCAAAGAAAAATTCAAGAATTTTCAATTTTTTTGCAGATTTCGAAAATTTAATAGCATTTCCCGTACATTTTTCTTTGAAGGAGTTCCTACTTGTAAAAAAGAGCTTACAAAAACCGATCTCTATCAACAAGTTTTTCAGTCACATCGGAAACCCCTTGTTCAGAAAATATTTGAATAAATTGATTTTGTGACAGCTGGAGATTAATTCCCATGTGGCACATCAATATGACGCAAATCGTAGAACTAACATGAAAACCATCAATGCGTACACAAGACACGACTAGGTTCCAATTTTCATCAAAATCGGACCAGTTTTACCAATTTCAACATGGCGGACAAAATGGCGGCGAATCAGGAAGAAAACATTGAAATCATACTTTTGAATATAAAATATGCGTGTATTTCAAGTTTCATGAAAATCGGATCACTTTTGTGAAAATTTGACATTGCGGATTAAGATGGCGACGGTTTGAGAAATTATTTTTTTCCTAATTCAATTCTTCGGTGAATACATGTTACACACAAGAAGTCGATTCTCGCTAGGTCTTGTCGTTCAGGAGCAATTAATTGATAAGACGGACAGTTAGACCGATGGACAGACGGACATCAAAATGCCGCTAAGAGCAGCATTCCTAGTAAAGTACGCTAGAAAGACAATGACGTGAAGTTCGGTTTGTATCAATATCATCGGGTGTACTTGAAAATGTTAAATAAAGAAATTTGCCATGGCTAAACTATGAACTGTCATATTTGGAGTAACGAGACCTGTCAGAAAACGGTGCTAAACGATATTTATAGAAAATTCTGTTGTTTAATTTTATTCAGCTTCATTTTTCCCATTGGAGGTGCCGTTGATGAGAAAAAAAATACAAACCACAAGAACTACATATTTGACGCGGTTTTTCCAAGATGGCGGTCTTAAGCTACTCGATACAAAAACGTATTATGGCTTATTTTCATGCTGGTGTTGTGGGGAATCCAAAAAGGTATGACACGTCAAGTCCCCAGGGTGGAAACCAAAATCGTGATTTTTAGCTCCTGGCTCATCGACTAGATGTCCCACAGAATCATAGGCTTTTTCGATGTCAAGAAACAATATACAGCAGTCCTCCCGTTTCTGCTTAGATGTTGTGAGCACAGAATTTATGATTGATGCGTTTATGTGGGTACCAGGCTTTGTGGTAAAACCTCTTTGATTTTGATTAAACTCTACGAAATATCTCAGTCTCTTATCGATGATTTTCTCGAAGATTCTCCGGATTATGGAGCAAATAGTTATTGGACGCCAATTGTTCGTAGAATTTAAATCGCCACCTTTGTCAAGTAGGATCGTCCTATTCATTTTCAAACACTCTGGAATGTATCCAGTCCTTGACATAAAATTAAAGATAGGTACTAATACGGACAACACCTTTTCTTGCCGTACAACTCGCATTAAAATTTTGTCCCTTCCGGCAGCTGTGTCCACTCGTATGCCCTTTATTGCATTCCGGATATCATCTTTTGTAATTTCTGAGTCGTAGTGGTCATTGAGGTCTAGCTGAACTTCACTGGATATACTATTATAATTTTGACGAACTAAATTGTTAGGTGTTGAAAATCTTCTTGTGAAATCTTCATGAATCATATCCAATTCGAGTGGGCATTCCTTCTTCTTATCTTCCATTACTGCTCGAACTACTCTTCTTCTCTGATTGTAATAGTTGAACTGAGCCAATTCGTACTCGTACTGTTCTTTTCGTTTCTTCCTATCCTTCTTTGTCGCTCTTTCTGGGTTTGACGTTTCCTTATACTTCTTATTTTGAGATACCAGAAGCTTTTTCTTTTTGCGGGCTTCATAATACCTCCTGGCCGGATGTTTAGGGCCAGGTAAAATATCTATTGAAGATGCCAAGAATCTTAAAAAATCCGAAAGGTGATGTTCAAAATTTCCACTGCTTTGATTTTGGATGTTATCGAAAACTTTTTGCCATTTTTCCGTTTCATTATTAAAAGTTTCCATTTGTTCTTGTTTCTTCAATGACATCTCAGGGAATCCTTCTTCATGACTGTCAATCATTAGGGTGCTCGGTTCATAAGATTTTACAATTTTTTGACGATGCAATTCTGGATGCGCTTTGATTATGTGCATGCCAACTCCTCGTGAGCCTTTGCATTTTTTTCCACAATGTGGACATAGCGACTCTTCCTGTGATGAGTCTGATGGCTTGTGCATTCTATTGGCATGTATTTTCAGTCCAGCTTCATTTTTGAACGCTTTTCCACAGGCATTACATGTTGTGTCATACTGATTTTTTGCTTCAAAAGATACAGTTCTTCTCGATGGTCCAGCTTCATCTGCGTCTCTTTGGGTAATTTTCCATGTTGATATTTTTTTTGAAATTGGCCGCTGCTTGGGTATTTTGCAGGGAAAGCGGGATCTCCAGAGCTGTCATCGCTGTCTGACATGACGTTGTGACATGTCAAAAGTGACATGTGACATGACACACAAAGTCAGACACACAGACAGAAAAACTTTTATCTGGAAATTGTCCTGATCGTCCCAGGGGGCTCAAAATTGATATTTCCGGGTTTATTTCGAAAAATGATTTTTAGCGCCTTCACAATCCTTTCCCTTCTTTTTCGTTGGTAGGCCGGGAGGAGAGAAATCACAGAATTCAGTTTTAAAATGTGGATTAGCTTGATTAAAAGGCATTCAGAGCAACCAGGGTCCTTCAAAATTTTAAGGAAATCAAATTTTACCGAGTTACCACTGTCGCGGAACCCTCACCCTTCTTGCTCATCAAAAACTATGACGCTCACATTTCAAGGCCTGGAGCTTCCAGTACGTGGATCAGCATAGCTTGAGAGACTCGTTGGTTAACGTTGAGACTCACAGTACCCTTTTCTTAGCTACAGAAAGAGTTTATCTGATTTGGTGGCACTTACTCCTTTCTTGCCCAAAAAAACTATGTTCCGCACACTTGTCGGGCCGGAGCTTCTAGTATGTTGTTTAGCATTGGTCAAAGGCCGTTTGTGCAAAATTTCAAAAGGGACATATTTATTTCAGGGTCAAACCCTAAAATGCCTGGGCTAATATTGTATGGTTGTTTTTTGAAAATGACCCACCCCAGATTCCTCCGCCAAAATTTTCTCCCAGGAAACGCCGAAACAGGTCAATTTTCATTTTGAGGAGCACATCTAGGGTTGACAATGAAAATTTGATAATACGTGTCTTAGATGTCCACCTGGAAATGAAAATCGACCTGTTTCTGCTGGGAAATCTATTTCTCAAGAATCGGCAGTTGATAGGAGGGAAAACTTTCCTTTAATTACAATAAAAATTTTTTTAGAAGGGTTGGGGGTGATTTGAAAGATTTCAAAATATATTTGACAGATGAGAATTTTATTGACTTCAATGTGATGTGTCACAAGATAGATAATGCTATTTGGAATTCTAACGTAGGGTAGAGTGAGGGCGAAGGGGTTAAAGATAGAAATTTGACAAAGTATGTCCTAGATGTCCCCCCTCAAAAATAAAATCGACCTGTTTCGCCATTTTCCACGCAAAAAATTTGGCAGCGAGAATTCTGGGGTGAGTTTTTCTCAAAAAATCACCCTGTATACGGGTCGACAAGATCAGCGATGTTATGTTTGAATGAAATGACTAGTACGACCGTTTTTCATACGTTCTACGATTTCTTCTCTATGAACGTTTCCAATGGTTTCAATTTTACTATTTTATTCTCAATCCGCCGTCCAAAAATTTTAGAGATTCATCAACAACTTGTTTTTTCAAAAACTCCTCCAATTCCAATTTCCGATCCTAATTACAATATCCAGCTGTATGTACTAATGATGCCACTCAAGTTAAATATAACAATTACGATACAATAGCTTTATTGCCTCGAATATACAATCATAATATAATATGTGGGTAACCCGTCAGTTGGGTACATCAAGTTCGTTTGTGCAATTCCAGTCACATATAAATGATTTATTTTACCATTGGAATGATACCAAACAGATAAATGAATTACCTGCCTATGAATATCATTCAAAAATTTATTGTCATTTTAATTTTAATCAAGTGCACGGTGCTTGTGACGACAGCTTGCGGGATATGTGTATACGAGAAAAACTAATTATCTGAAACATCATCCCATCCATCCATTATATCGAGATCATTATAAAGAATGAACGGTTGGCCACTTGTTTGTGAATAATTTATTAGATTCAACTTGCGCGCACCCTCCTCTACCTCGTTCCACATCCTAAGGGATTTCATCCCCATTAGTCCTTTACATAAATCAGACACTAGTTACTCCTGGCCCGTTCAATTATTTGTTTCTCCGTTCGCTTTCCATTTTCAACGTTCAATCAATCCTGTTTGGTCTGTTGCTCTTCAGAAACGGTTATCCGTTCCAAAACACATACAAAGGTATCAAGCTTATATTGAAATTAAAAAGCATGGCCCGGTGAAAAACATCAGGACGTATAAAGGAAAATTACTCACTCAAATACATGCTATGATAGGTATGCGCATGAATTTTCATTATTGAATTTGCAGCTGCCTTTTCATGAAAAAAAATCCCGACACGAGAAAATTGTATTTTTGGGAAAAATCAAGCTGAGAACCACCTTAGGCTTTTTTGTCTGTAGGTATCCAGATTCACACCCCCTGAACTGTTCAACCAATCCCGACGAAAATTTCAAGGCGATTCTATTTGAATCCGTCGGTGAAAATCATATTCGTACCGAAAATTAAGAAAAAAAAACTGTTGATATATCTCAGGACGTACGAGTATACCTAGCTTGAATGGTGGATGCGCTGTGGGAAAATAGTCCAAAATGTGACTGGAGCAAGGTCAAGCTCATTGATCCACTATACGGTCCCACTTAATTCCTTACTAGTGATATTCTTCTGTGATTTAATCTATTGTTGTATTTTCCTATGACTGGGCACTTTTCCCTGCTGGGAAATAAATCCTTCTTATTCTTATTCTTATCCTTATTCTTACGATAAGAATTGAACTTCGCAAGTCCTACAAATAATTTTGAAAAAATGGTTAATGCGCTGTTGAAAACTGAATCCTGGACTGAATCAGTAGTGTTGTTGATACGTCATTCTTGACTCCAGCTGGAGCTCACCCGCTCACAGTTAGGACAGCTTCCGTTAGTAGAAACCGCAATATACAAATCGTGTTACAATCCTACAAAATCAGTAGCTGCGCCGCTCAATTAGTGGATGCTCTGCAGAAAATATCATAAAATATTGTTAGAATCAAAAATTCAGCCCCAATCAAGCCCAATAATCTACGATACCGTCCTAGTGTTGCATCGTTAAAAATCGCACGGTGCAAAGTGTATCGAAATGCAAAAAAAAACTAGTGCTGTGTCGCTCTTATGGTGGATGCGCCATGAAAAAAATATCAAAATGATTGCTTGAACAAGCTTGAGCTCACTCACCCACCAAACAGTCCTCATCCAACATATTTTTCAATAAAAATAACATTTTGCAAATCATTTTCTCTAGGAAAATGGTTGACAATTGGTTTAGCTTTCTTTTCGGTATTGAATTATGGATGTGCTGTTAGAAACGGAATCAGAACTGTGGTTGGCACGTCATTTTCAACTTGAACTGATCTCTTCACAGTTCGGACAAGATTTCATGAGTCACACAAAAATGGAGGATGCGTCGTTCAAGTGCTGCAACGCGCTGTTGGGAGTGAATCGAAATGGTTGTTGTAATGTCACTTTTGTCCCCAACTCAAGCTCGTCCACCCAAAATAATTGTTAAAGCAGATTTCGTGAGTAAGAAGCTAACCATAAAAATTAGTCATAATCTCATAAAAGCCAAAGATGCGCTAATCAAATGGTGGATGCGCCGTTGAAAAAGTATGAGGGATTTTTGAAACATCACTTGAGAGGCTCCAGTTTGAGCTCTTTCAGGTAAAACCGCATTACACGAATCATCAAAAAATCCCACAAAAGTGGCAATTGCGTCGCTCAAGATGAATGGTGGATGCGTTGATCAAAATGTCACGAAGGGTTGTTGGAGCATTTTTTGGCACCAGTTCCAGCTTATCTAGCCACAATTGGTTTGATTACAGTGGCTCTTGTAATTTCAACAATATTGTGATGTTCACGACAAACTGTTGTTGTAACAATTGTTGCCATAGCAGAATCAACAAAATTACAATATTGTTATACAATTACAAGAGTCACCGTGATTAGACCCAATGTAGTTCCCATGTTCCATCGGTGGAAATCGCACCGCACAAAATTTACAAAAAAAGCTGAAACAACAATCTACTTATTGCTCAAATAGAGGGTGGGCTAAGGAAATAATATCCAAAAGATAGCTGGAACAATCTCGTCTCATTTACCCACGCCACGGCGTCCTTGTAACTCGTGTCGATGGTAATCGCACATTGCAATAATTCGTATCAGCTTCCAAAATAAATGGTGGATGCGCCGTTGAAACTTGAATCAGTAGAGGCATTGAAACTTTTCGGCCTCAGTTCGAACTTGATTGACCTAAGTGACTTTTTAGACAGGTCTCGTAAGCAAAAAACACACCATAAGAATTGTATCGAATTACACAACAAGAATGGCGGTTGTATCGCTGGATTAGTGGATGCGCTGCTGAAAGGAGATAAAAGTATATTGTTTTAACGTCACGTGGGTAAAATTGCATCATATCTTGAATCAAAAATGATGATTGCAATGCCTAATTGGTGAATGCGCTGCTGAAAATATCATACGGTTTGTTGGAGTCTCACTTTTAGTCACAGCTTGAGCTCATCCTCTCGCAATACAGTCTCACTGTCTCATAAGTGAAAGTCACACTTCACAATCTGTATCGGAATGCTGGAAAAACAAACTGCTATATCTGTTATGACTTATAACAACTGAAATATCGCTCAGATATAGTAGAGGCGTTATGAAAATCAAACGAAGTGGTAACCAATACAATCTCTAACTCATTTAACTCTGAGTGTTTTTATCCCATTCTAAGCGCACCTGCAGATCGTATTAATCTTCTCTCAAAAAATGGTGCATGCGTCGTTCAAATGGTGGATGCGCTCTTGAAAAATTAGGCAGGTTGTCGACCCCAGTTCGAGCTGATCCATCTCACCCACAGTAATTTTCAGGACAGATTTTGTGACTGAAAAGCGTCAAAACGTATCGAAATCGCACAAAAAAGATGGATGCGTCGCTGAAATGGTGGATGCGCTGTTGGAATAATTCAAATGAATTCTAGTAGATGACGTTTGGGTTCACTTCAAGGTCATCAACCATCAACAATTTCTAGAACAGGTTCCGTGGCAAAAAAACGCTTCATAAAAGTCGGTCAAAGTCTCATATAAACTATAGTTGCGTCGCTCAAATGGTGGATGCGCTGCTGAGATAAATTACAAGCATTATTGGAACGTCACTTTTGGTTCCAGTTGCGTGCGACGTGGTTTTGAAAGTTGATTGAAAACCTTATTCTGACGCTATTTCTATTATTAATTATATAATATCGTTTTTTTTCCAAATGGTTAATGGCGCGATTCTCTGAAGAATAACATCCCATAAAGGCTCTGTCACGCTGTTTTTTATTACCTAGGTAACTAATAGCCAATGGCTGACAGGAATTTTCACATGACAGAGCGTTAATATGTTCTTTTTTACAAAATAGCACTATTAATCAGCTTTCTGTTTTTTTTTCAACTCAAGAAAACTTTGTTTGACCATTCTTTCAGTTATTGTTCACCTATAGAATGGGGATACATTGATCAATTTTGCAACTCAAAGTTAAATAACTTTCTTGTTTCAAGTCCAAAATCCACCAAAAAAACCCTTGAAATATCGGTTTTTGATTAACTACAGATGCTGAAAAGATTAGGGCAAACAATTAACAAATTCCCTGGAAAAAATGCCTGGCGCGGGACTTCTCATCGTAGCATTCTTCCTGCAACGTCTCTGAAGACTAGTATCCAGAGATCTGTGAAAATTTTCATCAGAGAAAATATCTCAGCTCTTCAATATTTTTCTCAAATTCTACATTCCCACTTGAAGGGATCGACGTCTAGCAAAAAAATTCCCATCTATTCCTTGCTACTCGTCGGGTGAGTTTCGGGGTGACACAACCGATTGTTTTGCTTTATATTCAACACAAGGTCTCCAAGCAACTGGAGAAATTTTTTGTGCTTATAAATTTTGGAATGGATTCAACAGCCAATACCAGACTAAGCCTGTGAGGTGGGCAACATCATGAACATGAATAACTTTTTGCCTCAAACCTGACATGTGTCCTGACACTATTGCTGTGCCACTATAAATGCTTGGCTTCTACCATTTTCGAAGTCTCAACCAACTATAGATATTCAAATTTTCCATCATAAGTATGTGGATCAAAAAAGTCTTTGGTCAAAGATCCTGTCAGAGCATCAAAATTAAGAACCTTCCGCTGAAAATTTCCTTGATCTGCAGTTTTTTTTCTTTGATATTATTTGAGACCGAGTAGAGCAAAGGAGTTCACCTTATTTTGTGATTTTGTACTCTTTCTTGAATAAATTATTGTTCTCGAAGGCTTTAGCTTGACAAACCCCAGAATTATCAGCGAAACGTTCAGTGACAAAATCAACGACTCTATTATCTTCATATTTTTACACTTTTTACACATTTTACATTATTGTATACCTAATTGTATTGTATTATAAATCTATATACTTCAAAAAAAACGACTCTATTATTAGTTTCAAAAACCCCTCAAAAAAGCTCATGATTGTTGATTACAATAATGACAGATAAATCAACCACAAGATCACTTCAATTCGTCACTCAGAAAATTTCGACAATCACTTGAATATCTAAAGCATTATTCAGGTAAGTACTTGACTATAGTTTTGTAAGAACCTATCAAGTGCCTTAATGTTCACACCTACCATACCGACTTGTAGTTGTATGATTTTTTTCTCAGTTGAGGACTCTAATCGGTTTCCTTTTTTTGTTTTTCAGATCTTGGGGTTCAATTTGCTGGTCTGCGAATCTCCTTATATCGCCATATAGTGGCATGGCGACAAACAAATTATGGTAAGTTCAATTCCAAAGGTTGGTAATGATAAGTAATAAAGTATTACTCACGTATTGTGTTCCATTGACTTAGCAATCTGAGAGGTAGAAAGACAGGGGAGGAGACGTAACATATGGATCGCATCGATAAATGACCTTTTTTTTTGCTCCCTGCCTAGGGCAGGGGCGAAGGGGTAATCGCTTGACACACGGCGATGAATCGATTTGCCGGATAGTGCTGGGCGCCAAACCGGCTGAAAACCCTCCCTAGACCAAGTGGTTAACCCCTTCTTGGGACCGCGTTAGCATTGCTTCGGGGACCGGTTGGTCTAGTTCTCTCCTCTGGCACAATTCTTCTGTCTTTTGCGCTCATTTGCCTCCTTCTCCCTCATCACCGTCGTCATCACTCCGGCAATCTCATTCCAACTCTTCTCATCCTTTATCATTGTGGGTGCCAGATTTTCTACAGTTATCTCCAATCCTAGTCCTAGCTTGTTTCACATTGTTTCCTTCATTCCACACCCCTAAGAATTGTGTGCTCCGCCGTATCCACTTCTTCACAATAATAACACTTATCGCTGTCTATCTTTTCAATTCTGTACAAGTACCTCTGGAGACATCCATAGCCTGTCAATACCTGCGTGATATAGTAGTTCACCTCTCCGACCTTTTTTTCTTCCCATACCTCAATATTTGGTATCAGTCTCTCAGTCCATTGTGCCTTACTCCTATTTTCGTCCCATATTACTTCTGCCAGCAGTTCTCTATATTATTGTCCGGATGCTAGTTGCATAAAATGGAACGAACCTTGCATTTTTTGATGAGAAGATGCTACTTGGTGGAAATGTTCTTTGCATCATACTCTTCCGATCCAGAAAGGTAGCCATCAGCGCCATCCATGCCGGCAGCGTATACAGGGTGAAAAAGAAAAAAAGTTGGAAAATTATATTCAAATAATAATCAAATAACCGAAGCATGTTGAGACGTGTAATTCACCCCATACATTAACTGTTCTATGCTCATGGAGTCAGAGTAGACCGTTCTTGATTACCTTGAACCATCTCTGAAATGTAGAAAAAAAAACAGAAAAAAAAAACAAAAACACTTTTTTTCCATGAATAAGTGCGATTCTTAGAGATATTGACACAATACTTGGTATTTCTACAAAATGTAATGTTAGAAATGATATGAGCTGGGTAGCCAATTCCTAAGCCAACTATTTTCAGAAATACGATTGTCAACTTTTTTTTCCTCTTGAACACCATGTTGAATCTGCCCTGTGAGGCATCGTTGAAAAAGTGATTGGTTATCATAATAATGGTAATATGTATGTATGTATGTATGTATGTATGTATGGTAATGGTGTATGTATTTAACATGCACGGATAAATGCAAGGTCCAAGCCTACGCCGATGACACGCAGTTGCACTTCGGCTTCCATTATTCGGATTTTCTTGCGGCTCGTGAGCATATTCAGAAGGACTTGGATAAGTTAAGCTCCCTTTCCAAAGAACACGCGTTACTCCTTAATCCTTTAAAATCCTGTGCCTTGTTATTCGCAACTAAAAACAAAAAGAATTTTTATTGAATAATGGTTTTTCTCCCAAGATTGATGACGTTCAAATCCCATACGTCGATTCATCTCGCAATCTTGGCATTATCCTTGATACAAATTTAAGATTCAAGGATCACGTTACGTCACTTTTGAAAAAATCTTATTCAGCTTTAAAACTAATATACGCTAACCGACACATACTGAGCTTCCCGTTGAAGAAACACCTCTGCGATATTCTTGTATACTCTCTTTCTACAATTAACTGTAGTTAATGTAGTTTCATTTATGGGCCTTGTCTTGATTCTGTCACAAGAAGTAGAATACAGAGAGTCCAGAATGCCTGTATAAGATGTATATACGGTCTTAGAAAGTATGATCACGTGTCCTTAAAGTTGTCCGAGATTGGTTGGCTCAACATGGAACAGCGTCGCACCTCCCAGTTGGGGAACTTTCTTTACAAGCTTTTCAAGTTTGATTTATGCAGTGTAGCTTTGAGAAGTGAACTTGTATTACGATCGGACGCTTGTTCCATGGGCTTAAATTTAAGATGGTCTAATGATAGATTGACAATGCCTCACCACCATACGACTTTATTTCGAAGATCTTTCACTTATAACTCTGTGAAACTTTTCAACTCTTTTCCTCGTGGGTTGATGCAGTCGCCATCGCTTTCGTCTTTTAAAAGCCAGCTCATCAGATTGATTTTATCGGGTGGAATTTGATTTTCAACCCATTTCTTTATGCTTCTCTTCCCTGCGCCTTTTTGACCATTGATTAAGTCTGTCCCTACAGTTGTTTGATTTTCTTTCTTACTTTAGCTTAATTGCTGTTATCTTTCCTTCTTGCTCTATCCTCTTGCACTGAGGATACAGATTTCTATTTAATTTTGTGTTAATTTTTGTTCAATTTTGTGTTAATTTCTTACATTTGATTTCTTACTTTAATTTTTACATTATTTTCTTGTGATGAAAATTAGCAATTGATTTTGTTTTCCTCCCTCATTCCATATAATTCATGATTGTGTTAAGAATTTATTGCTTGTTTTTTTTTTGTTTTGTCTGCTATGCATTTTTTCTTGTCATATTTTATTTTGTAACATGTTGAGAGGGTTAAGTAGAATAGCAATTGTGCTAGACTTCGCCCCTCTTCATTTGTTATTCATTTACTGAATAAAGTCCATTTATTATTATTATTATTATTATTATGTAATCATTGCATCGTAAAAACAACTCCTTCATCATAATTTAGTGACCTCTTCGGCGGTAAAGAATGACTATTCACGTATTTTCTGGCTCTTCAAATTCAAATTCAAATTCAAATTCATTTATTTTCTCAACCAACAAGGTTTCTCAATCGTCAACAATAATACAAGATAAAATAAATAAAAGAATGCAACAAACAATGCAAATACACACAATTGAGTAAAAAAACTGTCAAAAAAGAGACAAAATACACATTATATACAATAAAATAATTGAAATCGACCTTGATGACCGAGCTCAAAATCATCTAAGGTGAAACCGTACTGGTCGTATTCCTGGATAGAGTAAAATGCTTTCTTCAGGAGCATGGACTTTACAACCGTTTTAAATTTAGGTAGGGACAAATGCACTATTTCTAGTGGTAACTTATTAATGAATGTTGGACAGAAGTAATTTTTGCTGTATCGGCTTTTTGCTAGTCTAATATGATTTACTACCAGTCGATCTCTATTTCTAGTCCGATAATCGTGTATATCCTCGTGCCTCCTATAAATGTTAATGTTTTTCTTACCCAGTATGAGGCACTGAAATATGTACAAACTTGGAAACGTTAGCAATCCCATATCAGTAAACTTATCTTTGACATCATCACGGTAGCCAATGCCAGACATCATTCGAACCACCCGGCGCTGCAGCCCAAAAACTCTCGAGGTATGTGGCGAGTGACCCCAGCTCGTTATGCAATACGTCATCAGTGAAACAATCAAGCTGTGGTACGCGGACAACACAGCCTCACTCAGAAGAACAGGAATCAAGTTTCTTATTATAAAAATATTTTTACAGATCTTTGGACAAACAAAATTTATGTGCTGCTCCCACGTCAACAGTGGGTCTACCACCACACCAAGAAACACAACATTTGGCGGATTCTGATGGTTTTTCAAATTTCTTTGAGAAAAGATTATTTTCTCGGTCTTATTGACATTAAGGCTCAATCTATTCGCGGAGAACCAGTCACCCACGTTGGTCTCCATATCCTCCAGGTCGATTTGTAGTTCTTCCAAATCACAGCCGCGGCTTGTAAGGATGGTGTCATCGGCGAACAACAGCAGGCCAGCACCAGGGACCGCATGACTCATGTCATTGATGTAAATCAAAAATAAGATCGGTCCAAGTACCGACCCCTGCGGAACGCCGGAAGCCACATCCCCCACCTCAGAATCTATGCCGTTAATCATGGTGTATTGTGTTCGCCCCGACAAAAAAGAGTTTATTAGGTCTTCAAAGCTTTAGTGCCCATGATGGCATTTGCAACATCTAGAATGGTAAAATATGTTACGCATCATGAACCCTGATGTACTTTGAGGTAGCCTACCAAGTTTTGCAATCATCAATCAAAAAGTTTGTTCTTAAAAGCTGTTTGAACAAAATGTGTTAATTTTTTTTATGGAAAATGCAAAATATTGGATCTTTCACCCTTATTTTATCCCTTGTTGAGGAAAGCCTGAAACTGAAAGTCTCCAAAATTTTTGTGCTGATGGTTCACTGAAAACTGCTCTTCAATGTGTAGTTGTCAAAATCTGCATAGTTGCGTTCAGATTCTAGACAGAGAGCGACAAAGAAGTTCATGCAGTGAAAAAAGACACAACTTTCAATGCAATGGAGAAATCCTGGAAATGTCCCTTTTAGATAGGCTTCCCGCAATACACAGGTTCTGTAAGACTCAAGCGTGGGTGAAAGGCTTGAAACATTACTAACTTAAGGCTCTAACAGTGTACCAAATTGCACATTCATGTTATAAAAAGCAAGGTCTCCAGACAGCTTTCAGTCTAGCTCTGGACTAGTTTTTTCTAGACTATAATGTTTGTTTTTTTTCGAGTTTTTTTTACTGCCTCAACTTCTTTGTCGCTCTCTGTCTGGAATCTGAACGCAACTATGCAATTTTTGACAAATAAACATTGAAGAGCACTTCCCACTGAACCATTATCATAAAAAATTCGGAGACTTTCGGTTTCAGGCTATCTTCAGTGAGGGATCAAGTAAGGGTGAGAGACCCAATATTTTGTATTTCTCATGAAAAAACGATACAAATTTTGTTCAAACAGCTTTTAAGTACAAACCTCTGGATTGATGATGGTGAAACTTGATAGGCTACCTCAAAGTACATCAAGGTTCTTAATGCGTAACATATTTTACCATTCCAGATGTTGCAAATGCCATCATGGGCACTAAAGCTTTGAAGAGCCAAAAAAATACGTGAATGGCAATTCTTTCTTGCCGAAGAGGTCACTCAATTATGATGAGGAGGTTGTTTTTGCGATGCAATGATTTCATGTTACCATAATTATAATAACCAATGACTTTTTCAACGATGCCTCACAGGGCAGATTCAAGATGGTGCTCAAGAGGAAAAAAAGTTGACAATCGTATTTCTGGAAATATTTGGCTTAGAAATTGGCTATTCAGCTCATATCATTTCTAGCATTACTTTTTGTAGAAATACCAATAATTATTGTGTCAATATCTGGAAGAATTACTTTTTTTTATGGAAAAAAACAGTGTTCTTGTTTTTTTTTTCTTCTGGTTTTCCCTCACATTTCAATGACGGTTCAAGGTAATCAAGAACAGTTTGCTGTGACTTCATAAGCATAAAATAGTAAATGTATGTGGTGAGTTACACGTCTCCTAGTCGGGGTGGTACGCGACATAAAATGGCAAAATACCGCAAATGAATTAGACGGGATGCCCTTTGGTATGATGACTACTTATACCAAGGTGATTAATTTTCGCCAAGGATGCGTCAACATTTCCCACTCAGTAAAAAAGATGGCGACGATTTTTGACAGGAGCTGATTTTTTATGAAACATATGCGTGTGGCACATGTTTTCTTACTAATTTTGACCTCCTGAATACGAATATGGAGTTCATTTTCACATTGGAGATCAACTTGACGTCATATTTCACATCTGAAAACCGCAAAAATAGCAGACTCTCGCTGATTTTTGAACTGAAAATTCTATATTTCATCAACGGCGATTTCCAGCCTTGAGCTGGCTGTATAGATCCTATAGAACAAGTTAACAGTGTAAGTTCTGCAAAATTACTCTTCAAACATTGCCAGGGTGCGCCTCAAATCATACCAAAAATGGGCGCTGGGAGCACATTTTGCTGCGGCTGGTTGGGAAATGTAAGTGTGAAAGGAAGGATAGTGAAAGGTTGTGCAATATGTTTTACTGTTCAATATATAAGCTAACACATACCAAGCATTTATCAACATACCATGGCAATTTGTAATAAAATATCGTAAAAACAAATTTTCATGATTTGTTCATAACTTTTTTTTGACAGGTACAATTGATACCAAAAAACGTAGCTTTGATTTTGATGATGTTTTTTATCAAGGTAAATACATCAAGAGACCTTTCTCATCTGGAACAGCCACCCTAGCTCAAAGTTTCATAGGTATTATAATATAAAGCATTTTCGTCAGATCCCTGATCCGCGATTGCCAAACATCAGAGAAGCATCTTTTAATAATTTCAAAGTCCTTCTTTGAACTAGTTCTGGAATGCAACATACGGATGATGGTTAAGCTCTGGCTTGGAGTTTTTTTTGTCTCGCCCGTGAACTCATTCAGGTGTCTAGAAACTTCTGGACTGGATATGCATCAACGGCAAAGGTCAGTAGGTATCTTCAGTGTTACTCGTATTCCTATGGCACCAACTTAAAATTTGTTGTCTTGTGTGTGTCAAAATTTTGCGAAAACGGAAGTAATGAGCTATCAACGGAGGCTCAAAAGCGTCTAGGACGTGAACAAGCCAAAGAACATGAAAACATACACCATGTATCGTACGTACTATAGTTGCAAAATAAGAGTTGTAATGTTGAAAAGGTCTTGATGCCTACCTGATCGATCGATTTTTCATATGTTTTTCACGTCCGTTTTCTATGCCTGTTTACGTCCTAGGTGTTTTTGCGCCTTCACTGATACTTCCATTCTCGCAAATTCCAACACACACAAGACAACAAATTTCAAATTGGTAATATGTAACACTGAAGATCCTACTGCCCTTCGCCGTGCATGGTGCATATCCAGTCCGAAAATTTCGAGACACCTGAATAAGTTCATGGGCGATATAGAATTACTCGTAGAAAACTTTGAACCAAAGATTCACCATAAGCTGTATGTTGCATTAAAACATTAAAAATGTTTTAATTATGAGTGGCTACACCGAAACTTTGAGCTAAAGTGGTTGTTTCAGGTGAAAAAGGTCTTTTGATGTATTTACCTTGATGAAAAGCATCATCAAAATCAAAGCTACGTTTTTTAGTATTATTGAAAAAAAAGTTATCAACAAATCATGAAAATATATTTTTTCGGTTTTTTATCTGAAATTGTCATTGTATGTTGATGAATGCTTAGTATATGTAAGTTTACTATATAAAACAGTGAAATATATTACAAAACATTCTCCATTTCACACTTACATTCCTTAAATCAGCCGCAGAAAAATGTGCTCTCAGAGCCCATATTTTGTATGTTTTGGGGGACATCCTGGCGATGTTTGTAATAGTATATTACGTAACAAGAGTAGTAAGTAGCATATTACGCACGCAGGGAAAAGTTGCACACGAGCGAGCGTAGCGAGCGAGTGTAGTATTTCCCTGAGTGCGTAATTGCTTTACTACTCGTGTTCCGTACTATACTTTATCTTCGACCCCCCCCCCCCTTCCCCTGGCTACCATTCCAAGTAGAAAGTCCCATAGCTCCGTCATTTGTTGTCCAATTTTGATAATTGATGCGTCAAATTGAATGGTTTCATGTTCACTATATTTTGGCGTAGGTTACTTCAATATCCAGATAATGACGCTTCTGAGCAACAATAGTTCAATTTGAAAAAAATAGGGTGATTAGAGTTTATGTGCGAAAACTTTGGCAATCAATAGAGAATCGGAAAATAAGTAGTCTGCATCCACAAAACATTTTCAGGAATGCATAATGACAAAGATACAGCCCTCCAAAGTTGGAATGGAAAAATCGTTCTTTCGTCATAACTAGGGTCATAACTTTAAAACCATCACACCGATTTCGCTCAAATTTTGACTAGATGTTACTAAACTAATCCACTACGAAATACTCATAATAAATTAGAGAGAAGTGCAGCGGTGCAGGAATTTACTGATCTTAAAAACTTCTGAATTACAAAATACCTAAATCGAACCCATCACATTCTAAGAATAAATGAATGTTGAGATGTTGTATTGAATAAAACTGGAGAAAGTGGATTTTTGTAACACTTTATTCGAATATCCAACTAGGTACTACACTTGAAACTTTATGGAACCTCAGGCGATACAATTCATGCTTATGTCAAAACTATTCATAAGGCATCGAATATTAATAGTTGAAGCACAATAAATTATTGATGTTCATGTTGTCCTGATGGCTGGGGTAACTTTGGCGGCTCCGGTAGCTTCCTCGAAACTTCTTGCCGTGCAATCGGCTGGACGTTTTCTTCCTCCGGTTTAGTTCATGTTGAGTTTGTTCTTTGAGAATCTGAAAATAAGAATGACTCATTGCTCACAAATGTTTAGGTGGATATCGACAGTGTTTACCTAGGTGCATACCTGGCAAAAATCTGAAATTCGCAGGCCTCCATGGCTTAGCTGGACACTGGGCAATATATCACAAGCCGAAGCGCTGGGACAGGTGGTCGATTTTACATTATCAAGGTTCCTCGTTGTGGCTGCGGTTGTTGCCCACCCTCTAAACAGTAAATTAGTAATGTAGAAAGTAAGTAAATGGGTAAGACTTCACAAACCTGATGAAAATTGTAACCAACAAAAGTCGAAGGGGGCACTTTTGTAGTTGACAGTTGTTGACTCGACGACCCGTCAAAATGACACGTCATGCTGCTTGCCTACCCACTTGATATCAGCACATATCGGGGTGCAGCTGATGAATTCGAACAGAATTCAATTTGTAAATTGCTGGCGCCATTCACATTAGTAAAATTAAGGAATAATGAAGCTCTGTTAGTGCAAATCATAAAATAACTCATAAGTTTACAATAACCGTCTTCAAACGAAAGTTATACAGGATTTTGTCGTTCTTACATCTCACCTCCATGGAGTTGCGGCCCGTAAAGATATAAGAGAGTTGCCTTACACATATTGTTGGTGCGTAGGACATGACTGCGGTCGGCCCTGCAAGTGCGAATTTTCGCAATAGGAAGGTTTCTAAGTGTAGGGAGAAGTAGGCGTTTTTCATATAGGCAATCGAAAATTTGCTTTGCCGTTAACTTCACATTGACAGTTTTGGAACCAAATTTTAACCATAAATTCCCTAACCGTGCGATCGCCTCACTTTACACACGGCTATCCGTGTGTAAAGATCAACTTACTAGAATTGTTAGTCATGTGCTATTGGTAACTTACGATAGTGGTCGTAGATAAAGTTATTTTTTTCACTACTAGCCGTGAAGTACATCATTATTAACCTGTTCCTCAACTAAGATCGCGATTTTCAAGTAGTAAAAAAAATTCTATATAAACCACGGTCGAGAAAATTATTATAGCTTCAGCGCCTTATATCCCTCAGCTACGCTTCGGGATCTAAACTGGCGCTTCAGCTATAATAATACTTTCTCAACCTTGGTATATAATATACTATTGCAGATTTTACTCTGTTAACTTGTTCCGTGGGATCTATTCAACAAGTTCAAGGCTGGAAATCGCTGTAAATGGCACACAAAATTTTCAATTCAAAAATAAGCGAGAGTCTGCTATTTTTGCGGTCTTCAGATGTGAAATAAGAGGTCGATTTGATTTCTAATGTGGAAATAAACCCGATATTCATGTTCAGGAGGTCAAAATTAGTAAGAAAGCGTATCCCACATGGCTGTGTTTTACAAAAATTCAGGTCCTGTCAAAAATCGTCGCCATCTTTTTTTCTGAGTGGGTAATGTTGACGCATCCTTGGAGAAAAATAATCACCTTGGTATGAGTAACTATCATGCCAAAGGGCATCCCGTCTAATTCATTCGCGGTATTCAAAATCGTAGCACCCCGACTATCCACATGTTTCGGTTATTCAAATATGATTTTTCAACTTTTTTTTTCTGTATCATCCTGTATACGCCGCCGGCATGAATGGCGCTGATGGCTACCTTTCTAGATCGGAAGAGTACGATGCAAAGAACATTTCCACCAAGTGGCATCTTCTCATCAAAAAATGCAAGGTACTTTCAACTAGCATCCGGACTATTATGTCCTCTCTCATTAACGTTTTTGTTTTTTCTCCTTTTCACGATGCAATTCTGCTCTCTTTCTGACCATCATTTCGATAGGCAGGGTACCAGATATAACCAGTAGTGCTTCTAAAGAAACCGTTCTATATGCGCGACAAACTCCTATTTCTATCTTCCTTTGTGCTCTTCTGAGCACTGTTGATAATGCTTCCCCTTTGCTTGCCTGTGGTCCCCCTATATTTGGCATCAATCCTTCCAGTGCCGCCGCTGTTTTCTCCGCCTTCAACGTGGTAGAGTTTATGTGTTGTGTCATTCTCCACTATGACCAGATCATCTGCGTATCCTACTGTTTCCACTGCATCTTACATCGCTATCCTCAGCACCTCATCATAGAAAATATTCCATATAGAGGGACCAAGTATGGTGCCCTGCCTCCTCCCCCCCTGCTCAATTCCATACCAGCATTTTCTTCCACGTACAATTTTCGGTTTTCGGAGTATCTGCACATCAGACTCACCAAGTACCTATTGCGACACTCCCCTATTTTCCAGTCATTGGACCATTATCTCCCGTGACGCTGTGTTGAATGAATTTTGTGCATCTAATAACGTCAGCAATTCACACTTTCCGGTTCCTGTATTTTCCTTAGTTTGCTTTTTTGGCTATCTGTTCAGTTTTCTCCATGGCACCTATCGTTGACCTTCCCGTCCTGGAACCATATCGGTTTTCTGACGACTGACCCTTTCCTTCCAACTCTTCCTTGATCCTGTAACGACAGTCCCAGAGATGCCTGGCAGGGTGGGCAGCCCGTCTACAGATCCGTATTTGAGTTGCATTTTTCTTTATGTTGAGTTGATTCACTGAATAAATAGAGGAAACTCTAGTAATTCTTTGAAATTAAAGCTCTTTTCGTCAAATCTAAATTACCCGTGTAACTGTTGAGTTGAGGAATCTCAAGTTGTCGGTCTCTTGAAGTATTTGAGGTGAGTCAGCAACAGGTCGGCAAGCTAATCTTAGTAGTGGTAGTCCTGATTCTCCCAGTTTTGATGATGGGAAAAACGACTGTCAGTGTCAAGTAAATAAGTGATTCAGAACTCTGCCCGGAGGAAGAACTGGTATCCACGCGTGGATCTCCCGGTGAATTCCATTGCACTGCTGTTGCCTTCGTGTGCCTGGTGTGGCGTTTAAGAACCTGAGTTTCTGCCTAGTTCTCCGGAGAGCTCAAATCAAAGGCTGAGGGTGACACATTTTGGTGTCGAATGTTGGCGTGTTTCGTAATTGTGCACACTGAGAGAAAAGATTTCGAATATTTATTATGGAGAACACAGACTTGTTTATTGTTAACAAATGCCTTATTTAAATACGGCTTAATAAATATTTATTTGCATCCACCAAGCGGATTGTTTTGATAGCGTTAAAATACCTTGTTTCCTGTTATTTAATATTTGGTTATAATTACAAAACATCAGTTTGATAATGTTTCATCAATAAGAAACGTAAATAATAATTAGCAATTCGATTATTGAGTGGTAACCATAGAATATTAGCTATGAATAATATGATCTAAATTAGTTTTTATAGGTAATTTCATGCATTATTGCTGGCTATAGATGATTCTGCCAAATCATCATAAAACATATTAAATCCATTATCAATAGCTAATAATTCGTTTAATAAATACAGGCTGATTCAAAGTGTCGGGCCACCTTGGAGGTGCATGACATGCAGGTATAGTACAGTACTGGGAAGTTGTTTCAAAGATTCTAGGCTTTTTAATTTTGAAGTAATGGAGGTACAAAATTTGATTTTTCGATTTCTTCTATTTTCGTTGTTTCAAAAGATTTTAGCAAAGACTCCATTACATAATAATGAAATAATCAACCTCTGGATCTGTATTGAATTTTTGTTTCTATACAGGTTGAGTCATAAACTATACAAAAATTCAGTTTCCCTAAGAAACCAGAAGCAATGAATTTTATAAAATTGAATTTTGTTCTATTGTGCTCTACATAGGATATGGGACTGTTTGCAGGCACTTTTGGAAAAAAAATAATTTCCAAGATTCATTACTCACCCTTTATACAAAAGAGAAATTCATCACAGATCTAGAGGTTGATTTCTGGCACTCATTGTTTTTCCATAAACAGTTCACCAAAATTTTTTGAAACAACAAAAATAGAAGCGATCAAAGAACCAACTTTTGTTCTTCCACAACTTCAAAACTGGAAGACATTAGAATCTTTTCAACAACTTTCCAGCACTCTACTACACCTCTACATCACGCACCTTCAAAATGGTCCGACATTTTTGAGTGAGCTGTAACAATAAATTTGTTTTTCTTCAACGAGATACTAGACAATGAATGACATGGGATGCTACGACACAAATGACACCATGCGCGAATAATGGCGCCGGGTGGAAATCTCTCACCCCATCAACGCATTAGGTACATTGGCAATAATAAATAATAATATCCGAGGATACTCTTGTGATCAAATTCATTGAGGGTGACTTGGCGATTGTTTATGAATGATGCACAGTTATTATTGAGGAATGAATGGTGCCAAAGTGAAGTGAACATAGGTATATTGTTGGTTAAGAACAGGTGATTGTCCGCCAATATGTATTTGTTTATAGTTAATAAACCGGCTCAATCACAAACAAAATGTGCAATTTGGATGTAATAAATAGAGAGCGGATTTATAATTTTTTACATGTTTTATTCGCTAAGTCGGATGCAACTGTCGACTTGCAGCTTGACGTTTCCATCAATAAGGAACCTAAATACCAAGTTTTATTTCGCATATAATTTATTAATATTATTTTGAGTTTTTACCGCATACAAATTAATAGTCCATATAATCGCAAATAGCCGCATATTTGGTCCATATTTTTGCATATAAGTGAATATTTGTCAATATTTTGGCCATTTTCTCTATATGTGCTAGAAAATCACGATTTTTTCATTTTGAGAAAGAAATAATTCGTGAAAATTTTTTTTTTTACTTTGATGGTCAAAGTTGGTTGGTTGGCTTTACATGTGAATGTTGAAATTTTCACTATTTTTGCAGCTTATATCACATATTTATTCGCATATATTGCTTCATTTGAACGTTTTTACAGCATATTTTGATACTTTTTAAGCGCATATAAACTACATATTTTGAGCTTTTTTACCGCATATAAATCCGCTCCCTAGTAATAAATCATTTTGTGGGAAAGTTTGACTAATATTTGATACGGAATAATATATTCATTGAATCTTATGAACTCTTATGAACAACTGGCATAATAAGCCCCTTGGTTATAATGAATAAGTGATTTTAAAATAGTTATTTCATGCAAACGACATAATTATGGTGACATATACTTTGTTATAGTATTTGTTAATAAATTGGTACGAAACAAGTATTTATTACCTATAAATGAAACTTTTCTCTCAGTGCATGAAGCTGTGTCGATGAGCCAGTTGCGAGATTCATCATTGAATAATCAAGAATACCTAGGTACACCCTAGAAAAAAAAAACTAGCTATTCGTCATCCCCAAGAAAAAAAATCATGATTCGATTTTGAATATGATATTGACAGTTTTATTTGATTTTGTGTTGCTGGCATAGACCAAAATAATCAGAGGTTTATTTTTTTATTTTCAGAAACAAACTCGAGCTGGTATGTTTTGTGTCGGAGGTGCCATCTTGTTACAATTCTTTCGTTCATTGATGACTCCATTAGCAGTGGCGTATCTAGGGTAAATTGCGCCTAGGGCAAACCGTGAAAAGTGCTCCCCTGAATTAAAAACCTTCGAAAACGCAGCCGGTTTTTCCCAGAATTCAGGTGGGCCAACGACAAATTGGGCCCCCGTATTAAGCTATATCTGGATCGGATGAAAAAGTCGAAAGTTGATCGTCTGTTTAATTGTACTTATTGGTTTTGTTTTTTCCTTTTTTTTCTGTTCATATTTCACTTGTCAATCATTGCTCACACGGATTGCGCCCAACAGTTCAAATGTCTACATTATTTCTTTTCTCATTTTTTACATTCCCATCTTTTCCTCTCATTTGCGCCCTTAGGATCAAAGTGCGCCCATAGCACGTGCCTCACTTGCCCCCCACGTTTCGCCTGAAAAAAATTCACCCTGAAAAAATTGTCCATGTTTGGATTCAATTTTTTCTTACTAACTATGCTTTTTTGAAAATCATGAGACCGAAATGGAAAAAATATTAGGGTTAATTTTTGTACAATCGGCAATTTAGTCGAAAAATCAACATTTTTGATACTTTTTTGAGCTTCTTTTCGAATTTATGCCAAAATTGTCATTTGTATCAGCTCTGATACTCGTAACAAAGTAGGGAATAAGTTAAAGACATCAACAGTTGACGTTTCAAGCAAAAACAAAAGATTTTTTCCACGTTAAATGTCAGTACTTCGTAAAATTTCAACTGGCAATTTTTTTTGTAAAAAGTCACGCGGTAAATAGGTTTTCAGTATTTAAGGCATATTGCACCACTTATCCATATCAACTGAATACTCTGAGCGGCAATGCGATGCTTTGATGTTTGATGGTAAGACCACACGCGCTTTCCATCGAGATTTCACCAGCCCCTCAACGCTGGTGCAGTTCCCCGCGCTGGCTGGTTCGTATACATAAGGAGACGTTATAAAGGAATACTTCATTAAGGATTACAGTATGGCAGATCCAAATTTTTTGGGAACTCTGACGTTAAACATTCAGGTTGACGACAACAATACGAGAAACAAAACTTCGAACGAAAGATTGATTTGTTCGATTACTTCAATTGGAAACCTGCCCTGGATACCCACACCTCTACAAATTATAACAAGAATATGTCGGTCTGCGACTGCACAATCGCAAACCGACTTATTTCTTGTTCTAGTTTGTGAATGTGTTTCTAATTTCGAGTAATCGAACAAATTAATCTTCCGTTTGAAATTTTATATTTGGTATTGCTGTTGTGTTCAATCTGCCAGTCCCGCACCAGAGCCCCCAGAAATGTTTGTCTAGCACACTATAATCCTTCAGGAAGTAGGTATTGCTTTATTACAACGTCCTCTTGTGTATCCAAACCAGCGCAGGGACTTGTAAGGGCATTGAGGGTCACACGAAGTCTTGATGGACAGCGCGTGTGGTCCTACCATCAAACATCCAAGCATCGCATTGCGGCTCAGAAAGTCCGACTTGCATAGGTAGGTGGCACAATAGGCCTAAAATACCGACAACCTATTTACCCGCGCGATTTTTCCGTGAGAAAAATTGCCAGTTATAACTTCACAAAGTACTGACATTTAACGTGAAAAAATCTTTTGTTTTTGCTCGAAACGTCAACCATTGATGTATATCACGCACTTTGTACTCTGTAATAAATATCAGAGCTGATACAAATCACAATTTTGGCATCAGTTCGGTGAGAAGCTAGAAAAAATACCAAAAATGTTGATTTCACGACAAAATTGCCAATTGTACAAAAATTCACCCTAATATTTTTCTCATTTAGGTCTAATTATTCTCAAAAAAGCATATTGAGTGAGAAGAAATTGAATCCAAACATAGACATTTTTTTCAAGGTAAATTTTTTTTAGACGAACCGTGCCCCCCGTAGATACGCCTCTGTCCATTAGCTTTCTCATTGCATTGATAATACAGATTGGTCTAGATGCGCCTCTTGCCTCCGCTACATTCTTTGGTTTCTCCAACAACGCCCAACCTTGCCTCTTTCCATTCTGCTGGGATGGATAACCTGCTTGATTCAATTTTCCTACTCGCTTCACTTGAAAACGAGTGTTCAAACAAAGCGATGGCCCCTAATAAGACTAGCGTAACTCGTGAGACACGGTTAAAACTAGCGTATCTCTGCGCTTACCAAATGAACTAGCATATCTCTGCGTTTACCAAATGAACTAGCGTCCCTCCCATTTGATTTACACAGGCTATACGCTAGTTCATCTGGTGAACGTAGAGATACGCTAGTTCATTTGGTAAACGCAGAGATACGCTAGTTCTAACCGTGTCTCACGAGTTACGCTAGTCTTATTAGGGGCCATCGAAAGGTTCCAAGGTCTTCCTCACGATAGTTTCAGCACAAAGTTTCCAACAATGACTGTCCACCAATCCGTAATCCGTTCCATCTATTCTACCGGGTGTTTATAAACGTTTGTTATCATATCGCCTTTGGAATCTCCTATCACTCTTTCAAATCGTGCCTTTCACTGCGACTTTTGGCCTGACCAAAGCCTGCCGCGATCACAGACGTTTATAAACACCCGGTATAAATGATCAGAAATTTATCCGCTATCGCTCACAGCAGGTGTAGAATGTGGAAATATAAATAAAAGGCAGTCTCATGAACAAGACTTGTATACTATTCCTATATTTTAATATTTTATGAACTTTTTGTGGGAAGACTGCCTTCTATTTATATTTATCCCTAATGTGATAATTGATAATATCTTGTAAATTACTAGACTTTGGAAACGAGCGACCCTATGACGTACAGCATGTCAAATACACTAGGTACTTCAGCGCTTTTCATGATTTCATGTCACGTGAGGTTTCGTTTCGCTCGAGCAAATTACGAAATTACATAGTAATTATTAGCCGTAGTTATCAATGTTATTATTAAACTCAAAGATTGCTTCGGCTTCCGTAATATTTCCCAGATTGATTTGCAGAGGTTCATCTTTTAAGACTCACTGGCGAACGGCGATAGTATAAAGCAAAACAAGAAGGAGTATGAAGAAGCTATTCTGCAGCTTTTACCACCGCCACAATCAAATAATTTTCTGGGAGTAACAAGTTGGAAGGATAAACGCAGAAGCGCACTAATAGAAGTAACAGGCGGCAAAACGACTACGTACTATGTCTCCCACAGACGGCTCCACAGCCGACGCAACGCAAAAAGACGACTCTCTTAATAAACTCGAATAATCTAATCTCATCATTCACAAACATAGAAGTCATTTCCCCAGTTAAATCACCACCAGTTTTCGCATGAAAGTATTTTAATCTGGATAAATGCATACGTATAAGCATTTATGCGGATTAGTGGTCAATAACATTCATAACCCCGCATGGTCCTTTGCGTTTCGCCAAGTTGGTTACGGTCCTTTTCGCTCACGTGCCGTTATTGGAGTGGCTCTTATCGATTATCGTCCTTTCTTTGTCCATCTTTCGCGACCGTCTCGCATGTTTGTCTCACTTATCGGCGGCATCTCTGCTGCTGCTGCTGCTGCTCAAATATTTTTTCGTCCAAAACAAAACTGTTATTCTCTGGAAAATAATGCACGGCGGCTTTGTTGAGTGTTATGGAAACGATTATTTCATGGCAATCCAGACACCAAAACAAGATGAATACGGTTTTTTTTTCAGATTGTCAAGACGCTTGGGCAAATCCAAGCTTGATGTAAACACACGGAGAACCTTTAAGATTACCTGCGCAATTCCTAGATTGGTGGGCATAGGCGAAAAAATTATACTCGATTTTAATTCAAACTTATTTCAATTGAATCACTCGCCGCTTTTGCCTCATAGCTACCTCTTGTTAAAAAAAAAAAAATGGTGAAAATCTGTTCACGGGACAAAAAGTTGGAGAATTTGCAGCTTTTCCAGCGATGAAAACGCGCAAATCGTGGGTCCGATTTCGGAAATTTTCCCCACAAAAATCAATTCAATATTTCCTCCAACTCTCATTCTGAGCATGTCTGCACCTAAAATGGATATTCCGTGGGGCTCACGGCATGTCAAAAGTTTGCAGCAGTCTTTTCAAATCCACGGAATATGCTAATTTCATTTTGAAAAAATTACCGTCAAAAAACCGGAGCCGTGTCGAGTTTGAAAATTGGTCTACACGATGCCCAATCCAATATGCTGTCGACATCAGTTCGACTTTTTCAAAAAAAGACGATCTCCGAACAGAAATAAGTTTTTGAGTATAGTCTTTCATCAGGAGCAAGTCATCCTTGCCAAAATACGGGCGAGAGGCCCTCTCGGGTGGCAACGGCTAAAAGAAATTTTAAAAATTCATAGCGCTCGACTGGAAAAGGGTGAAAAATGGCAACTTCAAACTTTATTTGACTTTTCTGTTGTGTTGCTTCCTGCCAAATTTGATCCCAATCAATCAGATAGAATATAGATTTTGAATAATGGGGTCTTGCACTGCCATTTTTACACACCGAGGGCGCCACAACCGTTGGGGGCAAATTCGACAATTTTGACGGCGTTGACGCTTCAGCGACCGACGTCCGTCATTTTATGTCTAGATTTGAAATTTGGATAACCTCTGTTTTTGGCTTGACGTCTCCAGTCACTGTCAGTTACTGGTCAAACTACTCAAACTCTCCTGTTTTTCCCGTCGTTACGGCCGCTTCATCAAAGTAGGCACAGTAGTGGCGACCTCACGTTGAGTTTTTCAATTGCAAGGCCTCATTAAAAAGTAAAGTTTTGAACTTTGACATTTTTATATTGCAAGTCGGGTTCCGTGAGATATATGTAGCTTTTGTCATTTTTTCAAAGTGACAATTCCGTCGAACGACGGGTGACGTGGTACTTGCAGGAGTGAAATACAACCAGAAATTTAAACTGTCATATTTTCCGAGATCTCGTGCCAGAATCAATCATCATCAGTTAAACAATCTCCTGTTAGCGACGGTCTAAATCAAATATCGCACTTTTTCAACAAAAATTAAAATCTCATAGTTTAGTTCTCTTATACCTATACTCCATTAAAAAAGGTTCCTGTTTCAAGGTGAAACAAATCATCAGAGAAGTGCTCAGGGAAAATGTAAGTGCATCTTACATTCTGAAGGTAATAACTGAATGACGGATGCCTTTGATCAAGTGGTGCAAGGAAGAGAGCCTCTGGAAAAGAGTTAACTTTGCACCTATACAACGTGGTAGTGAGTTTGTAGGGTTTCGCTCTATTTTATTTTCAATATCTCAGCTATAAGCGCGCCGTCTGTAGCTTTTAAAAATCTGTATATGTTCGAATTCGTGGAATGTGACCAGGGGAACCCCATGGCCTTGCGGTTTGATTTTACGACTTTGGAGTCCGTGCTTTTCTGTCGACCGATGGTGGAAAGCGGGAAAGAGGGTGTCTTTCAGGGAGCTAAACGCCTCCCGGAGGAAATGGAAGGACTCGCTTTGTAGCTGGCAGTCGAGAAAGTTGTGTTTTGTTTGTTTATGTATACCCATGGTACGTATAGACAATGCAAATAGGAAAGACCATAATTATGTCATCCTGGATTTTTACGTTTGCGTAGGAACCAGGCGAGTCCATCATTCAAGAAAAGGTTGGCTGATTTTTGATGCCTCAATATCCGTGACGACGATGGTGATACCATATGGTCTTCTCTATTTGTATTGTCTATACGTTTATTTATTTATGTATGTATTAATTGTGTATTTTTTTGAACATTGCGATGGATTTTGGATACACTTAACTTATCATTTCTTGGAGTAGTTAACATTTTTGTCTGATAATTTTTAAAACAAACGCATCATTTTCTGGTGGCTATTTATAACCCACACACACGAAGTAAGTCTTTGTCTAAGCCCGCGCCCTGTTTCGAGTTTTCTTGTATGAATCCGAGCTTCTTTATTCACATTTTATGTCATTATTTTGATGATGATAATTATGTCATTTCTTTTGTGTGAAATTTGCTTGTCACGTTTTGCTTGACTGTATTTTTTGTACGCCGTATTTTGGTCTGTGTCATGATTTGAGTTTCATGTGAATTCAAGATCAATTGTCTCCTGTCTGTTTTTGTGGCTCTGTATTTTTCATGTCATTTCGATGCTCACCGCTAATTTTATCAGATAATTGATGTACCTATGTATGTATTTTTCTTGATCCCCATTAATATTTTATTTTTGCTAATTTTATACCTTTTGGATTTTATTCCTTGTTGAATTTTCTACGTTTATCTACTGATGTTTCCACATTTGTCTACTGATGTTCCTTCGATTTTGTTTACTTCCGTACATTGAATACCTGAAATTATCAGTGAGTCGCTAGTCATTTTGTCACATATTTGAGTCTTCTTCTAGGGCTCAACTCAATGGTTTCTTTGACGTGGTTCTTCCATTTTGTACCCTGTTTCCGAGTCCGTCACTTTCTCTTTTCTTTGACTGACAGTTTTGACATTTTGTTTTTATTGTGATTTTGAGAGTTTTTGTTAATGTTGCTCATTTTGTGTCATTTTACAATACTGTCATTCCTGTGTTGGGTGTTTTGAGAAAAGAACTATGAAAGAATTATTTCGCACTTGTTTTGCTCGAGTAAATATGAATTTCTGTGCAATGAACGTGTTTTATTGAGCTCCTTCTTCTCTCCCTCCGGGTCGTCTTAATCCTGAGCATAAGCAGATTGAAGGGTTTTCAAAAGCAAGTAAAGGCGCGGGCGCAGCGGGGGCAGTGACGGAACAGCGAAGGGTTCTGAAATCCCGATCGGACGATCGCGGATGGGCCAAATGAATGTCATGTCGGGGGGAAAAGGGGAGGGGAAGTGAGGTATATAACAAGCTTTTCGATTATTCGTTTTGTCTCCGCAGCCTTGCTCCCAGTATTGTCAAAACTGTTCTGCACCTTCTCCAGCTGCACTTCAGAAAGCATCAATCCCATTTCAGAAAATATCAATTGTAATTCAGAATAATCAGGTCAATTTCAGAAAGCGTGAATTGTATTTCAGATTTGTCAATTGATTTTCATTGATGACGCAGATTTTTTAGTTGTAATTTGGAAAAAAATAACATCAAATGTACCTACTCACAAAAATCTCAATTGGAATTCAGATAAAGTCGATTATTGCATTCCAGAAAATTTCAATCGTAATTCGGAAGATATAATATTATTGTTTGGATTAGTCAGTTGTTTTCCAGAAAACGTCAATTGTTATTCAGGTTGGTCGATTGATTTTCAATAAGCGTCACTTGTAATTAGGTTTTGTCAGCTGTATTTCAGAAAGCGTCATTTGTAATCCAGATTCTTCAATTGTAAATCAGAAAACATCAGCTGATCGTCTCAGGGAACCTCAAAATGGATATGTCCGTAGTCATCCCGAGTTTTTTTTAGCGCGTTCACAATACTTTCCTTCCTCGTGGTTGTTGTTGGCCCGGAAAAGTATAAATGCTGAGAAAAATGTCTTCATTTTGAAGTGGCTACCAAAAATTTCTGACGCTGGATGATGGCCACTGAAGAAAACTCTCATCTGGGGATAGTATCTTATAGAACTACATAATACATGCATGTATACAGAGAAGACCCCAGCTATCTTCTTGAACCCCTGAATGGGTAGACAACTCATCATACTTCAATTTATTCCCACTTATTTGAATCAAATCACGTTTTCCGCTTTTTATCAGGACGACATCCTGTTGTGCCTTTCTTCTTGTTGTTCGAGGATAGAGCTCTGAAGATTGTCGAGACAGGTCTGACTACGAGCGAGACTACGAGTTTGAACACAATAAGACACAGTATAAATTTTCAACATAACATAAATCTATTGACCTCTACGTACAAGTTAAAATGTTTGAATAACGGCTCGCTTCTATCCCCAGTCCTACCTCTACATCGCAAGCTGAAATATCTGAAATGTCTAAGCTGTTCCCAAAAAGATGAGTCTTCCCTGATTGTTTCGGATCAACCTTTACTTTTGACTGGTTTGTATGGTTCGAAGTTCTTTTTGTGGTTCAATCAGATCCAAAATTATTGTAAGTGGTAGAGGTTATGTTAAAGTTAGGCCCGGCTTCTAGACACTGAAAAAGAGAAGAGCTCGAGGAAGAGTGACTTCGACCGACCACGAGTACACCGAGAAAAAAGAAGCGGAAGCAATACGCGATAAAGCGTTGGTCCTACTTGCTGTAGCAGTTAAATAGGCGCCAACTTATACATGGTGGTAATAATACTACTACAAAATAGTAAATGTGATATAGTTCCGTAATACACTACTTCTCGTATATATTAACAGTGAATGGAGTAGTAGATTTTACCACTACAGTATAGAGGATTTTACCACTACAGCAAAGTAAATTTCAACATTCCCTGTCGTCAAGAGAATGTTTTCGTAGTTTTAAGGAATACTGCATTATAGTAATAAGATATACCATATTAGATGGTTTTACCTACCTTACGGAAAGATTGCTATCACATATCTGGTCGATAACATTAACCGTTACGTTTCATTATTTATAAATATGCTTGTAATATTGGGAATAAATAAAAAGAATCGAAATTCAATAGAATAATATGTAATTTAAAAAAAAGGACCATACGATTAAAATTCAATGAAATTTGAATAATTAACATACGTACGAAGATCACAAGACATCATAGGAATAGATAAATTTTCATAAAACTAAACAAAAATGGGAGAACGTTAAAAAATACAGATTACAAAGAAAATTAAAAATGGAAAGGGGTTACATTCAATTTTAGATTGCGGATTTCATAAAATAAACTTAGTAATTTGTTATGTTATGTAACTTAGTAATTAATCAGTACAAATAACATGATAGCTTGAAGCCTCGGAGAAAATTATGTTATAAAGGTCCGTATTTAGGGACTCTGGTATCATCCGAGACTTCATAGTTTTAATTTTGCGAACTAAGATAATCCTCACTCACGTTTGATACAAATTCTCTCCACTTCAGCTTTAGATCAGCCCTTAGCCCTCTTGAGGCACTAGTTGCATCAAATCTTCTTCCGTCAAAAAGAAAGCTCCGTCATCCAGAAAATTTGCTATAAAATAAACCGTTTCAGATTAACTTATGCTAACAACCTAACCTTTTTATTTCAAAATAAACCGGAAACTCCTAAGTCATGGATACTCTAGCAACTTACAACAAATGCCTAGCTAAAGCGCTAAAGCTGATAAATGCAAACCATTGATGGCAACAGAAACCATGTCGAGGCTGAATGGCAAATGCGTGCAGCTAAACTACCTACGTATCTACGACCACAACTACACTACAGTGCAACTAGGTAGCTACTTTACTACAATGTAAAATTTAGTACTTACCTTCGAAGACTGATTTCAGTCCTTGTGGAATACCAGGCGTATAGCTACTTTTCCATTGCCCTCGCAGAAACAGAAACACCACACACCGGAACCGCAAGAAAAATGGAGAACAAGCACCGACAAGAAAAGTATGGCTTGGGCGCGTGGGGTGAGATGCTTCCCATCGAAAACCCGAATCAAATCACATGATCACAATTCGGAAATCTCATTGGCTGACCGACTCGATTATTACCGATCGTAGCCGTGTAACAGAGCGTAACTTCAGTAGCAGTGATGGTAACATTTCTGTAGTGGTAATTTCTACCATTTGAACGTAGGACATATAACTATGGAGATATTTGACGGTGAATACTTCTACGAAGATGTTATTAACAACATATGTAGTGGTGGCTGCCACTGCACAGTTCAACTATTTTGAAGTAGTATTTCTCACAGTTTGTAAAGCTGTCACTTAGTCTTAGAGCCGTTGTACGAACCGTTTTTTAAAGTATTGATAATCAGTTGATAAGAACTGCTACATTTAGTTAATGGGAAGTTCAATATTTTTCTGAGTGTACCATCCAAGATTTGTGGGCCGGTGTGTGTATGGTAGCCCACCTTATTGTGGCATTCTTTTCAAAAGCTGTTGCTTTTTTTTGAGCCATGGTCTCTTTTGCCTGGTCTGGCAGTGGTCTGTGTCGTGATGAGTCTTTATGCTACTCTGTGGTCTTTATTATTGGGCTGTGAACCATGTTCTGATTTTTTCAGACCCGTCAGGATCTGCTTGATTAACCCTATCACGAGCCCTATCATCATCTCTAGGTATTTTGGATCGTTTCTTCAGGTGTGGCATAACCCGACGCGTTGCCAAAACCTCTGCACCTGGAGACCAAGCTCTTTCTTTATTTCTCTCTTTCGTCAGTATCCTCACCATCCATATTCAGCCCTCCACTCCTCCCCTCCATTTTCGACTGCGGTGGCCAATATTTTGGTAATGTTCTCAATCCAAGACACCTTCTTGCTTACGCGTGTGGGGTTTCTCTTCACGCTGCAAGTCAACTTCCTACTTCCCTGGACAAATACAGGACAGGGACTTTTCGAGTGTTTTAAATCAGAGATCCGCTACGCGTTACCTCACAACAAGCCTCACTCGACTTTCTCGAGTAACTGCCATTCCCCTACTCTTATTTTGTCTTTCTGTCCGGTGCTGTTTTTTACAGTACCCATGTTACATCAACTTGATCGAAGCTGATACGCCCTTCAATCTTCAACATGCTATATTGTACTCAAGTATATCCACTGTTCTTTTTTTAGCGCACTTCTCCAAACGGGAAGGCGCTTTTGTCCTCGCTTTGTCCGTCCGTCCGTCCATCCGTCCGTCCGTCCGTCCGTCCGTCCGTCACAGCATCTAGTCCTAGACGAGAAGGTTTTTGCAAAAAAAATTTACTCCATTGGGTAGCTCATGACCTTGTTTCCCGAACCAAGAAAAATCTCGACGAAATAATAATGAACAATGACAATAATAACAATTTAGTGTGACGCGGCATCGCCGTTGAATGCTGCATTTCAGAAGCCGGTCTGATCTCGAAAGTTATCACATGCGAGGAAGTACCCGATCTTATCATTTTACCATAATACATATGCGGAGTTATATTTAGAGGATGATTTGAACTTTCTTTTAATTGAAAATTTCACATCGGTGCGAGATGCAGGCCAATAGTTATTAATTTTTGAAAATGACTCCGAAGCTACAGCTCGGCCGCAAATGATTTATTTGTTGCTTGCTGGTGCTTGATATCCTTTCCTCCGAACAAAACGAAATTCAATACAGAAAATATTTCAACTCGAATGGGTAGCTCATGGCCTTGGTACGCGAATCAAGAAAAATTTTGCCGAAATAATCATGAACAATTACAAAAATAACATTTTGGTGTAGGGCGGCTTCGCCGATCAAGTGCTGGCATTCGCGTTAAGATGTAGAAAGTTGCGATATGCAGGCAACTACAATTTCTTAATGAAATACATCACTGCATGTACGGCATTATATTTAGAGAACAATTTGAACTTTTTTTTGACAAAAACCCCACTCCGATCCGACCGTCGGGTCAATTGTTATCAATTTTTGAAAACGACCGCAAAGCCACGGCTCGGCGCATATTACACGACCCTACAAATTTAAAATCAGACGTGCCAAAATAGTAATTGACCATTTTGAAATTGCCAATACTAGGTACCTAAAGGATAATGGCACTCAAATTACGAAACATGTTCGCTCAATAACAAAAAAAATCTGTTGTGGGGCGACACAAAACTTTCCCGGCGGTATTCAGGGACGTCAGTAATGAGTTTGATTTAGGCGTCCCTTCGGGGAAGTTGGATTTAATTGAAAAGTTGATTGAAAAAGTTCTAGTAAGTTGTGCGTTATGCGATCATTCTGCATCCATTGTTGAGCCTACAAAATAAGTGACAGGTTCTTAGGTTTCCATAGTGATAAAATACTTCGAAAGGTAGAACTAGGAAGACAATTGTTGCGAATTTGGAGAATGCAATGCTGCATCCAGACAAGCCCAGACCCAATGTGTCCCTTGAGGACTCCCGATCGAAATCATCTATCCAAAAACTAATCAGGTCATTCCAGGCTGACCTTATGTTTTCGTACCTGATTTCGATTTGATTGGAGCTACAGGTAGTTAACTGTTGTGATATCTCAAGAATGCAATGCTAGTTCCACACAAAGGGGTTTACGCAGCCCCAAACAACACCTGAAGACACAATTAATCGGGGCGCACTGTTGCCTTTAATGATGCAACCTAAATTATTGTTTGAAAAATAGCCGGTGAAAATCAGTCGCGGATTGAAAACCTGGGGCAGAGTTCTAATCAATTGCAATTCAGAGCCCCCAAGTGGTGACCTCTGAAATGAGACTTCGAGCCCATCAAGAAGTTAGGTCCGAACCACACCTGAAGGCACGATAGTTCTGAAAACTAAAAAAAGGGGGGGCTCAGTGGGGCTTCAAGAGACACCCGTAGACACCAGGAGCCTAGAGGGCTTCAACGAACCCAAGAAGACACAAGGCCGCAGTTTTGGCCTGAAACGGCAAAATCTGATAGACACAGATGGGGGCCCCATCAGGGCCTTGAACAGCAGACACCATGGGGATGGGGCCCTGGTACCGAATCAAATAAGGGAACTGCACACATTACAGTTTGTACATATACGTCAATGGAATGAGCATACTGGAGTTGCTAAAACTACAGAAAACACAAGGGGGTTTACGGAGCCCCAAACAACACAAAGGATCGGTTCGCACTGTTGCCCCAAATAATGCAAGAAGATACAAAAGAAAACACCGAGAACCTGCCGAGAACAGCGTTCATGTTGTCACTTTGACATTGATACGATTCGTAACAAAAACGTAGTTACCTACCGGTTTGGTTGCTATGTTGCTAAAAAAATTGAATAGGCCAAAAATCGAGGAACAGGCAAGCCCGGCTGAATTCGGCCAGGCCAAACTTTGAAAATTCATAGCGCTTGTCCGGAAAACGGTGGGAAACTCCAACTTCAGCATTAGTTTGATTCTTTGGTAATGTTGCTTCCTGCCGGGTTTGGTTCACATCTGTTCTATAGATTTTGAATAATTAAATGGCAAAGTTCCAGACTTTGATATTTTTTATAATTTGACAGACAACAGGTAGGAAAATACTTTTAACTGTTCTGAATACAGTTCTTCAAGGGCTTTCAAATGACATATTGCAAGTCAAGTTCCGTGAGATGTAGCTTTTGTCATTTTCTGATAGTGACACTTATGTTTGACAGATGTCAGCCAAAAACTAATCCGGTCATTCCAGGGCGAAACCACGTCTGCACATCAAATTTCAAATTGATCGGATAAACGGTTCGGCAGTTATCGTGGAAGATCACATACACACACACACACACACATACACACCTACAGACAGACATCATTCTGGAAATGGTCTTAATCGACTTGGGGGACCTCAAAATGGATATATCCGGTGAAATCTCAAAAAAAATTTTCTGCACGATTACAATACTTTCCCTCCATGTTGGTGGGGCCGGGAAAGTAAAAGTAGGTAGGTATCACTAAAAATCATGTGACAGGCTACCATTTTTTCGGTTTTTCGATAAAAAAGAAATGTTCCAATTCAAAACTGAACCCGATAATCGTGTTCAGGAGGTCGAAATCAGTTGGAGAACATTTTTTTATATAAGTAACAGAATGCCGCTTATGTGGCCGGTTTGTCTGTCTGTCTGTCTGTCTGTCTGTCCGAGTCCGTGCAGAAATTAAGACGCTGTACTCCTTCTCGAGAATTGAAACAAGAGTCTTGGAACTTTTTTCCGATTAATAGCTGATGTCCCCAAGGGTGGCCAATGGACACTAATTTTGTTATCCATACATCGTTATCATTATTCTCAAAAAACAGAGATCTCCTGTGCACTTCGATGAAGTTGAACTTCTTCTCGGGAACTAAAGCTACAGCCCTTGAAGATTGAACTTTATCCGGTGGATAGCTTAGGTTCTCAAGGACCAAATAGGCAGAATGGCTTTCATAATTCGGCCGCCATCTTGGCTGCCATATTGAAATTTCTTATTAGTGGAACGATTGTCATGCAACTTGAAATTTACCCTTGTCTAGTACGATCATTTTTATTTTCAAGCCAAATTTCATGATTGCCCCACCATCTTGGCCGCCATATTGAAATCTCTTATAAGTGGGAGGATTTTCATGAAACTTGAGAGTAGAGCTGGGCCGATACCGATACTCAGTATCTGGTATCGGCCGATACTCCCGATTTTCAGATACATGCCGATACCAAGAAAATTCAGATACTTGTATCTGAAAAGTATCTGAAAATTACGCGGCGCTCGCTCACAGCCTCCGGCTCCATATATGACTTTATTTTGCACCCAGGAATTCCCAGAACTCGTTTGTCCAACCCAAACTGATTTTTATCATCAGCTGGTGCTTGCGTTTATTAGTAGTTTGAAGGTGTCCAAAATCTGCATTTAGATCCAGTGGATTATTGGGAGAAGAAAACAACATTTCCCCATCTGAAAAAACTGGTTGCATACTACCTTGCCTCGTACCTTGCTATTCCATCCAGCAGGCTCTGTGTTTTCGGAGTCAGTTTTCTCTGAAACTGGGGGCATCGTAACTATCAAAAGGACAAGTCTGACTGCAGAGCATGTGCAACAGCTTATATTTTTGTGAAAAAAGGAATTTGTTGGAGAATGATCAAGAATTTTTTTATTTTTTTTTTCATTCGATTATTGTTGGAATTCGAATCAAAAATGTTGAGAATAATTATTTTGAATGAACCTTGTTTATAAAAAACTGAAAAATATACTCAAAACTGAGTAATTCCTATTTGATGCAGCTAATTAGAGTGAATCTCGCGTTTTTCCGACTTAAAATTAGATTTCAGATACATATATCTGAGTATCGGTATCGGAAAAGTCAGTATCTGAGTGTCGGTATCGGTATCTGAAATCCTGGTATCGGCCCAGCTCTACTTGAGAGTTACGCTTGTCTCGTACGATCATTCCTATTTTCAAGCTGAGTTTCATAATTCTGCCGCCATCTTGGCCGCCATATTGAAATCTCTTGTTAGTGAAACGATTTTTATGAAACTTGGAACTTACCCTTGTCTAGTACAATCATTCTGATTTTCAAGCCAAATTTCATGATTCTGTCGATATTTTGGCCGCCATATTGCAATTTTTTGCCCAAGACGGTAGAACCCTAATCACTTAACATCTTGCGTCCACTAATCCTCCAAAAAGGAAGTGCGCTACTGAGCGCCATGCCCATGAGGCGTATTCGATTGTTTGTATTTGTTTCCGCAAGGCTTTTGACAATAATTTGTTGCTCTTGTTATTATTACCGATCCAAAGCATCACAATAAAAGTGAAGGCTTGATTTATGAAGGGCGTAAATACTTCGTCAGTTATTAAAAACGAAACCAGCAGCACCGCATTCCATATCTTAGCAATAATATGTGGCTTTTATGGGTAGCGCAATTAAACTCTACTAAACCTGGCATTTCGTGGAGCCCACATAAAAACACGAAAATGTGGAACTGTTCGGTAGTTTCGTCAACACTAACGATATTACATTAGAAACACCTAGGTAGGTACCTGGCTGGCATACTCACGAATCACAAATCTTGAGGGTTTTATTGCTTGCCATCAGTGTAGCTGCTTGATAGCTCTCACTGCTCTTAGTATGTAATTGAAAAGATAGAACATTATGAATTCGCAAGCAGTTCATGATAATTATTCAGATGACATCCAGGCTGATTTAATTTCAAATCTTGAATAGGTACTGGAAAACAAGAGCTAATCAACTTGTCCGGCAGATGACTAATAACGATTTAACGAAAGCGAGCAAAATGAGACTGAGCTGGAGGACCTTGGGTATTGCATAATTCCGCGGTGAAGGACTCGAGGATGCGGCAACAAGGCAACATACGACATTTTATCGCTGACATATCTATCTAAACTCCCTTATCCCTGTCATAAAGCTATGTGGAATTGTGGACGGAACAGGAGGGTGGAAAATGAAATAACCTGATCCTACTTGTCGAATGGAGGGAAAACTGCTTTGCTTTCCTCTCTTCCCAGTTCCCGAGCTTCTGCTCCCCCCCCCCTCTTGTGCTTGATCCTCGCGTCTCAAACCTTGTGCTGGTGCAAGTATAGCCATATAGCCAAAGCACCAGAGCCGTATTATATGGCCTTCTTGCGCGCATGACGCGCGCGGGCCCAGGTTCGAGTTCGGTGAATAAGTTTAAACTTTATGTTCGCAATCACTTCTTGAGGGCTGTATAAATATCGGGGGCGAATTTAATGGCTGACGATTCCGCGCCAAGTCACACACGCATATCCAGCGAAAACAAACACATTTTCGCACAATTCGGCAGTCGCACCGTGCTCCGCTTTAGCTTCGATTTCTTTTTTGATTTTATTGGATACCTACGTTATCTTCTTGATTGTGTATTGCATTGTAGTGCCGCTCGTTTCCATCCAACTCGTTTAGGAGATAAAGAATAAGGTGGAAAGTCAAGAGAAAGAGAAGTTGCGAGCAGCCAAAAAAGACTAATCTCAAGGACGACCCACGAACATCCGTTAAGTGTCCAATATTGGCCTGTTGAATCATGGACGTGAAATAATGTATTGCTACGAGCGACGACTCCCGTGCAATCTGATTATCATGCGATATTTGTAGACTCTTCCACAGCCGCGGTGTACAAATGCGCGGAGCTCTGGACATTTCTAGAGTATACGTGATGGCATTGGAATACATAGAGACTCCAACGCCTGATCAAGACACATCTGTCCATTTGTCGGCGGCGCCGGCTCTGAAGCATGGCAGAATTGTACGCGAAATATGTAGGATTAGTCGGAAGTCGCTTGGAGAACGGTATGCCGGGTCACTGTCGAGTTTGCTGGAAGATGATGGGAAGTTCGGAAACACTATTCGGAAGCCTATATGAGACATCAACTGTCAGCTCACGGGCAGTATTGAAATAAAATGCAAAGTGGTAGCGAGCGGATGAAAGCGAGTAGTAATCACAGCGATATTTACAAGTGAATAATTGTTGGTGTGTATTCATTGTAGTGCGCAGTTATAAACAGTGTGTGTTCCAAAACGATCGTCTTGATTATAATCAAACCCGTACGCGAAATACGTAACAGTATTATGTACATCTGCAAGTGGACATTGTCGTTCATTGTCGAGTTATACCTGAAAGTAAACGAAGAAAAGAAGACTTGCACGCTTCTCCGTGTCCTGGGGGGGGGGTTCCACCTGCTCGTATGAATCTGCCTTGTTGAGTCTACTTACCTTTTCCTATTTGGGGGGAAATTATGTATAACGACGGAGAGAGGGCCACAGGTTGGCTCGAGTCGATTTTCGTGTATTTACTGTTATTTCTGATGTATAATAAGGATATGTCCTATGTTCTATGTTCTATGTTCTATGTTCTTGTATGTGATTACTGTTTACTAACCATTGTTCTGTTTTGAATGTGAGTACGTATCGGGGGGGTTTTTGATGGGTAACTTCTGGGGAATTTTGGGCGAATGCGTTACAGATACTTCTGTCTTCCAATTGCTTACAAAGAGTATGACCAACTTTCAAATTCTCTATTTATTTATCTCTCACCTGTTTCTTTTCATTCATTTACCTGTTCATCACCGATTTGTTTCTTGTTTATTCATCTCCACCATTACTTATCATTTGTTTCTTGCTGATTTATCCACTTGTTCACTTATCATTTGTTTCTTACTGATTTACGTACTCACTTACCGATCGTTTCTTCATTGTTTACTTATCAATCAATTTGACTTCTTTTCTTTTGTTTGTAAAGTGTAAAAATCAATTGCTGAGCGTGAAGTTTTCTCCAAATCGTAAGCAAGCGAGTTTCCTTTTGTTGTTACGTGAATAACTTGTAAACGAAGCAAATGTTTCAAAGAGGTTCAAGCACCGATTCACGCTGACTTGAAATGCATTACTGGAGTGACACTCTGTCATTTCATCATGACTCATTCACACTTGACTTTTGTTCAGATCATTTGGGAAGGGATTTTTCAGCAACCAACCAGGCTATACGCATGGGTTTCTTTGACGTGTTCTTCCCATGTGTGCCTGTCAGCGAATACGTCACTTCTCCTTTGCGATCAAATTGACAGTTGACATGTTTCATGATTTCTTGTTTTGTTTTGTTGATCTGATTTTGTGTTCATTTCATTGTTGTGAATTCCTGCATTGTCTAAATAATTTGTAATGCTTTGTCTTGTTTCATTACATTGTGCTCTTCTCTTCATTCATTTATTCATTCATTCGCTGTGTCATTTTATCACTGTCAATTTCTTGTTGTGAGGTGTTTTGAGAGAAGAAACAAATTCATCTAAAACTTTGCAATTTATTTCCAATAAAACATTCATTTTGCTTGCATTTCATTTGCGTTTCATTCAAGAATCTAACTTCATCCCCAACGACACATTCTCATCTCGAGTAAGAACACAACACAACGTAGGAAAAATGTAAATGACGTGGGGAAGGGAAGAAACAACGACGATCGCAGCCAAACATCGAAAACGGGGTTAAACTGCAGAATTGATGCCATGTGACCAGAATACATTACAGAGTGGTGCCGTGACCAGGATGATATACTACACTATGAACCTTCGTTTAGTGGCCATTATTGTGTGGAAAAATCAAGAAAATAGGCAGGAAAAGCACAGCTCAACTGTATTAATTTGTTCATTTTTATATCAAATGTTTCTATCAACTCGAGCAACATGTATCAAAAACTAACACTAAGATCGACATACCAGCACTCAGCTTCGTAGTTGATCTACGCAACGCAAGAAGGCGTCCACGGTTCAATCCACCAACATCTACCATCACCATCATAATATAAAAGCGTTTCAAAAAGTCTTCAATCAATTCCAGTTGTGTGATAAAGCTCGAAATCTTGGATCGTCAATCAATCAGCGCACTAGGTAGAGTAGTCGAAATACCAGAAGGACCTGTGGGCGGAGCCTAACTGCAACTGCGCGAAACTAAGTTCATCTAGTGGTTCATCAGGGTAATGGTTCATCCTCGGGTCCATCACTCCAGCTGACGGTGTTGCTTCTTCCATTTCAACACACGGACTCGTTCAAAACGATTTTTGTTTTTCTGTTTAGCCCCGCCCACAGGGCCCTGTGGTGTGCTGTCAACTCTACTGTGATGTTCCGTTTGTTGGTGGAGGACGGAGGCGTCTGAAACAAGGTCGCAACTGTATAAACAATTCATGAGGTCAACTTTGAATTTATTCCTGTTCGACACGAAACATGAACGATAATTATGACATTCCGTCTGTTATCTGTCACCTGCCTAAAGCCTTATTTTCTATCCTTTGCATTTGTTGAAGCTGGGCTATGTCTCCAATACATCACCTTCCTCTACGTCAATTAGAAAAACGTAGCAAATATGTTTTTAAAAGAAAAAAAAACTGGATGATAAGATTCAACAATTAACAACCAAAAATAGGTATACCAGGTTATTCGCAAACACAATCATCATGAAACTCAGGCTCCTTCTTTCTCGGAACTGTCGGGACTACTTGTGGGACTGGAACTGGGTTCTTGGAGAGAGTTGCTGGAGCTAATCTAAACGAGACGACTGGTGGAGAAATCGATGGTGATGGCGTTGTGTTACAGCCGGTTGGTTGATTCACACTTGCGGATGGGGGTTTTTGGTGTTGTGCTCTTTTCTCGATATTGGATTTTTTGAAGGATGACAAGATTCTGGAAACCTGCTTGTTTCCGTCTCTTGCGATGACCTTAGATCTACGGATTTCAACCATGCGGAGCGGATTAGGATCATACGGTGGTGTGAGAGCGTTCTTCTTTTTCTGTTTGCACAGAACTGGATTACCAATCTTGAGCTCATGATCTTTGGTTATTTTTTTCCCGGCTTTCCTTTTGGTTTCACTTTTCTCTCGCCTCTTTGTCTCGTTTAGATGCTTTCTTCGTTTTCTTGGAGGTTAATCATGACAGAAAACCGTTTATGTATAGCTTGAACATAAGCTCAAGAGGTGTTTCTCGTGTCGTGGCGTGCGGAGTGCTTCGATAATTTGTGAGAAAATCGGTCGAGTTGAAATCGACTTGGCCTGTCTCGACAAATAGAGCTAGCACTGCTCTTGTTCAAGTTGTTCCAGAATCATACCTTTTGCCTCAGTTAACTCGTGGCTGATTGTTTTCAAATGTTTCACATCTGGGTTGCTCCAACTGTTTGAGAAAATCGCTTCGCCGATTTTCTGTGGGAACTGGTCTCATTCGGTAGACCCGCATGCTTCTTTGACTGACACGGCTTTTGGTGTAGACATCTGAAGAGTATAATTCACCAGTTCTTCCACTTTTTCCGAGAGTTTGTTCGTTTTGTTGGTTAAAGGTGCGCTTCTTGATGGTAAATCAGATGGATTAATTTTTTTCGGTTTGGTGTTTCACGTCAAAGTCGTATTCTTGGATCTTCATGCATGGCTCCTCAATTCGAAAGCTTGAATGTTCTCTGGTTTTCATCAAGATGCTTACAAGCGTGAGAAGATCTGTTTTCAAATGAAATTTGCTCCCATATAAACTGCTTGACAATTGAACTGCAACACCTAAAAATTAGGTGCGTTTTCAAATTGAGATAGCTCGAAAAGTATTTGACGGATTCTAGAAATTCAGGCATGTGAGGAAAGATCATTTCTTTGACTATCGAGTGCTGGTATTGATTCGAAAACAAAGTCCGAGATTTTTTCCATCACCCGCTTTTGAAAAGTTGTATCATTATGCCAAAACGGTTTTTGGAATTTTGACCCTAACTTTTTTTTTAAATTGTGCTCAAATTTCTGAAACATGCACTTTTTGATTAAGAAAAAGAAATAGAGACATTGTTTGCTTCCAAACGGCGGCGGCGTCCATATTGAATTTGCTCACGAAGATTCTCATTCGAGCCTCCACATCCACTAGAAACTACTCCTTTTGACTTTTGGTACACCGTCTCCGTCCCACAACAAGATATGCAATGCTTCATTCAAAAGGCCTTAGAAAAGTACTCATCAATAATTGGATTGAAATAAGGATACTACGATGACCCCACACGTACAGCTCCCTAAAAACCACCCCTTGACTTCAGGAACAGGGACAGGGTTGGTATAATAAGACATGTAATACATGAAAATTGCAAAAACCGTCTTTTTCAACTGTTTCACTACAAAAGTGATGCTACACGATGACCTTTTGCGTAGGTCATCCCAACAGCCACCCTCTCGAAACAAGAACTACCCTTTGAAGTCAAGGGGTGGTTTTTAGGGAGCTGTAGATATGTGTGAGGTCATCGTAGTATCCTTATTTCAATCCAATTATTGATGAGTCCTTTTCTTAGACCTTTTAAATGAAGCATTGCATATCTTGTTGTGAGACGGTGTCCCAAAGGGGAAGTTTCTAGGGAATGTGAAGGCTCAAATGGAAATCTTCGTGAGCAAATTGAATATGAACGCCGTTTGAAAACAAACAATGTCTCTATTTCTTTTTCTCAATCAGAAAGTGCATATTTCAGAAAATCGAGCACAATTTTTTGAAAAAAAAAAGTTGGGGTTAAAATTTAAAAACCGCTTCGGCGTAATCATATAACCTTTCAAAAGCAGGTGATAGAAAAAATCTCGGACATTTTTTCCGAAAGTTGTACAAGGTGAAAGATTGCCCATATCTGCACGCTCTCCGTTGGCACCCTGTATATGACAAATTGTGCAATCAAACTAATCATCAATACCAGCACTCGATAGTCAAAGAAATGATGTTTCCTCACATGTTTGAATTTCTGGAATCCGTCTAATATTTTTCGAGCTATCTCAATTTGAAAACGCACCTAATTTTTAGGTGTTGCATTTCAATTGTCAAGCAGTTTAGATAAACGTGGAAGTGTTTTATTGTATGGTTGCATGGTAAAGCAGCTAATAGCTGAATGTCGCCCCGTTAATAAATAAGTCGATTGAATAAAAATGAATGAAATATCCTCCTCCGACTTCTGTTGAGGCCTTGCTGGAGGATGCTATTATTCCGTGATCGGAACTGTCTTCGTTTTCTTGTGTTGGCACTGCTTCTGGTCTTTTTGGACTTGCATCCACATGAAAGATTGTTCGTTTTTCTACATCAGAATAGGGAACATTACCAGAGACTGTTGGAGGTTTCTTCGAATGTTCAAATGCGAGTTGATGCTCTGTGGTTTACGACCATGTTTCGTTTTCTTCCAAAAGGTTTCCCAAAACCTGCGTATGACTGGAAAGGTTGGGCAAAAATTTACCGCAATAGTTGATCATGCCCGTGGAACTTCTCAGCTTTGTGATATTAGTTGGTGGTTTCAAAGCTTTTATTGCTTCGACTTTGGCTCCGTCACAAAATTTGCCTTTGTCTGGGAAAAATTTTACATGTAGAACTTGATCCTGTTCACGCTAAATTCACATTTCTTGAAATTGATTGTTGGCTTGTGTTCTTTCACTGTCTTCAGTACTGCTATCAAAGCTGCGTTGTGTTCTTTTGTTTTTCCGTAGATCAGAATGTCGTCGCTTACGTTGATGTACCTTGTGTACCTGATGAAAGTTGTACCTATATGCTGGAGAGAACTTGACTGACGGTATTCTGAATTTTTTTGCTGTTGCGTTTATTTCCAAGATTAAAGCAGTTACACCGATGAAGTCCGTTATGTGCTGCAAACGTTGTGATGTATCTCGATTCTGGTGCTGGAAGGACTTGATGGTACCCTCCGTTCAGGTCGATTTTTGAGAAAAAAATAGCTTCTTTCGAAGCTGAGATTACTCTGGCTGACAATGCTGGTAATGATTCATACAGTTCATATACTTCATCTCCCACAGTCGGTAACGGCAACGCTCTCCTCCTTTCTTCTCCGTTGATTCCGATTCCTGTAGAACAGTTTTCAAATTTCTCGGTGTACTGTTTCCACCTTATGCCGAGGCTTATGATTTTTCCCCGTGCATGTGAAGTGCTCGTATGCTGGCGTAGCTGGGCTTTGTTGTGCTATTTTAGTTGTTTATTGCTGATTTAAAGTTGTAAGGAATTTTAAACTGGCTGTGTGTACGTTTTTTACACGATTGTTGTTTATTCCTAGGAGTTTCGTATGTCAAACGTCACAACTGTCACTAAAGACACCAACGTCAACGCGTTGTGACAGCGCGCCACCGATGCAGTGCGCGATTCATCTGTTCTGACATTTACTGGCGGATTCTGAGGTTACCTTTGGAAAATGTAATGTTCCGTTTGTTGGTGAAAGATTGGGCGTGGATGTCCAAAACAAGATCGCAGCTCTATAAAACGATTGTTGAAAAGAAACTTCGAATTTATTTCTGTTTGACACAATACAATGAATATAACATTGTTGAAGTTAGCATCGAAATGACATTTCATCTGTTAACTCCGTTAACTGTCCACTGCCTGAAGCTGTATTCTCTATCCATTCCATTTGCTGACGTTTCAAGTTATGTTTCCAATACATCACAGGTACTCTTGTTTTTTTCTACGCTTACAACATCCAATTCGGAGGGCGGATTCTCAGAAGGGGTTTCTTGGTTCGACGTACACATCCAGGGAGTGATACAACATACCCAGTTAATTTACTTGTATGCGAAAGTACAAGCAAAATACTAAATTTTTCTCAGGGGAATTCTCTCAAGGAGAAAGCTGAAAAGGGACAATTATTGCGTCTTTCTTCATAATGGGGAGTCTTGTCTATATCCCATACACTTTCTTTTTTCAGTAGAATGACTTTTTGGAACAAAAATAAAGTGACAAGTTGGATCGCTGGGAGAATACGACCGATGGCCACTGATAGTTTCGCTCCAAAACTTTGCAGGTCCCATCAGTCGTAGTCGTAGCCCCCCAGCTTGTCACTTTATTTTTGCTCCAAAAAGTCATTCTACTGAAAATAGAAAGTGTATGGGATATACAGGGTGGTAAAAATTTCGATGCTCACCATTGGTATCTTGGAAACGGTAAGAGATACGAGGTCGGTTAAATTAAAAAAAAAGGTGCGCATTTTTGAGGCGATTTAGAATCTGAAAAGGAACTTTGAATATTTTGATTGGTTTACGATTTATCACAAAAAAACTGAAAATTTTGATTTCAGAAATTATTTTTCATCTTTCCAACCATTCAAGCTATTTAAATCAAACTTGGTAGTCTTATGTTTTTGATCACTCCGAGTCGATCAACGTTGACAGAAGTTTCCCAGGCCTTCCAGATGTCAAATTATGATAGTTAACTTTTGTTTTTTTTATGGCCGCCATATTGGATTTTTGCACTAATAGATAGAGAAAAAAGTTAGTTTTCCGAATTAGTAACCAACATGTTCTTTTTATGACATTTTTGCGTCAAATTTCAAAATTTTCGTAAATCATTGACAAAATCGGGAATGCTTGAAAAAACAATTGAAATACTATCAATAGCAACAACAAAAAAGTTACAGATGGTGTGCAATAATTGACGTATCTAACTTCTTAATCGTGTTTTGTGCTTGTTTGTACCGATAGTTCATAAAATGAATGGGTCAAGGATGTCTGTGAGTTCAAAAACGTCTGCCGGAACTAGCATCGTTCTTGTTAAAGTTTGACAAATTTATTAGAAAAAGAGTAGGGATTACCCTAGTTTCGACAGACGTTTTTGAATTCACAGGCACCCTTGACTCATTTAATTTATGAACTCTCGGTACAAACAAGCACAAAACACGATTAAGAAGTTACGGCTCGATACCAAGTTGGGGCTGAGACCGCCGTCAGTGCCGTTACCATAGCAACGGCGGATACCAACCAATCAGACCGCGCTGTATTTGGTGAGTTACGCCGTCCCAAACTTTGCGCCTGCAACTTGGTATCGAGCCCTTAGATACGCCAATTGAACACAATCTGTCTTTTTTTGTTGTTGCTATTGATAATATTTTAATTGTTTTTCAAAGCATTCCCGATTTTGTCAATATTTACGAAAATTTCAAAATTTGACGCTAAAAATGTCATAAAAAGAACATGTTGGTCACTAATTCGGAATGCTAATTTTTTTCTCTATCTATTAGTGCAAAAATCCAATATGGCGGCCATAAGAAAAACACAAGTTGACTATCATAATTTGACATCTAGAAGGCCTGGAAAATTTCTGTCAACGTTGATCGACTCGGAGTGATCAAAAACATAAAACCACCAAGTTTGATTGAAATAGCCGTATTTAACCGACCTCGTATCTCTTACCGTTTCCAAGATACCAATCGTGAGCATCGAAATTTCCACCACCCTGTATGTCTAAAAGCACGTGATGTGTTGTGTTTTGTATTTTTGTTTTCTGTACGTTTTTTCCCAAATGTCAGATATCCCATTCTATTTTCCTCCATATACTGATTTCCGAGCTTATTTCCGAGCTCAATCATCCAGATTTGACAATTCCATATCCAGCCCCCTCCAACTTTGGAACCACTGGTTTTATTTCAGTGAAATTCTACTCAGAGTAGATGATCATTCAAAACCAATATCTGGCAAGCTATACGGACTGCCCAGTAGGTACTTCAACCACTTTATGAATTCAAATAATATCAAAAAATCAATTATTCCGGAAAAATACACATAATAAATCTAATTTACTCAGCCTATTTTCATGATCAATTCAGCCTCATCTTCGATGGTCTGCAACCCCTGTGATTATTGATCTTGAAAGTCGAAACACCCTGTATAAGCACTGTTATAGTGTATTTCCATACAAAAATTCAACATCATGGATAGCAGAATAGCCCTTCAGGTACCCACTTATTTATTGAGCTGATATTCTTCATATTAGTTATTATATTCGAAATATTGGGAAAATAGGCAAGAAAAAATTACAACCGGCGATTTGTTGCTGACGTTTCGTGCAGCACCAAGAGAGATGGACTTCGGCATCGAAACGTCTTGCGTCAGCAGAAAATCGTTCGATGTAGTTTTTGTAATTTTTTCTCGTCCAGTTTCCCACTAATTCGAATATAATCATAAATAGGTACCGTACCTGAACAGTAAAATGAATTACCTTTTATGATTTAAATCGCAAAATAAACGCTCCACGTTAATTCACTATGACGATCAATAGTTTCTTCAATGACAGAGTAATGGCAGATGCTTACGTGCTTTGTTACCAACTAGCCAGAAAATGCATTACTCTAGGAATTTCTGCTCAGCTGACCTGATGAAGAGTAAGCCAAATTATAGCGGCTGGAAAAAGCGGATAGTAGATTCGCGGATAGATTCAAAAAGCGATTCTATTTTTCTGGCCGCAATAGTACAATGTAGGTATACCTTCACAAATTCTTGATATTTCCATTTTAAGAGGACTGTTTGTGGCTTCTTCACTTCATGACCATCGGCCTCTTCAGCGTGAAGACCGCGCAAGTCTTGCTCACGTACGCAATTCTGATTCAGTTTGGTGTTTACGTCTTCGAAACGTTCACGTTCATTATTCGTCCAGAATATTTCATGCAATATGCTCCGTTCCTGTTTTCTAGAGCTTACGTAAGAAAGTTATACGTGTTTTTTTAATCAGTGCTGTAAAAAATCCATCATGACGTTTCAATTTCAAGGGTACGGCTGCTGCTCTGTCGATTTTATGGAAGCAAAAGTTTTTGGAGAATCTCTGGGCAGACCTGGAGATGTGGACACCAGCCAGTCTCAAACAAGGTCTGCACGCCAAAGCCGCTAAGAAAATCATCCAGGAATCAAACGTGTTGGCCGTTTTCACTTCTTTCGTACTTTTTCTGTTGGGCATAGCATTCATGTTGCCGGATGCTGCAGATTTCGACTACAGCTTGACAATGTACTTGTTGCGGGAATGCTATCCCAAATTCAGCCTCGGTCTCGTCGTCATTCTCAAGTTCTCGTTTCAACCAATATTCTATGCCATGGCTGTTCATCCGTTGCTCGTCTTTTACGCCTCGCAGCACATACGGATCCAAGCCTGCATGTATTTCGAAAAACTCGAGACCATCACCAGGGGTTTTGAAGGAGTGGTTGAAGAAGAACTGATCGGTGATGATAATTTTCAAGACGAAATGCACAGACGGTTGTCTTACGTTATTGCCAGACACATCCAAATGATCAGGTGAGCGATTGTTAAAACCGGAGCGTGGAGGTCGTATCATTTCTACCTTCAGATTTCAAAATTGCTGTGTGAGATCAGCTGTACTCTGTAGATAGGTATAGGTATCTGTGAAGCTTTGAAATAGGTGTTTACTTTTTTTTTTATATACATTTACAATGCTGCATCAACCATTGAAGGTTATTAGCAGCTCACTTGAGTAACTGAAGTGTGACGTACGGGTTAGATGGAGTCAAACATTTGGATTTCTTTCAGGAAAGTTAGAACTTTATCATATTTGTTCGGGTCTGTAAGAGTTGTTGGAGACTCTGCAACACCATATAGTGATCTGTGATTATGGTGGTTTGGGCAATGGTAGAGGATATGGTCGATTGACAGATGGATGTCGCAGGTTGGACATTTTGGACGATCTTGCCTTGACAACAAAAAAGAGTGGGTAAGTCTGGAGTATCCCAGTCTCAACCTATTGAGTTTAACTTGTTCGTTTCTTTTCTCCGGGCAGGTGAGAACTGTACAGATAAGTGGTTTTGTTTTTTGAAGATAGTGGTCTTTTCGGTCCCAACACTGCTGCCAGATACGAGATATACTGACCTTCACATATGTTTTGAGGTCAGCTGGGGGATTAATTCGACAAATTGGTAGATTCTTCGATGATGTTGCCTTTTTGGCCAGATCGTCAGCTCTTTCATTACCATCTATTCCGATGTGTGATGGTGTATACATAAAAACTATTTTGTCAACCCTATCGGACAGTTCGTCTTTTATTGTTTGTATAAGGGGATCTCGTGGGTAAAGATGGTTCAAGGCCTTAAGTGAGCTTAGAGAATCTGAACAAATGATAAAATTTATTTCAGGGTGTGTTCTTGTGTAAATTAACGCTTGAAGTATGGCATAGAGCTCAGCTGTATAGATAGTATTGTAGTTTTGGAGGCGAAAGGATTGTTCAGATGTTGGGGTGATTAGGGCAGATGCCACTTTATCGTCAATTTTGGAGCCATCGGTGAAAATCAATCTGTGATTTGGAAAACCATTGACTATTTCAAGGAAATGAGTCTTGATAAGAGTGTGATTTGTTTCAGCTTTGTCAAACCTTGTAAGATCAAGGATCAATTTAATCTTAGAGTGTTTCCATGGTGGGTCCGAGGAGTTTTGCCAAGGAAGAGTCTCAGGGATAGTGAAGTTGATTTCTCGTTGGATGCAAGCGATTCTTTCATGAACTGGTGGAGCTACACTCCCGTTCAAAGTGATTTCAGGCCTAGTTGGGAACACTAAGTCACGACTCAGGCTTCGTGGATTTGAGAGGGTGTTTATAGCGAAGTTCAGGGTGGATCGTTTGTTACGGAGTTCGAGAGGGGGCTCGTTCACCAACGCTAGGAGACTTTCCACCGGAGTGGTACAAAACGCTCCTGTTGCTATTCTGATAGCCAATGATTGTATAGCATTGATGGATCTGAGGTACTACTTTTTAGCTGTCATGAAGGCAATTGCTCCATAGTCAAGTTTTGATCTTATAAGACTGCGATAGATCATCAACAATGTTTTGGTGTCTGCTCCCCAGGTGTGGTTAGACAAAATTCTCATTGAATTTAAACCTTGGTGGCATGATGTCTTGAGTTGTGATAAGTGTTGTTTCCAAGATAGCTTCTGGTCAAATGAGGTCAGAGAATTGTAAGCTTTAGCCCAGGAATATTAGACAAAAATAGCACCAAACCCGGAACAAAATCCGAACCGATTTTTTTTTGTTTTATATCATTCTGTAACATGTCCTGAACATACCGTAGAAAATCCCGCACTGCAACCCATCTGCGTTACAAGATATTGGCGAAAGAGGGCGCACCACACCGTTTTTATGGGTTTTTTCAATTATAACCCAGAAAATGCAAAAACCATACAGATTTTTTTAATCAGTGCTACACTGTAACATGCCGTGGACATATTGTGAGAATTTCATCGAACCATCTCTTGCAGTCTTGGAGATATAGGCCAATTTTTGTTGATATACTCACTTTTACCTGGTTTTCTCAATAGTTTCCCAATAAATGCAGAAATTATGAGGATTTCTTCAACCAATAGCACTGGCACCTCCACTGCCACTACACGAGGCATCTTGTTTCATAAATCATAAAAGTCATAGTCATACTCATGAAAAATGGTGGCCAAGAAGAAGCAAAATAGTAATTTTTAAACATGTATGACATCTTTACACTCGTAACTAACCACAAAACCCTTAATCTGCATGATGTATTCCCACATTTTGGAATAATTTAGCCCATTTGTTTCGACTGTCATAATCTCCTCTCCCCAGTCATTGATATCTATCATCGCGCCTTGAAAAATGGACCATAAATCGGTAGAAACTGAATTTGTTGAAAGAATGAATAATTTTAAAGGTAAAAATATGTGGGAGATTTGGGCTCTTGTGTTTTTGGCCTCTTCAATCAAGTCGGGATGTATAAGAAAATAAGGCCTGTAAACGACATGAAGCGACATATACGAGCTTGTATACTTCGGTCTAAAGTAGGTATCTAAATACGAGGCCGAAAGCGACTGTTACATTGGGTAGAGAAGAAGCTAATCCCGATAAGGTGCTCAAACAAACGAAGAAGTCCAGAAGGCAAAAATATCAATCAGTAAAAGATAAAGAGCTGGACAATGTCAACCTTGTCAAACAAGTTGCACTAGAAAGGATGGATGAGTTAAGCAGCAGAGTCCTAGTCCGCCTAGGGGATAACTCGGCTTCGCCTGCTACTGATGGACGATGGACGCTATCACAAAGAATGCCTTGACTTTGTTCACCATCGACCATAATAATTGTTCGCATCAGGTCCATTGATACTACAGTACTGCGACAAAAATACTGTTGTGAGCAGCGATTCTGGATAGCACGCGATCTTTCTAGGCTCTTCCCGTTAGATCGCAGTGTACAAGTGTGGAGCGTTATGGTGTGTATAATTGTGTTATTTGGGGCTCAAGTAACCAAGGGTGTGCCTCGTCTAGATTCAAGTAGGATTCTGATTGGGATACCATGTCGGAGGCTAAACATATTCCTTTTCTGCGGTATGAAAAATTCGACGGCCTGTGTACAATTACAATTCGGAACGTTAAACAGTCAACTCTGGATCTAACAGATTCATTTACTGTGATCTGTTGTCCATTTTGTGTGGATGTGCTGTGGATGAGCAGCTTCTGGTTGAGTAACCCAGCTTCAATGACCATATGGTAAAGTAATATGGAACGCAAAAAAATGAAATTTGAAGAATTTTCGAGTGTGGAAAGCGTAAAAATTTGATAATCGTACATGTTATACTCTCCTTTCTCTTAATACAACTGTTCTGAGCTGACAATTCTGCTAGATAGAAGAATCCTCATAATTTATGCATTTTTTTTTGATAATGTTAAATAAATATGGTGAAAACCGAGAAAAAGTAAGTATGTCGACAAAAAGTAACCTATATCTCCGAAACCACAAGAGGTAGTTGGATAAATTTTTCAGGATATATTCAGGGCATGCCATAGAGTGACACTGAATAGAAAAATCTTCATGATTCTTGCAATTTTTGGGTTAGAATTGAAAAAAACCATAAAAACGGTGTGGTGCGCCCTCTTTCGCCAATATCTGGTAACGCAGATGGGTTACAATGCGGGATTTTCCATGGCATGTTCAGGACATATCATAGAATGATATAAAACAAAAAAATTGCGGTTCGGATTTTGTTCCGGGTCAATGTCTATTATTCCTGGGCTACTTCTGCCGTTCAGTCGAAGGAGAGGGGAGCTTATTTGTTTGGTCCTACTGAAGTTGATGCAGGTTGTTTTTTGCGTAGAAAATTTAAAACCTGATGTTGAGCACCAGTTTTCTATGTTACGCAATGTTGCTTGAAGGATTTCTTGCATCGATGTAAGATTTTTTCCTCTCAGGTATATCACCAAATCATCTGAGAATAGACAACAGCGGACTGGAGCTTCAATGCGTGTTAGTATGTCATTAATTGCTATCAGGAATAGGATTACACTCAAGACAGAGCCCTGGGGAACACCGTTTTGCAGTTTCTTACTGTTGGAAAAACTGTTGTTGATTTTGACTTTGAATGACCGGTTACGTAAAAATTTTTGGATGAACGCCAAAATATTCTCCTTTATGTTCCATTCTATCAGTTTTTCGATCACATGGCGAGTCCAAGTCATGTCATAGGCTTTTTCGACGTCAAAGAAGATGGCCAATAAGTTTTGTTTGGTTGCAAAAGCCTGATGTATCTCGGATTCCAACTGTATTATGTTGTCAGTGGTTGAACGGTGTTTTCTGAAACCATTTTGGGCGGGATGAAGCAAATTATCTTTATCCAACTGCCAAGACAAACGTTTTGTGATGATGCGCTCGAAGGTTTTGCACATAGTGTTGGTCAGAGATATTGGACGGTAGGAGCTCTTTTCATCACTTCGTTTGTTTGGTTTCAATAGTGGTATGACAGTTGATTCAGACCACGCTTTGGGGAAGACCTGAGTTTGCCAAATCTTATTGTAAATGTCCAAGAGTTTGGCTTTGCCTTTAGCCGTTAGATTTTTCAAAAAAAGATAGGGGATATCGTCAGGGCCAGGGATAGAGTCTTTGGCTGATTTGAGCGACTCGTCGAGCTCTGATAATGTAAGGGGAAGATTGATGTGATGAGTATTGTCAAGACAGTGGTCAGTTACTTCTTGCATTTCCCTACCTCTTTTATATTGTAAGAAATTTTGGTCGAAGTTCAAGTCACTTGAATTTGTACGAAAGGATTCAGCCAAGACCTCAGCGATGTCAGTTTCGGATTCATAGATTTGATTGTTATCCTTGAGTATTTTTTTTGAGGGCGGTTGATGGATTTAAGTCTCCTAATTTTGTTCCAGACTTCCGAGATTTGGGTGGATGACGAGATTGTAGATACATAATTTTCCCAGGATAGCTTTTTACTTTTCTTGGTGATATACCTTGCCCGAGCCCTTAATCTTTTGAAAGTTAGGAGATTTTCAGGGGAATTATTTCTTTTCAGTCTGTTGAACGCATTTTTGCTTTCTTTTATGGCGTCTGAACATTCTTTGTTCCACCATGGAACAGAAGTATGTTTTTTTAGGGCAGTAGACTTACCTATAGATTTGTGAGCTGCCGTGAGTAGGATGTCAGAGAATTTTTGGATTATTTGGTCAATGTCATGGTTAGTAATGTGCACCAGGTCAAGATCATGCTCTACCTCATCAGAAAATTTGGTCCAGTTTGCGGTTTTCAGTTTCCATTTGGGGTGGTGATTATTTAGGTCGTTGGTAGAGTTTATTTGGCCATTTCTTATTTTAATGGGGTAATGGTCACTACCATGGAGGTAAGGGTAGGTTTCCCAAGACAAATAAGGTGTGAGGTTTGGAGTACATAAAGTGAGATCTAGGGCACTGAAATTGCCAGTAAACGAATTAAACCTGGTAGGAGAACCTGTGTTGAATAGGGTTAGATTAGAGAAGTCAAGCCATTGTTCTATAATTTGACCCCTATGATTTGCCGAGGAAGAACCAAACAATGTATTATGGGCGTTGAAAGCACCCAGTATCACACATGGAGTGGGGATCTGGTTAAAAAGATCTCTAAGTTCTTGTTGGTGGATTTCTCTGTTTGGGGAAATGTAGACATTGCATATTGATATTCGGGATTTAAGTTGTATTGAGAAGGCAACCGCTTCAAGGTTTGTGTTGAGATCGATTTTTTGGGAGTGATAATTTGTGCTAACGTATGAAGCTACTCCTCCACTCAATCTTTCTCTGTCTAATCGGTGTTTGGAGAAACATTTGTAACCTCTGAGACAAGGATCGCTTTTTAAATGTGTTTCTTGTAAGCAGATTATGAGAGGCTTGTCGTTAGCAACTAGGAGTTTTAATTCTTCCAAATGGGTATAGTACCCATTCAAGTTCCACTGTAGAATGAAGAAAATAAAGATTAAAGAAAAGATTTTATTGGTAGGGTGTGGGGGGGTTAGTACTCGTCTTGTTGGGAGTCTTGAGAATTGAGAGAGCAGGTGCTCAGGCTCAAGGATCTGCTCTTTCCTAGTTCATGTGTTGTCATTTGACTTTTGATCTTTTTATGTATACGGGTGAATCTTGTTTTGGCAGCCTTGTTTGGAAGAAGAGGGTATAGATCAAACATCATTTTCAAAAGGGATTCAACGTCATTTGCACATCGTCTTGCCTCGCTAAGTGGATCAGGGTTTCCTCGACAGTTTTCCAGAAAACCTTTGAAGACGCTATATGTCACAGGGAAGGATTTAGGTTTTTTTTCTATGTGTAGTTTGATAGGCTCCATGTCCAAATCTAGCTGTAAAGATTCAGTTGAACTAGAAGGTTTGGGTTTGTCCAAGTTGGCTTCGGGATCTGCTATTCGTGGTTTTTTTGGCTTATTTTTCGGTTTTTGGAAGGGGTCAGGTGTTTGTAATGCATTTTGGCTTTCAAATAGGTCTTGGGAATTTTGGATTGCACCGTCCACCGGCGGCGAATCTAAGCTGTCTGAAGGAGCTGGGCGCTTATTTCGTTGATCCTCGGTATCCATGGGAGTTTGAGATTCTGTAGATGGTTGGGCAGAGCAAGAACTAGACATATGTAGATATAGGTATCTGTGAAGCTTTGAAATAGGTGTTTACTTTTTGAATGAATCAATTCTGAGGGTAACCCAGTCGGTAGCACGGTAAGCTCGGTCTCGCTTTCAAAGGCGAAGGTCCCGGGTTCAAATCCGCACTGGGCCAGATGGACTTTTTCACGCGTCTCCTAGTACTGGGCCATCTACTATCGTGCGGTGATGACCCGGGAAAAGGGATGAAACGAGAAAGCCATCGAAACGAGCTTTCGAGCTTCCATCGAGCCACTGATAAATCCCCCACTGATCCAAAGATGCAAATCTTACAGTACTTCGTTGTAATCGTCCTCATTGTTATCGTTAAAAGAAAAACTCCGACGGCAAAAACCTGCTAATAACCTAGCTGTTGATGCAGGGCAAAAAAAAAGAAAAAAAAATTCTGAGGGTCCCATGCCTAGTGGTCCTGACTCAAAGCATATTTGGTTTAGAGTCAAGATAAAGGGTGTTTTTTTTTTTGGTGTGACAGGAATTCAATCAGCCATAGCAGTGGTATTTGAAAATATGCTGCCGTCATTTTTCCATCTAAATACTCATTAGGGCATGGCAATTCGATCATGCATATGCAGAGTTGCACGGTAGCTCGAATTATTTCATCGTATCATCACTCATTATGATCGCTTAATGTTGAACCTTTACCAATAATTATTAAAATCATAATAGTACAGTAGCTCATAATACCTTAGTTACTCATAATGCGTTAGATACAATAGCTTTCCCCTGCACCTTGCACGCTTGTTCTCACACTCGCCACTCGCAAAACAGCCGATATCCTTTTTCATAATTCACTTTTGACTTCTCTGGCAGCAAATCTAATCTTGCACTCTCTGCTTTCTCCAAAATATTTGTGAGAGCATCAAAATTTTCCATGATAAATTCCAAAAATGCACGAACTGACTTTTCTCTTTGAAAACTGTCTAATTTTTGTTATGGCAGGAAATAATGAATACCTGTATGATTGTTGATTCCTTTTTGCATCGCCATTCGCCACGCAAGATGATGATGCAGCTTTTGACCAAATTGAAATATAATTTGAATCTTATTCCGTGATGATATGATGAAGCTTTGAATATAACTCGAATATTAGCGATTTTAACACACTCCGACGTTGTCCAGGTGACTCGGCTGCGTCCTCGTTTATTATAAATCGCATAATATTCTTGTTATAATAATAATAATAATAAATGATATTTATTGAACTGTTATGTTCAAAGGGCCATCGATCGAGGTCCTTCTGCTCTTATCTACAATCTTTTTTTTGAGATATTCACCTAAAAAAGTGATTTACAACAACATCATAATTAATGTAGAACTAATTTTTTTGTGGATTTTCAAATTGTTTTATGGAATTTGCTCTTCTTTCATGTCTTCGGGGATTTCCCTGATGGTCAGGACTGGCAGCTTCCTTTTGGGGGGAAATGGAACCCTTCCCCTACACATTGCATCCAACCATTCCATGTGTTCCCCATTGGCTTTTTGTTATATGAATAGCTATAAATTCCAGTATAGATAGGTCCTATTTTTGGTTACTTTTTGCCAGAGATCGGGCCGAGGATCGGGCTCTATCTATATCCCATACACTTTCTATATTCAGTAGAATGACTTTTTGGAGCAAAAATAAAGTGACAAGCTGGGGAGCTACGGCTACGGCTGATGGCACCTGCAAAGTTTTGGAGCGAAACTATGGGATATAGGCCATGTTGGCATGTCTACCACAAGGACGTCATTTCCTAATGTTTTTTCGCGGTGATTCCTGGCTGAACCTGTCTGCAAAAAAATGAAAAAAATAGGTCACAACTAAAATGGCTTTGGCGAGATGATGTATATTTCAAAGATCTAATTTTTGGGAAACTCGATTAATTTTCCAGGATTTTTTTTTCAATTAAAAAAAATACTCCTATTTTCTTGCCAATTTTTGAATAAGTGCCTGTAATCTTTTTCGTTTTTTTTTTGGCAGACAGGTTTAGCCAAGGGGCTTGACAGAAAAGTCTATCTGTGTCTCTTTCACACTGCCGGTAGTCCGCAGTCTGTCCTTGTGATGGAAATCACAGCCTTAAGGGTCCTCTGTACGCTAAGAGCGGCTCCGACTGAAAGGCCTTCAAACTGCAGACGGTGATTTTCTTTGTACTGGCATTTAGAGATTTCACTTTATTATTCTAAATAAATATACAATAAAAATGTGAAGAGAAAAAAATCCGAGAAAAACCGATCACAGCCAAAAGAAGTCAAACTTAACGCGCCATCCTAGAGCCTTCATTTGACTTTAACAAAAATTCCTTTTCTCATGATGGACTCTTCACAGTATTCTGCACGATCGTATCGGGTGGTTTTTCAGTAAAATAATTTCATCTGAAGATATGAACCTTCAAATTTTGAGGCAATTTTTCAATGATTCCCGCAGCCAAATGACTTCGGCTTCAGATGTTTTATTGAAATATCACCTGGTATGATCGTGCAGAATACTGTAGGAAGTCCACTCGGGATAAAAGATTTTTTGTTTTAGTCAATTGAAGGCCCTAGGATGGCGTCTGTAAAATGAGACTATCTACTATGACTTTGGCTGTGATGGGCTTTTCTCGAATTTTTTCCCTTTCACATATTTATATGAAGATGCGAACTCAAATTTCTAAATGATAGTTGGAAGAAAATCACCGCCTTCAATTTAGAGCCCTTTTAGTCGGAGCCGCTTCAAGCGTACAGAGTACTCTTTCAAACCCAACTCATCAGGCGTGTCAGTGACTTGGCCTGGCAATAGAACGGCGTAACGGTTTTTGAATTTTCGATTTATCTCTTCCATTCACAGGGCGACCTCAAAAAGTCAACTTTTTTGTAACTGATAACTCTCTTCCTCGTTATCCGATTTTCAAGAATGTTGACTCATTTTGAAACTGACGCTTCAGGTAGGAGTACCAAAGGATCAAAATCAACTCAAGATAGACATTTAAGATACAGGGTTGCATGAAAAGTGACCCAAACCTGAACTTCTTTCAGAGTCTAGGTTGAGAGGAGAATCGAATGAAAATCAACTTACCTTCTGAAGTACTGGATGTTCACGTTAAGATTGACCCCCTCCCTCTAGCTGCCCTATCCCTGGAACAATTTCAAAGTGGGAGACTGATTCTTGGAGGAGTTTTGCTGAATTTTTCGAATTTGCCCATAAAAATCTTCTTATCAACAATTTACAGGGTGTCGCAAAAAAATATTTTCAATAACATGCAGTTGATGCAGTCTTTTATCTCGATTAAAACGGAATATAGCACTTACGGGTTCATTTGATGAAAATTAAATGTTCGTTCACGAGAATCTTCAAAAAAAATGTTTTTATTCGCAAAAATACAATAATGAATACATGCGAGCTCTAAGCTTGCTATGCCGTAACTGGTGCCGCTTGGGGCGTTGGAGTCTATATAATGTAAAAAAGGCTAAGCTAAGCATAATATATAATAAGCGGTGCAAGCTAAATCCGGAGGAAAACTGGGATATAATTCCTCCAGGGCGAGTGTGAGGCTCCGACGAACTTTTCAGAATTTCGCCATATTCGGGAAATGCTGGTCTTCAGGGACGCGTTCTTGTTCTGCTGTCGGTGCATCTGACGTTGTCATCTTCTTCTGTCTCTTCTTAATCACACGATATGTGATTATGCAGGCTGCAGTTATTATTATCAGATAGACTATGATAATAGATGACGTGTGGAAATGTGATGTCGTGGGTACAGCCTGGACGGGGGTCAGCGGCTGGATGTTGGTCTCCAGTTTCTTGAGGGTCAAATGCTTGATCTTCAGCTCGGGTAGTTTTGACTGTTCTTGTTTCTTGAAGTCGAAGTCGAAGTCTTGTAGGTGGAGTGGTTGGCCACTGCTTTCATCGTTGAAAATCAAGGGTCTCCCTTGAATGAAGATGGTACAAGACGAATTCTCGAACAGGAATGTTCCGGTCTTCTTGCGGGTGTTCCAAGACTCGGCACAATGTTCTTTGACGAGCTCTTCTTTGACGAAGGTCCCGAGGTAGCTTTGTAGTTCGGGTATGAACTCTAAGGCGTTTTCTTCGAGGTGTAGTTTTTGGTAGGAACAAGTCGAAAAGTCGTTTTCGAGTAGAATGTTGCGTTCGCAAGTGTTGTTGGCGAGCGATATCAAGCTCCGTTGGCATTGATAGATACCGTTCAGCAAGACACAGTTGTCTACTAAGGGCAATAACTCTGATCCCTTTTTTAGACCGAATTTCGAAGAAGGTATAATCGTATACGAGTGTTCGTTACACTGTAAGAAAAATCTGTGGTAATTTTTCCATACGTGTATTGGAAGTCGTTAACCCATACAAGCTTGAAATATCACCACATGTCGATATGGAGAAAACGTCATAATGTGTATTGGAATTTTCATTTACCGAGTTACTATTTTTCCATACTTTGACTGCGGGAAAACGCCTTACGTCAATTGTAATTTTCATCCAACAGGTTGATATTTTTCCCATGCCCAAGTATGGGAAAAATAAATTTTACCCAATGTGTTAATTGTAATTTTCGTGAACTGAAGTATGGGACACTTTCCATACATAAGAATAGGAAAATTTCTCGTATTTAGTCCATACGTGGGTTTCTGATGCGACTAAAAAAGTTGTTGTCGGGAATCGGTTTTATTTTATTTTTTTCATCAAGAGGAACTCCTTCAAGAAGAGAATGTACTAGCACTGCTATCAAATTTTGAAAATTTACAAAAATTTTTGCAAATTTTCAATTTTGATTTTTGAAAATTCAAAAACTAGATAGCATCGACAATGCATCTTTCCTTGAGAAAGTCGTATGCCAAGAACTTTTTATTTTTGAAAAAAAGGTACCAAAAATGATTTCTATTACTTAATTCACTTTTTCATGTCTACGAGAAATCATTTTTGGCACCTTTTTTTTACAAATAGAAAGTTCTTTGGCATGCGACTTCCTTGAGGAAAGATGTATTGTCAGAGCTATCTAGTTTTGAATTTTCGAAAATCAAAATCAAAAATTTTCAAAAATTCACAAAATTTGATAGCATTTTCATTTTGAAGAAGTTCCCACTTAACGAAAAAAATAAAATAAAACCGATTCCCGTCAACAACTTTTTCAGTCGCATCAGAAACCTTTTAAAATGGATGATACATTAACTTCCTACTGCAAATCAAAGGGAATTATCAAGTTACTGAAGTCATAAATTGCATGTATTTTATGTGAACAAAGTGACCAAATACAAAACATAAAGATAAACTGGTATATGATTCTTAGCAAAACAAAAACAATATGATGAAGCAAACATACACAAATTGGTAACTAATGAACCGACACTTGAGTTAAACAAAAAAAATCAGATGATCATCACTAATCTTCTTCTTCTTCTTCTTCTTCTTCTTGTTCACAATCAGCTAGGTGACCCATTACTTAGTTGGCTTGTGGGTTTATGATGTGGTGAATTCGTTAAGCTTCATTTTCTCTCTTAGGTCGTCCTGATGAAGGATTGATTTTTTGGAAAACTCTGTAAAAATTTCATCTCAATATCACAGCTCCAAGGTTCCACAAGTAGACTTACCGTTGAATGAATTCTAAGGTTTCTTCTGAATTTTCTCCATAAGTATAACTTTGGTTTAAGAATTTGCTCATTTTCGACGGAGACTTCGCACGTTGCATCAGTGTCGTCAAACAAGGACTTTGCTGTAATGAGATATATTATTTTAGTACTCCACGAGCGGTAGGTACAAAGATTATTCACTAACAAATTATTTTTGAATTAGAAAATATTTATACCACTTGGATGTAGGAGGTAGGTAGTAAATATTATTAACCTTTGATAATAAGAATCGGTCTTTCCTCGCTGCCCATGTCCACAAGCATTTCTTGGTATGATCGAGGGTATGATGAGGTATCCTGTGGAAAAATATGAAAATATGACATATTCCTTATACTTATGAAACTGTTGATGGCAATGAAGTCCAGCTTGAGAATAAGAATGTTCATAAGGGACCTAAGTTAGTTTCACGATTCATGACAATCGTTCCACTAATGATAAATTCAAATATGACGGTCATCAAGATGGCGGCGGAATCATTAAACTCAGCTTGAAAATAAGAATGTTCATACAAGACAAGAGTAAGTTCCAAGTTTCATGACGATCGTTCCACTAATGAGAAATTTCAATATAGCGGCCAAGATGGTTGCGGAATCATGAAATTCAGCTTGAAAATAAGACCCATTGAAATCCTATTAGCCCACTGGCCACCCTTTCTAAGCTATCCATCGGAAAAAGTTCCAAGCTCTAGATTCATTCCCCGAGGAGGAGCTCAACTTCTTCGAAGTGCACACGAAATCTTAGTTTTTCGAAAATAATAATGATAATATGAATGTCTAGATGAAAAAGCCCATTGGCCACCCTTGGGAACATCAGCTATCCATAGGAAAAAGTTCCAATGAGGCTTTGGCTTCATTCCCCGAAGAGGAGTACCTAAAACTCCCTAATTTCTACATGGAGAGACAGACAGACAGACAGACAGACAGACAGACCTATTTTCCGGTAGAAAAATGTAAAGCCGGCCTGCGTTTTTGAGACCGGACTTAAATGATGGAGCTTAAGGTGAAGCCTCAATTGAAGATTTTTTACAATAAGATGATTTGGAATAACATTCAGGTTTTCCCGGAAAATCCTAATTTTCCTGGCAAAATTCCCAATTTCGTGCAAATTATTTTCAATCTTTCTCTCTAATTGTAACTTCTCACCCGAAGGGACGTTTCGAACAAAAATCTCCATAGGTTCCTGGATGCTAGTCGGGAAAGTTTTGGGGTGACACAACCGATTTTTTCAATTTTGGATCTGGCACCACTGGGCCGGGTTCCCAACCTCCATCCCTCCAGCCTGCTAGCTCAGCTCAGCTGACTGTATGCAAAGTCGCCGGTGCAAGTTGCATGCTTACGAAGAATCGAGGAATAGTAACCCTTCTCTTGCCGTATTTGGAAAAATAACAATCGAATTGTAGGCACTTATTTTCTCAATCTAAAGCGACTTACACCCACACTAACATGGACGACGCATGTAACGGCATGCAAATCATAGAAAGACTTAGTTTAGTTTAACCGTCATCGGTCTAACCTATCAAAAATTGTCTCAAAAATTGTGGATAAATTATATAGGTACTACCTACTCACCTTTATAGACTATTTCTGTTGTTCTGCCCAGTGTACAGACTTGTCCAATGTTCATTCCAACGATGAAACTCTCACTCAATTCACAGCTCACTAGTTCGTGCAAATAATATTACAATAATAATAAACGGTCTTCCGATTCCGATCTCTGCTGGGAGTCTGTTGATTGTCATTTGTAGATGCTGTACCACGTGATCGGTAAAACTGATTTGAATTACTACCTTAAATTTTTCCATACCGATGTATGGAGAATCTCAAGTTTATTGGAAATCTTCCATTAAGTGATGGAGAAGTTCCATGCATGTATGGTATTTTGAAAAGTATGGGAAAAAAGCAATGTGGCCGCATGGGAAATTCACGATTATTTCTTACAGTGTAGGCAAAGGCAGAAAGTAGTATAATTCGTAATAATTTGGATTCAGCAAGGGGATTGGCATAAAGAAAATTATTTGTTTTCCTTTAATGGCACACCTAGGCTTTATTAGGGATTCGTAGTTATGAATTTGAGACAAAGTTACTGGAAAAGGTAATTGGTTTCCATAAAATTCGGAAATTCTATTGAGTTCTTTTAAAAGTTCTTCACTTGTTACTATGCTGGGGTGTAAAATATTCAACTTACAAAATGTTATTGAATTCTCTGTATCTTGAAGGATGTGTAGAATTATATTAAAAAGGTTTATTAATTGATTGATTATGTCTTTTGCGAACAGTATGTCAGTATGGGTTATGGTTGTCGTCATTAGTGATTCTAATTGTTTTATTCGAGAGACCATAAGTAGTTCGTTATGTTCGATGTCCTGTATGGTTTTATTGAAATTTTCTATAATTTCCTTATTGATAGAATATTGTTGGTTGATTTGGTTTATAATCGAATTTTGATTTTGTTGTAAGTCATTAATGACTGCATCAAAATGTTTGCCATCTTCGGCATCTAAATTGCCTGAAATTTGTTTAATGATAAAACCTAATCCATCGATTAGTCCTCGTTTCTTTCTTGGTAGTTTTTGAAATGGTCTTAATTTTTCGTCTATTAGATTTTTGTAATATTGGACAATATTATTGTAATTTCCTAATTCGCGTTCGTACACTTGATTTGTTTTAGTCAAGTTTGATACCGTGAGGTATTGATTTTTTAGTCTTTCGTATTCGTTGATTAGGTTAGTTAAGTCGTAATAATGTATGAACGTGTGAGTAGAGGTTTGAAGTCTTGCGGGTCCCGTTTTTATTGGTAGTATTCCGGGGTTGTTTGTCAAATCTTTGTAACATTGTCCTAGTCCGAAGTGGATGGACCTGGAATAGGAGGTGTTGTTTTAGTAGGGCGTTTGATATTGGAAATATGTAGTTTGTGAAATTTACGTCCAGTTTTATTGGACAAAACTCTGGGTTTTATGGTTTTACTTTCCCGGCCCCCCACGAACTCGGAGGGAAAGTATTGTAATCGTGCAGAAAAAAAGTTTTGGGATTACGCCGGATATATCCATTTTGAGGTTTTTCAAGACGATTGAGACGATTTCCAGAATGATGTCTGTCCGTTAGTGTGTAATCTTCCACGATAACTGCCGAAACGTTGATCCGATCGACTTGAAATTTGGTATGCAGACGTGGTTTCACCCTGGAATGACCGGATTAGTTTTTGGCTGTCATCTGGCGAACAGAAATGTCACTATCAGAAAATGACAGAAGCTACATCTCACGGAACTTGACTTGCGATATGTCATTCGAAAGCCCTTGAAAAACTGTATCCAGAACAGTTAAAAGTATTTCCATATCTGTTATCTGTCAAATTATAAAAAATGTCAAAGTCTGGAACTTTGCCATTCAATTATTCAAAATCCATACGGCAGATTTGAACCAAACTTGGCAGGAAACCACATTACCAAAGAACCAAGCTAATGCTGAAGTTGGAGTTTCCCATCATTCACCAGCCGAGCGCTATGAATTTTCAAAGTTTGGCCTGGCCGAATTCAGTGGGGCTTGCCTGTTGCTCGAGTTTTGGCCTATTCAATTTTCTTAGCAACCAGACCGGTACGTTTCTGTTACATTGACGTAACCATCGTGATCCCTGGTATCTATGTCAAAGTGACAAAATAATTATGGATGCAGGCAGATCTCGGTGTGTTTTCTTTTATCGTTCAAGACAACAGTGTGCTCCGATCCTTTGTGTCTTCAAGTATCGTTTTGGAGGGCTCCGTGAACCCCCTTGTGTTTTCTGTAGCTTTAGCAACTCCAGTATGCCCATCCCGTTTTGGCGTATACCTACGTTCAATCTCGAATGTGTCCAGTTCCCTTGTATGATTCGGTACCAGGGCCCCATGTTTTCTTACTGCTGTTCAAAGCCCTGATGGGGCCCCCACTTGTGACTATCAGATTTTGCCGTTTCAGGCCAAGCGACGCCGTTATGTCTTCTTGGGTTGGTTGAAGCTCTATGGTGTCTACGGGTGTCTCATGGAGTCCCACTGAGCTCCCCTCTCGTCTTTTCAGTCTTCAGAACTATTGTGCCGTCAGGTGCGTTCCGGACCTGCCCTTTTTAAGGGCTCGAAGCCTCATTCCACATGTCGTTTGGGGCCCTGAAGTTCAAATAATAAGAACTCCCGCCAAGTATTCTATACCCGTGAACCGATTTTCACCAAATATTTTTTCAACAATCGGTAATTGGTTCTTGGATATTCTCCAACCATTTTTCGTCCAATCTTCTGAATTATTTTGGTTGAAAAACAACCTTCTCTCTATGGAACTAAATGTTCTGATGGATGAGGTTCTACAGCGCCTTGAACCTTGAACCGCAGTGCTTTATTGTGATGTGTGTATCCAAGTTATTTTTCCTGGATGGTCGCTAGACTTGATCGATTTTTTCATCAGTTTCACAATCATTTGATATGTAATCGTGCAGATTGAACTGTTCTGCCAACAACTGTTCAACAATGATTGCAGAATGCCGTCGCTCGGCTTGTCTACCCAAGCTCTAAATTGAAGATATAGGGTTGAAATTTGACACAAAGATGCGATGCAGTAAAAGTCCTTATCAAGTTTGTGTAATTTTATTATCATATCTAAAGTAGAAACAAAAATTTTAATACGAGACTAGCATTGCATTCTTGAGATATCATACAACAGTGAACTACCTAGTTCTGCCTTTGAATTAAGTATTTCATCACCTTGGACCTAACCTGTCATTTGTTTTGCCCGCTTAACAATGGATGCAGGATGCTTGCTAAACGCTCAACTCGATAGAATTTTTTCATCAATTTCCAAATCGATTCCTCCCCCTCCCGAAGGGACACTTCGATCAAAATCCTCACTGACGTCCCTGGATACCGCCGGGAAAGTTTTGTGTCGCCCCACAACAGATTTTTCTAATGGGATTTACACTGATGATTTTTTCTGGTTTAAATCGATTACGAAGTTTCGATCTGAAATTGCTTTTTACGAAAACTTCTTTTGGTAAAGTAGGAATTTCTTCTCTATTTTCGTTTGCTTTAGAAATGACTTTCTCTTTTTTATTTGAAATATTAGCATTGACGATTTTATACAAAACTGACAATTTGTTTTTGTGGTTTTGAACGTAGTTGTTTGCCATTTGTTTTTCTATGTCTAGATCAATGGTTTGCTTTGGATCCGGGTGACCGTTTAAAATTTCGAATGGGGTCATCTTAGTGGCTGAATGAGTAGAGTTATTATATGCTATCAGGGCATATTTGAATTTAGTGTTGATATCATCCCTTTTGAAATCAGGTTGATTATTTATCAAGTTGACGTGTTCTAAAATAGTGGAATGAAATCTCTCAATTATTCCGTTACTTTCTGGGTGATGGGGTGAACAAAAATGGACTTTGATTTTGTGAAGATTTAGGAAATCTTTCACTAGACCGTTGTCAAATTCTGAACCGTTATCGGTGATCAATATTTCGGGTACCGAATGGTGTGAGAAGTATTGCAACAGATTTTCGGCAATTTCTGAAGCTTGGGTGCTAGATAGCATGTATGCCTGAGCGTATTTGCTGAAGGCGTCAATAATTGTCAAAAATTTGGAAGTATTATAAGTTAGAACGTCGATGTGAATAATCTCGAATGGTTTCACCGGCGTGGGAGTAATGTTGTATTTTATTTTCAAGGGTTTTCTGTCATACTTGACGACTTTACAGATTTCACATTGATTAATGAAATTTTGAATAGTTTTCATTTGATTTGGCCAATAGTATTTTTTGGATAGTTTTGAATGGGTTTCGGTCATGCCACGATGATTGGTTTTACCTTCGTGGTAGCCTTTTACAATGTTTATCTGTTCATCGAGGGTTTCGATGTCTATCAAAGTTTTGGTGCATTTCTTGAATTTGAAGGAATCATTGAAATGAAGCTGTACGACATTACTAAATTGTTCGTACATTTTATCGTTTGAAAAGGTGACACTGTAATTGACATTGGGGACAATATATTCTTTTAGGAATTCTTTGATTTCCTCTTCGTGATCCTTTTCTGAAATTTGGACTGTGTATCTGATTTTTGAGTTCTCAAATAATCTGATCACTGTCGGGGGTAATGGGTTCATTTTAACTGAAATGAATTCGATTTGGTTTTTCCCAAAATTTATGGGGTCTTCTGAAATCGGAATTTCAGCGACTGGGTTTTCAAAATTGGAGTGCACGGTTACGTCGTCAGGGATTATGTCTGGAGTGTCGTCAGGGGGATCGTCAATGGGATCGTCAGGAATATCGGTCCTGTCGTCACCGAGCTCGACAATCATTGACTGACTGTCGATTGGTGGTTTTTTGTTTAAATCTTCCATAAACTCGAAGAAAGGGTTACTTTCTTCGGTTTCTTCGGGAATCTCATTATTCAAAATGTAAATAAAGACGTCCATTTTTGCGCCTTTGAAAACTGATATTATCATTGGGAACACTTCTTCCCAATTTAGTCCATCCAAACCGCATCCTAACTTTGGTATGGCTAAATTTCTGACACTATGTCTCAAGCAAATTTGTTTTAAAGCAATTAAAGAATTTTTTAGGTCTTCGTAAGTGGGCTTGTCATAAAAGTTTTTCTTTGTTATTAAATAGTAGATGTATCTGTCCAATAGTTTCAGGGAAGCCACATCTCCTACTGTTTTATGCTGACTGACAAGTGTTAGGACGTTGCCGAATTTTTCTTTAAAAGTCCTGGCTATGCCAGAATTCATGATTAAGTCTTCTAAGACACAGTGCGCCAGGGAGAAGTCCTCTGGGGCTTCAAATAAATCGGCATTTAATATGTGGACATTGCCGAATTCTGTTTCTGTCAAGAGATTTAGGTTGGGAACCCGCGAAAGGGCATCAGCGTTGGAATTTAATTTCCCTTTTTTATAGACTACTTCGTAGTCGTATTCCTCCAGCTTCAGTCGCCAACGCACTAATTTTGAATTAGGCTCTTTGAGTGACATAATCCACTGAAGGGGCTTATGGTCGCTGATGACCTTAAATTTTCGGCCAAATAAGTAATGCCTGAACATTTTGGTTCCATAGACTACGGCAAGTAGCTCCTTTTCTATGGTCGAATAATTGATTTCGTGGGCATTAAGGGTTCTTGATGCGTATGCAATTGGTAGGTCCGACCCTATTGGACCTTGGGATAAAACTGCGCCTATAGCGTAGTTGCTTGCATCGCAGGAAAGTAAGAATGGGGATTCAAAATTTGGGTATTGGAGCAATGGCTCATTTGTTAAAAGTGTTTTACATAGGTTAAAACATTTGGAATAATCTTCGTCCTTGACGTTGATTTCTGTATCTTTCTTTAATCGTGACGTGAGTGGTTTTGTAATTTTTGCAAAGCCTTTGATAAATTTCCGGTAATATCCAACTAGTCCCAAAAATCCCTTTAGTTGTTTTTTGGTTGTTGGAATTGGAAAATTTTCAATTGCTGAAATTTTGTCTGGATTTGGTTTAATACCTTGTGGAGTGACGACATGTCCTAGGTATTGGACCTCTTTTTTGAGAAACTCTGATTTGTCCAGCTGGATTTTCAAATGGGCTCTTCTGAGCCTTTCGAAGACTTCCCGGAGTCTGACAATATGCTCTGGGAGTGAAGTACTGAATATTATTATGTCGTCCAGATAAACAAAGCAGGTTTCATTCTGAATACCTCTCAAAATGTTGTCCATAGCGCGCTGGAACGATGAGGGCGCGTTTTTTAACCCGAAGGGCATACGTCTAAATTGGTAATGGCCATTGTCCACGCTAAAAGCAGTTTTTTCGACGTCGCTAGGGTCCATTTCGAGCTGGTGAAAACCACTAGCCAGGTCGATACATGAAAAATATTGACTTCGGCCCAATTTGTCCAATATATCAGAAATATTTGGCAAAGGGTACCGATCATCTACAGTATTTTCATTTAATTTCCTGTAGTCTATGACTAGACGCCATTTTCGTTTATTTGTTGCATCCAATTTTTTTGGAACGACCCAAATTGGTGCATTGAAGGGTGAATTTGAATGTTCAATAATTCCTTGGTCAAGCATGTCTGAAATTTGTTTATTAACTTCCTCCTTATGCACGTAAGGGTAGCGATAACTCTTCGTGTATATGGGTTTATCGTCTTTCAGTTTTATAGTATGCTTGGCGGAATTTGTGAAAGTCAATTTCTGATCTGGGAAATGAAAAATGTCTTTATATTCCACTAAGAGTTTGGTTATTTCTCTTTTCTCTTCTTCATTCATGTGTTCGGTTCTGACTTTGGACAAGTCGAAGCTAAACTTCTCGCAATCAAAGCTGTTTAGATTTCCGAAATCATCGGTTCCAGATTCCGAGACCTCAATGGCTTCAAAAGCTTGTGATTGGTTGAAAGAAATTTCGCTTTCTGTCGCATTCAAAACGGAACAGATGGTTTCGTAATTCTTAATTTTAACCAAGCTCTCAGGGATTTCTAGGTTTGAAAATTTTTGGTATGGCAAAATTCCAATACCATTGGAGATATTTTTTATTTTGAGTTTTACAATTTTCTGTGTACGTGGTTCAATCGTATGAAAATTATTACACTCGTTCACAATATTTTCGTGATGCAATTTAATTTTTGTTTTGGGAGTCGTGAGCTCCCCTTTGCTCGCGTCAATAACTGCTCCTAATGCTTTGAGGATGTCCCATCCTAGGAGACAGTCGAAATATTGATGAAATTTAAATAAATAAAATTTGAAGGTTGTGTCCGATTTAAAAATTTCAGGAGTTTTGATTATCATGCTGAAATTTTCCTGCGTCGTGCCATGGGCGGTTTTTATTTTTAGTGGGTCTTTTTTAATGTTTCTGGGGAAGTGTTTTTCCGCAATTTCGGGGCTTACGAAGCTCTTCGTGGCCCCAGTATCGACTAGACATCGCAAAGTAAAATTTTTATAGGGTATAAGGATATAGGGTAAGGAGGATTTTTCGTGGTCCAATGTCAATAATTCAACGATTGGTGATTCGAGGCTTGTTCCTCTAAAAAATGGTTTCGTCCGTCCTGCACTGTATTTTCGGCAGAGGGCTCGATTACATTCTCTGGAGGATTTCCTTCTTCTATATTGTGGTGAGTTATAAATGGCTTATTTTTATATTTTTGAAAATTGTTATTATTTATCGTTGAGGTTGACATGGGTACCGGTTTGTTTGCTGGTACATAATTTGGGTTTGGTTGAAACGCGTTATATGGTTTCGGATTTTGATATTGTTGCCTTTGCGTCGTCTGATAATTTTGAAATTGTTTATTTGGGTACTGAAATTGGGGATTTTTCCCGAACCTTGGCGGGTATCGTGCTTGATAGGGAGCCGCTGGCACGACGGGGTTTGTTTTTTGATTTACTTGAAAATCATTAGTTAAAATACTTAGCGCTTCTTGAAGCGTCGCCGGATTGCGCGTGGTGATATAGTCACCGACTGGTTTATTTAAATATTTAAGGAACACCCTAAGCCCTAAATCTGTGGCATTTTCTATCAGGTGAACTTTTTTGTCGTTTGGAAAATGATTTGTGCAATAGGCTATTTGTAAATTTAAGTTTTTTTGTATAGCGTTAAAGAATTCAATAGCCGACATACGAGCTTGTCTGAGTTCGCACAACTCCAACGTTAATGACTGCAGGTCGCGCTTATCTGCATAAGTTGCTAACAAGGCGGATTTTAAGTCCAGCCAACAATCTATTGTGTAGGTTGAGATATCGCTTTTCGCTTTACCTGTAACTTTGTTTTTCAAACAATTTAGGATGTATTTGTTCTGAAAATCATCCGGATTTTGATTGTTATAAAAACTTACAATTATATCTTCTGCGAGGCGTAAATAATCGCCTAATAAAGCCTGGTCTCCTGTAAACTCAGGGACCATATTAAGGTAGGCATCTTTAAAAATTTGTGGCACAACATTCGGAGGGTTCCCAAGGGGTACTTGCTGCATTACTTGTTGTACCGTGGGAGCTGCTCCTGTTGCCATGTTTGCTAGAATTTCGGCTGCGCGTAATTCTATTTCGTTATTTCTATGAGGAGAACGCGATCTAGACCTTCTGCTTTTGCCTAGTCCTAACAAGCGGAAAGACAAAATAGCGTCTTCGACCTTCGCGTCTAAATCCTCTTCTGAATCTGAATCTGAACCGGAGTTACGGCCGCTTAGAGACATAAAGTGTACTTACAGCGTGATGAGGTATATCGCTGCTGTGGACATCGGTTCGATTTGTAGTCGTGTTGATCTCGGACTTGTTGTTCGGAACTTTGGTGTGGAAGGCCTCAATTATTACGATTGGATCCACACTCGAAAGTTCGTCACTGTTTCTTTGTAGGTTGTAGGTTCGTCTGTCGGTTTAAGGCATCAAAATGCTCCGTGTCTTAGCGCGTTTTTTGGAACTTAGACGCACTATTTTAGAACACGTTTTTGACAGAGTGATTCTACCAGAAGTACTGCGCCAATTAAATGTTCGTTCACGAGAGTCTTCAAAAAAAATGTTTTTATTCGCAAAAATACAATAATGAATACATGCGAGCTCTAAGCTTGCTATGCCGTAACTGGTGCCGCTTGGGGCGTTGGAGTCTATATAATGTAAAAAAGGCTAAGCTAAGCATAATATATAATAAGCGGTGTAAGCTAAATCCGGAGGAAAACTGGGATATAATTTGAACAAACTATTAAAATTACCCAATATTATCCTATGGCATCCTATCCTGGGGTAATTCGTGTCATGTTAAAAGGGTTTTCATTACACAAAAGCGCATTATTCGAGCAATGCTAGGTTTGTCGTTCACCACTTCCTGTAGGCGATACTTCTCAGACTATAAAATATTAACTGTATACTCGATATATATTTTAAAATGTGTGTGCTGGGTCAGAAAGAACGTTGAAAGGTTTTTGACGTATGGAGATGTGAACGCATACAGAACTCGGAATTGCAATCTTTTACACATTCCCAAATGGAACTTACAAACTGTAAACAACGGCCCTGAAATTTCAGCCATTAGATTTTATAATCACCTATCTGAAGACATAAGGGCAGAAACAGACATTCATAAATTCAAAGCAAGAGTGAAATGTTTTCTCCAGGAGTCTCCTGCAATTTATTCAATCAGTGAATATTTTAAATTGTAATTTGTTTGATTGTTTTATTACTGTATCGTGTTAGCATGAATATGCATAAATGTGATGTACCTGGTCGAGCGTTATGCTTATAATTTGTACAAAAGATGTTGTTACAGGAGGCAAGACACAAAATCCAGTCCTCCATTCCTGAAATACGTGTCTGAATGGCGTACCGGAATGACAGACTCGATGACAAATATCGCGAGCGGCAGATATCGGCATTTTAATAATAATAATAATAATAATAATAAAGGACTTTTATTTCATATCGCTGTTGAGAGGCGAAGGCAGGTAGGTGATTGGCAGTTACCGCTAGAGACAACCAGATATACCCAGGGTAGTGCAATCCTTCCATTTACATCTCCAGAGTGTTGTAAGTGTTAATATCATATCGCAGAGAAGGCCATTCGTCATTTGCGAAATCATTGCCTATGTTTATACGTTTTGAGGTTTATATCGAATGTGAATAGTAAAATATGGTGGATGAATATAAATGGAACAAGAAATCGAGGAACTAGCTTTGGTCGAGGTGGTATGAGCATTTTGGACATGCGCATTCACCTCAAGTCGTTTTTAATCACGAAAAAGATACTGTAATTTTGCAATGCCAGCGTTCTTTTCCATATAGAGTACTTTGATAATCCATGATCTCTATCGAATCAATATCAAAGTTTTGTGCTTAACATCGCTGTCAATCACTTTCGTGTAGGTATGTTCTAGTCGAGTTTGTACCAACTTGTTCGAATATTCAATTACGCGCCGGGAATCTTACCCATTTGACAACCGAACGCAAGCGCACTGTTACTGTAACTGTAACACTGTTAGTAGGAAAATAGTGTATTGGAAAAAGTTCCAGAGCTCTAGCTTTATTCCCCTAGGAGGAGTTCAACTTCTTTGAAGTGCACAGGAAATCTTTGTTTTTTTGATAATAATTATGATAACAATGTATGGATGAAAAAATAATGCCTATTGGATACCCTTGGGGATATCAGCTATCCATTGGAAAGTTTTTTGTCACAAAAATACGCTGAAAAGTTTGACGGTTTCAAAAATCAACCCTTTTGTCACTCCTCTCTTTGGCATTTTATATATAATGCACGAAGTCAGGTATGACATAAGTCGACATAAGCGTCCTGCAGCCAAAGGTAAGCAAGCTCTTTCGGGGGTCATCAACTTTTTCCGAATCGGATATTTGTTCCCACAGATATCCTCACCTGGAATTAGAGCAAATTTTGACATATCCTTGACTTATGAGGCTCAGTTTAATTCAACTTGACGCGGTCAAGTTTGAAACTTGACCAGGCCGACTTTGAAAATCGACTTCATATCCGTAAAAAGATTGGCAGCCTGGCCCTTCTACGCTTCCGTATATTTTCATGGTCAACTTACCAAATGACCAAATTAAGGACGGAGTTGAATTGGTGAAATAAACGTTACGGAATCAATCCCTGTGGATTTATTCCTTGATAGAATCTCACCATTCAGGTCTCTTTCGAAAGCTACATACAAGGGTGTACTTTGGTTTGAGCTCATTGGCATTTCCAAAATCCAAAAATCAAAAAAAAAATTTTCGATTATGAAATGCCAATGAGCTCAAACCAATGTACATCCTTGTACCTTTCGAAAAAGACCTAAATGGTGGGATTCTGTCAAGGAATAAACCCACAGGGATTGATTGCGCAACGCTTATTATCAGGGCCGGGCCTGGCCTATCTGCCGCCTGCGTGCCAGCGAAAAATTGCCGCCCCCTTCACCGGCAGTGAAGACAACCCCCCCCCAAATGCGGGAATGAGAAGAATCTTCGAAATTCAACTTTATTATATTGCCGTCCCTATGACTTGCCGCCTGCGTGCAGGCACGCACTGCACGCCTCGAGGCACGCCTGCTAGGCCCGGCTCCGCTTATTATTTAACCAATAGGAGGTATAACTCCGTCCTTATAATTCATTCATCACCAGTTCCACCATACAGATAATTTAGGTGACCAAAACTGTATCAAGAGTTGAAAAAGAATTCATTGACTTGTACCTTGAATAAAAAAACACAACGATTTTCTAGGAAAAAAAGTCGTTTTCACGCGGATTCGAACCCACGATCATCTGCCTGGAAATCTTTTTACCTTTACCTTCAAAAAATCTATATTATCTTTGTGAATACAACAGAATATAAAACAGAATATTCAACAAAGTGACGTGAATGGGGCCTTGCACTGCCACTTTTACACACCGAGGGCGCCACGACCGTTGGGGGCAAATTCGACGATTTTGACGGCGTTGACGTTTCAGCGACCGACGTCCGTCATTTTATGTCTTGATTTGAAATTTGGATAACCTCTGTTTCTTGCTTGATGTCTCCAGTCACTGTCAGTTACTGGTCAAACTACTCAAACTCCCCTGTTTTTCGCGTCGTTACGGCCGCTTTATCAAAGTAGGCGCCCCCTACAGTAGTGGCGACCTCACGTTGAGTTTTTCAATTGCAAGGCCCCATTAACCAGTCCCTGGCGCATTGCGCCTTACAACGTTGCCATGTGTTTATTGCACCGGGGTGCCATGTGTCGTTATTAGTCCAGGAATTTTAGCTGTTTAAATCGCAAATAGCGAACAAAAATGAAAGCTAGCCGGATTTTTGTATATAAGCTCAGTTAAGCATGTAGTTCAACATAGTAAAAGTCCTCAAGAATCCGGTGTGAGCTTCGGCAGTTGTGGCCTCGAGAAGAAGTTGAGGATCACTGTTTCGTGTTTATCTTGTGAACGATGGCACTTGGGGGAAAAGCACCTGGAGCAAAATTGTTGGAAATTGTGTTGTCTACAAGAAAGGTCCTTACATATTTCATCATCAGTCCACTCCTTCTTCGTCAAAACACAAGAAAATCAAAATAGTCCAGATGCTCGATGCTGAAGACTGTATGGACCTTGAGTTTTATGATGGCGGAGTGCCACTTCGTAGAGGTGTTGCTTGATCCGCTCTCTTTTGATTGTAACTTGAAGCCATCAATACAAACTATGCCGACGGCATATACAGGGTGAAATAAAAATAAAAAGTTGAACATTTGTACCTCAAGAACCAAAATAGGTGAAGACATGTAAATCGCCATAAATAATTCTGATTTCATGGTCATGAAGTCGTCGCAAACTTGAAATGAATATCTTGAGCCGTTCTTGAAATATCTTCATAAGACTGAAGTTGTGACCTAACAAAAAATTTTTTTTGTCTACTTATCAGAAAAAAAGTTGACTGTGTTTTTTCTAAAAGTAGTTGGCCTAGAGAGGGTTCTTCACTTTTATTTCATTTCAAATGTAATTGATCATTGTTTCGATCCAAAACACCAAGTTTCGATTCAATATCTAAAGAATTACTGATATACGGAAAACTATTTTTTTCTCGTAATGACCTCAGTCTTCTGAAGATATTTCAGAAACAAGTCAACAAATTTGATCCAAGTTTACGACGACTTCATGGTCATGAAATTAGAAATATTTTTGGCGATTTACATGTCTTCACCTATTTTGGTTCTTGAGGTACATTTGTTCAACTTTTTATTTTTATTTCACCCTGTATATGCCACCGGCGTAGTTGGTATTGATGGCATTGAGTCTCAATCAAAAGAGAATGGATCGAACAACACCTCTACAAAGTGGCACCCTGCCATCATAGAACTCAAGGTCCGTAAGGTCTTCGGCATCGAGCATCTGGACGATTTAGCTTTTCTTGTGTTTTGACGAAGAAGGAGTGGACTGATGGTGGAATATGTAAGGGCCTTTCTTATAGACAATAAAATTTTGAACAATTTCTTCCCGAGCACTTTCTTCCTAAGTGCCATTGTTCACGAGATATACGCGAAAAACTGATCCTCAACTTCTTCTCGAGGCCACAACGGCCGAAGCTCACACCGGATTCTTGAGGACTTTTACTATGTTGAACTACATGCTTAACTGAGCTTATATACAAAAATCCGGCTGGCTTTCATTTTTGTTCGCTATTTTTTCTATAATTCCTAGACTATATTTATATGTTTTCAATGTGCAATTTGGAGTTTGGAAGTATGCTGTAGTGTTAGCGAAAGACAGGAAAAAATAAACCTGCGTTATAAAATTTCTAACTGATGGATCGAAAATGTATTTGCTACGTGCATTATGAGATGACTTGATAATTTTGTATTATTGTGCCGAACTGGTGGTTGAGTTTGAGTTTGCCGACGCGTCTGTTTCGCTGTCGCTTGTTGTGTGGGTTTCCGGCCATCGATAGGCCGAGGCAGGAGAGGCGTCGTCGTTGTCGTCGCTGATGTTTTCGCCTTCAGTGGTCAGATCGTCGCTTGCTGTTGAGAGGAAGTCGGATGGTTCCTCATCATCCGAGGACACGGGCTCGCTGAATAAAGGCAGTCGTTGGTGAGGGTATTTGTGTCTTATGTGGTTAGTGTTATGTGTTCGAATGGCTGTTATGTTACGTGTAAGTGCAGAATTTCTGATGTTTTTATGGTAGTACCTCTCGGATTGGTCCACAATAAAATCCCTAAACCGCGGCAGTTCGGTCATTTCGTGGAGGGCGTCGATTCGAGTGTAGCGGTTCGAACCCGTCATCAGCCTCAGACAGGAGTTCTGCAACACCTGTAGAGGCTTAAGTGCCGTGTCCGAAGCACTACACCAGATCGGCGCCGCGTACGCCATGATTGGGCGGATCATGGTTTTGTACAGCAGGACTTTGTTGGCGTTGCTCAACCTGCTCTTCCCGCACAAGAGCGGGAAGAGGGCCTTGCGCGCCGCTCTAGCCGAGCAGAGTGCTCTGTTGATGTGAGTGCCATGGTTAAGCCTTCTTCCGAGATTAACTCCCAGATATTTCACCTCAGCCCGCATAGGGACCTCCTGACCCGCCATTTTGAGTGGTTGAAACACGGAAATGTTTGAGAATTTCCGTGCAAAAATGATATTCTCCGACTTGCTCGGGTTAACTTTGATAAACCACTGTTCAAAATAGCGGCTTAGTATGTCTAAATGCAACTGAAGCTGCTTGTTGGCAACAACGGCACTGTGTGACTGCGCCAAGATTGCCGTGTCATCAGCAAACAGCGCCAGTTGGGTCTGAGGGAATTTTGGTATGTCGTTCACGTTGTAGAGAAAGAGTTTGGGACTGAGCACTGCCCCTTGTGGTACTCCCGCCTTGATCTGCCTCTCCATTGAAACGCAGTGATTTACCCTTACCTGGAAAGTCCGGCCCCCGAGGAAGGACTTGAGCAAAGCCACCATGTACGGCGGGAAACCGTACATGGTGAGCTTATGCAACAGACCAGGCACCCAGACCCGGTCGAAGGCCTTCTCGATATCAAGAAGGACCATCGCCGTGACCTTGTCAGCGTTGAAACCGCCGACGACATGGTCGACGATCCGGGATACCTGTAACGTTGTGCTCAGTCCTTCCCGAAAGCCGAACTGCTCAGGCAAGAGCACCCCAAGGCGCTTCTCCAACTTGTTCAGCCTCGCCAACACCACCTTTTCCGCGAGCTTGCCGATGACGCTCAACAACGAGATCGGCCTATAAGACAGGGGAAGTCCAGGGGACTTCCCCTTCTTATAGATCGGAACGATCACGGCCTGCTTCCACACCTGGGGAAAGTGCTGAATCCTCAACATGGCGTTGAGGATGTACGTGAGCTGGACCACCGCTTTTCTGGAGAGATTCTTGACCAGCATTGCATCAATAGCATCCGCACCGGGCGCTTTCTTTCTGAGCTGTTTTATGTGCTGACGCACTTCGGCTGGGGAGGCCAGCACTTTAGTCAATTGTTTCCTGTCTATGTATCGTCCATGTATTGCGTCAAATGACGACTGGATGTCGCGTTGCTGTCGCGTCAGTTGTGTCAGGCCGAGTTCGTGGACTTTGGCGAATTCAGACGCCAGCAGTTCAGCCTTTTCCTGGTCAGACAGAGCTGGAGGTGCACCCGCCGTGGGTGGAACCAGCGTCGGGATCGGCTGACGTTCAGTGCGCAGACTTTTCACCAAACGCCAGAGCGACCCGTCCGCTGTGTTCAGTGCCTCCAACTTGTCGTTCCAGCAGCGGTTGGTGTGCTTCTGGACATCCTCCTTCACCCTCCGCGTCAGTGCGTTTAGTTCCCGCCTGTGTTCGTCGGACCTGCTTGCTTGCCAGCGACGGCGAGCGGCGTTTTTGGTCCGGATGACGTCCAGGATGGCCTGTGGCAACGGGGCGATTGCACCAGCACGCCGCGTGACGTTGACCATCCTGGAGTTGGCATTTTTGGCTGAGATGACGGCTGAGGTGAATTTCTCTACCTCTGCCTCCAACTCTTGTGCACTGTTAATGCCGTTGTTGATGTGTACGTGTTCGTCAAGCGCTAGGCGGTAGCGCTTCCAGTCTGTTTGTCTGTAAGACACTGTCTGTCGGTCAGGGTGAAGATGAGTGTGATGATTCCATGCGAATGAAATGGGGTTGTGGTCCGAGTCCAGTACGGTGTCGACGAGCGACTCGGGAGCCAAGCTCACCACCGTGTTCTTGACCACCACTAAGTCAATCGTCGACGGCGTCATTCCGTTAGTCGGGTAATGGGTCGGTTTGTCAGAATGAAACACCTCGAGGTTGTTATTGATGATATACTGGTCAAGAACCCTACCATTGGCGTTAATGGCGCTCACTGGGTCCCAAGTGCGGTGCCTCGCGTTGAAGTCTCCGACAAGCAAGATGGTGTTGGCGAGGCCAAACAAGCCATCCAGAGAGGCGGGATCCATGACATTGGCCGGCCGGTTGTAGACTGCCACAATGACAGCTCCACACGCCAGCCTGACAGCCACGTGTTCAATGTGACATCGTGTCACTTGCGGCAGGCGGGTGTGCGCGATGTTGCCCTTGACAATCGCGGCCACGCCACCAGCAGCATGGACAGCGTCAGCCCTGTCACTCCGGTGGACAACATAACCTGGAACCTTAAAACGAAAGCCAGGCCTAATCTTGGTCTCATTTATCAACAGAACATCTGTCCTGCTGTCCATGACGAATTGCCGGATCAAAGGGATCTTACCAGAGACACCGTTGGCGTTCCAGTGTGTAATGTTTAGTGTGCGTGTGAAGTGGTGTGCTGCCATTAGTTCATTGTGCTCGTGTGCCGGATGATGGCCATCATCCGCTCTCCGCTCGTCTTGCAGTTTCTCAGGCTAAGGTTTAGCGCTGTGATTTCGCGCAGGATCTGCACGAGGTCGCAGTGTCTACGGAGCTCGGCCATTTGTTCTTGCAGCTGGAGGAATGTGTCCATTGTGCTGTCATCCGACGGGTTGGGTAGCAAAGGCGCTCTGAGGGGCTGATTCCGCTGTTGTTGTTGTTGTTGTTGTTGCTGCTGTTGTTGTTGTTGTTGTTGTTGTTGTTGTTGTTGTTGTTGTTGTTGTTGTTGTTGTTGTTGTTGTTGTTGTTGTTGTTGTTGTTGTTGTTGTTGTTGTTGTTGTTGTTGTTGTTGTTGTTGTTGTTGTTGTTGTTGTTGTTGTTGTTGTTGTTGTTGTTGTTGTTGTTGTTGTTGTTGTTGTTGTTGTTGTTGTTGTTGTTGTTGTTGCTGTGGCTGTTGTATCTGTTGCTGCTGCTGTTGTTGCGTCCTGAAGCTTCTGGGGAGACCACTGTCCCATGCGTTTGCTGCTGGCAGCGGGGCAGAAACGAACCTGGGTGTCTGTGAGGCCTGTTCAGGTGCCGCCTTTGCCTTTGCTGCATTGCGTTTCTTGATGATGCCTATGTAGGCTTTGCAGCTGATACTGTTGGCGGGATGGTCCAAATCGCAATTGGCGCATTTCGCCGGCGTATCCCGCGGCTTTTCGCAGATGTAGGTCCAGTGCCCCATTCCGCACTTCAAGCAGCGTGGTTGCGCACGGCAATTATTTGCAGTGTGCAGCCATAGCTGGCAGCGGTGGCACTGGACCACTTCTCTGGTGTTTCTCACTCTCTCCCATTTGATTCTAGTATTCATGACATACTTGACTTGTTCTTGTAACGTTTTTAGAGTGACGGCCGCCGTAAAGGTACACATATGTAGAGCTAAGGTGCTCTTGGGGTGCTTAGTACCATTTTCTTTGCCGACACTACCGCCAGCCCATGTTCTAGTAGTTCTTCGACGATTCCATTTGCGTCCGGCTCTTGCTCAAGGCCTCTCAGCACAAACGTGTGCTTTTTCTCGTCGCTTGGCGTGAACGTGTGAAACGCCATTGAGTCGAGTTCCAGTTTCTCCTTGACTGCCACCCATTCCGTCTTGTCGTTTAATATTATATTTGTGTTATTTCTTGAGTACTTCAAGGTGTACCCCTTTGTTGCTGTTTGCTTGAGAAATATGACAAACTCGGCATTATTTGCAGGTTTGCCATGTAGCACTACAGGCGGGAGTACTGCCGCTGCCGCTTGCTTGACCAATTCCTTCTTCTTCTCCTTCTCCTTCTCCTTCTTCTTTCCCCCGTCGTGGTCCATTTCTTCTTCGTTTTCGCTTCCATCTCGTTCATCACCCTCCGAGGAATCAGAGTCCGGGTGCTTCTCAAGGGGTGTGAACTGATTTTTTATGCTAACCTGACTTCTATTGTCATCATTCTTTGACTTTTTGGATGGCCTCCGGGTATGAGGGATTAGGGTGAAGGTGTGATAGGGCGATGTGGTCTGCGTCGTTACCGCTTCACCAGCCTGCAGTCCCGAGGGGCCTGCTTTTTGCATAATATCGGTTTTGTCTGACGTAACATTCTCAGAACTGTCAGACGATACTCCCTGTTCCATTTTACGCTTGGGGGGCTGTTTGACCTTGTTTTTTATTTTGGTCCGGAGGCTGGCCACACTCTGCGTCTTCGCTTTTGTCTTTAGCCTCTGAGTCAATCTTGCAGGCTGCGTGCTGCTGGACGGGATGACGGGCGGAGCTGAGCTCAACGCCGCGTCGTCCATTATCGCTTCCTCTTGCGGTTCCCCGGCTTCGATTTTTTTGTGTCGGACTTCGTGAAGTACAGCGGCTGCCGTCGACTTGTTTTGAAGCACTAATGGGTTCTCGAACAGGCAAAATTTGCTTTTTTTTCTTAGAGCTGTCAGCAAGCGTGTGATAGCTTTGACTGATGTCGTGAGAATGCTTGGAAATCTGATGTCTCATCTATTCGACTATCCGAACGTCTAGTAAGGTACCTTAAAACTGCTTATATTCTGCCCTCGATTCTGCCTGAAAATTTTTGAAATGCGGGTGCTGCTCGAAGTGCAGGCTGTGTTTGTTAAGAAAACAAGTTAGGTACGAAGGTACTTAGCCCTCGACTTAGCCGTAATTATTGTTACCTAGCTCAGTCTTGCTGTTTGTTGAAGACGAGTTCACAATAATTATCACTCTAATTTACAATTTGGTGTGGTCGCAAAGCTGCGGGTTTCTTTGCGGTTGAAGGGAAGTTAAAAAACTGAAGACCTCTATAATTTATTTTCTGGAAATCGACTCAGTAACTAGTGGTGAAAAAACATAACATAACAATACAAGGTCCAGTCTTTCATGTAGTTATATGCATCCCTATCGACTGAATTTTAGATTCCTGGACCCAGTTTTACCAACAATGTTTTCCTCGAGGTTTTCCTCGATAGGTAGTTTGTATCTCGGTTTGTATACCTAGTAGGTTCCCGGGGGAATATTCCCTACAATCGATGAAATTCACGTGGAAGTCATGGAAATCAGTGCAAATCACGTGGAAGTCATGGAAATCAGTGGAAATCACGTGGAAGTCATGGAAGTCTGTAGAAGTCATGGAAATCAGTGGGAGTCATGGAAATCAGTGGAAATCACGTGGAAGTCATGGAACTCAGTGGAAATCACGTGGAAGTCTTGGAAATCAGTGGAAGTCAATGGAAATCAGTGGAAGTCAATGGAAATCAGTAGAAGTCATGGATGTAGGAATGGCTGGATGGAGCATTACGTCAAAAATGCGGTTCCCAAACCGGAAATGTCAGAAAAGGCCTCCAAAGTGAACTTGATTTAGTCGGGTAACAGTGGCGCACAATTATTTTTTTCAAGGGTTTGGCATTTTAGCTGTCACAAAACGTAAATCGCCAATGCCATCACGTACATTGGGAAAATTTGAAGATAATAAAGAAAAATGCGGCCGAGGTAGTGACTAAATCGCGTTGTTGTTCAGTTGGGTCTTACGAAAATGCAGGTCAGCCAATATTATAGCAGATCAGCAAGAGACCTTATACAGTTATCCGGCCAGGCAAGGCTGCAAGAATTTTGTGCCCTGTCGCCGCCAGTAGCAACGCTTTGGGAACTTGGTGCTTATAAATGTGACCTTTTATTCATACACCAAGGAGGTGAAAATCCGAAATTGAACCCCTCTGATTGAAAAACCACCCTGGACTAGTTTAGCAATGTCGTTGAGAAGCAGCCATTGGAAGGACTTGGAGTGGAGCAACTTGTGATTGTGGCCTGAAGCTGCTCGTAGAAAATTAAAGGAGTCTGCTTATATGGGCTAACCTACAAGAACTGATCTATTTGACCTGCAAAAGTGACTGGCCTCCACTTCAAACTCCTCAAAACTCCAAATCAAAATTTTCCAATTTTGAGCTTGTTTCAGTACTGAATAAAATTATGTTTACTCGTACAAGTGTAGTGTAAGGTTTGATTGGATATCTGGATGAAACAGGCAATTTATTTCAAATATCAAGTACATAGGCGCTTATACTATAGTTAGTAAAAGACAAATAATTATAATTGCTATCTACGAACATGTTTTTAATATCAATCATAATGAAGAAATCACTTCTGACTTCTGGAACAGTAGACAGTGGTATCGACACCAAAGTGAGCAACAATTTCACAGGAATTTCTTGACCTTAAGAATCATGATTACCTACAATAAAGTGTGAGAATCTCAGTCTGAGCTTAATGCAAAAGGTTAATACTTGCAAGATATAACTACTGAGTATTGAGTACTTGGTATATTGATAACCGAGGACTCAATCACTGATATCTCAACTTTAACATACTTAATTGTAGTACCAGTGACAACAAAAAAACAGACCACTGTCATTCATTATTTCACGGTTTTTGCAACAATTTGGACTCCAAATGCTCCTCAATTAGGATATGTCCATATCTTGGCTGTTAGATGCAACCAACATGTCCAAATTGGAGGTCGTTTGGGCCAAATTGTTGAAAAAAACCGGTTGAGTACTGAATGACTGTGTCCTCCTTTTTTGTCCACACTGGTACCAATTCAAAAGGAACTTCAAGTGCTAACATTCAAACTGGTGAACTGAGTGGAAAACATTTTGAAAGAACTTGGCCAAAGTTTTTCAAAGTTAGGTAGGTTATAGCATTGTTGTACCTAAGGTACTTATTTTTACAACTGTTTTTGCAACAAATTCCAACACAGTTACTAGGAAAGGTAAAGCGTTTGTGAAAGCATAAGCTTTTGTTGCATTATAAAACTTCCAACAGAACAAGATGTTTCGGCAGCATGGCAGCTTCGATGACAGCACAAGTGAGCCTAGTCTTTCTCCATTTGAGAACGGCAGTAGATAGCAGCCAAAACGCAGTATCCTAACTAGTTTTTTTCGAGAGTTTTTGCCATTCCACATTGCACTTGGTGAAGTCTTGTATCAGTCAGCAAATTTTCTTTCAGGCAAGTATTATTAGCTTGGAAATATGTCCGAAAACGAAGCCGAAGAACGGAATTCTTCATCTAAAACCAATCCATTCAACGTATATTCCCGAGCATCTTCATCTTCATCTCCATCATTCAAACGAGCATTCAAACTTCTAATTTTATTTGAAGTGTTGACTTGGGAGTTGCCGAGTTTTCACTATTTTCTGCAAGAAATCAGAACCTCATTAAAAAATAATCATGTAGCCCCCGTTTGCACCAAAAATTTGATCATGAAATAGTAAATCGAGCTTTTTTTGCTGAATTTTAGCGTAGTACCTGATGAAAAATGCAGTTTTACAAAAAAAATATGGGAAAATGTTCATTTCTCAACAGCTCAGATGCATCGCCTGTGGTCAGTCAACTGGCAGACCAAAGAAAATCCTCAATTAGCTATTTCATGATTAAATTCTTATGCTGCAACCGAGGGTAGGTTTAATAAAGATTGCAATTTGTTGGGCGATTTAGCCCTTTTTTCTAAGATGCCTGATGGATGTAACGCCACTGAAGGTGCTGTCAAATCGCATAAGTGAGGTTATGTAGGGTGGTGGAATGGAGCTTTTTTCGGGGAAAAAATGAATTAACATGAATATTACGGCCAGCAATTCATCAAACTTGACTTACCGATGAAGCGCAATGCCCTCTGAACTTGAGGTTGTGGTCCGCAACAGCCCGCACAATTTACAGGACACCATCGTGGACAACTCTGCAAAATGAATCGGATTACAAACGAACTGTACTGGAACTGGTAGAAAAAAACATTATTCTCGTTGCTGTTATGATAGATCAGACATTACTTACTCAGAATTACAAATTTTGATGCACTCAATTCCACTTATTTGGACTGACGCGATTTCCGTGACAGCCAGTTGACGGTTTCGAACAGCGTGTTGATTATATTTCAAAAATCAAGTTCACCTTGGAGGCCTCGCTTCCGCTTTAAGCCCCGCCCCTCAGCTCAAAATCGGGTACCAAAAATTCAATTGTTTTTGGCTTTATGCTCTATCCAGCCATTCCTACATCCATGGTAGAAGTCAATGGAAATCAGTGGAAGTCAATGGAAATCAGTGGAAGTCAGTGGAAGTCAATGGAAATCAGTGGAAGTCAGTGGAAGTCAATGGAAATCAGTGGAAGTCCATGGAAATCCGTGGAAGTCCATGGAAGTCAGATGGAAATCAGTGGAAATCAGTCGATAGTGGAAGTCTAGTGTACAAAATTTTCCTTGCGGTTTACCCCTCGTACCTGGTATACCTACTCACTAACTAGTGGTAGTAAATTATTTTTTTTTTATCCAATTGTATTGGACACAAACCTAAATATTTTAATTGACGTATCTTATATTGTACATAGTGACAATTTTTCAAGATAAATAAAATATTATATTATATTATATTATAAAATATAATTGATGTAACAGTTTGAAGTCCAAAAGAAGCGCAATCAAACCGATTTTGAGATTTTTTTTTTTTTAAATAAACTCGTGAGTGTTATACCGGTTGATCATTTGAAAACTATCCACCTGCAATTACTCCCGATTCCTAGTGAATATCCCTTCCAGCAAAAACAGATAGATCTTTATATTGAGGGGGACATCTGAAACATATATTCTGAAAATTATATTTCCAGCCCCCCGCCCCCCCTCACTCCAACTTTGGAATTCCGAATAACACTACCTACCTTGCGATACATCAAATTAGGAAAAATTGAATTCTCTTTCTGAAAAATATTTCGAAAACTTCCAACCCCACCCCACTTCTCCCCTGGAATTCTCTGAGTGTCCCATTTTATATTCTGGGGCCCCCAATTCCTTTAAATTTAGTCAGCGTCATCCTAGAAAGCATCAAAGAAGAGAATTTTCGGTTGAAAAAATACTACCCAAATTGACCCCTTTGCTCTCCCCCACCTCAACTTAAAAATTTAACAGAACATCACCTACTTTGTGATACATCAAATTGAAGGAAATTAAATTCTCTTTCTGAAAACAATTTTTTCCCAATTTTTCACTTCTCCATCATTGAATTGGACATTTGAAGTGTTTTAGGAGGGAGAGGAGGGTTTTAAAAATTTTGATTGATTGATTGTTTTGATGTATACGTCAAACAGCGAGAAAAGTCAAAGATTCAAGCTACGACGTGCGGATGAACAGAGTTCGCACGAAACCGAGTCGATTTACCGGCCATCTCGCGGTTGAATTGGGAACTAATCCTAGCTCTTAGCTATAGCACACTCCCAGCTCTATTTGGTGCGCAGAAGTGGTCGCCAAAATTATACACAGCATTGGCTAACTGGATATAATTAAACAATGGTAGTACCTACATATTGCTGGTGGTATTCTTGTACAGACTTTTTATAGCACTAGTTAGTTTCTTTTTCACTCCTCGTTGCTCTCTGAATTTTTTGATGCATTATGAAGATGAGGCTTTGCACGCTACCTTTTCATCGGAGTCCACTTTGAGTGTTCAGCAACGTTGGCTCTATTATCTTTTTCAGTTTCTTTCCCAGTAGTTGTATATTTTCATTGGCATGTTAAGCAAGGTGATGCATTTATGGTTTGCACACTCGTTAAGAACCCCCTTTTCTTTTCTATGCTTTATATTGTAGATTTCCAGCAGCAATCTTTTTCCCTCTTCTCTCAAAGCTATTTATTATCTCTGATGTAAATTTATCATGTCCAGGAGCTTTGCCGTTTTTCAGTTTCAGGAATGCTTTTGTTCTTTCAGGTCTTCTGTTAGCGTCCCTTCATTTCTGTCTTCGATCGTATATTCTTTGTTAATGTCGTCATCATCAGTCTACCTTGGTTGTGCACTCAGACTCTTGGAAATATTCACTCCATCTTTCCATTACTTCTTCAGAGACCACCAGTACTGCTCGATCCTTCCTTATTGATTATGGAATGTTCTGGTAAGGTTCAGAGATCTTGAATATGGAAAAGTTATTTTCAATTGTAAATTTTCAAAGAGATTTACTTAAGTTTCAATAATAATTCTTGGGCCAAGCAGTATCGTTCTTCTGATTCATCATTACTCTGTGGTTTTTTAATGCCTTTCATCGTGGTGCTCTAAACTAAGATCTAGGCTTCCTAAAGCTAAGCCTCACATCATATCCATTTCATCAAATCATCACCTATGCACAAAAGAACTTGAAGGTTGACTGGGTCGAGGCGCCCATACTTCAAGTGACTTTTTTCTTTGTTCACTTTCTTCTTGAGTAAAAGGCAGTATCTTCTCTTCGATCGTGCATGTGAAATCCAAAAATAGGCATCCTTGAATTTGGAAAGATAAAACCAATATTATCAAAATTTTGTGGCATTTTTGACTCTCAATTACCTAATTGACTTGCTTCCATTTTATAAGTATGAATTATCCAGTGTAGGTGCACACTAGTACAATACACACGTAGGTCCGTACGCACAATTTTGGTAACTGTCCTAGGTTAAATAGGTAGGTACACAGCAGCTGTGCACTGGGCAGTGCAGGAGGCATACTTTGGCTTGCTCGAGCTTTTCATTTGCTTGGTCTTCCATGAGTTTGCAAGGCGGTTATGTTATGTCCTTTTTAATTCGGCACTGGACAAGGGCACACGTCGTAGAGGATACAATCAAATCATTTGGAGCTGCAAATCTTGAATTGGGCATATTCGTAACTTCAAAATTTATTGTTCCAGGTTCACTTACTTGTGCAACAGTCTTTTCTAATTTGGATTGTCTTCTGCTTGGAAAAACTATCTCTGAACGGCGATCGCTGTGGTTTTCACATTCAAAAACCTCAAAAGCGATTGAAAATGCCACATTGAAGAGCGAAACTGACAAATGGAAAAATTTAACCACAAAAACGAATGATATGCTGTCACTTTGCTGTATAATTCTGTGGGATAGACCTCTGTGATTCGTGTGCCTTCGGGTGGTTCATAACTTACGGGTTGCATACTCAAATACATGATTTCCCCTCACCCCGTTCCGCATCAAATTTCCTCGCCTACAAGCTGGGTTACGTTCCCTCCTTATATTCTAACCTCCTTGGAAGAAGACAATTTGAAAAATGCAATGCTATATCCAGACAAGCCCAGACCCAATGTGTCACCTGAAGGCTTCCGATCAAAATCATTTACCTAAAATCTAATCAGGTCATTCCAGGCTGAACTTACCTATGCTTTCGTACCTGATTTCGATTTGATCGAATCAATAATTCGGTAATTATCGTGGCAGAACCGCTCAATTTGCACGATCGCATGAGCGGCTTTATATTTTCAGTAGGAAAATTCCCGGGAAATTGGAGAGAAATTATTGGAAAATGTTCATGAACCAGTTATCTATTCTTCAAAAACAAATGGTAGAAATCTGTTCACGGAATAAAAAGTTGGAAAATTTCCCGTTTTTCCAGAGAGGAAAACTTGAAAACCGTTGGTCCGATTTTGAAAATTTTTTCTTCAAAAATTAATTCAGTCTTTTCTCCAACTTTCATTCGCAGCATGTCTGCACCTAAAATGAATATTTCGTGTGGCTCAACGCATGTTGAAGTTTACGCTGCAGTTTTTTCAAATTCACGGAATATGTAAATTTGTTATTGAAGAAATTACCGTCGGAAAATCGAAGCTGTGTCGATTTTAAAAATATATCCACAAGACGCCCAGTTCAATCTACTTCCGATATCAGTCGAAATTTTTCGAAAAAAGTCGATCCTCGTGCAGGAATGAATTTTTGAGTGGAGTGCTGCATCAAAAGCGAGTCATCCTGGTGGAAATCCGGGTGAGTCGTTCTCTCGAGTGGCAACGGCTAGGAGAAATTTTGAAAATTCATAACGCCCGATGGAAAAATAGTGGAAAATTGCAACTGCAGACTTAATTTGACTGTTATGTTTTGTTGCTTCCTGCCAAATTTGGTCCCAATTCATCGGATAGATTTTGAATTATTGAATGGTAAAGTTTTGAACTTTGACATTTTTTATTTTTTGACAGATGACAGACAGGGCACAATTTTTAACTGTTCTGAATACAGTTTCTCATGGGCTTTCAAACGGCATTTTGCAAGTCAAGTTCTGTGAGATATAGCTTCTGTCATTTTTTGATAGTGACACTTCCGTTTGACAGATGACAGCCAAAAACTAATCAGCTCATTTAACAGCAAGACCCTGTCTGTATATCAAATTTCAAGTTGATCAGAATATCGGTTCGGCAGCTATCGTGTCAGAACGTTTTTCTTGCATCCTGCATCATTACAAATCTGTTGTGGGGCGACACAAAACTTTCCCGGCGGTATCCAGAGACGTCAGTAATGATTTTGATCGAAGTGTCCCTTCGGGAGGGGGAAGAATCGATTTAGAAATTGATGAAAAAATTCTATTGAGTTGAGCGTTTAGCAAGCATCCTGCATCCATTGTTAAGCGGGCAGAACAAATGACAGGTAAGGTCCAAGGTGATGAAATACTTAATCCAAAGGCAGAACTAGGTAGTTCACTGTTGTATGATATCTCAAGAATGCAATGCTAGTCTCGTATTAAAATTTTTGTTTCTACTTTAGATATGATGATAAAATTACACAAACTTGATAAGGACTTTTACTGCATCGCATCTTTGTGTCAAATTTCAACCCTATATCTTCAATTTAGAGCTTGGTTAGACAAGCCGAGCGACGGCATTCTGCAATCATTGTTGGACAGTTGTTGGCAGAACAGTTCAATCTGCACGATTACATATCAAATGATTGTGAAACTGAAGAAAAAATCGATCAAGTCCAGCGACCATCCAGGAAAACTAACTCGGATACACACATCACAATAAAGCACTGCGGTTCAAGGTTCAAGGCGCTGTAGAACCTCATCCATCAGAACATTTAGTTCCATAGAGAGAAGGTTGTTTTTCAACCAAAATAATTCAGAAGATTGGACGAAAAATGGTTGGAGAATATCCAAGAACCAATTACCGATTGTTTAAAAAATATCTGGTGAAAATCGGTTCACGGGTCGAATACCTGGCGGGAGTTCTTATTATTTGCACTTCAGGGCCCCAAACGACATGTGGAATGAGGCTTCGAGCCCTTAAAAAGGGCAGGTCCGGAATACACCTGACGGCACAATAGTTCCGAAGACTGAAAAGACGAGAGGGGGGCTCAGTGGGACTCCAAGAGACACTCGTAGACACCAGGGAGCCATAGGTCTTCAACCAACCCAAGAAGACACAACGGCGTCGCTTGGCCTGAAACGGCAAAATCTGATAGTCACAAGTTAGTGGGGGCCCCATCAGGGCTTTGAACGGCAGTAAGAAAATATTGGTACCGAATCATACAAGGGAACTGGACACATTACAGATTGAACGTAGGCATAGGTACGCCAAAACGGGATGGGCATACTGGAGCTGCTAAAGCTACAGAAAACACTAGGGGGTTCACGGAGCCCCCCAAAACGATACTTGAAGACACAAAGGATCGGAGCGCACTGTTGTCTTAAACGATAAAAGAAAACACCGAGATCTGCCTGCATCCATAATCATTCTGTCACTTTGACATAGATACCAGGGATCACGATGGATACGTCAATGTAACAAAAACGTACCGGTTAGGTTGCTAAGAAAATTGAATAGGCCAAAAGTCGAGCAACAGGCAAGCCCGGCTGAATTCGGCCAGGCCAAACTTTGAAAATCCATAGCGCTCGGCTGGTGAATGATAGGAAACTCCAACTTCAGCATTAGTTTGATTCTTTGGTAATGTTGCTTCCTGTCGAGTTTGGTTCAAATGTATTGTATGGATTTTGGATAATTAAATGGTGAAGTTTCAGACTTTGGCATTTTTTATAATTTGACAGATAACAGATAGGGAAATACTTTTAGCTGTTCTGGATACAGTTTTTCAAGGGCTTTCAAACGATATATCGCAAGTCGAGTTCCGTGAGATGTAGCTTCTGTCATTTTCTGATAGTGACACTTCTGTTTGACAGATGACAGCCAAAAACTAATCCGGTCATTCCAGGGTGAAACTACGTCTGCACACCAAAATTCAAGTCGATCGGATCAACGGTTCGGCAGTTATCGTGGAAGATCACAGACATACACACTCACGGACAGACATCATTCTGGAAATTGTCTAAATCGTCTTGAAAAACCTCAAAATGGATATATCCGGCGTAATCCCGAAACTTTTTTTCTGCACGATTACAATACTTTCCCTCCGAGTTCGTGGGGGGCCGGGAAAGTAATAACTTTCCCTTGGACGGGCCGGGAAAGTAAAATAAGTTGACTAGAATTTGCAAGAAACTAAATAGTGAAACAGATAACAGCGAAGTTGATATTTCGAGCATGGTAAGCTACTCCTCACAAGAATCTCTGGTTTCTCAACAATCTGATTTTGACACTGACGAATTCTAAAACAACAACACATAACCAAATAACATACGAGATGGCTAATCTGATACAGTGGAACTGCAATGGCTACTATCCCAGATTAGAACGCATCCAACAGCTAGTTTCTGAACACTGCTCATCAATCCTCTGCTTCTTTCAGGGTACCACACCTATTTCAAAAATAGGAAAACTCACTTGATAGTCCAGGAATTTTAGCTGTTAAAATCGCAAATAGCGAACAAAAATGAAAGCGAGCCGGATTTTTGTATATAAGCTCAGTTAAGCATGTAGTTTAACATAGTAAAAGTCCTCAAGAATCCGGTGTGAGCTTCGGCCGTTGTGGCCTCGAGAAGAACTTGAGGATCAGTTTTTCACGTATATCTCGTGAACGATGGCACTTAGGAAGAAAGTGCTCGGAAAGAAATTGTTGAAAATTTTATTGTCTATAAGAAAGGTCCTTACACATTTTATCCTCAGTCCACTCCTTCTTCGTCAAAACACAAGAAAATTAAAATAATCCAGATGCTCGATACTGAAGACTGTATGGACCTTGAGTTTTATGATGGCGGAGTGCCACCTCGTAGAGTTGTTGGTTGGTCCACTATTTCTTGATTGAAACTTGAAGCCATCAATACGAACTATGCCGGCGGCATATACAGGGTGAAATAAAAATGAAAAGTTGAACGTTTGTACCTCAAGAACCAAAATAGGTGAAGACATGTAAATCGCCATAAATAATTCTGATTTCATGGTCATGAAGTCATCGTAAACTTGAATTAGATATCTTGAGCCGTTCTTGAAATATCTTCAAATTACTGAAGTTGTTACCGAAAAAAATAATGTTTTCGCCTACTCATCAGAAAAAAAGTTGACTGTGTTTTTCCTAAAAGTAGTTGGCCTAGAGAGTGTTTTTCACTATTATTTGATTTTAAATGTTATATATCATTGTTTCGATTCGAAACACCAAGTCTCGATTCAATATCTGAAGAATTACTGATATACGGAAAACTAGTTTTTTTTTCGTAACGACTTCAGTCTCCTGAAGATATGTCAGAAACGGCTGAACATATTTGATCCAAATTTACGACGACTTCATGACCATGAAATAAGAAATCTTTTTGTCGATTTATAAGTCTTCACCTATTTGGGTTCATGAGGTACATTTGTTCAACTTTTTATTTTTATTCCACCCTGTATATGCCGCCGGCATAGTTGGTATTAATGACAAATAGTTTCAGTCAAAACAGAATAGATCGAACAACACCTCCACCAAGTGGCACCCCGCCATCATAAAACTCAACGTCCATACAGTCTTCAGCATCGAGCATCTGAATTATTTTAATTTTCTTGTGTTTTGACGAAGAAGAAGTGGACTGACGATGGAATGTGTAAGGACCTTTCTTATAGACAATAAAATTTTCAACAATTTTTCTTAAACACTTTCTTCCTAAGTGCCATTGTTCACGAGATATACGCGAAAAACTGATCCTCAAGTTCTTCTCGAGGCCACAACGGCCGAAGCTCACACCGGATTCTTGAGGACTTTTACTATGTTGAACTACATGCCTAACTGAGCTTATATACAAAAATCCGGCTCGCTTTCATTTTTGTTCGCTATTTTTTCTAAAATTCCTGGACTATGATTGCTAGCGGAGGAGTCTCAATTTCCATAAAAAATGATCTACATCAACAAGATATACAAATCAACACCAATCTTGAAGCAACCGCTGTATCTGGTCTGGTGGCCAAACAAAATCACAATATGTAATTTATACCTACCTCCTAATCTGAATTTTGAACCCAATGACCTAAAAAATCTATTAGTACAAATCCCTTCTCCATTTATACTTGTTGGAGATTTTAATGCCCACAATCAGTTATGGGGATCCAAAGTTACCAACAACAGAGGGAAGTCCATAGAGAACATCATTAATAAAAGCCCACTTCTATTTCTCCTAAACACGGATAGTCCAACCCACTTCAATAGACCTATTCGGTGAAAACGAGAGAGACAGACTTATACAGAAATCTGTGTGAGAAAAAAGACACAAAGTGAGTTGCGCGCGCATCTGAAAGACCATCTAGAGAAATTCAGCATGAGGTTTGCGCTCCTGATATTCCCTGTAAGTTTCATTTTTGACAGAGCATGTGGATTAAGCATGGAGGTTAGAGAGAAGGAGACTGAACGACATTGGTTTCTGTCATAAAAAATGGCACCATTTTATGTCGCAAAAATGCAGTTCAAAAATTATACACTGTGTCGCTGGAATCTGGGGACGGCTCACAGGAAACTGTAATTTTGCTCGAAGGATAGAACTCTGTAATTATTCATGGTTTAGATCTAAGGCCCGTCTCATAAGACTACAAACGGCATGACACATTACATACAAATGACAAATTACAAATGTATAACCCTGACGACAAATTGTTGCAACAATGGGTTACCAAGACTACACACTTGTAAATTGTCGTTAGAACTTTTATGAAACGGACCCCTGATGATGCTTTTATGCCATGCTTTCTGCTTGGACTTTTATGTGAACGAGGTGTAACGGAAACGATCATATATTTGTATTTTTGAAACATCGATACATAATTATATCAAAAGGAAAAGGTAATGGGGGAACCATTTAAAAATATCTACTATCAATATGGCAAGCGCTTGTCTGCAGGCTGTCTGAGCACGATCTTCTCAGCTCCAGTCTCATTCGTTTCCTTATCTTTGATGGAACCTCCACCTCCCTTTGGTCAAACGATTCATGCTGTTTTGAAAAAGTGGTGAGAACTACATTCTCCTTCCATTTTGGAATGCTCCTCTTAAATCACCTGGAAGACTGTTCCATCCGAAAGCTCTGTTGTGAAACAGATACCGTTCAAATGTAGTTCGCAACAGGGATCACCTTTGTAAACCTTTTCTCTCGATGCCAGGGGTCTACCTTGCCTCCTGATGGCATTCCTCCATTCACAAGCCATTCCGTCCTTCAACAAGGCAAAACGTTAATCAGATAACTACTATTATAATAAGAATAAATATATCATAGAGGAACCAAGAGAGTCGGATCGGAACCCCACGTATAGTAGGTACAAAGTTTATACAGTTGAACTTACTGCGTGAGGTCGGAACATGCTCCGGCATTTTTGGCCACTTTTCCTCAACCGGGCCTTCTCATTTCCATTGGAGCTTGTGCACCCTGGCGCACAGCAAGACACGGTGAAGGAATAAATAAGGAATTCACCTACTCCTAGTTTTGTTACTGTCATCACAAGCAAATTGAATCAGTCACTTTGACAAATAATGACTAATTCCAAAATTTGCCACACGAGCGCAAGCAACAGTGGACGGCTCCCGGAATTTTCACGACATAAAAGTAGCACACATTTGAATGCCTCGATCAGTCTCCTTACCTCTAACCTCCATGGGATTAAGACTCCAACTGCCGTCATTTTGACGTTTACGCTAGTGAGAATTCACTGCTGAATGATGAGGTGACCTCCACTCAACATGGAACAAGATGTGTGCCAGGGCTACCCCTCTAAAGGAAGGAGAGGCAGAGACCGTGTAACCGCAAAACATACAGGTCAGCAGCATTCCCACCTATTACAGAACATGTATTCCGGGTCAACCTCATGGAAGAAGCTTTGCATCCTTTGTCACCGACAGCAACTCTTCGAGGGCCTAGAGAACTACGACTGTGACTTATAAATGCTCCCAGAAGGTGACAGTAGCCAAAGACAGGCCGACCTGTAAGAATTTGTCACACTATCGCGGACAAAAACACTCGAAGGAACTGGGGGTCTGGGAGCTAGTTACTAGCTACGGTCCGTGGTCCGTGTTTTCCGCGATCGGGGATTTCTAACCACATCTTGTTGCTTTTAACCACTCTTCTTTCAAGGTGATGTTTGCAGGGATCACGCGTATATACCGTACACCTATCACTTTGACTGTCTGACACTTTGACTTTGATTTTTCTAAGGATGTCATTTTTCACCATTTCACCTGCACCGTTATCATGGCACCGAGTCGTGCAGATGCGCGCGCAGACCAGGTAAAACTGAATGGGTCTATTGTTCAACGGGAGGTTTTTCATGCATCGATCTAAGTTTCTGTGACCCGCGCATCGGTCCCTCACTTACATGGGAAGTGCCATCAGACCTACATGATAGCGACCATTTCCCAATCGTAATTAGCCCTAACAAAACCTTCGGTAATCAACGAGACTTTACACCTTTGGAAAAGTGGAGGAATGCCAAAGAAACAGACTGGGTCAAATTCCAAACTAGTGTCGACGAAAAACTGACAAATTTTCACATAGAAGGAAATACCAACGTCACGGTCGCTGCTTTCACTAACATACTAACAAAAGCTGCTGAACAATGCATTGGAAAAAAACAAATCACTCACAAACGGAATCCTGTTCCATGGTGAGATAATGAATGCAGTTTAACCACCAAACAATCAAAAACTGCCTTTAACAGATACAAAAAACACCCAACCATTGACAATCTAATAGAATACAAAAAATCACGCTTAAAAACCAGATTAACTATAAAAAATTCCAAAAGACAGTCCTGGCAAGACTATGTATCATCAATTACCCCTACCATCCCTCTGAAAGAAGTATGGACCAAAATTAACAAAATAAAAGGACAACATAACTTACCTTATCAAATTCCAGCACTAACTAATGAAAACGGTGAGATCACTACATCTAAAGACGAAATATTTAGTTAGCATCTTAGGGAACCACTTCTTCAAAACTTCCAGTGACCTACATTACAGTCCTGAATTTCTAAAGATCAAAAAGAAACAAGAAAAAGTCCCTCTGCAATCTGAGCCAACAGACAAACATGAAATAAACAACCCATTGTCCATAAAAGAACTTGATAATGCCCTAAACGATGTAAAAAATACCTCTCCGGGACCTGACCTGATCCCTTTCTCTTCTATAAAGAATCTCTTACAACAAGCACAACAAACTCTGCTAGACATATACAACAAAATATGGCTGAAACAAACCTTGCCTACTGCATGGAGAGAGTCCATAATATCTCCCATCCTGAAACCTAATAAACTTCAAACAGACCCTACTAGCTAGAGACCCATTTCGTTGACATGCACAATGTGCAAACTACTCGAAAAAATCATAAGCAATAGATTAAGATGGTACCTTGAGGCTGAGGGATATCTGTCACCCAATCAAAGCGGATCCAGGAAAAATTGCTCAACGATAGACAATCTGGTCAACTTGCAAAATGAAATTCTCGATGCCTTCGCTACTGGTCAAAAACTAGGTGCGGTTTTCTTTGACATAGAGAAGGCGTATGATACCACATGGAGATACAGAATTCTTCAGGAACTACTCGAATGGAAGGTTCAGGGCAATATGTTTTCATTCATACAAAACTTCTTGACCGATAGAACCTTCCAAGTTCGAAAGAACACCACATCATCTCAATACATTCTCCATAATGGCATCCCTCAAGGATCAGTACTTAGTTGCTTACTCTTTCTAATAGCAATCAATGATGTGATCTCAGCAGTTGAACTCCCGATCAGGGGATCATTATATGCGGATGACTTGATGATCTGTTACAAAAACTCAAAGAATAAATGTCTTCAAGATGGTCTACAAAGAGCTCTGTCAAGGATTGAATCTTGGGCAATAGGATCCGGTTTCAAATTCTCTTCCTCAAAGTCCAAAATGATAGTTTTCTCAAGGAAAAATAACACACAATCATTAGTCCCTCTGAAAATGTATGGTTCTAACATACCACAGGTGAATAAGGTAACTTTCCTGGGGATGATATGGGATCAAAAACTGAACTGGGATATACATGTCAGGTCACTGAAAACTGAATGTTCCAGAAGACTAAACATATTGAAATGCCTTGCTCACCACCACTGGGGAACTCGAAAAGATCAGCTACTCATGGTATACAAAGCACTCTTGAGATCTAAACTGGATTATGGCGCCATAATATACTCCTCTGCCTCGAAAACCACCCTAAAAAGACTTGACGCTATCAACAACTCAGCGATGAGACTGGTCACCGGTGTCTTTAGAACTACCCCAATTGAGTGCCTATTACAGGTCGCTGACGAACATACCCTCGAAATCCATCGAGAACATCAAATGGTCAATTACGCATCCAAAATGTCATCCCTACCGGGTAGTTTTGCTTATCGATCTATGTTTACCAGAAAATACCACAACATCTACCACAAGAAACAAAGATTGTACCAGCCCTATCATTACAGATTAACCAAAACTCTCAACTCAATGAATCTAGAAGCAACACACCCCAGCATGACCTTTTACAACTTATCTCTTAACTCTTATCCAAAGGAATCAACTCCCACGATACTCTATCAAAACCTACATAAATGCATCATAGAACAATATCCTAAAACTCACACCCTATATACTGATGCTTCAAAAGGCACCAATGGGAATGGAGTGGCTGTTGTGACTTCAACAAGTACATACAAATATTATCTACCTGCAGATTTCAGTATATTCTCGGCTGAACTTTTTGGAATAGTACAAGCTGCAGAAATCATTGACCAGAACACGGACAATAAGCACTTTACACTATTCACCGACTCGCTAAGCTCAATTCAAGCAATGCAACAACTCTATACTGACAACCCACTAGTATCAAGTATACAAAACACTTTATCAAAAGCAATCGGAACGGGTAAGCACGTTGAGATCGTTTGGTGCCCATCACACGTTGGTATTCTTGGGAATGATAACGCAGATCTAAGCGCCAAAGAAGCTTCAAATACCACAGCGACAGGAAGCCAACCCAACATCATTTTCACAAATTACGACTTGAAAAACAATTACAAAAAGGCAATATCTGACAAGTGGAATCGCATAAAATCTGAATATAGACCACTTACTATATCCAGGCCCAACAAAACAAAAAATATTCAATTATCCAGAAGAGAGGAGGTGGTCATTAACCGACTACTGACTGGACACTCAAAACTGACTCACTCGTATCTGCTTGAAAAAACTAATCCCCCAACTTGCTCTTCCTGTGCAGGACACCAGATCACGATAGGTACCTCACATTCTGTATCAGTGCATCAAGTATAAAAGCCACAGAGAGACAGCTGGATTCCACGATCGCACCTCTCTAACAAAACTAATCGAAGAACACAGTTACAGACCATTGTTGAAATACATAAAAGACATCTCCCTCTATACAGAAGTCTGAACTGCAAATTCAAATAAGTACACGTCCGACCCACCTTTGAACGATCTAATAACTAGTCTACGGACTCTACCTATCTCATATTACAATGAGGCAGACTGTAGCGCGATGAGCGAGATTACTCTCTGCTCAGAGAAGTTCGCCCCAGAATGAAGCGAATGGTCCGCTTGATCCACCTATAGATGCCTCATTTCACCACTGCAACAAATAATCAAAATACACAAAACTATTGAGATACGGCCGGCGCTAATGACCACAGCAGTCGAAGCGTCGTGAAAAAAACTTGAGAAAAAAAAAAGTTATCGATAATGTTACGATATTTCGCGTACGGTTTTACGTGTTTGTTTTTGAAAAAGCCTTTTTAAAAAATATTAACTTTATTAAACTGTGAAATAATTTAATTCGTACAAGTTTTAGAACGTAATAACGGATCGACAATTTATGCGTGCGACGTGCACTCGGTCATGATACAGAAAATTGTGTTGTTCGCTAACTGCATGAAGTCGTATATACCGGGTGATCATTTAAAAACTATCCACCTGCAATATCTCCCGATTCCTAGTGGAAATGTCTTTGAGCAAAAACAGGTCGATTTTTATATCGAGGGGGACATCTAAAACATAAATTGGAGAATTTATATCTTGGGCCCCCTCGCCCCCACTCACCCCAACTTTGAAATTTCAAATGACACCACCTACCTTGCGATACGTCAAATTAAAGAGAATGAAATTCTCTCTCTAAATAAATATTTTCAAATTTTTCAACCTCACCCCCTGTTTTTCCTAAAATTCTCTGAGTGTCCAAGTTAATATTCTTGACCTCCATTTCCCTTCATTACAGTAAACGTCATCCTGCACAGCATCGAAAATAAAGATTTTCTATAAAAAAAGTGCCACCCAAATTTACCCCTTCGCTCCCCCCACCTGACCTCAAAAATTTAAAATGTCAATACCCACTTTGTAATACATCAAATTGAAGAAAATTGAATTCTCTTCCTGAAAAAGATTTTTTCACAATTTTTAAAGCTTCCCATCTCCCCCCTAGAATACTCCAGATGGCCAATTTATTGAGGGAGAGGTAGAAAATTTCGAAAAAATTATTTTCGGAAAGAGAATTCAATTTCCTTTAATTTGATGTATCACAAAGTAGGTGGTGTTTTGTTAAATTTGGGAGTTGAGGTGGGGGAAAGCAAAGGGGGGAATTTGGGTAGCACTTTTTCCACCAAAAATTTTCTTCTTCGATGCTATCTAGGATGATGCCGACTAAATTGAGAAAAAAATAAGGGGTCCAGAATATAAAATGGGACAGTCAGAGAATTTTTAGGGAAAAGGGGGTGGGGCTAAAAAAATTTAAAATATTTTGTCAGAAAGAAAATTCAATTTCCTTCAATTTGATGTATCGCAAGGCAGGTAATGTCATTTGAAATTTCAAAGTTGGGGTGAGTGGGGGCAAGGGGGATGAATATAGAAATTTGCCAATATATGTTTTGGTTGTCCCCCTCGATATAAAAATCGACCTGTTTTTGCTCGAAAAAATACTCACTAAGAATCGGGAGTTATTGCAGGTGGATAGTTTTCAAATGATCACCCGGTATAAACAGCAGGGTGCTAAGTAAGCAAAACTAATCTTATTCATGACGGGGTCGTAACACCTCCCCCTTTTAGATAGAATTTTATAAAATTAACTGAAAATAAAAATAGAGGTAAATTTTTTAAAATTCTAAAAATATAAAATTATTGACATAAAAGGTAAGTAAGCTAAAAACTGAAATAACAAAATCGTTAAGTACTAAAGACTTAAAATTAAAAGATTAAAAATTAAAAGAAAGTGTCTTTTAGGGTCACGAGCACTTTTCACTTCGTATAAGCTCTGCTTTTAAACACTTCGCGCACTGCAAAGTTTGTTCACAAGGCTTTTCTTCGCTGCCTCGTTTTTCTTGAGACGGCTGCTGCTTCCAGAGGCGTCTCTTCAGTTTGTAGTTCGAGTGTCGGTTGCAACTCGATGTTCCACTGGTGAATAGATGTTCTACGGTGTGGTTTTGGATTGATATTGCAAAAGTTATAGATTTTTGCACAGCAACCCCTGTCGTCAGGTCTGGGGTTGTTAGAAGGTAAACTTTTCATGTAGCCAATGAAGTGGCGGCAACAGCCACATTTACAGCAGATGACTGTTACAATTATTATAACAAAGATGGTCAGGGTCCAGATGGTGGATGCGCTGAGGTACTTTGTTGCGAAGGGCTCTTGATTTAACGTTTTGAGTTCTTCTTCAAGCTCGCCAAGTTTGTGAGCGGCGACATTTAAGTCGTCCAAGTTGAACTGGTTGATTTTAAGTGGTTTTAAATGGAATTCTTCTTTTGATGTTTGTTCCTCGCAGCATTCGAATGGAATTTGAGGGATGAAGTTCTCTTCTGTATAGTTGGAAGTTTGTTCTTCTTTAGCATATAGTTGATAAATGCCAGTATATGCATTACACCGTTTTTGTAACGTGATGAGTTTGTTGCCCTCCAGAAGTTTGGTGGTTGTACCTTGATTAGGGCAGGTGTAGGTAATTGCCAACTTTGATGGTAGGACTAGTAACCATTGGTTCTTGCCGATGTACTGAATGTTATGGTTGATTACATTCATAATCAGTGGCTTGCATTTGTCGGAGTTTTGGAGTGTCGTGATGAGGATGACCTCACATGGTCCTTGGGTCGAGTCAAGAGGAATTAAATCTTGACACATGGCGGTTCTGTCGTCCATTTCTTGGCAAGTGTCGAGGTCATGGATCTTGATGTAAGTTCTCTTATCTTTTGATAATGCTATCATCTTTGATTCGGGGATGATAGTATGGAGAAGGTTTGTAGAAGGATCTTTGGTTGGTACAGAGTAGAGATGGTAAAGGTCGAAGGTATCCTGATTTATTAAAGGTATTATTATTACAAATATTAACCTGTTTTTTGTCTGAAATGCTTGAAGTTTAAAATGACTTAATAACTGGGGAAGATTTTCCAAAGTGGGTTTGAATGGTAAGTTATTTCGCGTTAGATGTCTATTGATGTCTATCAATTCGCTGAGTAAATTTCTAGGTTTAATTATCGATGGGTGGATTATTTTTAATTTCGCAAAGGTTAAACTATTGACTATATCAGTAAGTTCTTCTGAAATTAATGTGAATGATTCTAGGAGTTGTTCACAATTATTCATCAATTTTAATTGATGCTCAAAATATTTTTGACTCCCAAAAGGGGTTTTAATTTCGTTTTCTATTACTTTCATATCTTCGTTGAGTGTTTGTTCGTCAATTTGTAATTTTCTAATCGTTTCGTTAAAATTTCGAATGGTACTTGTTGTGACTTTAATTTGGTCTTTAATTAAGTTTTGAATTTCTGAATCGTCTCTTTCTAATTTGTCTATACATTTGCTAAAATATTCTCCGTCGGAGGCATCTAGATTTCCTGTTATAAATTTCCATACGGTTCCAACACCGTTTGCAAGTCCTCGTCTTACTCGGATTGTTTCGAATTTAATTTCTGTTAACATATTATCGATTTTATTTGAAATCGCTTTTAGAATATCAAGATGGGGTTTTATCGTAAGGGAAAAAGTTCGAAATCTTACATTTTCATCGTGTTCATCTTTCAAAAGTACAGTTGTTAGGGTATTTAAAATTTGCAAATTATGTTCGTACGTTTCTTGTAAGTGATTAATGTCTTTATACACTACTAGTTTCCAAATATCTGAAGTTATTTTTATTTCTCTCTCTTTTTCGTAAAATAGTCCTATGGTATTGTTTAGGTCTTTGATTTGGATATTGGAATAAGAAAAATTAATAAGGAATAGGAAAATAAAGATTTTAGATGGAGTCTTGTCCATGATTGATCTGTAACAATTATTTGTTCACAGATGACTAGATAAAACAATAAAGTTCTCAATTATGAAATCAGCTGATACGATAAACCAACCTAGGAATTATCGCTAACACTACTAAATTCGTACTATAATTGAATTTTCGGTAAAGCCGAAGGATTTTACAGTCTGAATCCTAAGATGTTATTCAGATGACAGGGATAATTTGGTGACTTCCAAAATTGTATATCAGGGCAAATCTGAATTTGACCGCAATAAAAAAAATTAAAATGTTTTCCGTGAGGCGGGGGTTTGGCGGTTAATAAACCCAGCAGTTTTACAGGGAATAGAATTATGTGTATATAATCATAATTATGGGGAAAAAGGTGTTCTTTGAACATAATGGTTGACGTCTGCCAAACGTCGTCAGAGTTTTTCAAAAATTCTTGTATTGAGTCCTATTTAGTCGCCTTTTACGACACGCATTTGGATTTACGTCTGCTTTATTCTTAAAGGTCCCAAAACAGCAGGGATTATTTCTGTGGCTAGGAGGCAAAAGGGCATAAGTCAATTTTGCCCAAAAATTTTTTTTCGCTCCATTGCGCTTAAAAAATGTGTTCTCATCATCTGGCAAAAGCTCATAGTCAAATTCCCAAAAATAAAAAAGTTTTTTTCGAACAAAAGGGCATATCTTCTAGAAATATGAAATTTGTTCCTAGCAAAAAGACATAAATCAACTTATGCGATAGACTTTGAGAGAGCCTACCTGGCAAAATGATATAACTTGACTTATTCTTCTATCATTGTCTTCAGCCGTTCGAGCAAAAGGACATAAGTCTAGTTAATACCTCGCAAACCAATTCATGGGACACAGCAAAAGGGCATAACTCGAGATATGCCTTTCTGTTAGAATACGAATGATCACTCCGCTCTCTAGATAGCTCGAGATAGCTTAGATAACTCGAGTTATACCCTTTTGCGGGGGCGAAATGCCATGAATCTCCAGTTCCTCGCCAGTATTCAACACAGGTCCCGTGATGCACACAAGGTGAGACATAAAGTTGAGAAATTGAAAATCTCATGAACCAGAATAAGTGGAACCATGTGAATCAGACCATAGATTGGTGATTCCATTAGTAGAAAGGTGCAAGAAACAGTTCTTCAATATCCTGTGCTTTTCTTGAAATATGTAGGTATCTTGAAATTCCTGAAATTCTTCGACAAAGTGACTTTCGGCAATAAATCAGTCATTTTTTCAAATTCCATCACGAAACTTTTGAAAAAGTGATGTTGGAAATGAAATGTGATCGGCTTTCAACTTCTATGTCTCCTATGTTTGAAAATACGCTAGTCACATTTCTTATTTTCCCGTGGCCGCCATCTTGAATCTTTGCTATATTTGATATTCCGTTTGCTAGTCGGGAATAGTGGAAATATTGATGTACCTATACCGCTCGCTATACCGTCGTTCTATTATGAACAAGGAATTCTTTGAAGCATATTCACATTTGCTTGTAATTTCAGATGCGGTTTCGATTTCGGAAAATTTATAAGACAAAAAAAAGCAAGAATATCATTTTGCGGGCATAGCACGTAAAATACGAACGATGGTACCGACTCCATGCGATGTTGGTGGTCGTTAAAAATCCATACTCTCTGTTGGAACACACAGGACTTCAGCAAAATTTCCGGTGTAGTGAAGGAAAGCATTCACCGGCGTCAGTGTTAGGCCTCGTTGTGGAAATAGGCCGACGTTGAATAAACGAATAAAGAAAATTGCGGCCAATGCCATGCCGAGGAGATTCAGCCTTAAATTTGATTTATGGATGATGTATGAGATTACAAGCTACTTTTATCGAAAATAACGTCAGAATTGCCCACTTGTAAGCCAAGGAAAGAGTTCACCAGGTAGGTACAGTTCAAGTAAGGGAAATATTATTGTTATGCTTCATAGAATGTTATTCTCATAGTGGACCGTAGGTATATCTAATATTTTTACTTAATCTACTTTCATTGCGATATCTCGAACAATCTTTAATTTATCTTTGAAATATTATCAAGAATTTCAAGATATTTCGAAAATGGCTCGAGACATTTACTAGCTATTTATTGCATATTCTTAAAAATAAATTCAAGAATACATGGGCTTATTCACAAAATCCAACTTATTTTAATAGTTCAAATAGGAATTTTTGTTATGTGAACTAGATGTTTCACCCTGTATGCAGCGATTTTTTATATTTGCTGTATTTTCTGGCACCCATCGAACACATCTTGGACCTGTTATTTTTTTATTTCAGGAGGATAATATCAGACCCGGAATGAAAAAAAAATATACAGGTGTCTCACGAAATAACCGACATAGCTTGAGAGTGGATGGTACTTTTTCGAAGCAAATCCCGCATATCAGAGTCTGCATTTGGACTTTGGTTGGCCATGTCTCACGAATAAATCAATAGAATATAGAATCGATTGAAATTTTGCAGGTGTATTCCAACACCAAGGCCATTTGCAGCGCCCTATTTGTTCATGAAAAGAATAGAGGACCGTTTCTGTAGACAAAGTCATCCTTTATAGACTTTTTCAAAATCTGATGTCATATTCGCAGGCGACTGAAATTTATCAGGAATATTTTCAGAAAATTTCATCTAGCTTTCTTTTGAGGGGGCGCCGGATGCCTGTAGGTACTTGAGTTTCCAAGAAAATGCAATTTTAATCGGGCGGGTCACAAGAATTCGAAAATTCATGACCGACAAAGCAAAATGCTTCAGATGAAAAAAAAATCTTTTCTCTCTGAGCTTTCCGTTGATGTGTCGCTGATCTGTACCTGGTCCACTAAGAAAGATATTTTATCTTACAGTCCAGCAAATACAATGATTGGAACCCATGACGTCACTGATCACACACAGGACCAGGTACAGAGTACAGAAATCTGCGACACATCAATGCCATCAATGGAGAGCCCAGAGCAAGAGGATTGTTTTTCATCTGAAGTATTTTGTTTCGTCGGTCTTGAATTTCTGCATTCTTGTGACTCGCCCGATTAAAATTGCATTTTCTTGTGAACTAGAGCACCTACAAGCATAGGCGCCCCTGGAAAGAAAGCTAAAAGGTCAGGCTTCCCCCCAATTGATTTTTTTATTGCCTTGATATTTTCTGTTTAAATCGGGCTGGGTTGTTTTAGCTAGGACACCCTCTAGATGATCAAACCATCCAAAGTCATCATTCCAATTTTGGTGTTGATGTTGGTCCAATTTTATTTTTGTTTAGTTAGAACACCAGAATTGAAATGGTGACTTGGTTTGACCATCTGATTAGCTTTGACTGTTTGAAATTGAAATTTTTCGAAATATTCTTGGAAAATTTCAGTTGCCTAATCATTTTTTCTTCGAAGCAGCTGAAGAGTGCTAAACAATTTGAGAATTTGAATTAGAATCAATGATACTTTTTAACAGTGAAAAAGTGTATTCCGTTGCGAGGCATGCCCGGTAATGAAGATTTATTTACATAAGGATAAAATTGCAATGCGCAATTTTTTATCCCTTATTGCATGTAGGTATCGAAAAAAACGGTCCCTTTTCAGCAGAATAACTCGAGATATGTCAAAATTAATTAAAATTTTATGCAGCTAGTAGGTTAGGCAAAAAGACATAACTCGACATATCAGCTTTTGCTGATCTGAATGTTTGTTCATTCTCCTAATATGTCGAGTTATACCCTTTTGGCGGTTCGCTGATTTCACAAAATTTGGAATAACTCCATAACCTTTCCGGAAAACCAGTTTTCTTCCAAACCAGAAACAATCAAAAGGCCCAAAACCAGTAAGTATGGATGATGATAATCAGTTGTAACTTCCTGCAAAAAATTGAAGTGTTCCATCCAATATTGCGTTGTCTACAATCATTTATGTATTTTTTCCAGTTATTTGCTTCTCCTGAAAAGTTGCTAAATCAGAGTTATGCCCTTTTGCCTCCTAGCCACAGATTTGTTAAATACCTAGTCTGAGGTATTTGGGTCTTGGTCTTCGTCTGATTCTATATTTGACGGTTTTATCCGGTCAAAGTTGACAGTCATATATTTATTATTGGAAGTTAGTAGCTCTACGCAATTCGGAGGTAAGAGTCTGGTTATTTTGTAGGGACCAAGATATGTGGGGGACAATTTGGATTGTCTTGATGGTTTTCTTAAAAACACTGATTGACCAAGTTTGTACTGAGGTCTATTTTCTTTTACATGTTTGTCAAAACGTTCCTTTGATTTTTGTTTGGAACTATCGATATTGGAAATGACTTTTTTGTTAACATATTGTGCGTAATTTCTCATGAGTCTCTGGTAATCATCTTGAAGTTCTGCTTCATTGGTAAAAATATTATCTCTAGATGGATCAATATGTCCAAAAACAATTTCCTGAGGGGTGAATTTGGTTGAAGCTGACTTGCTAAGGTTATATGTTTTTATAGCGAAAGGTAGTGCGTCAACTACAGGTTTATGAGGATAATCGATGTGGAAACTTCTAATAGAATCCATCAATGTGGCGTGAAAACGTTCCACTTGCCCATTAGATTGGGGATGATCAGTGGGACTGACAGTTAGTCTAATGTCGTACAATTCGATTAGATTTTTGAACGATTGGTTCATAAATTCGCTTCCGGCATCTACATGAATTTGTTGTGGTACAGGGTAGTGTTGGAAGTACAATAATAATTTATCAGTAACGCTTCTTGCTTGTTTGTTAGGAATTGGATAAGCCTGTGCATATTTTGAAAAGTTATCAACAATTGTCAGAAGATGTAACTGGGGATGTACGTCTAGTGTGTCCATGTTTATGTGTTGAAATGGTCGTTCTGGTGTTTTTGTAATTACGAGGGGAAAATCTGTGTTTAGCCTATTAATCTTCTATTGATTACAAGTCTGACACCGTTTTACAAATTCTTCTATATCTGTTTTCATATTGGGCCATAAATGTTGTTCACGTATTCTTCGAAATGTTTCATTGATACCTTTATGTAAATTATTCTTTGAGGAATGTCATTTCGACATTATTTCGTTCTTTTCTTCAGGCGTTAGGTCTTTTTGCAATTTGATTATATCATGGCAAATATGGAATTTGAAAGTATCAGCGTTGAATAAATGACTCAAAATTCTTTTCAATGGTAGGTGATTGACCTTGTTCAAATGATATTCTTTAGGTTCTAAATTTTCTTTGATCTTGTAGAGAAGTCTGAATAAATCTTTTTGAGAAAGTCTTGATAAATTGTCTACGGGCAATTTGATGAAATAGTATTTTCGATTAGTGACCTTTAAGCTGTTTTTGATAGTCAATGTTTCAGTTAGATTCAAATTTCTTTCTGTAGTACATGTATCTGCGACATAGGTTGCAATATGGGGTGTATCCTCATTTTCATTATTGGGAATGAATGCTATTATATTTTTGTGGTAAGCAAGTGTCACATAGTCGTTTGTCTCTTTTATATAATCAAAATTTATTGAAGGTTGTTCGTTAATAAATCTGTCATATTCGATTTCGAATTCGTAGTCTGGATTTGCATCAAAATCAATTAAGTCTGGTGTCTCGTTACGATTGATTATTGACTCGTCTTCTTCATCTGAAGATAAAAATGGATTTGCTGTGATTGGATTTATTCTGATACGCGAAAGTGCATCAGCATTTTTGTTTGAGAATGAATTTATTTTTACTGGTAGTTGAACTACCTCGATCGTTCTAGGCGATATATGAAAAATTTTCTTCAAAGTAGTATTTGGTTCTTCGAACTCATAGATATAAATTTTAATCCGACTATTATTAAAAATTCCTTTTATCATAGAAAGAACGTGCTTCCAGTTTAAGTTATCAAGACCGCATCCGAGCTTTGGCAGTGCTAATTCAGCGATTTGATTTTCTTCGCATATAACCCGCAAGTTCATTAATGCTGTGTTGATAGAATCGTACGTGGGTTTATCTTGAAAGCGTTCCTTCGTGATAAGGTGAAAAATTTCTCGCGTTTCATTTACGCTCGAGAAAAAGGAATAAGCAACTTGTCCTACTATCTTTTGCTGAGCTAGCAACCCGTCGGTATTGTGTGGATATTTTATTGCAATTTTTCTTGCTAAACCTTGGCTCATTTTAAAATCTTGAGACACTGCGTGCCCAATTGGAATGTTATTGGGTGCATCTAAAATGTCACCTCTTATGAATTCGATTGAAAATTGATTAGAAAATCCATTTATTGGATTATTATTAGAGAGACTCACGGCGGAGCTCGAAGAATTCCCGAAGGAAGTTTTTAAATGATTCTTATCTGAATCGACCCTAAGGCTATTATTTGCCTCGGAAATATTTTTTCTTTGATTCTCTACTTTGAGAGAAGTATTTTTATTAGAAGATTTATTTATAGGATTATTATTAGAGAGACTCACGGCGGAGCTCGAATGGTTCCCGAAGGAAGTATTTGATTTTTTAAATGAATTAGTATCGACTTGGATTGAACACTTTGGTTCTATTGCTTTTTTAGCAATTCTGAGATCCACAGAGGGAGTATGAAATTGTCGATTTTCTTCGTTGATTATACGCGGTTTATGTACCGGGTTTCTTGTATTATTTTTATTAATGGATTCACAATGATTTAAAGTAGTGAGAGAAGTATCACCGTTCCTTGCATAGGAAAATAATTGAATTTCAGGATAGTCTTGAATTGAACAAAATAGTTTTCTTTTAGGAAAATCGATAACACATTTGAAATTTAAAATAAAATCCATACCCAAAATTCCGTCGAATAATCCAAAGTCGATATGATTCCGCATAGATCCACCGGTGTGTCCGCACGGAATTATAACGTGGTGTTAAAAATCGGTGAAATCGACGATAAGTGCGCTGTTCCTTTCCGCTGTTTTATAACCTGGACCATCCCTAAGGACTCCCGGACTGGTCACCCCAGCTTTGGACCCTTAGCTCCAGAAGGAATAAGTAGTATTTTTAATTATTTACCTACATATTTCAACCGTAAATAAGCGATTCGAACACCTATACGGGCTTATCAGCCCAGCAAAAAATCACCGCATTTCTTCCCGCAGCGATTAAATTCGCAGCGGGTCGATAACCTGCTTATTTACTTTAATTCATTTTGCAATGAATCTATTAATATTACAAAATCAATTCTAAACAAATCAAAGAAACCCCAACAATGTCATCTCAACCCAACAACACCACTAACGGCAACAATACTGTATCGTATGCCAAAGTTGCAAAAACTCTACAGTCTCCTCAAAAGGAACTTGCCATAGTTATTGACGTGATTGATAACCTAAAATTAATCGAATACCTCAAACCAATTGGTAACATTATTGGCCCAAAGAACATTACTTTTGCATCCCGCATTTCAAGAAATCGCATCTGTATGTATCTATCAACCGCCCAGTTCGTTGATCAAGTAACAAATCTCAACAAAATCCAAATTAACGGCAACGAGGTATCAATACGTCGGCTCATAACACCAGCCAAGAGACTCATTTTGTCAAATGTCTGTCCATCCATCCCGATGCCATTTCTAGAAGATTCACTGAAAAATATAGGATGCGAACCAGTCTCAAATATGTCTTATCTTAGAGCCGGCGTTGAGAACGAAAGCGAGTACATGCACATCCTCAGCTTTAGAAGGCAATTATTTATCAAGCCCGATGAAAATCTGACGCTGCCACCCTCTTTTGTAGTCACCTACGACAACACAGAATATCGTATCTTTTTAAGCACAGGAGAAGTCACCTGCTTTTTATGTAAAGAGCAGGGCCATCGAGCCGATCAATGTCAACTCCGACCCGAACAAGATATATCTGATTCCGAAGCACCCAGTACCTCTCATATCGTGGATGAAAAATCATCAAAAAAAAAGAGGAGCATCAACTCTTAATACCGACTCTACAGAAAATTCACCCCAACCAGACACTGACCCAACCAAAGATTTCGTATTGCCAAAACCATCTACAAAAAGTGTGAAAAAACCTAAACAAAAGAAAATTAAAAAATCGTCTTCAACCGAAAACATACCTGATTTGCTAGTTGAAAATACAGAGCCCATAAAGCAAATTATACAAGAAAACCCTGGTAAATACATCCTCACTCAAGAGGAATTCCTATCATTCCTTGAACAATGTCTCAACGGAAGCGACCCGCTGGTAATCGGCCCAACTTTCACTGATAACACCGATGCCCTCATAGAAATGATCAATGACATATACCCATGCCTCACTAATAGATATTTAAAAGGTAGATGTACCAGAATTTGTAACAAACTACGCGAAACTTTTGAAAATGACGACTGCGAATCAAATTTTTCCCAATCTTCGATGGATCAAAGTGATCCAGAGCTCCATTAAAAAAAAAAGATAAAAAACAATCTTTTAAAATGCCTAGTTTAGTTCAGTGGAATTGCAATGGATACTTTGCACGCCTACCAAGAATACAACACCTAATTTCTGATTATGACCCTACAGTTTTATGCCTCCAAGAAACCAACCTGAAGAATGATCAAACTCTCAATTTCAACAACTACACCAGTTACTCAAAAAATCGCCAAACACACCTCATTGCGAGCGGAGGTGTCTCCATTTCAGTTAAAAACAGTTGCCATAGCGAACAAATCCCGTTGCAGACAACATTTGAAGCAATTGCAGTATCTGTGTCATGGCCTAAGAAGGTCAACATATGTAACATTTACATCTCACCAAATTCACCGTTTGACCAAAACGAGTTCTTACATCTCATACAACAACTTCCTTCTCCTTTCATTCTGACAGGTGACTTCAATGCACACCACCCCCTTTGGGGATCATCTACATCCAGTCCTAGGGGAAAAGTCATTGAAAACATAATCTCAAACCATCCATCTTTGTTTCTTCTAAACACGGGCCATTATACGCACCTCGATTCTGCACATGGTAGTTTTACCAACATAGACCTTACTTTTTGTGATGCTCGCAGTGGACCCGTTATGTCCTGGGAGGTATCGCCTGACTCATATGATAGTGACCACTTTCCAATAATAACACAAAGCTTGAATAGCGCAACTGCTGAAATACTGACGCATCCACCAGGGAAGTGGAAAAACAAAAACACAAACTGGGTACAATTTCAAAATTCTGTCGATGAAGGACTAAAACATTTCACAATTAAGGAAAACATCAACCATACAGTAAGCGAATTCACAGATATCATAGTAGAAGCTGCAGAGTTATCAATTGGAAAAAAAACGGCTGTGCAAGGTAAACACAATCCAGTTCCATGGTGGAGCCAAGAGTGCAGTTTGGCTGTTAGGGATTATAAAACGGCACTTAATAAATATAAAAATCACAAAAACATAGAAAATCTGATTGAGTATAAAAAGCTTCGAGCAAGGGCCAGATACATCATAAAAAGTAATAAAAAACAGTCCTGGGAAACATTTGTTTCTTCTCTTTCACTGACCTCATCCACAAAAAAAGCCTGGAACAAGATCAAAGCAATTAAAGGCAGCAGAACATTTCAACCAATCACAGCCTTAAAAGACGCCAATGGAGAAGTCACAACCTCTTGCAAAGACATATCCAACTCCTTGGCAGCAATGTATCATGACCAAAGCAGCAATTCAAATTACGACCCACCTTTTCTAGTAACAAAACAACAGTTAGAGCGAGAAGAACTGAACGTCAACCTTCTAGACAGCAGCGATATAAATAAACCAATTAAGATACAGGAACTCAATGAAGCACTCAATTCATGTAAAAACTCTGCATCAGGACCTGACAGCATTCCTTTCGACTTCCTCAAGAATCTGTCACAAAAATCACTTCACCTTTTACTGGACATTTATAACAAAATTTGGTGTGAACAAGAATTCCCAGACTCATGGAGAAAATCCATCATTATTCCGATACTTAAACCAGATAAACCCAAAACAGAAAAATCAAGTTATAGACCAATTTCGCTGACGTCGTCCATGTGCAAGCTGCTGGAGAAAATTGTCAACAAAAGACTAACATGGTACCTTGAACATCACAAATTTCTTTCTCCTTTCCAAAGCGGCTTCAGGATGCATCGTTCGACAAATGACAATATAACAAAACTCCAAACAGAAATACTAGAAGCATTCTCAACAAAAAACAATTTAGGGGTCATCTTTTTCGACATAGAAAAAGCATACGATACGACGTGGAAGCATGGCATTCTCCAAAAACTCCTGAAAATGGATATCCAAGGCAACATGTTCATGTTCATAAAAAATTTCCTCTTGAACAGATCATTCAAGGTCAAAGTTAACAACAGCTTGTCTGATGAACACATCCTGGAAAATGGAATACCCCAGGGATCAGTTATCAGTGTTACACTTTTTCTGATCGCTATCAATGACGTTGTCAAAAAAGTGAAACTCCCTGTACAAATGTCTCTTTTTGCTGATGACATAATCATTTGGTGCAAAGGAACAAAAACTGCGAACATACACAAACTTCTGCAACAATCTCTTACTAATATGGAAAATTGGGCTGCAGATTCTGGATTCAAATTCTCCCCAACAAAAACCAAAGTAATCCTCTTTTCAAGAAAAAATACTGTCGAAACACTCCCACCTCTCAAATTGTACAACGACGAGCTCAGTCAGGTGAACGAAGTGAAATTTCTTGGGCTTTTATGGGATAAAAAACTCAACTGGAAACCTCACGTCAAACATCTCAAAACCGAATGCTTAAAACGACTCAATTTGTTGAAAACCATATCCCACCATCAATGGGGAGCACAAGAATCCACACTTATACGAGTATATAAAGCATTGATCAGATCAAAAATGGACTACGGCTCGGTAGCATATTCCTCAGCTTGTGAGTCGACTCTCAGAATCCTAGATAGCGTCCACAACTCAGCAATGAGATTGGCATCAGGAGCTTTTCGTACAAGCCCAGTTGAATGTTTGTCAAAAATAACTGGACAACCTACACTTACACTCCAAAGGGAAAAACAGATCTTAGCCTATGCTTCTAAACTCTCCACATCGCCTGACAATTTTGCATATAGCTCGGTATTCGCTCATAGGTACAGCAACATATTCCACCGAAAACCAAGACTAGCTCCACCTGTCTACTACAAATTCAACGCCATCTTAAGATCAATCCACCTTGACCCCATAAATCACTGCTACAGCACCATAAACAATAAACCGCCTTGGACTCTATCATTGCCTATGTTCGATACAAGCCTGACCACTCAAAGTAAGATCGAAACGAACAAAGAAATTTTTCAGAATCTTCACCTGGAAATGCTGAGTAAATACCCAGACATGATCCCAATATATACGGATGCCTCCAGAGGCACCAATGGTGTTGGAGTAGCATTAGTGACCAGACTCGAAACTAAGAAATTTTTTCTCCCTCCGTCTTACAGTACGTTCTCGGCAGAGTTGTATGGGATTTTCCAGGCTGCCAAGCTTATCGAATCAAGTCCTACGGACAGACAATTTATCATCTGTACCGATTCACTAAGCTCAGTTCACTGCATACAAAAACAATACACCTCAAACCCACTGGCACAGCTCGCTCAGAACAGCTTTTCAACAGCAATTACAAATGGCAAAAGTATCGTACTGTCTTGGTGCCCTGCACATGTTGGAATTCCACTCAATGAAAAAGCCGACGAGGCTGCCAAAGAGGCCTCAAGATCTGACCGTGATCCCCCTGCTGATATCTTGAACACCCATTACGACGTCAAAAGTTTATACCACCTTGCACTCCAAAGCAAATGGCACAGTCACCAAGCCGATTCAAGATCTCTGACAATAGAAATGGAAGTAGAACCAATCGAGCTTAAGAAAAACCTAAACCTCTCACGTAGGGAGGAGGTGGTCATTAATCGCATACTAACAGGCCACAGCAAATTAACTCACAGCTACATCTTCACCCAAGACGATCCACCGCTTTGCCCATCTTGCCAATCCTGCACTGTGTCAATCCATCATATTTTATACGAGTGCACGACACTTTACCCACAAGTAGATGAAGGCGATGAAATCTTATGGGGACCGAAAAATGTCATGGAACTTTTGGAGACACTGAAAAGAAACAACCTATTTCACCTAATATAAGACAATCCAGCACCGACTGCATCACCAACTCTGATCCACCCCCCACACGAAAATAACATCGTCAATGAGAACCAGACCACCAGTTAGCTAGAATCGGTCCTTTGTTTAACCACCTACCTGATATCCCACATCCGTGGCCTTCTCTGTTTGTCATTTAAAAGTCGCCATGATGGGCCCCATGACGTGAAGCGTGTGCCCCTGTATATTGTTTGTATTTTTGTTTACATCGTCGACAGTTATGGTAGGAACATCAATACGTCTGAGCCTCATGCAACAACACAATCAATAATATAGTTCTAAACATAGTTCCATCGGTGCTAATAACCATAGCTGTTGAAGCACCTAAACTTAAAAAAAAAAAAAAAAAAAAAAAAAAAACCTAAATATTTTAATTGACGTATCTTATATTGTACATAGTGACAATTTTTCAAGATAAATAAAATATTATATTATATTATATTATAAAATATAATTGATGTAACAGTTTGAAGTCCAAAAGAAGCGCAATCAAACCGATTTTGAGATTTTTTTTTTTTTAAATAAACTCGTGAGTGTTATACCGGTTGATCATTTGAAAACTATCCACCTGCAATTACTCCCGATTCCTAGTGAATATCCCTTCCAGCAAAAACAGATAGATCTTTATATTGAGGGGGACATCTGAAACATATATTCTGAAAATTATATTTCCAGCCCCCCGCCCCCCCTCACTCCAACTTTGGAATTCCGAATAACACTACCTACCTTGCGATACATCAAATTAGGAAAAATTGAATTCTCTTTCTGAAAAATATTTCGAAAACTTCCAACCCCACCCCACTTCTCCCCTGGAATTCTCTGAGTGTCCCATTTTATATTCTGGGGCCCCCAATTCCTTTAAATTTAGTCAGCGTCATCCTAGAAAGCATCAAAGAAGAGAATTTTCGGTTGAAAAAATACTACCCAAATTGACCCCTTTGCTCTCCCCCACCTCAACTTAAAAATTTAACAGAACATCACCTACTTTGTGATACATCAAATTGAAGGAAATTAAATTCTCTTTCTGAAAACAATTTTTTCCCAATTTTTCACTTCTCCATCATTGAATTGGACATTTGAAGTGTTTTAGGAGGGAGAGGAGGGTTTTAAAAATTTCAAAAAAATGTTGTTAAGTAACAAGATCAAATTTCTCTGGATTTGATGTATCACAAAGTAGGTTTTGTCATTTTAGATTTTTATGGTGGGGTGGGGAGAGCGAAGGAGTTAACTGGAGTGACATTTTTTCCACAGAAAATTTTCTTTTTCGATGCTGTGCAGGATGACGTTGACTGCATTAGAAAGAACTAAGAGGTCGAGGATAATAATTTGGACACCCGGAGAATTTTAGGAAGAAAGGGGGTGGGGTTAAATATTTTATAAGTATTTTTTTTCAGAAGGAGGATTAAATTCTGTCTGATTTGATGTATCGCAAAATAGGTAGTGTCATTTGAAATTCCAAAGTTTTGGTGGGTGGGGGCAAGGGGTTAAGATGAAGATTCACTAATGTATGATTTCGATGTCACCCTTTATAAAAAATCGACCTGTTTTGGCTCGAAAACATCTTCACTGGAAATCGGGAGTTATTGCAGGTGTATAGTATTCAAATGATCACCCGGTATATGTTTGTATATCGAGGACAAAAGTCTGCATCCATTGCATAATTTAAATGAATGTAATAAGACAAAGTAATTTTTTTGCAACACCCTCTATATCATGGATCTAGAAAGTTTTTTTTTCAATTTAGCAAATATATTTCAAGAATCAGTTTTTATTTTTGAAACTGGTTCCGGGATAAGCCGGCTAGTGAGGGGGTCAAGCTTACCGTGAACACCCTGTACCATTCATTATGAACACTTTAAGGTGCTTTTTTCTTCTGTGGGACTAGAATTTCTGGTTAACAGGCCAAATTGGAACTGTTCGCTTTTGAACAAGAAATATTACCTTTTTGCAAAGGCTTTTTGCACTCACGTCAAAAGGCCCTTTGGAACAGAAATGACCCTCACCCCACCCCCGACTCATACTCCACCAGGTAAAATAAGGTTTCAGTATTTTTTAAATATTCACCCAGAAATTGGAAAAATAAATCAATCCCGGGAACAAGACATGATCAATGATGAGAATTATTTAGGAAAAAATCAACAATCTACTAATCGAGACATATTGATTATGAATCTCTAAACTACATGACCTCAAACACCATCATTTTTGGTATTCCTCTAGAAATAAAAAAAATCGACCTCTCTTCGGCGTTCTCCCCCTAATATTTCTTCAATTCAAAGAATTCAAGTACCGACTTTTTGTTGAGAAACCCTGTATATCAAGTACACTACATGCCCTTCTTCAATAGATGCCCATTTCACGCCGTGACGGACGGCGATTGGATTATTTTCTACAGAATATTCCTGGGCCCAGAATTTCTATCTCCGGATTTCTTCCGTATAATTCTATTCGGCAGATAACTCCCTACTTACTGCGCACTCTACGCAGCGTTTATCTGCCGGATAGAGTTATACGGAACAAATCCGGGGATGGAAATACCGCGGGCATTGAAAGAATCAAAAGTCTGGAAATCGATCAGGTATTTAGCGAGAGGTAGGTAGGTATTCGGAGTTAAGCTCGAAAAAAAATTATACAATTTTTTTCAAATCAAAAATAATTTTCAAAAAGAACACGAAAGGCCTTACAAGGCCTGATGGCTGAGGGCCTACCGGGAAATGCCCGGCTGCCCGGTGGGCCAGCACGCGCCTGTATTGCACCTGAAAATCTCCGTAACCAGAGTAACAAAAACCTAATAGTCTCTAACAAACAGTGATCGGCAAGTGAGTGATTGTTGCGATTTTTGTAACCTTGGTTACGAGCAGTTTCATGTGAGCAAGGCCCCGATTCTTCTCTGAAGACATGCGTTTGTAATTTGGTTAATTTCACTAACACTTTAGGTCTTATACAAGCAGAGGATAACCTTGTAGTCTTCGGAATGGATGATTCTTCCGAAGGTAAGTTGGTTTCCATCCAATCTCCCTCCCAATTCATATCCCAAGAGCAGTTCATGTTTTGGTTACTTTTATGCAACCCTGTATTTTTAATGTTTGTCTTGAGTTATTGATTTGGATCCTGTGATCCTACCTGAAGCTTTGGCTTCAAAATGGGCTTGAAATCTCGAAAATCGGTCAGCGTTTAAGCAAGTAACTACAACAACTGTAACACCAAAAAGTTGACTTTTTGAGGTCAGTCTGTAAATTGAAGAGATAAACCAGAAATTCAAGAGCCGTCCCGAGTTATGAGTTATACTTTTTTGTCGATAATGTTGAAATCCAAGAAAAAAGACACCGCTCAAGAAGGAGTATGTCAAACTCCCAGTAATTTTGCACCAGTCTATTGAACACCCTGTGGAAATATTATGTAGAATATTTTGAAGCTCTCCCCAAATCGAACCATCAGATGCAAGAATTTAGGAACTTCTGAGATATAAATACCGAACCTTTGATACCCAACAGTGAAAATATACAGTTTGTTTTTATAGGTTTTCACAGAAAGTTGTCAATGAAATGGTCAAGCCGCTTTTCGTGATACTTGCAGGAATGGGATTCGTACTTGGTCTATCTATTATTTTGATGGTGTATGAGGTGAGCATGTTTTCTTACTCACCTGTTCATATTATCATATTATGTGACGAGGGATAAACTGCTAAGGAAATATATTGTACCTACTAACACCACCCCAAGTCATATCACAAAACGCCTTATTTCGGATAAACTTAATTAAAGGAACTTGGAGAAATTCTGGAGGAACGCATAAGGAAAACTGTGGGGAAACTCAAAGGAGAGCTCTTTTGCTCTTTTGTACACATCCTTGTTAGCGGCCGACTCCTCGATACTCACACAGGTATTGATAGACACATCAGATGAATAATACGAATCTTTTCTCTTCTAGCACAACTTAGGTGTCTATCGCAACAGTTTGAATGATGACTTAATGGTTACTGTTTTCGGTTTTATTGCTACAGTCCTTTTCTCCTGCATGATGAGTTCTGGACAAGCTGTGGAAAATATGGTATAATCAAGCTCTCTTCCATGTTAAAACCGTTTCTGTTTTATCTTCTCCTCAAGCATTCTTCCAATGGCTGATCTTTTTCAGTCTGAGAAAGTACTTTTGACAATCGTTAACTTTAAATGGTACACTTTCAAGAGATCAAATCAGATGACCATGATGCTTTTCATGCAAAACACGCTGAAGCCGTTGAGATTACATTTTTCTACTACTCTGGCCATCAATTACCATTTGGGATTTAAAGTGAGTACTCTGGTTGTTAGAGGTATAGTGATTGAGTTTGGATCTCCATAGATGGCCAAAGGATTGTATTCAGTGGTCTCGCTCATAGTTACCATGCATTTGAAACGTACTAATGGGATTCGTAACTAAAATGACAGTTGACACGTTGGGACTTATCGCACTTGGGACGACTTGACCAACGCTTACAATTTTGCGAACTTGCAAGTGAACGGGTCATCAACAATCCAAACTTGAATGGAATAGAGTTGTTAATCGTCAAAATTGTCAATATTGTTCAGACGCCTACCCAGGAATATTTCCTGAGGTGCATACCCAAATCCCACAAAAACTGATTGGTGCAGCACAGGTAATCGAATGATTCGCCTTTTATTTACTGTATTGACTGATGAAAATTTGACTGGAGAGATGTATTATGTATTGCTGATAGAAGATTACATTGATCCAATGTTGACTGATTTCATCGAGAATGATGACTGGTATCTTGACGATCAGTTGATTTTCCAACAAGATGAAGCACCACCACATTTCGCTGCTTGGACCGTTTGGCAGCACCTAGACCAACAGCGCTTCCCTCGTCGACTGACCGAAAGACGAGAACCTGTCGGATGGTCTGCACGGTCACCGGTCTTGACTCCACTGACTTTTTATCTGAGGACATCTGAAAATTTATGACACCGAACACCGAACCGACTCCACTTGAAGATTGAAGGCAGAGAATAATCACCGAATGTCGTCTGATTACACCAGAAATGCTGGAAAATGTGCGACAAAAGCTGCGTTCCTTTTATCATACAGTGAGAGCTCCCACTTCAATTGCTAACTCTGTTTCTCTCCTTCTTGTGCAATTCTTGGTTTCTTCCTCTCTTACTGAGATGAGATTATTTGAGGTTTCGTGTAAAAGGAATACAGCCTGTGGTTTGAACAAAATCTTCACCATTGTATGGAAGCTGAAGGAGCTCTTTCGAACACTTACTCCGTTGAAACGCAATGTTTGTTGATTTTTTATTCAAATAAAGAACTTTTTCCACCTGCTGTTCTACATCTTACATTCCACCATGTAGAATCTTATTTTGCCAGGGAATAATCCAATAACTCTGTCTAGAGACAAAAATTGAGTCATTTGGAAAAAAAAAGCTTAAGTCACCCCTTTTTCGGGGTGATGTACCTACCCCTTCAGGGTGGGTAGACGATCATACTCGAGAAAGATGTAGGCTACCGACTTCTTGAAAATGATGTCAAATCGACCTGTCTTTGCTTATTTTGAACAAATTAAACCGAAGACTTACAGTTCGAGCGCACGGTGGAAGGGTGTGATTTTGAAAAAAAAATCACATAAATGTGACAATGTTGAAAAAAAAAGAAAAATTTATTTTTCAAATGAGAAGTCACTCATCCTCTTAGTGCCATTCAAGCTTGTGGGGGCTGTTATCACTGTCGTCAAGAGGAGTGAGATGGAATTGTCACCCATCTATTAGCAAACGATCTTCCCTTTGAAAACAACATCGACCTGTCCAAGATTAAAAAAAAAGAGGTGAAATGCCAAACTCCTCTGTTGTGCTTTCGTTGGGCCATCTTGTATAACGGGTGTATTATTTTTTTTTAATCTGGCGTCCAAGTATGCTGTGCTCCAGCCGAAAAGAGCCTTATTTGGCCGCGCGGGGCACAGCATGTTTGACGTTAGATGTAAAACAAGCGAATATGCCTCGTGGGCATGAGGCTCAGTAGCGCACTTCCTTTTTGGAAGATTATTAGACGCAAGATGTTAATTAGGGTTTTATCGATATTTGGAGAAAAAATCCAATATGGCGACCAAACTAACGGCAGAATAATGGAACGTGGCTTGAAAATCAGAATGATTGTACTTAAACAAGGGTAAGTTCAAAGTTTCGTAAAAATCGTTCCGGTAATAAGATATTTCAATATGGCGGCTGAGATGGTGGCGGAATGTTAAAATTTGGCTAGAAAACGAGAATGATCTAGCGAAACAAGGGTTAGTTCCATGAAGATCGTTCCACTGATAAGAAATTTCAATATGGTAGCCAAGATGGCGGCGGAATCATGAAACTCAGCTTGAGAATAAGGAAGTTCATACGAGACAAGATTAGGTACCAAGTTTATACTTTAATGACAATTGTTCCACTAATAAGAGATTATTAGTTTCAATATGGCGGCGGAATCATGAGATTTAGCATGAAAATGAAAATGATCGTATGTAGAAGGGTAAGTTGCAAGTTTCATGGAAATCGTCCCACTAATGAGAAATTTCAATATGGCAGCCAAGATGGCGGCAAAATTATGTAATTCGGCTTGAAAATAAAAATGATCGTACTAGACAAAGATAGATTTCAAGTTTCATGTAAATTGTTCCAGTAATAAGGAACTTAGATATGGCAGCCGAAATGGCAGCAGAATCATGAAATTCAGCTTGAAGATAAGAATGATCGTACTAGGCAAGAATAAGTTTTAAGATTCATGACAATCGTTCACCTAACAAGAGATTTCAATATGGCGGCCAAGATGGCGGCGAAATTATCAAACCAATCTGCCTGTTTGGTCCTTGAGAATCTAAGCTCTTTATCGGATAAAGTTCAAGAGCTGAAGCTTCATTCCCATAGGAGAAGTTGAACTTCTTCCAAGTGCACAGGATTTTTTTTCATAATAATGATAACTATTCTCGGATAGGTATAACAAAAACAGTGCCTATGAGTCACCTTTGAGGACATCAGCTATCCATCGGAAAAGGTTCCAAGGCTCTTGCATCGATCCTCCCCGCTAACATCAAAGACATTCTAGCCCTTGTAATGTAATACGCAAAAAGTTAACGTTTCCTAGAAGATCGGTGATTTTTTTTCTGAAATTTAAACAAACATTACAGTTCCCGCGGTAATAATCTAGCAATTGATGCGATAAAGAAAACATTGAAAATAGCTTCCGCCACTACGTCTGGCGAGACTTAAAAATTAAAAGAAAGAAACCGGCCATATAAGCGTCATCATCTTAAGGTGCGTTCAGTCAGCTTATCAAGCCGCAAGATTTAATTTCAGCCGTGAGCGCTGCACCGCTTATTGGCTCTTCTGAGGAGGCTGGTTCGTAAGAGCGAATGGGCGTCCTCAATCTTGCAAGAATGGGGAGTTTGCGTTCACACGTACGTACGACGTAACGTAATTGTCAACGTGAAAATTGGCAAGTTTGTTATCTGCAATTCCTTAGTTACTGGAGAGTTTTCACGTTATACGTTGCGTTACGTCGTACGTTCAATGAAATCGCAAACTCCCTAATATGTATAGGGCGAATCTGTTACATTCCTTATGGAAATTTATATCTTCTCTGTGTGACCTCCGATCTCAAAAATTTTGGAACCATTTTGAGCTCGATTTCGAGACAAGGCACCACACTCCATGATTTTCACATTAGAATTTGAAAAAAAAAATGTAAATGAGGGTTTGATGGAGTTATCTCTATGTTTTACCATTTTACATAATCACCTTGCATGAATTCCACATGCAGTTCCTTGAAATCCACAATTACAGGATCTGTTGGAGATAGATTGGGCTAGTAAACGCAATAAACAGAATGGAAATCGCTGTCGGCAACCGAAAGTTATTGGCCGTCAAAGTCAAGTCGTGTTTTTGTGGCGATAACTTCATTGTGGAACAGTTTACATACCTACATACACACTCATACATACACAGAGATCATTTTGAAAATGGTCTTAGTCGTCATAGGGGACCCCAGAACGCCGGATATATATATATATATATATATATATATATATATCCGTCAAAATCTGTAAAATTAGTTTTAGCACGGTCACAATACTCCCCTCCTCGTTGGGTGGTGCGTCTAGAGGAAGAAGACAAATTCAGGCCCCAATGCCACCAGCTTTTGAGATGTCAAGAATCCGGGGATTCGGGATAATAATCCATGGATGCAAGAGAAGAATTCATAGATTCGAATGTACTCTTTTCCAAACTGGGATTCGAATACCTACCAATACTTTTTTCTCTGCTGTAAAATCCAGAAACTCCAATATTCTATTTTATCCAACACCTACTCAAGAATTCGAATACCATGAATACTACAATACCGCAGAATGGTACTCCAAATCCAGAATCCCAAATATCGGCAAAAAAGATGCATGAATACGAATACAGAATTGATGATTGTATTAGAATACAAACATCGTAGAAAAGAACTTGAGTAGGATTAAGGCTACTGAGTATTAGAATACTATACCCAAATCTGACTACAATTGACGTCATTGAAAAGTGGACAACAAATGGCCACGAAATTGGAGTAGGTAGTTAGGTACCTATCGCTGATAAAATGACACCATACTCAGTTACAGCTGCGATAATACTTGCCCAGCAGAATTACTAAATATTTAGATTCAACATAACAATTAAAATTATTATTGTTGAATGGGGCCGGGACGAAGCCCATTACAACTGTGCTTGTAAAACAAGGGGATCATTTGAATTACCTGGCCTTTTGTTCAGCATCGTGGGTTCGCGTGTCAGGAAAACAAATGGAAACAAAATAAAATATCTATTGAGCAACAAGGAAGAAAATATACAAAAGTGGTGAATAAAAATAAAGACTAAAGGCAATTAAGCTAGGTTAAAAAGTTGACATTACAACTTTGACCGTAGTTTCGAGTGGTAATAATTTGGTACAAAACATGGTGTGGAAATAATAATAACAATCATGATAACAATTCTACAAACACCATACGAAGAGACTAATTCAGTTTAATTTTCAGTTTTAAAAGGTTGAGTACATACCAAAGCGAGTGCAAGATGGGTCGAGGCACATTTTCGATACTGTTACGATATCTCGCGTACGGGTTCGAATATAATCAAGACAATTGTTTAAAACACACACTGTTTATTACTGCGTACTACTACAATAGCTACACGCCAACAATTATCCACTTGGAATTATATCGCAGGTACTTCGCTTGTTTCGCACTCGTTACCACTTCGCTGTTCCAATCCAATACTGCCGCGAGCTGCCGGCTGATGCCTTATATAAGGCCTCCGAACAGCGTTCCCGAACTTTCTGTCTACTTCCAGCCAATTCCATAGCGGCCCGGTATATGCGGTTTCTAGACCATTCCTGAATAATCACACACACCTTCCGAGTGCTTTCTATGTGTTCTGGAATCTGCACCTCCGCCAAAATGGACAGATGTGCCTTGATCGAACGTTGGAGTCTCCATGCATTTCAATGCCTCCTCGCACACTCTAGAAATGTCCAGAGCTTCACGCATTTGTACACTGCGGCCGTGGATGGAAGAATCCAGAAAGATCTAGTGTTTACCAATATGTACGGGATCGCCGCCCGTAACAATACTTTTACTTGTTCCCACCGCCTTCTGTACTCTGGTCTGATACTGCTCTGATGCTGACTGCTACTGACTGACTCTGATACTACTTCTGCCGATACTCGAACTGCTCTGCCCTCTGGATAAGACGCTTCGCTTCTTTATACAGCTGGGGGAATCCTTTGTCTTTTTGTGCTGTGCAGAATCATCTTCTTTTGCGGCCCGTCTGTTCAAGGAAAAACCACTTCAGGTGAACAATTTTGGCTTGAATGCTTGACATTTATTGCACTATAATTTAGAGATTACTTCGAATCATCTTCACAGGGAGAACCTTTAGATACAGAGTTTCTAGTCAAATAATTGCACTACGTGCGTCATTGCTATTGTAGCTAGGCTATAATTCAAGTCTTATCTTCGTTTTTGTACGTCTGGGTTCCAGTTATTCTGTATTTTTCGTGTCGTTAAAATGGTTTATCTACAATTTGGCTCCAACAATTTCTGCAGCTGTGTTTGTATAAGCTTGCGTCATTCTGTTCTTTGAAAACCCTCGCTTCCCTAGTCGCTTTCTATTTCTAATCATTATAATTTTTTCATGGCTCCGTTATAAAAGAATTAAAAATAATGCTTTACTTGACGTCTAGAACATGGAGGGTTATTTGATGAACTTTCAATTATTGCAACTAAAGAAAATTCCAATAAAGAGAATTATTAGGATAATTTTTGTGACTACTCATTAGATTCTTGAGAACTATTCTCTCTTCCTGGGCACCACAACATAATGGGTAGTATTATTGAAAAATAAGCATAAGCATTTGCTTAGATTTCATAGGCGTTGCTAGGGAAAGTCTGCTAAGCAACTCCTCAAAAATCTAAGAAAATGCTTATGCTTATTTTTTATCAATACTACCCAATAAATTTCATTGGTTTTATTGTTCAAGGTTCACTTTATAACTTCGCTTCGCCAAATGTACCGACTCACCCCCTCTACCTATTTATCAAATATCAAAATGAGGCATGATAGATGGCGGTAATCGCAAAATAAACGTTTCGCATTGATCCACCGTGAGAAACATCAATAGTTTCTCAGGCTCCTTCTTCATAGACTACTTAGATGCTTACGTGATATGGTATCAACCAGCCAAAAAAAAAATTTCTGCTCAGCTAACTTAATGAAGAGTAGGTAATACTTCCGCGGCTAAAAAAAAAACAAAGGGTGATACGTTGACACGCAGCATTGATATCTACCTTTTTTTTCAATTTTGAATAATAGGACCGCTTTTTTTGCCGCCGCAGTGACAAGAAGTTTCTATGCTTTGTGTCAGCTTATGTGACCTCTTTTTTAGGCCGCAATAGTACAATGTACACCTGGGTACTCAAATTCGTGATATTTTCATCTCAAGAGGACTGTTTGTGGCTCCTTCACTCCATCACCATTGGCCTTTTCAGCATGAAGGCCGCGCGAGTCTTGCTCACGTTCACCATTCTGATCCAGTTTGCTGTATACGTCTTCGAAACGTCCATGTTCAGCATTCATCCGTAATATGTCATGCAGTATGCTCCGTTCCTGTTTTCTAGAGCTTATGTAAGAAAGTTGCATGCTTCCAAATATGTATTTTTAAGGAAAAATATTTTTTGGAACTTCAATTCCAAGGGTACAGCTGCTGCTCTGTCGATTTTGTGGAAGCAAGAATTCTTGGAAAATCTCTGGGATCACCTGGAGATGTGGGAACCGGCAAGTCTCAGACAGGATTTTGACGCCAAAGCCATTGAGAAAATCATCCAAGAATCGCATCTGCTGGTTGTTTTCACATCTTTCATAGGCCTTTTCTTGATCATAGCATTCACGTGGCCGAGTGTCGCTGATTTCGATTACAGTTTGACAATGTATTTGTTGCGGGAATGGTATCCAAAGTTCAGCCCTGGTCTCGTATTAATTCTCAAACTGTCGTTCGAACCAATATATTACGCCATGGCTTTGCATCCGTTTATCGCGTTCTACGGCACCCAACACATACAGATCCAAGTCTGCATGTTTTTCGGAAAAATCGATACCATCACCAAGGATTTTGAAGGAGCGACCAAAGAAGAACTGATCGGTGATGGCAAATTCCAAGATAAAATGCACCGACGGTTGTCTTACGTTATTGCCAGACACATACAAATGATCGGGTGAGCTAGAATTGTTAAAACAGGATTACGAAAGATCGATTAGGTGTACGTCTAACTCTCAACTGGTATCGTGTTTTCACAGAGCGTATACCACCTTTGTATCGTGGTGTGTTTCGAGACCTCTGGAGTGTAACTATTCGGTATGGAAAGCCAACGAACAGACAAAAATTGACTCGTAATTGGTTTGGTGGCCCAATTTTTCTTCGCAAACGTTTAGTTTTCAATAGTGATCAATTGTACTGTACGAACAATCATCAGCTGAGTCTAGAAAAATACCCAAAACAATAATCCGAAATCTTAGTTCAAACTAAATATATGACTCCAATAAAACTGTAGTCTCTCGGATCTCAAAATACCCCATGCACGATATCAGTTGAGGGCTTGTATTCTACCTTCTACCGATAGTGAACGTTTCACCAACAAGCATTCAGGTTGATTCACCGATGATATCATTAGGAAGTAGGTACGTAAGTGTACTGTATCATTGGTATCTTTGATCTTCAAAATAGCTGTATTATATTGGCTGTTTATCTTTGAAGCTGTTATCTCTGTTACAAAATCAGTTCCAAGGATTCTATGTTCAGGAAAACTCAAAGCATGTTTTGTTTGAGACCAGGGTACCTGCAACTGGGTCATGTTGACAAACTTACTTTCAACTCATTAGGCGTTCAAGTGACTCAGCATAGCAGTAAAAAAGTATATTGATACCTAATCTGCGAGGTGAAAACCTTCCTGACATATCCTTATGACATGTCGAAAATTGTGAGTTAAAGATCGGTTGGAATGCCACACAAAAAGTTTTCCTCGAACCAAACTGTTAGGTATACTGGAATTTAGGTATTGGGATGTAATCACGAACCCTTCCTCGTCCCTCAACAGTGTAATAATGCAATTTGGTGTTTTCATAGGTTTTCACAAAAAATTGTCAATGAATTGGTCAAGCCGCTTTTCGTGCTACTTGCAGGGATGGGATTCGTACTTGACTTATCCCTCATTTTGATGGCGTATGAGGTGGGCATGTTTCTTTACCAAAAAATCAAGTTACGAGGCATAAACTGCTGAGAAAGTATATTGTACTGAATCACACAACTTCAATATGTAGATTCATAACTTGGGAGAACTCTGAAGTAGCTCAGAAGAAAAACTGCAGGGGACTCCAAGAGAATTTCTCTTCCATACAAATTTCTTGCTAGCGGTTGACTCCTCGATACTCACATAAATACATAGACACGCCAAAAAAAAAAGAAAGGAAAAAAAAACTATTTTTTTTCTCTAGCACAACTTAGGAGTGTACCGCAGAAGTTGGAACCATAATTTAATATTGGCTGGTTTCACTTTTCTTGCTACAGTGTTTTTCTCCTGCAAGATTGTTTCTGGACAAGCCGTGGAGGATATGGTGAGCAAGACTTTCTTGCTTTTTCCAATTACATTACGTTTTGGTTTTGCTTCCCCTCAAGCATTTCCTCAACCCTTGATTTTTCTAGTCCGAGAAAGTACTTTTGTCAGTCATGAAAATCGAATGGTACACTTTCAACAGATCGAATCAGTTGACCATGGTTGTGTTCATCCTGAACTCATTGAAGCCATTGAGATAAAAAAAATTTTACCACTTTGACCATCAATTACCATTTACCATCTAGTATTCAAAGTAAGCGAACTGTCAGTTCGACGTTGAGTGGCTGAGTCTAGAATTCTAATATTTATTTACGTAAGAGTATCATCTTCCGTAGATGGCCAAAGGATTGTATTCAGTGGTTTCGCTCATAGTTATCATGCATTTGAAACGTACTAATGGGGGCCGTGACTAAAATGGTACAGTAGGTAGTTGTAGTTGACTTGTTAGAAACTGGATGAAATTAAATAATTATAAGATTGGAAATAAGATGTACTTGATGTATTTAATGTGAATTTGTCTGGTTGAGATACAACACAAGAAGAGGTAGAATGAAACGAAGCACTCACTTATACTTCAAGTAAAAGCAAATGCTATGCAGGTGAACCTCGAGGTGGAGATAGCTCATACACTGCAGAGCAAACCAAAGTATTTGCTACACTTTTGCCCGATTGGAGAAAGGTGGTATCCTCGGTGGTAGATATCAAATTTCAGTTAGGTACAGAACATGGGATCAAATTTTTGGAGTGGAATAAAATGCAAACTCAATTACTTCAAGGAGAATCTATGAATATTATGATGGTGATACAAAATATGGCTCCAAGCAATTATTTGTATACAGAAACAAAGTTGAGGTGACACGCACTTGTCGCTCATTTTTAATCACAAAGAAAAGATCTGACAGTTCTGGTAAGATGTTTTCTACAAGCCAACGTATAAGCTGTCTCATCTGTGTTTTGGCACTCAAATATCTGCTTGGAGGCATATTTTGTATCACCATCATAATCTCCCCTTGAAGTAAATGGGTGTGCATTTTATTCCACTTCAAAAATTTGATCCCGTGTTTAGTACCGGACTAATTTGATACCACCTTTCCTTTGTGCAATCGGGCATATGAAATATTCACTGGAGCATCAGAATTCACGAATTCAGAAGAAAATACTTGAGAAAATACTATGAGGCGGAGCTTCTACTGCACTATTTTCAACAAATATTTTCTCATAGTAGGTACAGGGTGTTCACGCGAGATGGATACACCCCCCCATAAAAAACTTCCCCTTTGCGAGAATTTGAAAACAAAAAAGATTTCCTGGAACAATTTTTGTCGTAGTTTCTGAATATGTCAAGTACAATTTTCTACTTCATCCCATATACAGGGTGTCGCAATTTTTTTTTCCTAAAACATACTATCTTTCATCATCACAATCGATGCACATTGTTATCCTTATTAGGAACATGCAATGAACTTCTGGATTTTTTTGAGAAAAAATTGAAAAATTTACAATGCCATCTCTAAAAACATCCACTTTTTCAAATGATGGACCCATTTCAGAATTCAAATATGTCCAGGATATTTTGTTTCACTGTTAAATGACATGGAATGACATAAAATGACTGGATAAATATTCTGGACATATTTTATTTCTGAAATAAATCGATCTTTCCGAAAAAAATATATTTTTTTTGAGGTCCCACCGTGAATTTTCAATATTTTTTAGAAAAAATTTGAGAACTGTCATGCATATTTGTAATCACGATAACAATGTGCATCGATTGTGTAGATGAAATACAGAGTGTTTCGGAAAAATTCCAAGAAAATCGTGACACCCTGTATATGGGACAAGATAGAAAATTATACTTGACATATTCAGAAACTACAGCAAAAATTGTTCCAGGAAAGTTTTTTCTTCTTTGAATTACTTGAAGGGGAAGTTTTTTATGGGGAGTATCCGTCTCGCGTGAACACCCTGTACCTACTAAATACTTGACGAATCATTTTTCTATATTCGAATGCACTCAATGTTCTACTCCCTTTGTAGAATTCATTTGATCTTCTCTGGAGTAACAGCTTCTTGATAACATCAAATTATTAGAGATAAGTGAGATGACTCACATCGCGAAGTTACTTCTAGACCAGCTTGGAAAAAATGATGTATTTGCTTCGATAGCATTTGCCTGAATTTGTAGTGAATACTCCAATTCATAGAAGCGAATACATATTATGATTTGAGGTATTTTCTTTTAGCGAGGCTAGAATATGAGAAACTAACTTAATTGCTGGAGCATTTGCTTCAAAATTGGAACTTGGAGTATCTACTACCTACCATTAGTAGCAAATGCTTTGTGTTTTTCTTATCATCCTAGAGCTACTTTTCAGTTGAACACAAAAATCACCCTTTATATGGGAAACGGAAGACGTCAGAAGAATTTCAAATGCAGATTCTGATTTGCCTTAAAAAAGTATATCCACTCTTGAGCCATATCAGTTACTTCGTGGGACACCCTGTATATGCCTCCGATTAGTATTCCCGAACTTCCCATCATCCTCCAGCAATTTCCATAGTGACCCCGCATATAGTTTTTAGACAAATACCGAATAATCACACATCTTTTGCGTGCTTCCCGTGTGTTCTGGTATATGGCACCTCCGCCAAAATAAACAAATGTAGCTTGATCAACTGCTGAAGTCTCCATACAGTTGTAGGAATAAACCTACACGCGCGCCCTGGAACACACCAGAACGCTCCGCACTTTTACACTGCGATCCAACGGGAATAGTCCAGAAAGATCGGGTGTTATCCAGAATCGCCGCTCGTAACAATATGTTCCATTCAAAACTCGATGATGTTCTGATAAGTGGAACATTATCATCTCTCAGACACATAGACTAACTTGAGCACACGCATACACTGTACACTATGCATAGATATCCTACGTCTATTTACGAGTCTATTTATGATAGGCAAATGTTATACCTATGCTTACACTCCACCTGACTAGCTGGAAACTCTAATTATGAGTTCATTCCCGTATGTTATGTGTAATGTGTATACCACCATGCCAAATTTCGCCCGCTCCGCTGAAACCAAGCATCATCAGAAGCCTCCCCTAAGGGCTTGAATATATCACGCCGCAGGAGCCATGGCAGGAGGGGAGGTGGAAGAGAACAGGGGGCTCTTGAGCTGCTCTGATACGACGCATCCGCAAGCTTTGAGTCGGCAGTTTAAACTGAAATTAATGATTAGGTGAAACTTTAGCTAATTAATGCGATTTCCTCCACCGAAACCCACACGACTCTGAATAAACGCTAGGCATACAGGAGGGGTATGCGAGCTCCAAGTCACATGTTGATACAGTTCATGAAGAATTAAGTACGATCAATAATCGTTTGTTTGAATTTCCCTGAAAAATTTCTTCTCTGAAATCTTTTCAGAACACATTCAAGAGGGGCCAAATGCATAGCCCGAATGGTATTGCGAAGTCATTAAATGACCGTAATTATCCAAAGTAGGGTATAGAGCCACTCACCACTCATGCATTGAGTAACCGTTAATCAAAAAATCTCATACTCAAGGCAGGCTGTGGTCCGGTCATTGGTAGGAAAACGAGGCTCATTTTGGCCAGGCCACAGCCTGCCTTGAGTAAAAAAGTTTTTTATTACGGTAGTACATCATACAGAGTGTCAAATTCAAAACTTACAATTGCCTGTAAGTCTGGAACAGAAGCACATATCGAGAATCATCCAAAACCGTTTCGACAGAATGGAGGGTGGAGGGAAAACCATAATATGGTGGAGTGAGTGACACACCCCCACTCAGTGTCTGAGCCCCAGCCCCCTCCACTGATTTTTTCCAAATGGCAACCCATCACTTGTGTACATCATTGGAAAATGCTTTCCAGTGGTATCAATTATGCCATATTTTGCTCGAGTAGTTTTTGAATAATTTGGAAAAAACTGTCCAATGGGTTCACATTGATTTCCATGAACTCACTCCACAATGAATCAAATTTCAACCATCAAATCAAAAAGGAAGACCGGATGTTCACAATAAGTGTTCGAACAATAGATTTCAAGTGATCCCACATAAAGCAGTCTGGAGGAGTCAGGTCCGGTGATTTGGGAGGCCTTCAATGGGTCCTCTTCTGTCAATCCACTGATCTGTATAATGATAATCTAGCCATTGACTTACAAGACATAGTGAGGTGCGGAGCTCCATTTTGTTGGAAATGGAGTGAGTCCTTGATCCAATGAGGATTTCCATCTAGGTCCATCTGATTTTCTGATTCCTTAACTATTAGAGGCTCGATGAAAGTTTCCAGAATTTCTGCATGAAGCACACCATTCAAATTCCCGTCTTTAAATATTGGGCCGATGATCGCGTTTTTAATATTCCCGCCCAGGCACTAAGTTTCTCGGAGTACTGGGTATACCCTTCCTGGAAAACGTGAGGACTATTTTCACTCCAGTTGCGACAATTTTGTTTGTTCACATGACATGACAAGTAAAAAGAAACATTCGTCACTGAAACAAATGTTTCCCACGAGTTGAAGTTCTGCCGTGATTCGTTGCGTCATAGCTTCACAAAACTCAATCCGCCCATCAGGATTATCATCCTCAAGTTCCTAATAGTTCAGGGATTAGAAAATCAGATGGACCAGTGATCGAATTGATTTCTCCTCAAGTCGTCTATGATTCCTGAAAATCTGGCGGAAAAACCTCAGGAAAAACATGGCTATCAAGGAGACCGAGGCCTACTTTGAGGAGGAAATCACTTTTTAGATAGAAACCCTAATTTAAGCGAAGACTTATTCTATTCCCAACAAGATGGAGCTCCACCTCACTATGTCTATATCCCATACACTTTCTATTTTCAGTAAAATGATTTTCTGGAGCAAAAATAAAGTGACAAGCTGGAGGGCTACAACAACGGCTGATGGCACCTGCAAAGTTTTGGAGAGAAACTATCAGCGGCCATCGGCAGTATTCTCTTATAGCGCTCCAGCTTGTCACTTTATTTTTGTTCCAAGAAGTCATTCTACTGAAAATAGAAAGTGTATGGGATATAGATAGAGCCCGATCCTCGGCCCGATCTCTGGCAAAAAGTAACCAAAAATAGGACCTATCTATACTGGAATTTATAGCTATTCATATAACAAAAAGCCAATGGGGAACACATGGAATGGTTGGATGCAATGTGTAGGGGAAGGGTTCCATTTTTCCCCAAAAGGAAGCTGCCAGTCCTGACCATATGGGAAATTCTCGAAGACATGAAAGAAGAGCAAATTCCATAAAACAATTTAAAAATCCACAAAAAAATTAGTTCCACAAAAAAAAAGTGTAGAAAGTGTATGGGATATAATTAGTTGATGGTTAGATGATCATTATGAAAATCGGTGGGTTATGGCAGAGGACCTATTGAATTTCCTTCTGAACCATCGGACTTGACTCCTTCAAGACTTCTTTCTGTGGGATCACTTGGAGTCTGAAACATTCGACAAGAGTTCAAGAACAGGTTGCCTTGAAAACAGCGGCAATCATTTTGAACATTATTATTGTGAACATTCCGGTAGTTTAATAATGACGTACTTCACAGCTAGCAGTAAAAAAAACAGCTTTCTCGTAAACCCTGTGCATAGCTCACCCAAGAAAAAGCTGAAAAACATGATAATCAGTATCCACTCCATCCATGAAATGCTATCGCCAGTAACAAATCAAAAAAGACACAGGCCAGCCAGATCGCATTTTTCCGAAGAACTGTAGAAGCGTACCTATGAAGGGAACATCGATGGCCACAAAGACGCATAGGTAGGTATCAGTAACAATAATAATCGTTTATTTCTGCGAATCACATTTCTCATGCCATTTCTGACAACTTAACCTCGAACTGAACATTTCTGGGAAAGTCCCAGTTTATGAAACACAAATACTGCGATTGTCGCTTTAAAATATGCTTGTTTCTTTGTACCTACGTGGTTCTTGAGGCCAACGATTGTCCTGTCACGTCTTCTAGCAAAAGCTTTTCTCTTTCCCATCAATGTCCCAATCGACTGAAACATATCAGCTTGATATTTCCACGAAATATCAAAGCAGCACAATTTTTTTTCCATTGAAATGAAACTCTAAGCTTTCTTTTTAGAAAGTGTCGATGTTTGCAGAGACATATTTTATCTCAGTCCGGGAAAAAGCGGAATAAGGTTCAAATTCAAAACTTGGATTCACCTTCAAGTAAAAGATTGAAAATCTTCAGTTCTCGACCGTCCAACTAGGCATTTCCACATGACGTCATGAGCTCGTTAGTGTTGCCAACCTAGTTGAATTTATAACGTCAAAAAAGTGTTTTGAGAACAACCCGCGTTGTTATGATTGTGAAAAAAGTACTTTTTTGAGATTTTGGATACAGTAGGAAGCAAGTTTGTGCGTGATAATTGTTCACGAAACTCTGGCGCTTCGATCAATACTGATAGTTGGAGATGTGCTGCCCCAAATAGCTCAATAAACAAGAAAGTTTGGTGGAGTGCTTAAATCATTTTCGTCGGAAAAAAAAAAGATATCCGTGGCTTTTTCGGAAAACTAGATTCCTGGAAGAGAAGAGCATCTCAGGAAGTATCTCGAAGTGCCAAGAAATGCGACTCAAAGACATCTGGGAAGGAGAAAATATGCCAGTTTATTATCCTGCCGATAAGGTAAAAAGCTGACTAAATTGTTAGAATACAGAATAAATGTGAGATGATTTTACAAATTATCCATTACTAAGCGCCCTTCTGATTTCAGAAAGTATGGCTGTGGCAAAAACTGTGACCTGTGGCGATCGTGAAATGGGCAAAATCCAGCGACCAAGGAATTTCTGAGTTGACCACAATGTTACCTCAAATCCTGCTTACAAGAAAAAATTTCAGGATTTTTTAAGCAATGTGTCTTGCCGCGATGAAGCCATCAACTGAAAATTCAAGATTGTCAAGTCAGGTGTACGATTTGGTCAACAGAAGATGAAGATACTCGGAGCCGATCCCATGTGGTTCACATGTGCTTATATCACAGCAAATATTACAACTATAGTGAAGTAGAAAATGAAAACTATTGTCAATTCAGTGTTTATTTGTCTCGTGATATTTCCCGAACAAATGGATTACTCATTTATTCAGGAAGAAGCGAAAAACGCTCTTATCTGTGGTTTCTTTAGTCTACGGCAAAAAAAAGATAACAATGATCTAAGGAATTTCGCCCTTACGATATTGGAAAGTTTGCGGTTTCCCTCAGAGTTTTGACTACTCCTGACTACAGGAGTGTCGATGCAAAAATAACTACCAAACCGGAACCAAACTTGGAAAAAACAACAGTTACCTATGCAAACGCGGCCACAAACAGACCACAAACAAGTTGTTCAACCAAAGAGCAAGCCATCATCATGAATGTACACGATGAATTAAAACGAAACGACTACGTTTTGTCCCTTGGAAAAATTGTGGAACCGAAAAATATTCTGTTCGCTTCTAGAATATCTAACAACAGATTCTGTGTTTATCTATCAAGCACTAAAATTGTTGACGACCTTTTGACCAAGCAGACAGCAATAAAAATGAACAATATTGTAATTGGAATTCGGAGATTGATCACACCGGCAAATCGAATAATTATTTCTGATGTATGCCCTTCTATTCCACACGATGGGATAGAAATTGCACTGAAGGCTTCAGGAATCATACCAGTGTCATCTGTGCCTTTTCTGAAAGCTGGAATACAAAAAGAAGAGTACAGCCACAGCCACATATTCAGTTTAAGAAGACAAGTCTACATGGCCCCACCAGCAGAAGACAATTTCGTGTTGCCATCTTCTTTGATTATACGTCATGATAATACAGACTACAGAATCTTTGTATCCTCTGACGAAATTTCCTGTTTTTTATGTGGCCGGATAGGACATATTTCCTGAAATTGTACAACACAAAACACCAGTGGTACACCACAATCAGATGACGCAGAATAAACAACTTCGAATAATAAAAACAAACGACCATTATCCGAAATTCTGGACTCGCCCCCCGGCAGAAGAACAAGCAGTGACACAAGATCCATTCTCAAGCACAAGTAAAGAAGAAAAATCACCCTTCATCAAACCCGACACCAAAAAATATAAAAAAATCTGTCTCCATTGAAAACATAAACTTGGACCTAGAACTTGAACCAGTACGAAAGAAAATCGAGGAGGATCGGAAAACAACCAGGAAGTATCCCGTAACAGATGAAAATCTAAAAAGTTTCCTAGAAAATACGTAAGGAAATAAAGATCCCTATGGAGAAGCAAGACAATACACAAAAGATGTACATTCTCTTCTCAAGATGATGTACGATATCTACCCACTTCTGCAGTCAAGACCTATGAAATCAAGATTTACACGTTTAAGCAAAAAAATCAGAAACCAAATAAGAGCTGAACAAGAAGAGGTATCAAGTATAGCTAGCTTTGCTTTAAACACAACAGATGATGAACTTGATAACACACAATCAGACCAAGAAATGTACAAAAAAATGTTTTTTATAACACAATGGAACACCTGCGGATTTTTTCCGCGATTAGAAAGACGAGAAAAACGAGAGATTAGAAGAGAAGAAGTTGAATAAATTTTCTCCTGATGTACTGTGTATCCAAGAAACAAATTTCAAGAGCACTCATACACCCAAACTAAAAGGATACAACCTTTCCTGCAAAAATAGAGACAACAGAAATAGGGCGAGTGGAGGCGTGGCGATTTTCGTTAAAGATAAATTCCATTACCAAGAAGTCCAGCTCAACACCGATATAGAAGCAGTAGCAGTCACCATTTGGAAGCCAGAATAACTGACGATCTGCAACATATATTTACCTCCAGATTATCTTCTAGCAAGACGCAAGCTAAACGACTTAATATCGAACAGATTCCTTCACCCTTCATCCTCCTGGGAGATTTCAATGCACATAATCAGATATGTGGTTGAAAATATTGTATATAAATAATATACAGGGTGATTTTTTGAAAAGTTTCCACCTCCAATATTTTCCCGCACAAATTTTTTTTGCAAAAAAGCCAAAATAGGTCGATTTTCTTTTCGAGGGGGACATCTAACCAGCGTATTTTCAATCTTACTGTTTTATCCCCCTAGGCAGGGTGACTACCCCTTCCAAAATCTTAAATGGGACTAGGGGTCAAAATACACATTGTTTTGAAGGTCATTCAATTCTCTTTATACTGGTGCATCTAAAATGAAAATCTAACCATCCGTTCTCAAACTATGAATTTTTTAAGCCAGGAACCTTCGCTGAATAAATTTTTGTTTTTATTATGCATTGGCGTATCAAGAACCGCCAACACACGTCTATTTCAATCAAGTATTAGGGGAAGGGGCATTTTTTGACAGATCGTTGAGATACGTACCTCTCACCCACTCCTTCGCCCCCATCAACAACCCCTTGGAAATCTGAAATGGGATATGAGCCATCTTGTGATACCTCATTTGAAAGGGGTATCAATAATTCGCCAGTGCATTCGATTCTAATGAAGTCGTCAACAGGTGCCTAAAACTCAACGATCATTTTGGAAAAATTATTCAGAAAGCATTTTTATTCAAATAATTTCTTTTATTCTGAAAATGCAAACGTTTCAACAGACAGAAGCAAGTGGAACTGAAAGAAGTCAGTAGTTACAATCACAAAAAGATAAGATAATTTTTTTACTTCAGTTTTTCCCAGTTTTTCAGGTACATTATTTTGTTTTCTACAATACACTAAGTGTACCGTATTCGACGTCGGTTGAATTGTTACATGTAAAAAATGGCTTACGCTGTTGCCGAGAGGGTTGAAGTAATTTTGATTTATGGTGCAATGAACTGTTACCGAGCCACGGCCAGAGTTTTCAGTGAAAGACATCCAGATAGACAAATGAGCCATATGTACGTCAGAAAGCTTTTACGAAAATTCCAGGAAACGGGGTCGGTGAAGAATGTGAATAGAAGAGGTAACGTGGTGGTAGATGAAATGGCTCAGATTGAAGTACTAGGTCATCTTAGGGTTGCTAGATTATCGACAGCTTTGGCTGTACAAGGGTTACGCAATCATCCGTTGCTAAGGGCCGATGGGAGGGGCTAAAATTCAGCTATGTGTCAAAATTTTTCATGAGCGGAGAGGAAAGGAAATTTGCGGGGTCCGGTGCTGTTGCTTGATGTCCGCAACCGAACATACATGAAAATTTCATTCATATAGCGGCATAAAAGACGTGTTTTGAAACTCATCGGGCAAGTCATATCCACCTCTCACACGAATTTGTACACCTAAATCCAAAATAAACACGCTCTTGACAGCCAGAGCCCGTTGAGACGGACGCCTATGGCCTTCCGTGATGCCGACAGCTGTCACTCCCTAACTCCGCGAGGCCATTTAGTAAACAAACGCTCAGCCAGAATGCGGTACCCTTACGCCGGCCGACCGGTCGCGTGATAATTAGGTTCCCTAGGTCATCTGGCTTTGGATCCAACTAACTCTTTGCGTCGGATTTCTGCAACTACAGGACTTTCGTACTCATCCGTGCGCAAAGTGACAAAACTTCATAAATTCCGTCCATACAAAATGAAAATGCTGCAGGAGCTTGTTGAAGAAGATCCTGATCGGAGACTAGAGTTTTGCGAGACCATGACAGAAATGATCACTGCAAACCCAAATCTGGTCAAGAACATATGCTTCAGTGATGAATGCAGTTTCTATTTGAACGGCTGTGTAAATAAACAAAATGTGCGTTATTGGAGTGATGAAAATCCACGCATTTTCAGAGAGGGACATACGCAAGCTCCTCAAAAATTGAATGTTTGGGCAGGAATACTTGGAGATGCGGTAGTCGGTCCCCTATTCATTGAACAAACATTGAATGGTGATGTGTATTTGGACTTGCTGGAGAATACCATCGATCCTTTAATAACCGATGAAGTTGAAAATCAACGTGATCAAGGTGTAAATCCGATCCTGGATGAAAATGGGCTATTCTTTCAGCAAGATGGAGCCCCGCCTTATTACGCTGTCAATGTGCGAAACTGGCTCGACCAGAGATTTCCGAATCATTGGATTGGCAGGCGTGGAGCGATAGAATGGCCACCTCGATCACCAGATTTGACAAGTCCCGACTTCTTCCTCTGGGGTCATCTTAAATCTGTTGTCTTCAAAACTCAGCCAGTGGATTTGGTAGATTTACGACAGCGGATAGTTGACGAATGCAGAAGGATTCCTAGAGAAACGTTCTCTAGAGTGAGACAGGAATTCGAAAATCGTCTCTACTACTGCATGGAGAATAACGGTGGTCACTTTGAGCATCTTTTGTGATTGTGACTACTGACTTCTTTCAGTTCCACTTGCTTCTGTCTGTTGAAATGTTTGCATTTTCAGAATAAAAGAAACTATTTGAATAAAAATGCTTTCTGAATAATTTTTCCAAAATTATCGTTGAGTTTTAGGCACCTGTTGACGAGTTTATTAGAATCGAATGCACTGGCGAATTATTGATGAACCTTTCAAATGAGGTATCACAAGATGGCTCATATCCGAGCTCATATCTCATTTCAGATTTCCAAGGGGTTGTTGATGGGGGCGAAGGAGTGGGTGAGAGGTACGTATCTCAACGATCTGTCAAAAAATGCCCCTTCCCCTAATACTTGATTGAAATAGACGTGTGTTGGCGGTTCTTGATACGCCAATGCATAATAAAAACAAAAATTTATTCAGCGAAGGTTCCTGGCTTAAAAAATTCATAGTTTGAGAACGGATGGTTAGATTTTCATTTTAGATGCACCAGTATAAAGAGAACTTCAAAACAATGTGTATCTTGACCCCTAGTCCCATTCAAGATTTTGGAAGGGGTAGTCACCCTGCCTAGGGGGATGAAACAGTAAGATTGAAAATACGCTGGTTAGATGTCCCCCTCGAAAAGAAAATCGACCTGTTTTGGCTTTTTTGCAAAAAAAATTTGTGCGGGAAAATATTGGAGGTGGAAACTTTTCAAAAAATCACCCTGTATATTTCCACATAAAAACCACCATTTGTTTTGGAATAAGGCGTACCGGGTGTTTCGCTCTATGGACTTGACCGAAAAGTTGGGAGCCGTCTACCCACTCTCGGTTGGCGCCCCATGAAAATAAATAAAAACTCAAGATCTCATCGCCGAGCCCACGCCCACGACCATATTATCTCTACACGAAAAACGATTGGCCGCGTGCAATAAAACTCTTTCTGGACTTGGTAGCCCTGACTCCCAGTTTAGAAATAGTTACAATTTCAAAGACATTTCAGGAATAGTTGGTTTTCTGTATTTCAACTATCTTGAATCTTCACAAGTATCTCAATAAGTTTATTGTTCTCTACAACCTAACAAGAGGTGCAGGAATAAGGATATAAGGCAGTGACGTCACCAGCGTTCTAATTTTTCAAGGCACTCAGAATTCAGATATCGCGCTGCGGTTTACGCCATAAATCATATGAAAAATTGCAGTTTGATTAAAAACATGGAAAAATTGAGGTCACTAGCCAATTGAAGTCATTGAGAAGTGACCAACAAATTGCCACAAATCTGGGTATCATTGATATGTTCAGTTACGGCCGGCAATATATTTGCCCGGAAGGACTTTCATGACATTCAACGAATTTTATTTACACATTCGGTTCATCGGTTCATTCTTCAACTCACCCGACTGTACCAAGTTACTTTCTCTATACATATTATTCATTGAATTTAAAAAATTGAGCACGATGGATGAGGATAATCGCAAAATAAACGTTTCACATTGATCCACCGTCACGATCAATGGTTTCTTTCAATTTTTAGGCTCTTTCTTTATAAACTACATAGATGGTTATACCCTGTACACATTAGGAGGCTCAATGATCAGTATTGATGGATCGTTATTTAATTTGCGCAATCAAATTACGTTTTGTGCTTATTGATCACTGAGCTTTCTAGTGTGTTCAGGGTATCACGTCTTTTTGATACCAACTACCAGTACCTACAGCCAGCCAAAAAATGAATTTCTGCTCAGCTAACTTGATGAAGAGTAAGTTTATGCTATTGCAGTTAAAAAAAAAAGCAAAGCTAATAATACGTTGATACAAGAACATAGAAACATAGGTGCAGGGTGGCTCAACGAAAACAGAACAGAAGGGTTTTCGGGCATTCCACCTTATTTTTTTGGAAAAAGCTCGGACAGATCGATTTTCATACCAAGGAGGACATCTGAAACATACATTGGCGAATTTCTATCTTTAGCCCCCTCACCGCCACCCACCTCATTTTTGAAATTTCAAATAACACCACCCATTTTGCGATACATCAAATTAAAGAGAATTAAATTCTATTTCTGAGTAAAATATTTCTATAACTCATAAACTTCCAACCCCACCCCCCTTCTTCCTGAAATTGTCTGAGTTTCCAATGTAATATTCTTGACCTCTTGATTCTCTTCAGTACAGTCAACGTCATCCTGCACAGCATCGAGGGAAAAAAAATTCTGTGTGAAAAGTGGCACCCTAATTCACCCCTTCAGCCCTTCACTCCCCCACCCCAACTTTAAAATCTCAAATAACACTTCCCACTTTGTGATACATCGAATTGAAAGGAATTGGATTCTCTCCCTGAATAAAATATTTTCGGAATTTTCAAAAAACCATTCTCCCCCTAAAATATTCAGAATGTTCAATTTATCAAGGGAGGGGTTGAAAATTTAAAAAAAATTGTTTTCAGCAAGAGAAATCAATTCCCTTATAGTCCTAGCGGTACACCAAATTATTCTGCACTTCTAACGATTTCGATTATTTCCGGCACAGATGATCATTGGACCTATTCAAGCGTTTTGACCCGCAGCACCACCAAATTTGCATCTCAGGAATGGAGGGGTGGGGGTATCTTCAGAATTTGAAGCTCCAGGTCTAGTATGGTCCAATGAAGACCCACAAAGGCAAGTGAGTAGTTATTTTCGAATGATGTTCATCCGCTGATGTCGATTCTGACGTGAAAAATGAGTTGCGCAATCATTTGACGAAGATAATTGGTAATAATAAGAGATAAAGATGAAATCAAGTGGTCATCTATTGAGCTCTGTGGGAACTTGTTTTTTGTGATAAATACATGGAACTTGGTGTGACTCTTCATTATTACTTACTTCCCAAATATGGAGGGAGCACCACGCGTTCCGACGGATGACGTCGCGACGGAATATCAAAGAACAGTGGTCGCCATTTCCAGAACAGTCGATAGGAATATTATAATTTCTTTGATTTCTTCCATCAAGCCATATGCTTTCAAGATTCAATAACATATTTCTGTCGATTTGAGGAAACGGTGGGCTACCAGTGGTAAACCAGGTGCCTGTAAGGGGAACTGTGAGGTTTCTTCACCCCCAAATTTCCGCGGTCAACATCTTCAGATAAAACCGAGAATAAAACTAACTATTTTGAAGTCTGTGCATACGAATATGTTATCTGGTTGACATTTCTCGTGCTTCGTCCTTCTAGGGACTCCTCAGTATGTTTATACAGATCCAGCGATCAAATGAAAGGCACTCAGAAAGGTACTTTTGATTACTGGAAAAAAGTGATCTTTAATGTTGTACCATATTAGGTGCATACTCGGTTACAGAACTCTTACAAACTAAACTATAAATTATTATAACGATTAATCGCCTGTTAATATCGATGCCACCGTACTGAAAAAAATAAATCGCTGTGTGTAAGACCGTATCAAACAACCATTATTGTTTGTTTATTTGTTGTTTTTATCCTTATCGGCATTTCTTATGTCATAGGAGTTTGCTGAATTTGATTCCCAAATATCACAAGCTGAGAAACTTTGTTTCTATAGCACAAAGCACTGTGCCGGGAATCGAATTCAAGAATTCAAGTTTTTGATATTGGTGCTTTTTTCAGACGTATTTATTTCATTCATCTCCGAGACTTTATTCATACCCTAACACTAGAATCACAGAAATTGCATTTATTCCTTTTTTACCCATTTCAAACAAAACGGTATTCCAGAGTCGGTTAGTTTACTAGGTAGTCTGAATGATCTCGCGCGGTTGCGAAATCTGTTTAAACCGTACTGAGGAGTCCTTAGAAGGACGAAACATGGAGAATGTTGACCAGATCACATAATTATTCGTATGGACAAACTTAAAAAGAGTTTTATCCGAAGATGTTGACCGTGGAAATTTGGGGGTAAAGAAACCTCACAGCTCCCTCTAGCAGACACCTGACTTACCACTGGTAGCCCATCGTTTCCCCAAGTCGACAGAAATATGTTATTGAATCTCGAAAGCATATGATTTGATGAAAGAAATCAAATAACTATGATAATATATCGACTATTTTGGAAATGACGACCACTATGTTTTTTGACATTGCGTCGCGACGTCATGCGTCGGAACGCGTGGTGCTCCCGCCATATTTGGAAAGTAAGTAATAATGAACAGCCCTACCAAGTTTCATGTATTTATTACAAAAAAACAAGTTCCTACAGAGTTCAGTAAATGACCACTTGATTTCATCTTTATCTCTTATTATTACCAATTATCTTTGTCAAATGACTGCGCAACTCATTTTTCACGTGAGAATCGACATCAGCGGATGAAAATCATTCGGAAATGACTACTCACTTGCCTTTGTGGGTCTTCATTGGACCATACCAGACCTGGAGCTTCAAATTCTGAAGATACCCCCACCCCTCCGTTCCTGAGGGGCAAATTTGGTGGTGCTGCGGGTCAAAACGCTTGAATAGGTCCAATGATCATCTGTGCCGAAAATAATCGAAATCGTTAGAAGTGCAGAACTTGGACGATTTTAGGCCCGTACCGCGACGACTATTAATTCGATGTATCACAAAGTAGGTGGTGTCTGTTAAATTTTTGAAGTTGGGGTGGGGGAGAGGAAAGGGGTGAATTTGGGTAGCACTTTTCTTCACCGAAAATTTTCTCCGTGGATAATATTTAGAATGACACTGATTACATTGGAGAGAATTGAAGGATCGAGAATAGAAAATGGGACAGTCAGAGAAATTTAGGAAAATGGAGCGTGGGGATAAAAATTTTGAAAATATTTATTTCAGAAAGGTAATTAGATTCTCTTTGATTTGATGTATTGCAAAATAGATAATGTCATTCAAAATTACAAAGTTGATGTGGGTAGGGATGAGGGGGTTGAAGATAGAAATTTGCCGATGTATGTTTCAGATGTCCCCCTCGATATAAAAATCGACCTGTCTGAGCTTCTTTTTAAAAAAAAATGAGATGAAATGTCCGAAAACTCTTCTGTTCTGTTTTCGTTGGGCCACCCTGTGTAATGTTATATTGTTCCAATTTTGGACATCACGGCAACTTTTTCTGCCACCTGACATAGATGATAATCTCATCTCATTAAAAATGGTTTGAGCAACAGAACGCAATCTTCTTAATAAAGAACAACCAGAATTGAAAGACCAATCTGCCATCATAACATTATAAACTCTTAATTTCAAAACTCATGAAGGAGATTTGTTCTCAACTCAAAATTCATAAATTCTGTAACATAAGGCATTCTAAGTCACAAAAACAAAGAAAAGAGTGAATTGAAAAGTAGAGGAGAAAAATAATAAATATTTAAATTCGATATGGGAGGAGAAGTTTGTTCCTTTTTTTTCGTTGCTAAAAATCTAGTTTTCCATTTACACAACCCAGTTTCCCGTTACGAAGAAAAATTTGAGCACAGTTTATATCAACTGAAATTCTTGATATTTCTTCATGGAGAGGACTGCTTGTGGCTACTCCACTTCATGACCATCGGCCTTTTCAACGTGAAGACCGCGCAAGTCCTGCTCACGTACGCAATTCTGATTCAGTTTGCTGTTTACGTCTTCGAAACAGTCATGTTCAGCATTCATCCGGAATATCTCATGCAATATGCCCCGTTCCTGTTTTACAGAGCTTATGTAAGAAAGTTACATGTTTTCACTTCTGATTAAGTAGGTGATGAATAATAAATCGATTATGAAGCTTCAATTTGAAGGGTACAGCTGCTGCTGTGGCGATTTTGTGGAAGCGAAAGTTCTTGAAAAATTTCTGGGGAGGTCTGGACATGTGGGCACCAGCCAGTCTCGGACAGGAACTTCACGCCGGAGTCACAAAGAAAATCATCCAAAAATCGAACTTGTTGGTCGTTTTCACATCTTCTGTAGGTCTCTTCGTAGGCACAATATTAATGTTGCCGGATGCCGCAGATTTTGACTATAGTTTGACCATGTACTTTTTGCGGGAATGGTATCCCAAACTCAGCTTCGTTCTCATCATCATTTTCAAATTGTCATCCCAGCCGATACTATATGCCATGGTTGTTCACCCGTTGCTCGTGTTTTACGCCACGCAACACATAAGGATCCAAACCAGCATGTTTTTCGAAAAACTCGAGATCATCACCAAGGATTTTGATGGAGCAATCGAGAAAGAACTTATTGGCGATGATAATTTTCAATACGAAATGCACCGACGGTTGTCTTACCTCATTGCCAGACACATCCAAATGATCAGGTAAGCAATTATTGTTAGAACAGGATCGTAAAGAACTGGTTGGGTGTTCAATGTTCATTTCATCCTCAACTGGTATATTAATCGTGTTTTGAAGAGACGTATAGGTAGGTACGTGACATCGTGGGGTCTTTCGGACTTTTCCGACACCTCTAAAGTATATCGATCGGTGAAAAACCAACCAACAGACGAATATTGACACGTAATTGATTTGGTGACACTATTTTGGTCGCAAACATTTGATTTCCACTAGTGATCAACAGATCAATATTGCTGTACAAACAATTTACTAAGTCTGGGAGAATACCTGAAGCAATATTCCAAACTTTTAGTTCAGAGGGTTCAGACTACAGACTACACGATTTTTATAAAACTGAAGTCGCTGGGATGTTAAACTACCTCACGATATCGGAACGTAATAAACGTTTCACTGACACACTGACACGCTGACAGGATTCACTGATTGGTAATACCTACTAGAAGGTACGTAGGTATTATTGATTTATTTTGTATCCTTGGTCTTTGTGAACCATCAGGCGTGTCAGTGACTTGACCTAGCACCAAAACGATATAAGTATCGGTGATCTGCGACACGACAGTGGAATTATACAGTTTGGTGTTTCCATAGGTTTTCACAGAAAGTTGTCAATGAAATGGTTAAGCCGCTTTTTGTGATACTTTCAGCGATGGCATTCGTACTTGGTCTATCCCTTATTTTGATGGCGTATGAGGTGAGCATGTTACTGTACTCACCTGTGTATAGACAGGTGATCAATTGAACTGGTTCACTCAACAATTTCACGCTACCTCAAAATCGAAAATCCCGAGAAAAATCAGCCGATCTCGAAGAATGTGGTCATGCCGGATAGGCCATTCTTGACTTCTCCAAACAGACTTGCCGAGTCACGTGGACGTTGACATTGTTTACCATGTACAGGGTGACAACTGAACGAATGTCAAAATTGTCGATTTTCAACAGTGCACAACTTTTAGAAAATCAAAATTCGTAGATTTTTTTCCATTGAGTGTTTGGAAAGCTCATTACAAGATCTCAAAACGGCTTTAGACTCATCCCCTTATAGTCCAGTCACTACGTTCAAAAAATAGTATCAACTTCGGAAAAATTAGTAGAGGGTTGAAATTTTGTACACATCATCCTCCGATAATCTTGAATGACATATAAAAAGTCCCCTAAAATCCAAGCTCAGGAACTTTGAATAATCGCCATCAAGTGTTAGAAAGTTGTTTTTTCGGCGAAGAAAAAATTTCTTTATAGCAATATTGTCCTTTTTGTGATTGAATGATTGCGTATTACCATCTTGACAATCACCATACACTATTTCCACTTTTGCATAGGTGGCGGATCCAAGATGGCGGCCAAGAAGTAAAAACAGTTGACTGTCTTATTTCCAATAGTAGCAGACTTGAAAAATGTCGGATGACTGCATTTTATTTCTGACATAATTCATCATGAAAATACCAAGTTATATTTCAATATCTAAAGAAATCACTGATTTATTGAAAAAAGTTGAATTGTGGAAATTTTTCAGATTATTTCAAAAACGGTCGAGGATATTTCGAAACCGTTCACAAAATCTTCGTAAGCATAAAATTACAAATATATAGGGTGATTTAAATGTCTCTAGCTGTTTTGGTTACTGAGGTTTTTTTATATTTCATTCCCCTCAACCTGCTGAATATGGTGTTTGCATGGGTATAGCTGATATTCACCCTGCAACTACATTTACAACCAATCAAAAACTAGTAAAAACATGATGTGAAATAATTTTTGAATTGTGGCAATTGCTTCAGACTAAATAACGGTAATACCAAACGCGTCGAGAAAAGAAATGAAGAAAAAAATCTTCAGGAACCAAAAAAGCTGGAGACATAAAAATCACCCTATATATTCGTTATTTCATGCAAACGAAGATATTGTAAACGCTTATGAAATATCTTTGACCGTTTTTGAAATATTCTGAAAAAACTGAAAATTTTTCATAAGTCAACTATTTATCAATAAATCAGTGATTTTCCGAGATATTGAAGTAAAACTTAGTATTTCCATGATAAATTATGCCAGAAATGAAATGCAATCATCAGACATTTTTTAGGTCTTCTACTGATGGAAATAAGACAGTCAACTGTTTTTCCTTTTTGGCCGCCATCTACGCAAAAGTAGGAATAGTTATGGTGATTGTCAAGATGGTAATACGCAATCATTTAATTACAAAAAGGACCATCTTGCAATAAAGAAATGACTTCTTCGCCGAAAAAAAACGACTTTTTAACACTTGATGGCCATTATCCAAAGTTCCTGAGCTCGGATTTTAGGGGACTTTTTACAGGCCGTTCATGACAATCAAAGGAATGCGTGTACAAAATTACAACCCTCTACTAATTCTTCCGAAGAAGAAAGACATAGTGACTGGACTATTATCTGAGTTTTTGAGGGAGCTATGTCAATTTTTGACAAATTCACGTTCTATGATGCCGGTTTACTCCAAGATCATGCTCTTGCCTCAAATGTAGTAGAAGTGCATAGCTTTGCTCTACAAAGTAACCTTCAGGCGAGTTTTATCCCACTGACTTTTAGGAACGCTACCTCCTATAAATGTCAACAACCCCCTTTACAGTACCTATGCTCCGAGCTATGCTCCAAACAACATCCTCATCATTACAGGATGGTTCAAATGAACCATCGGTACCAATCTATTGAAACTTGAGTCCCTTCAGATCATTACAACCCCGTTTCTTTCATTTTTGTTAAGGGTTGTTACACTCACAAAGTTCGAAGGCTGTATCTCCCAAACTTAAAGATTATTATTTTTTTATATCTTCATAGATCCTCTTCTGGGATACTATCCTGAATATTTCAACATTACGAGGCTGTTTGAAATCATCCCTTCATGTATAATAGGGGTTGTGGGTGACTCCAAGATTTTGAACATGTGAGCATTTTTATCTCTTTTCTATGATATTCTAACATCACTGGTAACATTCCAAGGTGCTCAAAATTGCCCCCATATTCTCTCAAAAATCATCCCTTGATATCTAGAGACATCCATTGCATACCTTCCCTACAAAGTTTTGGCAAATCTCATCCCAACAGTCCCATTGAAACCCGTATGATGCGTTGATGATCTTTCTTTGTCCGCCACTGTAGAAACTACCCCATTAGAAAAAAACTTTCTCTCCCAAAAAGTAGGTATTGTCCCATCAATTTTGAAAAATCTGTTACAACCTCAGGATAACAACTTTCTGTGGATGAGGTAACGTAGCACCCAAATATTGTGACAAATTTTCTAGAATTGATGAGACACGTGCCTTTTGAAAGGGGTAGTTTTTTAATGGGGTAGTTTCTACAGAGGTGAACGAAAAAAGACCTTCGACGCATCATACGTTTGATGAGACACTAGTTTTCTTGTCCCCTGTTCACGGTTAACAGTGTTAATGTCCACGTGACTCAGCATGGCATTTTGTAGTCAGAAGAATGACCTATCCGGCATGACCAATTCTTTGAAATCGGTTGGTTTTTTGACAAGATTTTTGATCTTGAAATTTTTAGGTGGACCAGTTCAATTGATCACCCTGTTTAGTTGAGTGAAGAGGAACAAACCGCTAATGAAATGTCATGTACTAACACCTCGACTAACACCACTCCGAGATGTCGATTCTTCATCTATCATGGAAAGTCATTTTCTGACCTGTAAAGAAACCTGAAAAAACTGCAAAGAGAAGGAACATAGAAGGAAATCTGCAGGGAAACTCGGAGGAAAGGTCTTCTGTATACATTTCTTGTTGGCGGTTGCTCCTCAATACTAGGTACATTATAAATAGGCCAAAGAAATGATACGAAACTTACCTCCTACAGCGCAGCTTAGGAGTCTACCGCAGCAGTTGGATCCATGATTTAATGTTTGCTCTTCTCACTTTGATTGCTACAGTCCTCTTCTCCTGCATGATCGTTTCTGGACAAGCTGTGGAAGATATGGTGAGCAAGTTCTTTTTTAATTTACAGGTAGCCAGAGTGAACACCGCGGGAAAAACATAGCAGAAGAAAACATAGCGGAAAAAGTAGCTAGAAAAACACCACAAAAGTACCTACCTATTGTACTTTCCCGACCCATCACCCAACAAGAAGGAGAAGTGTATGTGAGCTGTCTGCAGCAAGCATTCATCCTAGCTGCGGTTTTTCCACTATATGTTTTCTCCGTGCTGAGTTCTCTCCAGTATGTTTTCTCCTAGTCCGGACGCTAAGGTCAAAATTTAGGGGGCACCCTTCACTTTTACAACAAGCAATGCCACTTGGCATACCTGTTGCCGAGACCATGTTTGACCGATTATGATCAGGAGCCAAAGTCGTAGGTGATGCCGGCGCCGTATACAGGGTGTCGTATAGAAAAAAAGTGAAAAATTTGTATATCATTAACCAAACCAGATTCACATGAGTAGGCACATATATCCACAATATATTACCCATCAAGGAAGAGTCAACAGTTTTGGAAAATCTTGAGTGGTTCCTGAAATATTCCGAAAAAACTGAATTTTCTTCTAAATATTTTATTTCTCGGTAAATCAGTGAATTTTCAAGATATCGAAGTGCAATTTGGTAAGTTTATGGCGAGTATTGTCATGAATAAAAAACGATCAGGGCCTGCTATTTCCAGAAGTAAGACAGTCAACTTTTTTTTCTTCGTCACCGCCATCTTGAATTTCCGTTTCACTCAACAGTTGGAAAAGTGACAGTCGAATGTGAGAGTATTAGCATTTAGTCACCCTATTACAAAAAAGATGGCCTTGAAGCAAGTTGAGGGTGTCTTCATCGAGAAAACATTGTCACCCAAGGTTTTCATGGTAATACGCATTTGCAGCGCCTGTGATGGCTAAAGAGAATTTTGAAAGAGCAGAGTGAGTTCTTTGTCAGAATTCTACATTAATTTTGAACTGAAATTCAAAAATTCATGATGTTCGGTCCAAAGGTAAACTCTTGATGGCTTGCTGAACCAAATAGGTGGCGCTTTTTGGTGAGAAATGCAAAAAAAATCGAGCTATCATTATCATGTTATCCCTCACGAAGAGAAGGCTGTTGCAAAAACGGAAACAAATCAACGCTGAAATGTTTTGTGAGATTGAAGCCTATATTCTTGAGCCAATAAATGTTGAACACATGCGTCCGGTTGCCAGAGAGAAGACATGGAAGGCGTGCATGCAGAAAAAAAATTCAAAATTCTTATTCACATATTTCAATCAGAAGCTCACCAAAAGTTGATGATCAACAATATTACATCCATTTTGAGATTTAGTACCAAAATTTATCATCATCGATCCAGAGACAAAATTTTGGTAGCTTTCTGAAAATAATACGTGGCTCAGAACTTGTAAAAAACTTTCTGCATGCAAGTCTCTCATGTCTTCTCTCTAACAAATGGACGCATGTGTCCAACATTTTATGGCTCAAGATTATAGGGTTGACTCTCCCAAAACATTTCAGCGTTGATAAGTTTTAGTTTTTGCAATAGCCTTCTCTTGGTAAGGGATGACGTGATGATGATTGCTCGTATTTTATTGCATTTTTCACCAAAAAACGCCACATATTTGGTTCAGCAACCCACCAAAAATTTACCTTAGGACCGATCATCATGAATTTGGGTAATTCAGCTCACAATGAATGTAGGATTGTGACAAAGAGCTTACTCTGCTCTTTCAAATCTTTGATTAGCCATCACAGGCGCTGCAAATGCGTATTACCATGAAAACCTTGGGTAACACTGTTTTCTCGATGAAGAGACCCTTACCTTGCTTCAAGGCTATCTTTTTCATAATGGGGTGACTGGATGTCAACTATCACATATTTGGTTGTCACTTTTTCAACTGTTGAGTAAAACGGAGATTCAAGATGGCGTTCGCGAAGAAAAAAAGTTCACTGTCTTATTTCTGGAAATGGCAGGCCTTGCATTTGGCTCCTGATCGTTTTTGATTCATGACCATACTTGCCATAGAACTGCCAAGTTGCACTTCGATAACTTGAAAATTCACTGATTCACCGAGAAATAAAACATTCAGAAGAAAATTCAGTTTTTCCTGAATATTTCAGGAACCGCTCAAGATTTCCCAAAACCGTTGACTTTTCCTTGATGGGTAATATATCATGAATATACATGCCTGTTCACGTGAATCCATTTGGTTTGGTTAATGATACACATTTTTTTTTACTTTTTTTTCTATACGACACCCTGTATACGACGCCTGCATTGCTTGCGACTTTGGCTCCTGATCTCAATCGGTGAAACATGGTCTCTGCAACAGGTATGCCAAGTGGCATTGCTTGTTATAAAAGTGAAGGGTATTATACCTTAACATCCGGACTATCCTGCTATGTTTCATCTTGGTGATTATTTTTATTGCTATGATTTTTGTGCGATATCATTTCTTAGACCCCAATCCACAAAGGGTTTTGGTTTTGTTTTTTCCCTCAATTCTTCTTCAACCGTTGATTCTTTTCAGTCCGAAAAAATACTTATGTCAGTTATGAACATGAAATGGTACATTTTTAAGAGGTCAAATCAGATGACCATGATGGTCTTCATGCTAAACTCGCTGAAGCCGTTGAGATTGAATTTTTCTACCACTTTGGCCATCAATTACCGTTTTGGACTCAAAGTAAGCATACTGTTCGAAGTTGAGTGATTGAGTTTGGAGTTCCATTATTCACTTATGTATGAGTATCTCCATTCCTAGATGGCCAAAGGATTGTATTCAATGATTTCGCTCATAATCACCATGCATTTCAAACGCTCTAATGGTGTTCGTGACTAAGATAACACTGGACTCGTTGGACACTGGCTAATGATCGGAACTGCAAGATTGGAGAAAAATATGATATATAATAATATAATCTTCACTACTCAATTGATTCCTAGCTGTAGAAGTGGAAAAAAATAGTATATAAACCACGGTAGAGAAGACTATTATTACTTCGGCCCCAAAACATTAGTCTACTTCTCTACCTTTGTATATAATATACTATAATAATATAATATAACACAATATAATGATATAATTTGAAATATAAATACCTATTGTAAAATTGGATTCGTTCCAGTCATAGTATTCTGGAATACTTGCAAGTATACTCGTTTTCATTCTTGTTTTTATTACTGATCCCGTCCCAGATTTCCAGTAGAGCAAGTATGATTCTAATGACTGTAACAGAGGATTTAGCCGACGTGGGGTATACATTATCAACTATCAGCGAATCTGCAAATCTGATATTGACTCGTCGAATAGCTTCTAATGGTGAGTTTGGCTGTTTGGCCTATGAAATCGCTATCGATTATTCATTCCAGTGGGGTTCGTCAAAGTTTGACTCTATTGCGATGTCTTGTAAATCACACGGTAATAGCTCACGCTCGAACACGATTTGGAATCCTTTTTAGTTTGTGGCCGTTTCCCATGTAAAACACTGGGTATCACCCCAACTACCCGATTGTCTAGCGGCTGAAGCACAAGTACCTAACAAAACTGAAAAGCTCTCCATCTCCTCTTGGTCTTCTGAGTTTCAACCTATCTCTAGGATGTTGAGTCTTGATCCGCCTCCGGGAGTCGAGTTGAAACCTTTCGATAACGAGTTCCCACCCATCTTCAGGTAGCTGTGCTGAGCGAGGTGCTGAGGCCTCTCGGATGCTGAGTTTTGATTCATCTTCAATCAGTAGAGCTGAGATTCGTTGATGATGTGATGTGTTTCGATCCCTCTCCGGGATGTTGAGTTGTGATCCCTCGACGAAGAGTTTTGACCCACTTCGAGAATGTAGCCCCAGATGAGCCAGACCCGATAGCAGCGAGTTCTTTTGTTTCGGTTCCTCTTGTAACGGAGTGATGACCTCGGCGAGCGGAGGGTTAGGCTTGGTGAGTTGGGATCGGTATTTACGATTGAGCTTTATCAGAATGTATAATGGGGCTTTCGCGTTCGTTTTGAATCTGCCTTCAATGAGTCTCGTCCTTTGTTGGATACCTTCACAGAAAAGGTATCCAAGCCCTTGAGCCTTCTGGACTTTGCGTTGTGACTACGGGATCCAGAGAACCAGACCTGGCAGGTTAGATCTGGACACTCGCGAATGAGCCTTCTTTGCGTTTTTAAAGCTTCCATTCATTCGGAGAATGTAAATTTTGAGAACCGAGTGGATATAAATAATAAAAATGAAATAGAATAATGTTTGTATGGGGGTTCAGACCTAGCCGTGGAGTCGTAATTGTCTATTCGCATGAACTCTTTCTCCTTGAAACTGATAGCTTTGTTTTAGCGTCGCGACAGTTCTTGATATTTCCATGTTGGCTGTACTTTCAAGTACAAGAGAATAATTGTGCCCGGAAGAGAAATGTAACTCAGAGGAATACACGGTTTGATATCGTGAGAATAATAATTCCTGTTGCAGCAATCGCCTTAAGTCCTAGATGATCTATAAGCTTGATACTAGAATGAAGACGTTCTTATTCGGAATTGATGAGCTCAATACGGTACGGCACGTTCAGATAGGTTCTTTGTAAAAATGAATTGTTATTAGGGCTTGACCTGGTATAGTGTAGACGGCGATTATTTTTTGTTAGCGTAAGGATTATTTGGAGGCATCTTAGCATCGGCTTTCCGGCGAACACCCTGTATAGCCAATTATCTGCGTTTTGTTTCGTTTCAACATTCCCGGTTATAGGCACTCGCGACTGCGGGGATCGATCCTTCTATGCGTTGGGAACGACTCACGGTGAAAACTGGGAATAGGCTGACACAAAGGCAAGACATATCCATATCCAATCCTTCCCAAACGGGCAAAAGAGACCATGGCTCAGAAGAAAGCAACAGCCTTTGAGAAGAATGCCACAAAAAGGTGGACTACAACCACACACCGGCCCACAAATCTTGGATTGCACTTGTGGTTGGAGTCATTTCATTTCTCCAGTGTCTAGAAGCCGGACCTAGCTCTAACCTGACCAGTCGCACTAACATAAATTTTGAATCTGATTGAACCACAAAAAGAACCTTGAACCACGAAAACCGGTCAGAAGTGAATGTCGGTCAAGGTGTAGAATCAGGTGTTCGCCGGAGGATTTGGTGTTGGAACTTTTAAAATAACTAGGTCATGAAGGCGCGCAAGCGCGCTTTTAACTAAAGGTCAGGTGGTCTTGGACATTGAATAAACTTGGAGATTGAATAATCTTGAAAATTGAATAATCTCAAAAAATAAATACCCACCTTTGAAATTATTCGAATTATAATTTCTCCTCAACATTACTGTTTCATTCGTTATTGTAGAACACACAATGAAAAAGAAATCAATTTTTGAGATCATTAACATTTCATAGCTTGAAATTTCTCTTTTCCAAAATCTGATATGTATAAGATTCGGAGGCCACCATAACTGAAATGTTCCAGGAATATTTTCAAAAATTTCAATTTAGATCTGTCAAACGCTATTCCAGATATATTCACAAAGTCACTATTGCAATTTTGGTTTTCTAATTGACCGTCATAACACTTGATAACAACGTAATCTATTGGGATGCACCTAGGTACCTACTCATTTCACTTTCATTAAGCTTGGAGCATAATAATAGGAACACAACATAACAACAGTTACCTTCGCTGTTGTACAACACAACCGAACTCAGATGTAGACAACCAAACATACTCCACTAACCAACCAAACCCCTCAACTACTGATGTAGGGGAACACTGTCTGAGCTAACGCAATCAAATATGGATTATTTTGTAAAAAGGACCGAACTTCCGGCAGAATACCAACATTAAAAAACTCATTCTGAAAATTGTGACCAAATATCCTATGATGATCATGTTCGTTTTCACGTTTATGACTTCTTGTGATACCTACACTCTCAGTGTTCACAGTCACCTCGATGTCCCCTCTACATACTTGACCACGTGATCAAGTTCGAAGTTCGAACAGCGCAATCGCGTCCTTGAAGTGAACATCTCTTTTCTAGAGTAAGGATTCAGGGAAACTCATCTCGCCAGGAATAGCTCAGACATTTCAGATATTTCAGCCTGTAATGTGAAAGTGGGACTAAGTCTAGGAGCGAGCCAATATTTGAAGCAGGGGCGTTTCTAAGGTGTTTGCTGCCCTTGTGCGAAATAAAAAACTGTTTGCCCATTTGCACAGGGAAGTTAAAATAATCGAAATGGGGGGGACAAAGGTTTGGGGACCATTTGGAAAATATTTAGAAATAATAAAGATAAAATACTTGTAGTACCTGAAAAAAGAAAGCCGCTGACCAAATTGTCAACAGATTTCTTCAAATAAAAAAGTTTTAGCTTGGAATCTCTTTGAAATGACCGAACTGCGCTGCTGAATATCACACACAAATTCTTTTGAAATTGCACCTTCTTTATTGTTTTTATTCGTTCATTTAGATAATTTATTCAGTATCGAATATCGAACCACACTCCGCAAAGTGTACAGGGTGATATGTAAACCATTGCAAATTGTCACAGCATGCGTTCAGCCAAACTCGTTTGTGGAAAAATGTTTTTTTCCCAGTTTCAGTCATGACATTATGAAACTTCATGTCTCACCCATGCTCAAGAAGATAAGTGGTGTCTTTCCAGTGATTGTTGTGCATCAAAAACTGTTGAACAGACTTTTTGAAATCACTATACCTTCGCAAAGAATGGATCGATTCCATTGTAGCGTAGCTTGATTATGCGACGATAAATGGCTATCCCCATAGACAAGGACAAAAGTAGAAGAAGGAAGAACCACTGCGCATCCATTTCAGCCGATATCGCATGGAGTCCGCCATTTTTAGGTCATAACGGCTTTCCCAAGGCGGCAATTCTAATGGGGGGAGTACGGGCGAGTCAAAACCATAGACAGACGTCAAAACAGATGACAGTCATGAGACAATTTGTAGGCTATACTTTGTAAATGAAACAAATAACTCAAGAATTTCTGCTCACGGCCTTGACTGATCCTCATACTCATAGTCAATACTTGGCTCGATCTCCGACTTCGCATGTCTCAAGTCTTTGGGACAATTATGACAATTGTTGCCATAGTCGGATTGTGCTTAAATCGGAGACCGATTGCGAGTATGGGCCATAGACGTATGGGCATAGGGCCCATGATATGTGCTTAATTTGAGCTACAGAATGAAATTTCAAGAAAAATATCCAATGTTTTACTTGTGATAAAATATAATACAAGTTTGAAAAGTGTTCGTTGAACATCACACTGAATCAGCTCTTCGCTTTACGTTTTGGCTAGATTGTGCACCTAATCTTATTTTCAAATAGCATCTTACAGCACTTTCCATCAAGATAAAATTGTGTGTTCCAAAATATCATTGTCCAAAACGAGGTTCTGAATCGGGTCCTGGGAGTCTGGGGAAAATTTTGTTCACATCACTTCGAAATGCCTCGAACAAATCAGCAGCACTGAGCCTTCCTCATAAGACGTTTCCAAGTTATTTCTTCATCATTCCAATTGCCTCGAACCACTATCGAAACCCATCACCCCGTGGAAAACTAAAAACAAAACTTAAGGTGCGTTCAGTCAGCTTATTTAGCCGCAAGTTTTAATTTTAGTCGTGAGCGCAGTATCGCTTATTGGCTGAACTGAGGAGGCTAGTTCATGACAGCCAATGAGCATCACTGCGCTTACGACTAGAACTAAAACTTGCGACTAAATAAGCTGACTGAACGCACCTTCAGTTACCGGAGTGAAATTTGATTATTTGAATTCAGTGTCACGTATGAAAGGATATCTTCTCATCTCTGGGTTCATCAATCGCTTGATATTCTTGCACATTTCGATAGGTATAACAAGACATCCTGTATTGATGCATTTGCTAAGTTCGATCAGGTTCGATCAAACTTATTACACAGGGAAAATCGCCAAACGAACACTTCACACAGAGGCCTTGATATCTGTTTCACAGCTTCTAAGTGGATATTGAACTGCGGACCCCATTCTCCATACTTCCATAGCGGCTTTCTTGCTTCACTTTCTTAACAAAAAGTCATCAAGTACAATGCACTCGACAATGCATTAATAATGCAATGCATCCCAGGAATATAAATAATATCCGGTCATGAAGTAGAATTCGTGGAAACGAACATTGAATAACACTCAACATTCAATTCTATTGTTATGTTTTACACAAAACCAAATATCGGCGCCGAGGAAAGTTCGATCACAGCAAATCAATCTAACCTAAAACTTCGTAGCTGTCATCAAGTACACTGTCAGTACTGTCACCCACCTGTCATAATTAAAATTGCCGCCAGGAAAAACCGTTATGTAATCAAAATGGCCGGCCTACAAATCACACAGCCGCGCAGGTATCTTGCCTCTTCTACTTTTGTCCTTGTCTATGGCTATCCCGCTTATTTTTTCGAAATCCGCGATTATTCTCTTTCTAGCGAAATTGTTTTAAGTGACGAAGAAACAAGCTCAAAACATGCATGATTCCACTTGCCTCCGCTATCTCGAATTTTGACATTTCGGCAATTCTAGTAATCGGCTTAGCCTATTCACGTTTACGTCGGGTTGTTCACTTCGAGTTTAACTTTGAATCCGGCTTGGATACTACCTATGGAAATAATTGTTGTAACAATTAAATCTATGGCAACAAAACCAAGTTTGAAGTTAAACCCGAAGTGAGGAACCCGACGTTTAGCTGTCCAGTGATAGGTATAAAGTTTGTTGAAATCGGATAAGAAACAGAAATTAATTTGACGAAGAAAATGAAATAGTAGTGCTTTATCGGTCTATCCGGCCACTATACCCGGTCTTGTCTACTAAATTAAAGCCGTAAGTGTAACGCGAACACACTCTCCACCAATTTACAAGTATTGGAGGACGGAGTTGAATTTCTAAAATAAGTGTTGCGGAATCCATCTCTGTGGGTTTATTCCTTGACAGAATCTCACCATTTAGGTATCTCTCGAAAGCTACAAGGATGTTCTTTGGTTTGAGCCCGTTGGCATTCCCAAAATCGAGACAATTTTTTTTCTTCTGGAAATGCCAATGGGCTCAAGCCAAAGTACATCCTTGTAGCTTTCGAAAGAGACCCAGATGGTAAGACTCTGTCAAGGAGTAAGCCCACAGGGATTGATTTTGCAACGCTAATTTTATACCAATAAAACTCCGCCCCTAAATACTTGTGAATAACAGCAACGTGGAAAAATTGCAACGCTCAAATCCTCGAGTTCACACACGACTACGGCACCCGCGGTAGAAGCAATTTTGTGGTTCCTTTCCACCGAGTAAAAAGCTCACGAGAAGCTACACACTACCACGGAGTCTTACTTTATAACAAACTACCGAAAGATTTTAGAGACCAATCTCCAGCTCAGCTTAAGAGATCCATCAGAACGATTCTTTTGAGCAACGCATTTTTTTCCATGGATGAATTTCTTTTATATGATTTCACGTCATGAATAATCACATAGGTACCTAATTAAGTAAGAATAAAGAAAAGTAAAGTAAAGTAAGTGGTCCGTCCGTGTTAGTGCTGGCGATTCGCGACAAAATTCAGAATTATACTGCAAATTGTGATAAAAGCAACAGATTTGGCACAATTATTCCTTGAACCAAAATGAACAATTTGATCCGCTGCACTAATCGATTAACCGCCGAGGGGCCGAGATTTCAAGGATGCCAACTAAAAGACAACCACTTTTTTTTCAAGCATCGAATGCCGCTACAGAACTACGCCAGAGGACGTTTCCTAATCAAACAAATGTCTAGATCATGATTTTGTCACTGCAAGACGCTACTGTCGCTGGGAGCCTCAGTATCACCCCCATATAGAATTTGGGATCTTTCTTGAACTGGATGGCAATGGTATCCGAAGTGTACGTGTGATATGTTATTTCCAATGTTTTCAGGATCTGCGAATGTGATTTTGCAGACGAAATTTGTTTTTACTCACATTTGAGGGGGGGGGGAAACGAATTTTTTCAATGCACTTTGAATTGTCACTGAATCGGCTCTGGTAATATTAGAGCATGAATTTGATATGTAGATTATGATTCCGCTACTGTTATAAGCGGCGCGACAAACGGAAGTCAAGTAACAGCCAACATATCTGAATTCAAATACTATCTCGTTTTTTCGGCATTGATCGACAGAAGTGGTGTGAGGTATCCTTTCTGAGGTTTCTGGGGTCTCGGAACTCATTTTTTGGAAGTAAAAATGTGATCAGACTATGATTAGAGAAGCTGGTCAAAACATGGACTTTTTGCGTACATGACAACTTGACGCGGGACAACTTGACGCCAGGACAACTTGACGCCGGACAACTTGACGCCAGGACTTTTTAAGTAGCCGATAGCCGACTTAACGTCGGGACAACTTAACACCAGTTGGAGCTCTAGAACCCCGAGTATTACATGAAGGCACAAAGGTGATTACTAAAATTACAAAAGCAAGGGGAAAACGTAAGAGGGCCCGATAGATCTTTGGATACCAAACAAAGGCACAAGAGTGCTTACTAAATGTAAATGGAAAAAATGTAAGGGAGATCAGCAGGGGCTCAAACACCATTGATTATTGAAGACACAATGGGATCCAGTGGGGCTATGAACAACACAGCAAAAGAGAGATTTTTCGGCATGTGAGGACACAAGCGGACCAAGTATAGGGCTCTGAATACCAGACAAAAACACAAGTGTGCTTTCGATTGCTTGAAAGCTCCCTGAGACACGGGAAATTGCAAGGGGGCTCATCAGGACTTTAAAAGACATTGAAGGCACAAGGGGGCTCGATAGTGCCCAATAGGATTAGGTACACAAGAAGGCAAAAAGGGCTCACGGGAATTTTAAACACGTAAAAAAACATAGGGAGACTCACCAGGGCTCCAAACGGTACTTGAGGTTGAGGACACACGGGGGCGCCAAATGTTACACGAAGGCACAAAGGTGTTTACTAAAGCTTCGAAAGCGACGGAAAAATGGTAGGGAACTCAGCAGGGCTTCAATCGACATTGAAGAAGCAAGGGGGCCAGTAGGGCTTTAAGAATCGAAGAAGGCACAAGGAAGCTTACTGAAGTTCTGGAGAGGTGAAAAATCATAACGTATGGTCCGAAAGTTTTGGAAATAGTTTTAAGCTAATAACTTTTTCTGAATAGTCTTTATTTTCGTACTTGATATTGCATAAATTGACATCATATATAACAAATGAGAGCTGTTGTGATAGCGAAAGTGTGTACACGCGTGTTTTTGTGCTCCGTAACAAAGTTCATTAATTGGGCCGTCACGAGTATCAAGCACGCAATTTTGCATCCACATCACAGAAAACCAGTAAATATAGCCTTCAAAGAACTTGAAATTACAAAAGAATAGACACAATAAAAAAGAAACAGAGAAGAATAACGAATACATTTCATAAGTATATTACGAAAAACCGATAGCAGTGTATGAAGGAGATAAGAGCCGGTGCTTCCGTAAGGTTGACTTGGGCAGCGACTCTTCTCGCTCGACTGAGCTAGAGGTTAGACAACACAGAATACAACAAACAATAGTAAACAAACAGGTAAATTCAACGAAAATGGATGAATTTAGAGAAATGGTGGCAGATATTAGGAGCGTAATGCTCGAAATAAGAGAAATGAGAAATGATTTTAAAAATTACAGAGAAGTGATGGAAATAATAAGAGATGATAATCGCTACATGAAAAATGTAATAAAAGAACTGGAAGAGAGAGTGAGAAACCTGGAAGACATAGAGGTCGTGAAGGCAGAGAAGAGGGAGAAAAACACAAGAAAAAATAACATAGTGATAAACGGATTGAAAGTGAAAGAAAACGAGAAGGAAACCAAAAGAGACGTGGAGAACTTTATGAAGAAAAACTTACAAATAGAGATGAAAGTGATAAACATGAGGAAAATAAATGACAAAATGTGTATCGCAGAGATAAGCAATTTTGAAAAGAAAGCGGAAATAATGAGAAATAAACACAAACTGAGACAAGTAAAGGAAGCTGCCGTATTTGTTAATCATGACTTGACCAAACGCGAGAGAACAATCCAAAAAATGATTCAGGAAAAAGCAGATGACGAGAGAAAACAAGGCAACCACGTAAAAATTGGGTATCAAAAAATTATAGTCAACGGGAAAAAATTCATTTGGAACAATAAAACGAAAAATGTTGAACCCTCTAAAGAAGAAGACGAAAATATTACAAAAAACTGGGGAAATTAAAAGATAATATAAACAAGGACGGGAAAAAGCTGACAACAAGGCAAAGAAAAGGAACAAGAGATAGAAATGATAAAAATAAACGTGTTTGGCAGCTAGGTACATGGAATATAAGAAGCATACATGGAAAAGAAAATGAACTGACAGAGGAATTTGAAGAAGCGAGACTGGACATTCTAACGATTACGGAGACCAAGAAAAAGGGAAAAGGACTGATCGAACTAAAAAATGGACATGTACTGATTTACAGTGGAGTAGAAAACGACAAAAGAGCAGCAGCAGGCGTAGGTTGCATAATACATGAAAGTGTGGCTAACAAAATAAATAAATGGGAAGCATGGTCGGAAAGAATTCTATCAGTAGAAATGAAAAAAAGGGATGGAAGGACGTGGACGGTTGTAGCCGTGTATGGACCTAATGAAGATGAGAAAGCGGATAACAAAGATAAGTTTTGGGAGGAGTTAACAAAGGTTACGGGAGAATGTGAGGGGAAAATGTACATAACAGGAGACTTCAATAGCAGAGTTGGAAAAAAAGATAACACGTACACTACAACGATAGGCAAGCACGGAGAAAACGCAAGAAATGGTAACGGCAAAAGAATGCTTGATTATTGTCAAATGAACAATCTCATTATAACAAATACATGGCATGAGCATAAGGACATTCACAAATACACTAGAGAAGAACCAAGTAGAAAAGAGAAATCAATAATTGACTACATACTCGTTGAAAAAGTTCACAGAAAATCTATCCTGGATGTGAAAGTAAGAAGAGGACCTGAAATAAACAGCGATCATTATTTAGTTGTAGCAAGGATTAAAGAAAACGAAAATATAAGAGACGCTAATCGCACAAGAAGAGACAAAAAAGTGGAATTTGAAACTATAAAATCGTACAAGTTAGCGAATAATGAACTGAAGGTAGAATATGAAGAAACAGTAACCAAAGAAATCGAAAAAATCATAAAAAACGCAAAAGAATCAAATGTGGAACAATTGTGGAACTGTTTCAAGGGAATCATTACGGAAACCGCCAAGAAAGTATGTGGAATATGCAGAACAACCAGCAATAGAAAACAAACAGCATGGTGGAATGAAGATATAAAACAGCAAGTAAGGGAAAAGAAGAGACTATGGAAGATTTATCTAGCAAACAAAACAATAGGAAACTATAACATTTACAAGGAACAGAGATCAACAGTAAAGGAAATGGTCGCTGCAGCAAAGGAGAACTCGTGGAAGGATTTTGGAGAGAAGTTGGAAAGAGACAGCAAAGGAAACCAAAAGCTATTCTATAAAATACTTAAAAATCTCAGATCAGGTGAAACATCACATACAACAACAATTAAAGATGCAGATGGACACATACTCACAAGTGATGACGAAATAATGAATAGATGGAAGGAATATTTTGAAGAGCTGCTGTGTACACAGAAAGAGGAAGAAGCACAGGAAGAATTAACAAGCAACATAGAAGCAACAGTCGCAGAGGAGAACGCAATAACGATTGAAGATCTGAAAGAAGCCTTGAAGAAGCTCAAAAATGGAAAAACACCCGGACAAGACAAAATTACAGCTGAAATGTTGAAACACATGGGAGAAAAAGGAACGCAGATACTTTTGGAAATAATGAACAAAGCATGGAACGAAGAAACTATACCGAAAGACTGGGAAATAGGCATGATTTTGCCAATTTTTAAAAAAGGAGACAAAAAGGATTGTAATAACTACAGGGGAATCATGCTATTGAGTACCGTCATGAAATTATATGAACAAATACTGGATGGAAAACTTAGAAAAATAATAGATCCAACCTTATCAGAATCACAGAGTGGTTTTCGAAAAGGAAGAAGTGTGCAAGACCACGTATTCACATTAAAACAAATTGTTGACAAGACACGACTAAAAGGAGAAAAAGCATACTTCGCATTCATCGATTTGGAAAAGGCTTTTGACAGAGTGCCTAGAAGAAAAGTATGGGACATCTTGACAAGAGTAGGAGTGAACAGCAAACTGATAAGAGCAATCCAAAGCCTATATAGAAACACTGTCAACTGTATAATCACCAAAAACAACAAGTCAGAAACATTCATCACAAAAGAAGGACTGAGACAAGGCGGAGGAATAAGCCCAATACTTTTTACAGTATTCATGGACGATATCATAAAGAAATGCAACAAAAGAGCAAAGAGTCTATATGTCGGCTACAAAAATTTGCAGAGAGTGGAAATATCGGAATGCGCGTTCGCGGACGACGTGGTGGTTATGGCGGGGAGTGAAAAACACTTACAAGAAAATTTGAACGTTTGGAATGAAGTATTGGAAGAGAGTGGAATGAAGTTGAACCTGAAGAAGACAAAAGTAATGGCAGTGACAGAAGAACGGCAAGAATTGAACATAAAGATACAAGGGGTCAGTCTAGAACAAGTGGAGCAGTTTGAATACCTGGGGGTAACAATAGAAGAAACTGGGAAGCAAGAAATTGAGATAAATAAAAAAATAGATAAAGCAGTTAAAGTCTACTATGCTATGAATCAGAGTTTCATCAACAAAAAGGAAGTTTCGACAAAGACAAAAATCAATGTGTACAAATCAATATTTAGACCAATACTGACATACGGATGCGAGACATGGACACTGACAAGACAAATGAAGAGCAAGATCCAAGCGACAGAAATGAAATACCTCAGAAGAACAAAGGGAATAACAAGAAGAGACAGAATTAGAAATGAACAAGTGAGAGAAGAACTAGGAGTGCAATCGACGCTAGAATTCATTGAACAGAGACAACTCAGTTGGTGGGGACACTTACTGAGGATGAGCGATAAGAGACCAGTCAGGAAAATATGGGAGGCAAGGATAGAGAAAAAGAAGAAACGAGGAAGGCCGAAACAGACATGGGAAGAGACCATAGAGAAGATATTGGGGAATAAAGGAAAGACATGGAATGAAGCGAGAATATTAGCAGGAAACAAGAAGAAGTGGTGCGAATTTGTACATAATTTGTGAATCGTAGATATTGTAAGCCCGACACCTTGCGGTAGAAGGGAATTTGATAATATATATATATATATATATATATATATATAACAATGGGTCGTATGCATAAAAAGTAGTAGATACTAATGCTACAAGTATCTACTTCGTAAGAGAAGTATGTACTACACTAGCGTAGTACTTACTATGCCCAGGTAGTAGATGCTTCTATATACAACGGTACGTAGTAGTATCTACTTCGCCTTTGAAGCATCTACTCCGAATCTGTAGTATCTACTATGAATTCGTAGTATTTACTCCATTTTTAGCGAAGTTGCTGTTATAGCAACTTCTCGACCATACTTCTCGTCAAAAACATGGTTAAATTTATGGGTGCATCAGTTGTAAAAACATACAAAGAGCGGAGAACCTATGACGATAATATACAGGGTTATTCAAAAGTTAAAAAAAATACTAAGAGTGGCTGGGAGTTGAGGGCTTGAGGGTAGATCATGACACGTGAAAAAAAAAATACTGAGAGTGGCTGGGGGTCGAGAGGTTGACGGTAGATCATGACACGTATCATGGAAAAACGACTTACCGTTTTTGAAAATCGACCTGTTCGAGCGGTTTTTTCTTGAAAAAATATGGTAAGAAATTATGAATCTTGTTCACAACTTTTGAGCTACCCTGGGGCTCCTCAAAACTTCATGGTGAAGCGTTCGATCTAATTTTCAATGGTAAATCTGGATACAATTTTTGACAAGCTTTCCAAACGAGCCCCCCTCCCCCCTCCGAGTCAGGGTGCCTTTAAAAAAAAATGCTAAGGGTGGCTAGGGGTTGAGGGGTTGACGATAAATCATGATACGTGTCATGGAATAACCGCTTGCCCTTTTTAGAAATCGCCCTGTTCGAGCGTTTTTTTTTTCTCGGAAAAAAATATGGTACAAAATTATGAATTTTGTTCCGAACTTTTGAATAATCCTGTATATCAAAAATTATTCAGGTATGTACGCGGTGCTGTGTGCATATATTTATTCTAAAATTTGCCGTTTGGATCTTCGCGGTTGGACGTAAAAATTTTAGAGCTCCTTATTTTTACATTATTGCTATTTTTTCAGGTGTAACAGAGAAAATTTAGTTTAGATTGCAACTAAGGTAATTTCGCTCACTACACCTTTTCCAGCTGTAGTTTAGAAAACTTCAGATGTATTTCAGAAAATATGAAATGTATTCAAGATTAACCAAATGTATTTAAGAAATTGCCAGTGCATTTCAGAAAACTTTAGAAAAAAGAAAATAAGAAATGTATTTTAGATTAACGAAATGTATTCAAGATATTACCAAATGTATTTTAGAAAAAATTAAATGCATTCCAGATCCACAAAATTCAATGGAGAAATTGCCAATTGTATTTTCGAAAACATTAGATGTATTTGAGATAAGATGAGATGTATTTGAGATATTTTGAAATGTATTTCAGATTCAGATATTTTTTCAGGGTAGAACAGTGATGAAAAAGCAAACGTTGTTGAGGAAAACGAGCTCCAAATTCTCAACTACAATTGGCGGTTTCTCACTTACAATTCACGTTTTCTAAACTACATATCCTTGTTCTAAAATTCATATGGTACTTTCTCAACTACATTTGAATATTCAATTAAACAACTGGCATATTCTAAACTACATTTCCCAAATCTAATACACTTGGAAATTTCTTAACTACATTTCTCATAATTAAAATACATTTGGCAAATTCTAAACTACATTTCTCATATTTAAAATACAATTGGTGTTTTCTCAAATACATATCGCTAATCTGAAATACATTTGATATTATCGCAAATACAGTTGAAAATGGTGTAGTATATACTACGATGCTGTAGTACTTACTACACCGTATTGAAGTAGAAACTTTTTTATTGTAGCATATGCTTCGGAACTGAAGTAGATGCTAAATACATAATAGAGGATACTACGAAGTAGATACTTTTTTCCGTAGTAGTAGCATCTACTACTTTTTATGCATACCACCCAATAACAAATTCATATTCAACATATTGAAAATAGACGATTATCTTCGATGGATCTCAATTATTTTCTGCCATGTTCCATGACTTTCTGTATCAATTTGTCAAATGCGAAATTCTCTAATGTTATTGAAAAATATGACGCCTTAATTGGTCTTCATTCGCAGCTTCCCATCCCTTGTCGTATACTATCTTGCTCAATACTTACCAAAAATCTCAAATTGGTCGAGCTTGCGGTACATTGGAAGGCAGGAGCTCCGAGAAATCAATCCTGCTGTTGTCCAGAGAATGATCGAACATGGCAGAAGAAAACCGAGAGCCATCAAAGATAATGGCTCATCTTCAATATGGTGAATACGAATTTGGAATTTTTAAAGATGACGCTAGTTTTTGCAATATCAAGTTACAAAATTGAAACTATCAAAAAAAAGTTATTAGCTTTTAAAAAAATTCCCAAAACTTTCGGACCATACGTTACGGGGCTTGAAACAAGAGTGTCCAATTGGGCTCTGTATAAGGGTGCTTACAACGCCATATGGAGACAAAAAGGGTAGATACTACGATTCCGAAAGCAACATGAACACTCTCAAGGGGGCTCATCAGGGCTCAAAACGACACATAAATACCCAAAAGGATCCACTGGAATTTCGAGTTAACACAGCAAGACAAAATGGGAGCTGCTTGAGCTCCAAAACATAGGAAGACATAAGGGGGCTCCATAGAACTTCGAACACCTCAAGTTAACACAAGAAGGTTAATCGGGGCTCGAAATGACACAAAAAGACACGAGGGCTCATCGGGGCTCCGATTGACAAAGCAGAACTCAAGAACTACAAAATCTGAGAAGACAGATTGTAGCTCGATAGAGTTTCGAAAGCAACATGAAGACACAATAAGAGGGCTAGTCAAGGCTTGAAGCGAGACATCAAATTGTCCACGCGTTAGGTTGTCCTGGCGTCAAGCTGTTCCGCGTCAGAATGCCGGCGGGCGTCAAGCTGTCCTGCTTTGACCAACTTGACGCCGGGACAACTTGATGCCGGACGATTTGCGCCAAGGATTTGGTGAGAACAGAGTAAGAAAACATCCGAAGAAAATGACAAAACGGGACTCATCGGTAGTCGAAACGACACATAAAGACACAAGAGGGTTCATTGGGGCTCCGAATTACACAGCAGAACACAATAAGGGGGTCTAGATCTCCAAAACACAAGAAGACATGAGCGGGCTCGCTTAGACTTCCAAAAACTTTAAGAAAACATCAAAGGGTTCATGGGGGCTCGAAACGAAACAAAAAGACACAATGGGGGGCCAGTAAGGCAACAAAGTAAAAAAAAGATACAAAGGGGCTCGATAGTGTTCCGAAACTGCCAAGAAAATACAAAGAGGTCAACGGGGCACAGTACGGTACCTGAAGACAGAAGGGGGGCTCCGATTGACACAGCAAGACATAATGGGTCGTTAGAATTTCAAAACATGAGAAAAGTGAGCATGAGGGGGCTCGCGTTTTCCGAAAACCACAGAAAACATGAGGGGGCTCATCATCAAAATGACACATCAAGACACAAAAAGGCCTATTGAAGCTCCGATTGACAAAGCAAAGCATAATGGGGGCGCCCAAGAGGCCGCCATATAGGACTAGAAACATAAGAAGATACAAGGGGGTTCATCAGGGCCTCACACAACACCACATGAAGACACGAGGGGGATTATCGGGTTGCAAAACGACAAATACAGACAAAAGGGGTCCGTTGCATCTCCGATAAACGTAGCAAGACACAACGAGAGCCGCTAGGATTCCACGACATGACAAGTCAAAATGGAGCTCATTACGGGGCTGGAAGCGTCACCATAGACACATTGCCGAGATTGACCCAGCAAGAAAGAATTGGGGCCGGAAGGGTTCCAAAGAACAAAGAGATACAAGGGGGCTCGATAGAATTTGGAGCTTCACATGGAAACACAAGAAGGTCATCGAGGGGGTTATCACGGTTCTTAAAAACACTATGGAAAAACAAAGTTTAAGACACAAGTAGGCATAAGGGGCTTGCTAGTTTCTAAAAACCACAGGAAAACACAAGGGGGCCAGTTGGGGGACAAAAAGACACAAACTGGCCAACTAGAGTCCCAGAATTATAATAACTCCTAGCGTCAAGTTGTTCTGGCGTCAAGTTGTCCTGCGTCAAGTTGTCCTGGCGTCAAGTTGTCCCGCGGCAAGTTGTCCCGCGTCAAGTTGTCCCGCGGCAAGTTGTCCCGCGTCAAGTTGTCCTGGCGTCAAGTCGACGGCGTCAAGTTATCCTGCTTCAGGACTTTTTTGATCAAGGCATCCAACACTATCATAACATCATGCTTGGGGACTTTTCTTTATAAATCAACTATGCAGATCACGATGCCGCTATTGCGAAAACGATGCGACAACCGTGAGTCGAGTTAAATTTGGCATATTCAAGAAAAACTTCATATTTTTATCTATTAATAATGGTAATCAAATTGAACGTGCAAAGTATCTTTTCGTATAGTCTCTGGGTCCATGAATTCACGCTTTTACATGCTATCTGTTTTTAAATGAATTTGGAGGAGGGGGGAGAGAATAAAAAATGATTTTTTTTTTGCAAGCGCTCTGAGATGCTTCTGAAGCAAGCTTCCTGACGTTGTAGCATGAATTGGATATGTGTGTCACGATTTTGCCACTGGCAAAGGTGTGTGTCAACCGGAAGTGAAGTTATGGCCGCCATTATGTGAATTTGAATACGAGTAGTATCTCGTTTCTTAGGCATTGGTCGACAGTGGTGGTGTGGGGTATCTTCTAAGGTTTTCAGGGTCTCGGAATTAATTTTTGATAATAAAAATGGGGTTGGAACAAAATTGAAGGATAGCCTCAAAACATGTGTTTTCAAGCCAATTTTAACTCGACTCGCGATTGTCGCATCGATTTCGCCATAGCGGCATTGTGATCTGCATAGTTGATTTATGAAGAAAAGTCTCCAAGCATGATGTTATGATGGTGTTGGGTGCCTTGATCAAAAAAGTCCATGTTTTGACCAGCTCCTCCAATAATGGTCTGATCACATTTTTACTTTCAAAAATGAGTTCCGAGACCCCAGAGACCTCAGAAAGGATACCTCACACCGCTTCTGTCGATCAATGCCGAAGAAACGAGATAGTATTTGAATTCAGATATGTTGGCTGTTACTTGACTTCCGGTTGTCGCGCCGCTCCGACAGTGACGGAATCGTAGTCTACATATCAAATTCATGCTACAATATTACCAGAGCCGACTCAGTGGCAATTTGGAGTGCATTAAAAAAATAATTGATATTTCGTTTTAACCCCGTCCCCTCAAATGTGATTAAAAACAAATTTCGTCTGCAGAATCACATTCGCAGACTCTGAAAACATTGGAAATGACATATCACACGTCCACTTCGGATACCATTGCCATCCAGTTCAAGAAAGATCCCAAATTCCACATGGGGGTGATACTGGAGCTCCCAGCGACAGTGGCGTCTTGCAGTGACAAAATCATGATCTAGACATTTGTTTGATTAGAAAACGTCCCCTGGCAAATTTCTGTAGCGGCATTCGATGCTTGAAAAAAAGTGATTGTCTTTTAGTTGCCCCCCTTGAAATGCGCTGCGCAGTTTGCTGCCTGCGACAACTTAGTGTACTAGTACGTAAAGAAAGCTCATGTATTTTCATAAGTGTGTACGAAAATATTTTTGTCTAAAAGAAAAACCCATCAAAGGCGATTTTCAAAACTTGAATTGCAAGGTATGGGTGGCTTGTATCGAACAATGTAATATTGGTTGCATAGCTAGCGAGTCAACATAAATTTGAGAATCCACCTCCAGCATTCCAATAGCAAATTCTTACCTTTATTTTGTAATTTTCTTCCATCATTAGCCGCAGTAATTGTTCAGCACATAGTTTTAAGTGATTTACCATACAACAGGTAATGCTTGAAGCTGTCGCAATTTGCTATTTAATGCTCGAATAAAACGATCGCCCAAGTTCTAATATAAATAAAACAATGCATATTTCAGGTGCCCAAATTCATTCGTAGACATTGAAGACATTCGTGAAGTTGCACAGTTACACTCTCCGTATTCCCCGAGCTCCAACTCGAATTAATTCGCGCCGCAATAATACGTCACAGAGACGATTTATGACGCAGGGAGTCAAAAGAAAACACACTCGAACCGATGGCGATGGTGCTGTGTCGGTGATAATGACGTTTGAGTGCGTAGCACAGAGCCGGAATGCCGTCCACGTAATCCAATCAATTTCCTCATCGATCTGCTCCGACGCTCATCCATAACCGCATAGAACATCATTATTTTTCCAAAGACCCCCGCGCGAATGCGGTGCCATAGAATTTATTCAAAAGTCTTTTTCTTACGATCTCCCCCTTTTGAAAAGCCGGCGCGGCGCGGAGAAGTGAAAAAGTTTATGGAGATTGGAATTAAAGGAAAACGTCATCTAAATAAATACGTTTAATAGAACACGAAACGTTATAATGCGAGGCGCATCATAAAGACGAACATAAAAGCGCACCATAAAATAAATCAACCCGCGAGCGCAGTCTTGAAAGTTGCATGAGCAAAGGTCACGAATGTGTGTGCATGGTTTTTTGGCAGAGCACCAATGCTGTTCCGCCACTGTTATATGTAATATGTTTCTTGATTCTTCTTTGTTGAGAGATGCACAGGGTGTCCCAAACTAGTTGGTTGTTGATGAGAGTTTCGCCTATTTGCAGAACATAATATTACGATAAAATACGGCATCTCTTACGGTAACTACTGTAGTGTAACCCCCTTTTTCGATGTTATTGCTGTAGTGTATCCTGCTCATGGGACCATTTCTGATGAGTATCGTAGTTTATCCTGGTTGATGGCACCACTCCTGTAATGTAACAAGGTCTCGATGTTCGGCTGCGATCGTCGTTGTTTCTTCCCTTCCCCACGTCGTTTACATTTTACCTACGTTGTGTTAAGTTCTTACTCGAGATGATAATGTGTCGTGGGGGATGAGGTTTGATTCTTGAATGAAACGCGAATAAAATGCAAGCAAAATGAATGTTTTATTGGAAATCAATTGCAAAGTTTTGAATGAATTTGTTTCTTTTCTCAAAACACCTAACAACAAGGAATTGACAGTGATAAAATGACACAACAAAACACATAACAAGAAAAATCATTACAAATTAGTTAGACAATGCAAGAATTTACAACAATGAAATGAACACAAAATCAGATCAACAAAACAAAACAAGAAATCAGGAAACATGGCAAACTGTCAATTTGATTGCAAAGGAAAAGTGACGTATTCGCTGACAGGCACACATGGGAAGAACACGTCAAAGAAACCCCTGCGTATAGCCTGGTTGATTGCTGAAAAATCCCTTCCCAAATGATCTGAACAAAAGTCAAGTGTGAATGAGTCTTGATGAAATGACAGAGAAGTCACTCCAGTTCTGCATTGATCAAGTCAGCGTGAAGCGGTGCTTGAACCTCTTTGAATGTTTGTTTCGTTTACAAGTTATTTACGTAACAACAAAAGAAACTTCACGCTCAGCAATTAATGTTACATTTCCACAAACAAAAAGAGTCAAATTGATAGATAAGTAAACAATGAAGAAATGATAGGTAAACAAGTTCATAAATCAGCAAGAAACAAATGATCAGTAATGGTGTAGGTAAATAAACAAGAAACAAATAATAGGTAATAGAGTAGGTGAATAAACAAGGAACAAATAAGAGATAAACAGGTAGATAAATAAACAAGAGACAGGTGAGAGATAAATAAGTAGAGAACTTAAAGTTGGTCAGACTTTTTTTAAGCAATTGGAAGGAAGAAGTATCTATAACGCATTCACCAGAAGTTACCCATCACAAACCCCACAGATACATACATACATTCAAAACAGAACAATGGTTAGTAAACAGTAATCACATACAAGAAATAACAGTAAATACAAGAAAATCGACTCGAGCCAACCTGTGGCCCTCTCTTCGTCGTTATACATAATTTCCCCCCAAATAAGGAAAGGTTAGTAGACTCAACAAGGCAGATTCATACAAGTAGGTGGACTCCCCCCCCCCAAGACACGGAGAAGCGGCAAGTCTCTCCTTCTTTCCTTTACTTTCATGTATAACCCGGCAATGAACAATGAAATTAAAATGAATCATCCAAAGTAAATGAATCATAAAAAGTACCGTTCTCTACTTAGCGGCTGATTTTGGCGTAGTGGAGTTTCCTTTTGTCGTCTTACTGTTTGTGACGTAACTTGTGGAAAGAAACAATTAATGAAACCTCGAAGTACGCGCGATAGCTCGGCCTTGAGGTCACGTCATGAGTGCGCCAAAAAGCACACCCACTAGATTTACGGCTGTTGCCGTCAACATTGAGATCGTTTGGGAGTAGATAAATTACACAAAATTCAAAGCTGTGCGAAGCAACTTGATTCCAAAGGGGAAAAACTGCGGGTTATGCAATCCCGTGGAGAACACAGAGAACAAAGAGTTTTGTTATGTACAATAATTTCGCGGACAAAATAGGTATCGAAATGCATGATTTGGTGAGTGGATGGAAGCCAAAATTACGATACAATAATAAGTGAAAAACTAACCTTAAATACGAAAAAACGACACACACCGGAGCACTTGAAATCACGTGTTCCGCACCACAGCTGATTCTCTTCTCTCCTGTCTGCCCGCGACTGTCCGGCCGGCTTGCCCAGCGCAGCGCCATCTCCCTCTCTCATCGGCAAACGCTACCAACGTCAGCGACCGTACCTACTTCAGGTACCAACGTCCTAATAAAACAAAGGGGGAATACCACACTACCGAACCGTTGACTTGATTGACTTGAAAAATCAAAGCAGGCTCGACTTCGAATGGAAGTGTTCTTTTGTTTTATGAATAACAACTGTATTCCGCGACTTGGTAATTAATGTCAAAGTTTATAGTTGCTCAAAAAGTTTATAATGATTATTTCGATGTAAGAAGAAAAAGGAAGAGGTACGCCTCCTGGCATTAGGGGGAAAGTTCAAAGCTTGCAGGACCAGCTTGTTCCGGAGATGTCGAAAAGTTTATATCAAAAAGCGTATACTACTTACAAGGAGTGGTGCCGACAGAACGACGTTACCCAAACATCAGAAAACGTGCTTCGGGTATATTTTCAAGAGCTGGCGCTCAACAAAAAAGCGTCAACTCTATGGGCAACACTTAATGTTGAAATCGACCATCGCATTGCAAAAAGAGGATCGCAGAATTGGTCCAGGGCAAACAAAAACCGACCGCCACTGCTACCGTCACCGGAGACATGGATCCGTTGCCTTCAGCTTCGCCCATCTCGATGCCACCTGAGTCAGTATCTCATCCTCAAGAAATGCCACTAAATTTCAATAGTTGCAGTCGCATTTTGGTGGATAATGAGACTGGAAACTCTTCTTCGACATTTTATAGTACAGGAGCTCCTGCCCTGGCTTCCACTTGACGTGCCACAACTGCACTTTAAATAATTATTAATTTTTTGAAAATTATCATTTCCAGACTCACCTGTTACTTAGCTTCAGTCTCATTAAATATTTCTATCAATAAAAACGCATTTTCCTGAGTTAAATATTCATTTGGGGTCAGATCAAGTGCATTTTGCTTTATTTTTCGTTGGCCTTCTGCATAGATAACACTTTAAAAGTAGACCGCATTTTTCCAATAATAGGTAGAAGATCCCCTCTGAACGATTAATAGTGTAGTGTAACCCCCTTTTTCGATGTTATTGCTGTAGTGTATCCTGCTCATGGGACCATTTCTGATGTGTATCGTAGTTTATCCTGGTTGATGGCACCACTCCTGTAATGTATCCTCGTTGCGATGTTCGGCTGTGATCGTCGTTGTTTCTTTCCTTCCCCACGTCGTTTACATTTTACCTACGTTGCGTTAAGTTCTTACTCATGATGAGAATGTGTCGTGGGGGATGAGGTTTGATTCTTGAATGAAACGCGAATGAAATGCAGGCAAAATGAATGTTTATTGAAAATCAATGGCAAAGTTTTTGAATGGATTTGTTTCTTTTCTCAAAACACCTATTGACAGTGATAAAATGACACAACAAGAATGAAGAACAGAAAAACACAAACAAATGAAACAAGAGAAATCATTATAAATTATTTAGACAATGCAGGAATTTACAACAGTGAAATGAACACAAAATCAGATTGACAAAACAAAACAAGAAATCATGAAACATGTTAAACTGTCAAGTTGATCGCAAAGGAAAAGTGACGTATTCGCTGACAGGCACACATGGGGAAGAACACGTCAAAGGAACCCCTGCGTATAGCCTGGTTGGTTGCTGAAAAATCCCTTCCCAAATGATCTGAATAAAAGTCAAGTGTGAATGAGTCTTGATGAAATGACAGAGAAGTCACTCCAGTTATGCATTGATCAAGTCAGCGTGAATCGGTGCTTGAACCTCTTTGAAAGTTTGTTTCGTTTACAAGTTATTTACGTAACAACAAAAGAAAACTTGACGCTAAGCAATTTATTTTACACTTTACAAACAAAAGAAGTCAAATTGATGGATAAATAAACAATAAAGAAACGATCGATAAACAAGTTAATAAAGCAGCCAGAGACAAATGATCAGTGAACAAGTAGATAAATAAACAAGACAGAAATGATGAGTAATAGTGTAGGTAAATAAACAAGAAACAAATAAGAGATAAATAGGTAGGTAAATCAACAAGAAACGAATACGGGATAAATAGGTAGATAAATAAACAAGAAACAGGTGATAGATGAATAAGTATAGAGAAGTTGAAGTTGGTCATACTCTTTTGTAAGCAAATGGAAGAAAGAAGTATCTATAACGCATTCGCCCGAAATTCCCCAGAAGTTACCCATCAAAAACCCCACAGATACATACTTACATTCAAAACAGAACAATGGTTAGTAAACAGTAATCACATACAAGAAATAACAGTAAATACAAGAAAATCGACTCGAGCCAACCTGTGGCCCTCTCTTCGTCGTTATACATAATTTCCCCCCAAATAAGGAAAGGTTAGTAGACTCAACAAGGCAGATTCATACGAGTAGGTGGAACCCCCCCCCCCAGGACACGGAGAAGCGTGCAAGTCTTCTTTCCTTCGTTTACTTTCAGGTATAACCCGACAATGAACAATGAAATGTGAATGAATCATGAAAATTACTGTTCTCTACCTAGCGGCTGATTTTTGGGCGTAGCAGTTCCCTTTTGTCGTCTTTCTGTTTGTGACGTAACTTGTGGAAAGAAACAATTGAAACCTCGAAGTACGCGCGATAGCTCGGCCTTGAGGTCACGTCATGAGTGCACAAAAAGCACACCCACTAGATTTACGGCTGTTGCCGTCAACATTGAGATCATTTGGGAGTAGATAAATTACACAAAATTCAAAGCAGTGCGAAGCACCTTGATTTCAAAGCGGAAAAACTGCGGGTTATGCAAGCCTGTTGAAAACAAAGAGAACAAAGGATGTCGTGTTATTTACAATAATTGTGGGGCAAAATGTGTATCAAAATGCGTGATTTGGTGAGTGGGTGGAAGCCAAAATTACGGTACAATAATCAAAGCAAAACTGACCTTAAATACGTGAAAACGACACACACCGGACCACTTAAAATCACGTGTTCTTCACCACAGCTGATTCTCTTCTCTCTGTCCGCCCGCGGCTGCCGCTCGCCCGGTACCGCAGCGCCATCTCCCTCTCTCATCGGCAAACGCTACGAACGTCAACCACCGTACCTACTTCAGGTACCAACGTACTAACAAGACAAAGGGGGAACACCACAATAGTGATGATATATTAATATCATCAAGCAAACTCGCGAAAACAAAAAGTAAACAAAAAGAAACAAAACGCCACACATTTTTTGACATTTGTCTATTGCACCGCTGTGCTGTCACCAAACAGTTCTGGTGCGTGTGTTGACAAAATAAAAGTCCCCAGCTTACATTTTCTTACTTCCACGACCTCCACCTGATTCAATTTTCAAAACAGTAATAGGTACAATGATATTGTCGGAAATGACAATTTGATCGTAGGATTCACCCGGTATGTCTCGGTGTAACCGACTTACGGCGCACCCGATACAGTGAATATAAGTACGTTGTACCTCTCGCATCGCAATGATTCGGGAACGCAAAGTTGCAATTTTTGCAAAGATGAGCAGAATCACGACATCCGGCACAATCTACACCGTCCACCGACCTCCATGGAAAAATCCAAAGGAGGGGTGAAGAAGGAACCGAGGTGATAAAACCTGTGGAAACAAAAAGAAAGGGCTCTTTTTTGGTCGGGGCTGATGGTGTGGTGGTTGTGCGGGACTGCGGTTCGTTGCGATGTACGGGGTCGACGTGGTGTGTTTATAAAGTAAGTACTTTACTCTAGTCATTTAATTATTATACTCCGTTTATTTTCGATGATCTTTAATGTTTAATAAACGTCTCAAACGTTCCCCTTGCTGGATTCATTGCGCCAATTATTAGAATACCAAAATGTACTAAAAAGCCAAGCGAGTGGAGTGAAATCCTATGCCACCCAGTTAGAGGCAACGATCGTCCGGTATTCAGGCATATCAGAATGTCCCGGATAGAAGCCACGAAAAGGTAAGACGACGGTGACCTTTGACAATATTATTGTCGTAATAATAATATAATATAAAATTATGAAGTTTGAATCTCGCGGATTTCAAATCAAAAGATTTTTAAGGAATTTTTGATTATCTATGCAAGCGAACTACGACTTACGACAATGCTTTGTTGGTTGCCTATCTGTAAACTTCAAGGCACTAAAATCACAATATTTGAATAAATTTATTTATTCTGTCTTGCAAAACTTGTATCCAACCATTCCCATCGTCGCTGCAGAGAAAAGGTCGTTACTGGATGTTCGCATCTAACCTAACCCAATCAAGTTGACTTGACTTTGACATAATATTATTTTCACGCTCGATCTATGCGCTCGACGCAGGCAGGCCCGTTGACAGCAAAAACGCGAGATAAGTTTGGAAAATGGAACCACTTTGTCTCCAAAAATCGGTACAGTGGGAACATGCTTGCAAAACAACAAGTGGATAAGTATTATAGTACAAAAATCCGATTTTGGCAGAACTTGACAAGATATTGATGAAAATAATAAAAATACATCTCACCGCTAAGGCGAACAATTGAGTAAGTATATAAGCCGATACGCTTACCCTCTACTTTGGAGTTCCATGTCATGAGATAAGCTGAGATGATACACGTGCATATCGATGTAGGAATTTTGTTGGATAAAATTTACGAAAGCGCCATTTGGTCGGTTTCGTAGGAATTTTCGCTAGTCATGAATTTTCATTATTAACCTAGGGCAAATAATGATTTTTTGACCTAGATAGAATAATTCGTGAAATTTCAAGTGGATGTTCGGTCAGAAATAGGTAGTTAGATGAGTAGTAGTGGAAAATTAGTAGTGCGAAGGCTATAATAGCCTTCTCAAGCGTGGTTTATACAGAGTGGTCCATCCTAGCGTAATTATCCCATAGCGGTCTTACCGTTCAAGATAGAGAGAAAGATGTGAAGAAAAAGCTATATGGTTTGATGGGACCTATAACGTAAAATTATTTTCAGCTATACAAAGTGTCCCATTTTGACAGGATTAACAAAACGTCAATTTTTTCAAATAAAACACCCTATAATTTTTTGCATTTTCATGTACAACTTTTTTAACTGTCTTATGCCTGTATTTTTGTTTTTCAATTGTGTGGCAGTGCTACCAACTAAAAATTAAAAACTAAAAAAAATCGCATTTCCACAGTTTTCTTAGAAAAATCGTAGCGGCCTTCCTTTTCAAAACTAAGAAATGAAACTTGACATGGTGATAGTGAAGTCGAAGACCAATATCTCAATGTCAAAAAATTGAGACTTCTTGATACAGGACCTTTACAAAAAAACATCAAACTTCATAATTTTCAAAGTATTATAGCTAATTTTTTTTCAAATGGCATGCCCCCAATTTTATAACGTTATCTGATAGATTTTTCATCCTCTTCCATTTTTACCAGGGGTACCCTACCCTTAAACTTAATTTTTTTCGAGATAATCGGAAATTTTCACGAAATTTTGCAATTTTTCTTGGTTTTATTTCAAAAATTGAGTTGACCGTGAGGAATGACAGACAAGCCAAATAGTATGCAGCTGTCAATTTGTCAGTCTGAATACTGTCGAACAAAAAAAAATGACTTCAACGCAAAAAGAAAACAAAGTGAGATCCTGGATATCTGGATTATTACCAGAATATCATATCAATTATTTCCTCTCGCGTAAAATCATTTTTCTTTGTTTTCTTTGTTCGACAATATTCAGACTGACTAATTGAGAGTTGCGTACTATTTGGCTTGTCTGTCATTCATCACGGCCAACTCTATTTTTGAAAAAAAAACAAGAAAAATAGCAAATTTTGTGAAAATTTCCGATTATCTCGAAAAAAATAAAGTTTATGGGTGAGGTACCTCTATTAAAAATGAAAGAAGATAAAAAAAGCTATCAGATAACGTTATAAGATTACGGGCATGCCATTTGAAAAAAAATGAGTTATGATACTTTGATAATTATGAAGTTTGATGTTTTTTTGTGAACACGCTGTATCAAGAAATCTAAATTTTCTTGACATTGGGATATTGATCTTTGAGTTGACTATCACCATGTCAAGTTTCATCTCTTATTTTTGAAAAGCAAGGCCGCTACAATTTTTCTAGAAAAACTGTGAAAATGCGATTTATTTTAGTTTTTAATTTTTAGTTGGTAGCACTGCCACACAATTGAAAAAGAAAAATACAGGCATAAGACAATTGGAAAAGTTGAACATAAAAATGCAAAAAAATATAGAGTGTTTTATTTAAAAAAATTGACATTTTGTTAATCCCGTCAAAATGGGACACTCTGTATAGCTGAAAATAATTTTAGGTTATAGGTCTCATCAAACCATATAGCTTTTCTCTTACATATTTTTCTTTATCTTGAACGGTAAGACCGCTATGGGATAATTACGCTAGGATGGACCACAATACAATGTACTGTATACAATTTTTTCCACTAACAGCAAAGTAGATCCGATTCATGAAGTTCTAAAATTTAATAAAAAACGCTCTGCATTCATTGTAGATGTCAATCAAAACCAAGTAAGCTTTTCAAGCATTTTGTGAGTTTTCAAGTTCAAATGATATTCGCCGGGATGATGATATTAATCGAAGGTCGCGAGACACCTTTCGAAATGTGTGAGGCAGCAGATAAGGTCACCAATGACTCACTGCCAGCAAAAGAAAAAACTAAAAACAATTTAATGAAAAAGTACGCGATTTTTAAGAACTGGTTTTTTTTCGAGGAAAACTGCATACACTAACAATGAGAAATTGTAAATGATATGTGTGCTTATCGAGTAGTGAACACTGCTTATTGAAAATAGATTCAAAATAGACATATTGTGAGGTTAGATTGTACTGACCGTCCAACCTTTAGCTGCTATTCCACCAAACCAACCAAATTCACGTACACCACAACAAGTTCTGCAATCAATAAGGCTCGGTCAAACAGTTTCTCGATCCTTTTGTGTGAGTGAGCTGCCGATATTGTCAATAAGTTGATGTGATTCAAACGCAAACGCCAAGTCGCCAAACGTCAATCAGACAAAGGGGTTAATAATATGCCCCGCCTAGTTGATTCTGCAAGAGGTTGTGAAATCTCACTTCACGACCTCTAGACGGGTCAATAATGGTAAACTTCACAGCTAGTAGTGAAAAAAAAAATCAATATGAACTCTTTCAAAAACGTAACTAGGTTTTTCATATTCGATCAATGATGCTCTAGGCGGACTGGGCCTTGCCTTGCTACAAGCCTAACAAGCCTCAATCAAATTTTCAATATCCATATCTAACTTTGGCGACCAAAAATAGGATCGCGCTTTACTTTCCATTTTTACTATTCCTGGGTGCGCAATATGTGATTCCTCTAACAACTTTCTGCACTTTTCCGGTATTACAACTCTGTAACCCCACATTAGTATATCATTTTCTACATTTAGTTTATTTTTTCGACTAATGAAAGGCTCCCCTCCCCCAATTTGTTATGCTTCAATTTCAGATAAAATCTTGGATAAAACTCCATCCTTTTTTGTTCCATCCTGAATATTTGCTGCCGTAAGTGGTAAGTCATGATTATCATAAATGAAATTCACATAAGTATAATTTAATTCCTCCACTTCGCCAGACTTAGACGAAGGTAAGCGTGACAAACAATCTGCATTTCCATTCAACGTACCTTTCAGATCTTTGATGGTAAAATCAAACCGAGATAAGAAAACAGCCCAGCGCTGTAATCTGCCAGCCGCCATCACAGAAATACCTTTTTTGTCTCCGAATAAATAAATTGGAGGTTCATGATCTGTTGTAAAAGAAATTTGCGTCCCATAAGATAGTGATAAAATTTTTTGACGGAAAAATTAATTGATAATGCCTCTTTGTCTAAAGTGGAATAAGCCATTTCACATTTACTAAGTTTTCTTGAAGCAAAACAAATTGATCCTTCATTCCCATCAGGTAAAATGTGCGATAATACTCCCGCTACTCCATATGAACCTTGGTCTTGTTAAATCAAGATACTTCACTGGATTATTTATCAAGAAGTAAACCAGCTTATCTATACGAAGGCGCAGAGCGGACATCAGAGTTTTTTCAATGATTTCGATAAAAAACACGAAACTATGGGAATAAAGTCAGAATTCTGAGTTTAAAGTCGGAATTCTGAGTTTGAAAGTCGGAATTCTGAGTTTAAAGTCGGAATTCTGAGTTTGAAAGTCAGAATTCTGAGTTTCAAACTCGGAATTCTGCGCGCGCACAATTCCGAGTTTCAAAGTCAGAATTCTGCGCGCGCATCGGCAGGAATCGAGCCGGTTGATTAAATAGTGATTGACAAGTTGACGACCCTAACGATACCTACTCACTCGCTAGGTATTTAATAAAATCTTCGGGAGATTTAACAACTTGTGCCTTTTCTAAACCCGAGTCTAAACCCTTTTTTTCCTTAACACGATACAAACATTCCACACAGCCGAACTGGTTAATTCTTTGTCCGTAGCGTGCGTCATCATGTGCTTCTTCATACACCTCTCCTTCGCGCAATACGAACATTTGGTACAATCGAACCAGTCGATGGCGTCGGCGGCGACATGGCTCCACCTGAATGAAGTTCCTTTGTGCTTTGAACGATAAGCCTCGATAAGAACACTCGGCGCATTGTAGGTACAATAGCAGCAATAGCATTTCTCCTACATTAGGGTTGTGAAAAATGCTATATGCTACATATTATAGCTGCGGCGCCTCTTTAAATCCCGAAGCGCAGCGCAGTAATGTTTTCGTTTGGCTGGCAGTATCGTGGCTGTCAAGCGCATAACTGGGGCACTATTTGGTGCCACTGACAAATTCCGACCAACGTGATTAGGTGGGTACCTACTAACAACCCAAATTGTGGACACGTCCAACTGTTCGCAATGTTCGCGTCGGACTGACTGAATTCTTCTTCCAACTCAAACAACACGTCCAAAGAAATTACAAAAATGTTGCATGCAGCCGAACTGTAGAATGCCATTGTCGAACAGGAACAGTTCTCTTGCATCTACTGCAACTACAAGAGCCATAAGCGTTTCGACTTATACGAACATTACAGACAAACACATGGATACCTACAATGTTGATTTCGCGCCGTCCCCTCCCTCCCTCCACCTTTGCGTTATAACGTGACACAGCTGTAATAGCATATAGCATTATTCACAGCCCTATGTAATATGCTATTGTTGCTTTTGTACAATGCGCCGAATGTTCTAATCGAGGCTCATCGTTCAAAGCCGAGTTCAAAGCACAAAGGAACTTCATTCGGGTGGAGCCATTTCGCCGCCGACGCCATGGAGTGGTTCCATTGTACCAAGTGTTCGTATTGCGCGGAGAGGCCATTTAATCAACCAGCTCGATTCCTGCCGATGCGGGCGCAGAATTCTGATTTTGAAACTCGGAATTGTGCGCGCGCAGAGTTCCGAGTTTGAAACTCAGAATTCCGACTTTCAAACTCAGAATTCCGACTTTCAAACTCAGAATTTCGACTTTAAACTCAGAATTCCGACTTTAAACTCGGAATTCCGACTTTAAACTCAGAATTCTGACTTTCAAACTCAGAATTTCGACTTTAAACTCAGAATTCCGACTTTAAACTCAGAATTCTGACTTTACTCCCAAAATTTCGTGTTTTTTTTTCCGAAATCATAAAAAAACTCTGATGTCCGCTCTGCGCCTTCGTATATCTAAGATAACTTCTAAAAGTTGCACTTTTAACGCTAGCATATCGTGTTGGAAGGGGCAAACTATGGAAGCGTATAAAAGTTATTAACTCTGATGTGAGCGGGATAACTCTGGCTCGTGGGAAAAGCAACGAAAGATTCAAATTAACAAGGTTTACTAGCGAAACTTTTCAGATTACATAAAATTTATGAAAAATCCAGTGACATGATACATCAACCACGTTCATTCTCCATACTCCTCGCTTGCCGCCTTCTCGATTGCGCAGATGCTCTCTCCCGTATGGACTCTGGGTGGGGTATGGACGCGACCCGATCGGTTGCGAGTACAGGGCCGGCTTGGGCCCGAATTGTTAACAAAGTTATTATTTTGAACAAGTTGTCTATGGCACCGTTTTAAAATGATCAAAAAATCTAGTTCCTTTCGTGTTTGTCTTTTAATTTTGACATTTTCCACAGAGACGTGCGTTCACGCGTAGTAATTTTTATCCGCGTTTATTTGTAAATAGTCCGTAAATAATGTGAATAAACGTGAACGGATGGAAACAAGGAAAAATGTGCGAACTTACCACTTGTTGATCGAACTAATGCACCAGTGCAGCAGTTCACGAGGCGACGATGACTTTCCAGCAACCCGTGTGGGTCGCGGATGATTTGCGACGACTTTTGCGAATTTTTTTACACCTTTCGCGGACGGCCGTCGTTTCGCGATTTGAACACGGAAAAAGTTGTTCCGATCATTTTTGACAGTACTCTCGCGCTACTCGCAGGACGCCATCATAACCCCAAAATCCCCTTGTTCGCACTTTAGGAGTGGGAAGGAAAATGTTGGTATTTTAAACACGGCGACTGGCGCGAAATTTAAAAGTTGGCAAGATCAAACATGCCGCCGACCAAAAATGCCTATGTCATTTTTAGCCAATGATCATAAATGTAAAAGGAAATAAAACAAAATGAACAAAAAAACAAGTTCACAAAATTTTTTTGCATGATGTGAATCAATGCATTCACCTCACAAACTCGAACAAAAAACAACAAAAAAGAGCAATAATCAACAGATATTTCTCTATTGATTAGGGAGGGGACAGAGTTTCACCAACGGGCGTAACACTTTCCCATGTAAGGTTTTTAATTCTGCGACACGAGATATTCCATCTCGCCCTGGAAACAATTGAGTAATTCGTCCTAACCGCCAATGTAATGGCGGGACATTATCGTCTTTTATTAGTACCAACGTACCCAATGCCACAGATGATTTGGTGACAGTCCACTTTGATTTTTGTTGCAATGAATGGAGATATTCCATGTGCCAACGTTTCCATAAATCTTGCAACATACGCTGTATAAGTTGCCATCTGGACAAACGCGATAATTTTAAATGTGACAAATCAGGGTCTGGTATGGCACTTGGTGGAGATGCAAACAGAAAATGCCCTGGGGTCAGTGCGGTTGGATCATTTGGATCGCTACTTACAGAGCACAATGGGCGTGAATTTAACACAGCTTCCACCTGAACCATCAGGGTATAAAGTTCTTCGTAGGTCATTACTTGATCGCCAACGACGCGAGTCAAGTGAGTTTTTACGGACTTGACGCCAGCCTCCCACAAGCCTCCAAAATGAGGAGCGGATGGAGGATTGAATGACCATTCAATGTTTTCTGCTTCCGCAGCTTGCCTCATGAAAGTTTGCAGTTGACGGGAAGCCCCGACAAAATTTGTTCCACAGTCACTGTACAACTTAGTACAGAGCTGAGTGCTGGAGAGCTGCCAAAAAAGCGTCGGTCGTTAGATCAGATACAAGTTCCAAGTGGATCGCTTTTGTCGAGAAACACACGAACAAACAGAGATAAGCCTTCAAACGTTTGCTTCCTCTAACCTTCGCCATTGTAATCATAAACGGTCCAGCGTAGTCAACACCAGTTGACTGAAATGGTTTGATTTGTGATATACGACTGGATGGTAATTGACCCATCGTTGGTTCTACACCAACAGGTCGACAACGAAAACACCGGTTTCATGATGGAACGACTGATCTGATCGTGCGCTTGGCCGACAAGATCCAAAAATGTTGAATAAGAAGTGCATGCAATGTACGAAGACCAGGGTGTAGGTATTTTTTATGAAAATGCTCAATAATCAAAATTGTCAAATGGTGGTTGCTCGGTAAAAGCAACGGGTGCTTGGCTTCAAATTGAAGACTAGAGTTGGCCAGTCGGCCGCCGACTCTGAGAAACCCGTCTTCATCAATAAAGGGTGACAACTTTCTGAACGACTTCGAAGGCAGATCACCTCCCCTTAGCTTGAGAATCTCTTCCGAAAAAGCCGAATCCTGCACGCGCTTTACCAACACCAGTAAAGCCTGATGTAACTCGCCCTTTGTTAGGTGAGAACAATTAATTTGTTTCCTGCGACATTTCGCTATAAAACGCAGACAATATGCGATAACTCGCTGCAATTTCGTCAAAGATGAAAACCTCTTGATCTGACCCTCGAGCACATTTAACTCAACAGTTGCAGCGATTGCCACAGGTCTCTGTCTCTGCTCGTCGCCTGTGTTAACCTGCGAAAAATCAATTTTACTCTGAGGCCAGTGATCTGAGCCCATTGACAACCACGTGGGCCCCTTCCACCAAAGTGGATGTTCAACAAGAGCTGACGGCAAAAGACCACGTGATGCGCAATCAGCTGCATTGTCCTCAGACCGTACATGTCTCCAACAATCCGTAGACAATTTATCTTGGATGTAGCTGACTCTGTTAGCGACAAATGTCTTCCAACGATAGGAAGGCGAACTCAACCAAGCAAGCACAATTATAGAGTCAGTCCAAGCAACAATTTGCTGGAATTTGATTGTCTCAGAATACACTGCCACGAGATAAGAGATCAACTTGGCCAACGGATGAGCAGCGCACAACTCGAGCTGCGGCAATGAGCGACGTTTCAAAGGCGCAACCTTGGATTTTGCCAACAACAAATTGGCCCGAATGTTTCCAGAACTATCTTTAGAGCGCAAGTAAACGACTGCAGCAAAACCAGCCTCCGATGCATCACAAAACCCGTGCAAGGTCAATCTATTGTTCACCATTGAAAGGCTTCGTCCAATCCTGACACCTTCGATCATGTGGATCTCGTCACAGTAAAGTTTCCATTTTTCCAAAATGTGATCAGAAGGGACGTCATCCCAGTCAAGTCCTGAACACCACAAATCTTGAATCAACCTTTTTGCAAAAAACAATAAAGGTGCAAGAAATCCCAAGGGATCAAAAGTTCGAGCAATTGCCGATAAAATTTGTCCTTTTGTACAAGAACGATCAACGTGACCGATCTTGTAAGTAAATACATCCGAAGAAGGGGACCACTGAAGTCCCAGAATTTTCACCATATTAGTCTCGTCGTCAAAAGACAAAGTACTTTCCTGAAGTTCAGGCGGTAAATGTTCGATCAATTCCGGCGCATTACTAACCCATTTCCGCAAAATGAATCCACCAGCTGCAAAAATCTTTATGAGTTGCGATTGCTTCTCAAAAGCCTCAGCAATAGTGTTGGCTCCGGTGACCACATCATCAACATACACTTCCTTTTCCAAAACCTCAGCCGCCAGCGGAAAAGCCTTGCCTTCATCCTGAGCAAGCTGTTTGATCGTACGGATAGCAAGATATGGAGCAGACGAGACCCCATAAGTGACCGTATTCAGAGTGTACTGTTGAATCGGATCTTCCGGTGAAAATCGCCAAAGAATTTTTTGATATTTTCGATGATCTTGAGTGATCAATATCTGCCGATACATCTGCTGTATATCGGCGACAAGAACAATTTCATGTTGTCTAACACCAAGTAAGACATCAACTACGTTCGGTTGTAATTTTGCACCTGAATACAAAGTGTCATTCAAGCTAAGCCCATTCTTGGACTTCGTGGAACCATCAAAAACAACCCGAATCTTGGTTGTTGTACTGTCTGGTTTGAGTACACAATGATGAGGAAGAAAATATTCCTCCGAAGAATTTTCAGAATTGAAATCGCAAAGACTCATATGACCTTGTTTCAAGTAATCATTCATGAATTCAGAATATGCCTTTTTGAGAGAAGGGTCTCGAGCTAACCGTTTCTCTAATATCAAAAACCTGCGTTCGGCCACAGCTTGCGATTCTTCAAATTCAACAACTTTGTCCTTGATGAAGGGCAAAGAAACCACGTATCGACCATCACTTCGTGACACAGTTGAGCGGTACAACTCTTCACACTCGATATCTTCAGGAGATTGAGATTTAGAATTAGGAGGCTCCTCAAGTTCCCAAAAACTGCGTAGTGCACCGTCCAATGACACGTCAGCAGTTGCACACAACGAATGAGCAACAACCGGAGCAGGAAGCTGAATTTGGCCCATGAGGACCCATCCAAAAACAGTATTCAAAGCAACAGGTTGTCCAGAACTACCTCGAATTTGACCATTTTTCAATACCAAAGGAAAAACATCAGCTCCCAATAGAACATCAACTTGTCCCGGTACATTAAATGACGGATCAGCAAGAGAAGCATTGTTCAGATACTCCCAATCTGAAGTATTTATGAACGAACTTGGCATTGAAGAGCATATCTCTTTCAACACAACGAAATTTACTTTCAAACCCGGCTCCGAACCAGAGCAACTCTTGACTGAACAAACTGCAGAACCGCGCGAAGCAGTTGTCGAATTTCCAAGTCCAGAAACTGAAATCGAAGCTTTGCTACGGGGTAGCCTTGCACGAATTGAACACCTTTCAGTTATGCAACTAACTTGCGAAGCACTGTCTAACAGTGCACGAAAAATTGTGACTTCACCTGCCTGATTAATCAAACTGATCTGTGCTGTACTCAACAACACCGCTGTGCCGTTTGTCGAAGCACTGAGAGAGACGCCTCCATGAGTCTTTGGTGGCGTGACCTTGTCCGGAGCAACTTCCTTGGCCGGAGGAGGTGGTTTGGGTTTAGCAGAGTCCGAAAAATGAAGCATTGAGTGATGATTGGCGGCACAATGCCGACATGTCGACTTTGAAGTGCATTTCACCATTGAATGCCCAACACTCAAACAGTTGATGCAAAGACCTTTATCTTTTGCAAGCTGATAGCGTTCTCGCGGAGATTTAGGCACAAAAATTGCACAATCGTAAATTTTGTGAGTGCCGCTGCACAAAACACAACCTTCCGATTTGGCTGTGACCAACGATCGAGGTTTTGAAACGTTTGCAGAACGTGAATCACGAACCGGTTTTCCCGACGGAGCAGAAAACTGCAGAGCGTTGGCTCGACCCTCAACGAATGCTTTTAACTCGCCAAAAGTTGGAAGATCGACATTACTAACTTCCAATTCAAACGCCGACCTTGTTTTTTCATCGAGTTTACTAAGCAACAAATTGACAATTGGGAAATCCCATTCATCAACTGGAAATTGTAGCTTTTTTAAAGCTGCCAAATTTTGCGAAAATGTATCCACCACATTTCGCAAAGATTTCGAACAATCTGGAACTGCAGGGCGCAAATTAACCATTTCCGAGTAATAACAATTAGCGAGCCTTCTGGTATTTTGATACCTTTTACCCAAAGTGTCATAGGCAATTTCATAATTCGCTGCCGTAAGCGATATGGATTTTACCAGAGCGAGCGGTTCACCCTGTAAAGCGGATAGCAAATAATGGAATTTTTCAACATTCGACAATTCCCGATTAGAATGAATCAGAGTTGAAAACGTATCAACAAAAGTTGGCCAAACCTTCAAATCACCGTCAAATTTTACCAAATCCAGTTTGGGCAACCTTACCCTATTTTGCGGTGACGACGCTATTACAGGCGCAGATCCCCCAGCCGCTGTAACGACGGGCGCAGGCGGGGGAAATAATTCGCGAAATGTTACTTGTATGCTGAAATACATATCCGAATAAGTCTTTCTAAAAGCTTCTTCGGACTCAAAATCAGCTTGCTTTGCCTCTGCCAATAATGCAATAATTTGCGAGTGACACTGTTGAAACTCCTGATCTAAACTTTTCACAGCTTGAAAGCGACATTCGAAAAGCAAACGCAGTGACGAATCTGCACTTGCCTTTTGACCAATTTCGTACGTTTCTTTTATTTGATTGTAAATCATGTTGCGCAATGCACGAAGTTCCCGAAGTTTAGCCATGATTCACAACAATGCTATGTGAACGCAAATCTACGAACTACAACAAAAGGGGGAACGAAAATGATCATTAACTATATAATGACACGGAAAACTTGTTGAATCCGACCTGCGCAACCAATCGCCAGGTTAAAGGATGAAAACAAGTAAAACAACAACGAAAGGATCAAAATCCGCTGGAAGGACCAAAATGAACGGATGGAAACAAGGAAAAATGTGCGAACTTACCACTTGTTGATCGAACTAATGCACCAGTGCAGCAGTTCACGAGGCGACGATGACTTTCCAGCAACCCGTGTGGGTCGCGGATGATTTGCGACGACTTTTGCGAATTTTTTTACACCTTTCGCGGACGGCCGTCGTTTCGCGATTTGAACACGGAAAAAGTTGTTCCGACCATTTTTGACAGTACTCTCGCGCTACTCGCAGGACGCCATCATAACCCCAAAATCCCCTTGTTCGCACTTTAGGAGTGGGAAGGAAAATGTTGGTATTTTAAACACGGCGACTGGCGCGAAATTTAAAAGTTGGCAAGATCAAACAAAACGTAAACAAAGTAACAAGATCGTGTTAGATAACGGATGCTTTCAGAATCAACTGACAAGATTGAAGAACGTCTGTTGTCAAGCATTGGCAAAGTTGAATCAAGTTATGTTAGCTGTTTTCGGAATTGGTCTTTCTTGCATAATTATATTTGGTTAGTATAAATGCAGGCACCTGAGTATGAGCATTTTACAAGCTCAGGTGATCACGCATCAAAAATGATTTTATTCATGTTTCCTAATAAAAATTAGGCGATAAACAATACAAATTTTTTTTATCTACTTCACTTACATTTTTTACCTTATTCACTTTATTTTGGCCAGTTCGAGGCACGCGAAATAAGTCGGATTATTTGGACTATGTGTGAAAAATGGCAATATTCACGTGGCGTAATTATTTTGCTCATCTCTGTATTTCCCTTTAAAATCATTTTCAATACTTGAGAAATTTGACATTTTTCACACTGCAAATAACAACTTTCACAAATTTTGTATACTCCAAAATTGTAGATAAAAAATACAAGGTGTCTCAAAAATGATAGCAGAAACAAAAGCATGGAACCCCATTTGAGGTTAGACCGCCTGTACTTTTTTTACCGAAATTCTGTTCCATCACGGAGACATGACACCTCAAAGCTCGACCTATTTTTTTTTTCATGTTGTTTTTTGCAAATAACTCGTGAAGAGCTTGACACATCAAATGTGAAACATCCCACAAGCGATTTCAAAGTTACTGAGTGAGTGACAGAGTGACATTAGTTGAGTGACAGAAGTGAGAAAAAAATCCACAGATGATTTCAACATCACAAGGACTCCATGGTTGCTTTTCTCGCCATCAATTTAGTGACACCTATACTGTATGATTACCTACACGTCTACGTGCTTTATTGTTAGGTATACATGTTTCACAGTCAAAGATTTCCATTAGGTGTGTAAAGGACAGATATTTGATTTTTATGCCAATTTCTGAAATAAGTAGTTTGACTATGAAGTAACTAAATACAGGAATAAGGGAATTTTTAAGAATTCTACGTGTTTATTCAGTCAGCTTCAAGTAAAATTCATAGTTAAAGTTAACGTCTGCCCACGCTTTTCAGTTTTTGGGATCACAGCCTGCAGTGGAGGTTTCAAGATTGAAATACCGATTCGTAGAGGGCGCCACATTGCATATAAGTGGCTTTCTGCCGCGCAACTTGAAGTATTTTCCATCTTTATTTGGCGGCGCAGTGTTGCCAATTAGTTAGAAATACCTCTTCAAAAGTTGACATTTTTCCAAGTTAATGATTCTTTCGGCTTTTACATTTCTTGCATCGCAACTTCAGCATACATAACTTCAGCGTAACTTGAGCATCAAGTACTTCTTTTTCTCCCCTCCTGAGTCATTGGCTTCCACTTACATTTTTTGATTTTTAGCCAGCGCTAGTTTGGCACAATGCAGCGCATGAATAAGCTGGTACAGGAGGTACAATTCGTACATGAACCAGCGGTACCAGCTGTTTCTTATTAGCATGATGATGATTGTGGTCGATGCCAAAAAGTGTGCTGTGACAAGCGTGCCTTTTAAACTTTTGTCATACGTTTTGGCAATAACAGCAATGAAGCATCGAAATGTATATCGCTCCTGCTACCGTCTCAAGCTCAAGCTCTACAATAGCTCTGCGTATGTCGCTCAAGCGTTTTTTTTTTCAACGATGATGAATTGATGATTGTGCATGCAGATTTTCGTAAAATGACTGATGAATCGAAAGCTCAAGCATGGTGTGAGAAAAAATCTGACCTGTCGTGTGACCGGTGACTTGTCTGGTGACATGCTGTTCGGTCCTGTGCACCCTCTGTTGAGTGGTGATTTGCTGGGTCTGCTGACTGGTCTGAGTCTGCATTTGCTGACTTTGTTGCGTCTGCATTTGCTGACTCTGTTGGGTCTGCGAGACCTGCTGCTGTTGCTGTCGATTCATCGTGTCACCACAAAAATCTCACACGAGTCGTATAAGAGAAAAAATCTCAAAAAATAACGGATTCTCAACAAAAAAATAATAAGAAGCACAAAGCACTAAAACACTGCACGAAAGAGAAGGATTTGAAAAACTCAAAGTCTATTTATATCGTGATTATAATATTTCGTCGATGCCTTCCACGGCCTCAGTTAGCAGAAGTTCAAATCATCATTCCCGAGTTCTCTATATCTAAGATACCAAGACGTCGGTCGTTTGCGAATTGCGAGCGAAGAATGGGGGCCGCGCCGTCGGGGATCTCCCACCGCTATAATAATATGATTGTACGTGTACCTATTACTGTTTTGAAACTTGAATCAGGTGGAGGTCGTGGAAGTAAGAAAATGTAAGCTGGGGACTTTTGTTTTGTCAACACACGCACCAGAACTGTCTGGTGACAGCACAGCGGTGCAATAGACAAATGTCAAAAAATGTGTGGTGTTTTGTTTCTTTTCGTTTACTTTTCGTTTTCGCGAGTTTGCTTGATGATATTAATATATCATCACTATTAATCGTTCAGAGGGGATCTTCCACCTATTATTGGAAAAATGCGGTCAACTTTTAAAGTGTTATCTATGCAGAAGGCCAACTAAAAATCAAGCAAAATGCACTTGATCTAACCCCAAATAATTATTCAACTCTGGAAAATGCGTTTTTATTGATAGAAATATTTAATGAGACTGAAGCTAAGTAACAGATGAGTCTGAAAATGATAATTTTCGAAAAAATTATTCAAAATAATTATTTATAGTGCAGTTGTGGCACGTCAAGTGGAAGCCAGGAGCTCCTGTACTGTAAAATGTTGAGTTTCCAGTCTCATTCTCCACCAAAATGCGACCGCAACTATTGAAATTTAGTGGCATTTCTTGAGGATGAGATACTTACTCAGGTGGCATCGGGATGGGCGAAGCTGAAGGCAACGGATCCATGTCTTCGGTGACGGTAGCAGTGGCGGTCGGTTTTTGTTTGCCCTGGACCAATTCTGCAATCCTCTTTTTTTCAATGCGATGGTCGATTTCAACATTGGAAGTGTTGCCCATAGAGTTGACGCTTTTTTGTTGAGCGCCAGCTCTTGAAAATATACCCGAAGCACGTTTTCTGATGTTTGGGTAACGTCGTTCTGTCGGCACCACTCCTTGTAAGTAGTATACGCTTTTTGATATAAACTTTTCGACTTCTCCGGAAGGAGCTGATCCTGCAAGCTTTGAACTTTCTCCCAGATGCTAGGAGGCGCACTTCTTCCACTTTCTTCGCACATCAAAATAATTATTATAAACTTTTTGAGCAACTATAAATTCCGACATAAATTACCAAGTCGCGGAATACAGTTGTTATTCATAAAACAAAAGAACACTTCCATTCGAAGTCAAGCCTACTTCGATTTTTTTGAATGTTTCACTATTATTATCAATTAAATCGTTCAAAAAAAGTATTTGAGCCTTTTAGTAGTGGAAAAAATAATATATAAACCACGGTAGAGAAGACCATTATAGCTTTGGTACCTTAAAATCCTTCGCCTATGGCTCGGGATTTCAATCTTGGTACCTCAGCTATAATGCCCACTCAGCAAGAAAACATCTCTGTGACATCACTTAGATGTTCAAGTCACAACTGCGATGTTAACAAAAAAAGTCTCTGCGATGTTAAGTGGACATCTCTGATACCTCTTATGTCCGGGTAATTAGAACATGAATGAGATATCTCAAAGATGTCCAAATGTGACATACTATCTACATCGCTATTCCACATCTCGTAGATATCACTTTTCGACGTACATATAACGTCGCATTTTGGATGTGTATTTTTAAATAAAAATCAATTTTTCACCACCTTTCAACATGGTTTTATGTCATAGGAGGTTCCGCACCTATTTTTACTAATTTTTACAATCTATACAGCACGTTTTTTCCCTAAGAAGAGTTGTTCATCTATTGGCGTACTCTGGAGGATTCGAACCTGGATCCCCACAGGTGATAGTTAGAGACACTGCTGCCGATTCGTCCAAGCTACCAACTTGTCTAATACAGTTCATTTAAACAGCGAACCTGATGTTCAGGGATATTTCTCGAGATATTTCATTAGGACTCCAAACGATACACCGAACCCAAAGAGCCTCGCTGGGACTCGAAACGTCACAGCAAGACACAAGGGGCTCCGTTGAGGCCCCGGACGTTACAATAAGACATGAACGGGAGTCATCAAAGTATTCGAAAGCACAATAAGACAAAATGGGACCATTTTGGGGCTCCGAATAACACAAGAGCAGACACAAGAGTTCACCAGAGGTGCGAAAGCTACGACAAAATGCAAGAAGGCCCAGTAGGCTTTCGAAGAACACAAGGAGACACAAACGGGACACACTAGTTCCGAAAGCCACAAGCACAAGAAGACACAAAAATGGTTCCAAACGACACAAACTAAACATGAGGACATAAAGGCTGTTCTGGCATCACACACATGGAATAGGGGGCTAAACTATCAATTAAATATTTTCCGACACACGAAGCTTAACGATGACAGCCCGCGAAATTTGAAAAATCTCTCAGTGACTACGTCTCATTGACGTCAGTGAGATGTTACACTTCGATAAGTTGAAAGAAGTAACATTGTTACGTCCGGTAGATGTCTCATGTGTGATGTTCAATATAAGTTCATTTCGAAACATCTCTCAGACATTACATCGTATAACATCGCGGATGAACATCTCATAGATGTGGAAGTAACGTTCATTGTGATGTTATTTTGTGACATGATTGAGATCATCTCATTTATGACACATGACATGCTATGCTGAGTGGGTGGTGGCCTTCTCTACCTTGGTATATAATATACTATTATTGAGTGCTTGTGAGTTCTAACCTCAATGACGGAATTCAACGGTTCCTCCACTGTTGGATTACCTCCCTCATTTTTTGACAAAATGAAGCTATCGTCAAAAACTTTCTGCAAAGGAACTAGTGCATTCCACAATACACACGGCTTGTGGCATAAGCCCGTCCTTGTTTTTCACCGCATGTGAATATTTTGGTTCGTTCCGACACCTGACAAGACATCCGGCTGCACATGGCATATGTCAATCATGACAGTGTTCGATCTGAAGTTCACGATGTGAACAAACTATTTCTAATAGAAATTAGCCCCTAGATGTGATGGAATGGCACAGGGATAGTTTGCCGGTGAATTGTATGGCGGAGAATCAAAGAGTTGAGCCATTTATCAAGGAACGAGACAAAACTAAAAAGTATATACCAATCGCGATATGAAAAAACTGTTTTGAAAGCCGGTTGATCAAAGAAAATGAAGCGAATTAAACTGGATAATGAGACACAATTGGGTTAAAGATGCGCTTCAAATACTGAGAAAACTTGAAAAGAAAAATTACCTACCATCAGCCGTTACTTGTGCAACGAATAACTCTGCAGGGTGACGATCAAATAGAACTGAGTGGCCAAGGCCAAAATCGCTGCACTAATTTTGTCTTGTAACGAGCTGATCTATGATAACGGAGTTTTTTTTTTTGGCAAATTCGAGCTGGTTGATCAGATTAACCTCTAAATTCTACGGAAAATTGATTCTCCATCTCAACCCTCAACTATTTTCGGAAGTTTATCCGCCATCGCTCACAGTGAGTGTAAAATTAGAAATATAAATTAAAGGCGGTCTTTCCACAATACGTGGGAATGTGCTGAATGTGGGATTCCTGATTAAAGTTTCGGGAGCCTCTGGTCTAGTCTCCTGTCGTCAGAGGTGAAATAATAGAACACAATAATTAAAATTAGAACTAACATAAAATTGGTGAGTACTTATAACATACGTGAAAGCTTGTGGATATTTGGTCGTCTTCGTTGTGCAAACAGACAAGACTCTAGAAACCCAACCAATTTGGGAACACCCTGTAAACACACAAGCGCGAGCACAATACAATAGAAGAGATGGATAAAAAGAGCATAGCGTCAACTCGCGGATCGGCGGGGGCTTTGATCGCGTTTATTATCTCTGGCCGCTGGAAAACGGAACAAGTGCCTTGGATTTCCCCCAGCCCGTCTCGCCGTACTGTGTTGTATACAGACAGTTGTTGATGCGATGGCAAAAGTCTCACTTTGCCGAGCTCCAATTATGAAGGTTCATTACTTGCGATTATTTACCCACTAACCAGAAGCGTGGGCTGGCTGGGAGTTTGCGAAAAGCCCGCCAGCAAACAAGCTGACGGTATTAATCGCCGTGCATGCCGGGAAAATGGAACACCGCGGGTGAAGATGAAAACTAAAAAAAGTTTCCTTCGAAATTATCCTTCCAAATTTGCGTTGGCTTCTTTGATAAATATTGATGCGTCATCATAACTATACACATTAACTCTTTTATTACTGCGTACTATTGTAAACTTCCAATTTTCAGCTTACAGTAATTCATACAATAATTATTATTCTTACCTCAATTCTCACTCACTTATCGGTCTTCTTGACTTCGCGTACAATTTGGTTCGCAACTTGCTGGTCTTCGAACTGGGGGCCAATTTTTGAAAATATACGTAAAGTTACGTATGCGCAAATTTGCGTACGAAGATTTACGTATACGTTTCCGTTTGCCAATTTTTGAGCAGTGCTCGCAAAACGAAAAACGTTCGAATCGGGTCTTCGTAAATAAACGCATGGTAGACGCGACAACGTTGCAAATATCGGTGCATTTTATCTACTCAAGCCACGCCAAGCCTACCAAAGCTTTCAAACGTCAGTTTCTGATGTTCGTGTTTTCATTCAGATGAATAAGTTTTCATAACCTCCATATTTAACAACAAAGAATACGTCTGGAGACTTCCCCTTGAACATAATTCAGGAAATGAAAAACGATTACAACATAATTTTTTCCATAGGCTTTGAATCTGTCGACGAAAAATGTCTGGATATCACTTACAGGGTGCAACATAGAAAATTTTTCTTACATTCGACGCCCTATTCTGATATGGTAATCGATTCCGATTTTTATCCTGATTATAAATATGCATCACATTTGATAGGGTCATCAACAAAACACAAATGCATGTGAAAAAAGTGATGAAGTTTTGAAATGATCGAAAAGTTATTTTTTGTTTTAAAGTAACTCAATAAGTTTTCTATCATTTTAGTAGGTACTTAAATTGATTTCACTATAGTTTGAAACTTTTACTGAACCTAACTTGACTTTACAAAATCAAACTTTTGTAAAAAAAATACAGGGTGTCCGTTTTTCGAGGCTAAGCATGGGTGGATATCTCGCTTATCTTGAGAGATACAGAGTCGATTGAATTAGAAAAAAGTTGCGCATTTTCATGACGATCAATGCTCCAAAAAAATTTGACGTATCGATTTTAGTTTTTGAGATATCGTAAAAAAACAGGAATTTGAATTTTTGTTTTCATTTTTTATTCAAAAAACAGTTGAAGGTGGCTTTTTCCAATCTTGACATTTTCAGGGCACTTTTTCAAGGGGAATTCAAAGCTGCCAAAATCTTTATCCTAGCTTTCAAAGCAACCGAGATACGACATTCAACTTTTTTCTCTAATGGGTGCCATATTGGATTTTGATATTTTTGAATACGGTATTCTTTTCTGGTTACAACGATGTGCCACATGTCACTGTTGAATAAATGTTCAACATTTACTTTTTCTTATTGTCGGTGCTGATTTAGTTTTCAAAACACTCTTAATCAAAAAATTTTTTTGCTCAAAAGCATGAATTCAACAGTGGCATGTGACACATCGTTGTAACCAGAGAAAAATATTGTATTTAAAAATGTTTACTATGGGAGAAAAAAAAGTTGAATGTCATATCTCGGTTGTTTTGAAAGCTAGAATGAAGATTTTGGCAACATTGAATTCCCCCTGGAAAAGTGCCTCCACAATGTCTTAGTTAGAAAAGGCTATCTTCAACGGTTTTTCAAATCAAAAACTAAAACAAAAATTACAAATTTCAGTTTTTTCTCGATATCTCGAAAACTAAAACTGACAAGTCAAATATCTTCTTAGATCATTGATTATCATGAAAATTCGCAACTTTTTTCTATTTCAACCGACTCTGTATCTCTAAAGATAAGCGAGATACCCATGCTTAGCCTCGAAAAACGGACACCCTGTATTGCTTGGTAGTTTTCCTAACTAACCTATCGAGTGGGATATACGATATACGTATATGTATTTATAATCAGGATGGAAAGCTGAATCAATTCCTATAATTACATACACGTGTCTAATTTGAGAAAAATTCTCAATGACTCGCGATAGACGACAGAAAATTTTAGTGCCTTCGAAACCTGCGAAAACAAAGTGGTCTTGAATTTTTGAAACTATGTTTGAGCGGAAGCCTCCAATTTATACGTGAACACCCTGTACCATCATAAAATTTGGAAAAGTAGCCAATAAAACCAGTCAACGCTAAATTTAGGTTGATTTTGTCGAAATGTTCCTGAGTTTCAAATTTTTGAAATCCAAAAAAAATTAACTATAAAGGGCTGTATCTTTGACAATAGGCCGAACTCTACAAAGCGGTTTATGAGTTTTCGTAATATTTTGACAAGATCTATCTACTCACAGTTGATTTTGTTGTTCAGTTGAAGACAACTGAACATTATTACCTATTACCAAAAACCTGGATCTCGTTAGTGGGGAGCAAATGCAAAGCTTCACTGTAGACTGCAGACGATGAAAAGAAAAAAATTAAACATCATCGTGACAAGTTTTAAACAGTGTCCCTGAAGCTGATGATTGAAAATAATGACAGAAGAGTGAGTAATTCTTTATTGAGGACGCATTCGTGAAGTTATTCCGTGCTGTATTTCATTAGCCACGTGACTCGGCACCATGATCGCCACATACCTTCAGCAATGCTGTTTGTTTTATTGATAACAATGAAAACATTACTACCTAACCTCACTTCATCATGAAAGCGTATACGCAAAGTGACTTGCGCCAGTCCAGGTCCGCTCGCAGCAAAACGTATGAAAACGTGCGCATCGATGCGCATACGTAAAGAAACGATGGCTCAAAAATTGGAATTTACAGAAATCGCAAACTTGCGAACGTTTTTTAAAGTTGCGAAGAGTAGAAAATTGGCCCCCTGGACTGTTTCAATCCAGATAAATAAGCTCGTTTCATAACACGCAAAAGACTCCGACAGATTTTTTTGAGTGCTTCTGAAAAGCTCTCGAAGGTTCACGATTTTAGTACTCTATCCCAGCCAGCCACAGAAGGTGAGTAGGCTCTTATGAAGTCCAACAGCTTATCAGCGATGAATACCTGCTGTGAACTCTTAGACGGCTCCTCCGCCAATTGCACGGGTTCGTGGTTTGTCCCCGAGTCGAAGTCTCCAGTGGATATCGTAAACATTTGGTACATTAGGCGCGAGTTGAGGTCAACAAAGAAAAGAAAGAAGTTTAGTGATCTGTAAAAATGTTAGTCTGTTTAAAGTTCAGCACTCATGTCATAGTCGGTGAGCCAGGGGACTCGAGTGGTTTCCACCTTGGGGACTTGACGTGCCATACCTTTTTGGATTCCCCAGAACACCAGCATGAAAATAAGCCATTATACGTTTTTGTATCGAGTAGTTTAAGACCGCCATCTTGGAAAAACCGCGCCAAATATGTAGTTCTTGTGGTTTGTATTTTTTTTTCGCATCAACGGCACCTCCAATTGAAAAAATGAGACTGAATAAAACTAAACAACAAAATTTACTATAAATATCGTTTAGCACCGTTTTTTGACAGGTCTCGGTACTCCAAATATGACAGTTCATAGTTTAGCTATGGCAAATTTCTTTATTTAACATTTTCGAGTACACCCGATGACATTTATACGAACCGAACTTCACATAATTGTCTTTCTAGCTTACTTTACTAGAAATGCTGCTCTTAGCGACATTTTGATGTCCGTCTGTCCGTCTGTCCATCGGTCTAACTGTCTGTCTTATCAATTAATTGCCCCTGAACGAGAAGACCTAGCGCAAATCGACTTCTTGTGTGTAACATGTAGTCACCGGAGAATGGAATCAAGGAAGAACAAATTTCTCAAACCGTCGCCATCTTGATCCGCAATGTCAAATTTTCTCGAAAGTGATCCGATTTTCATGAAACTTGAAATACACTCATGTTTTATATGTAAAAGTATGATTTTGATGTTTTCTTTTTGATCTGCCGCCATTTCGCCCGACATGTTGAAATTGGTTAAAGTGGTCCGATTTTGATGAAAATTGGAACCTAGTTTTGTCTTGTGTATGTATTGATGGTTTTTATGTTAGTTCCACGATTAGCGCCATATTGACGTGCCACATGGAGATTATTCTCCAGCTGTCACACAAAATCAATTTATTCAAATATTTTCTGAACAAGGAGTTTCCGATGTGACTGAGAAACTTGTTAGTGGAGATCGGTATTTGTTAGTTCTTCTTTACAAGTAGAAACTTCTCCAAAAAAAGAAGTACGAAAAATGCTATCAAATTTTCAAAATTTGCAAAAAAAAATTAAAAATTTTTGATTTTTTTCTTCGAAAATTTGAAAACCAGATAGCAACGCCTATACATCTTTATTCAAGAAAATCGCATACCGAATTTGAACCTTCTATTTTCAAACAAATTTTACCAAAAATGTTTTTCCAGTAAACATGAAAAAATGAATCAGTAGAAACCATTTTTGGCACCTTTTTTTTGGAAATGGGGAGTTCAAATCCGTTATGCAACTTCCTCGAATAAATATGTATAGACGTGACTATCTGGTTTCCAAATTTTCAAAGAAAAATCCAAAAATTTTCAAAAATTTCAAAAAATTAATTATCATTTCCCGTACATTTTCTTTGGAGAGCTCCTTCTTGTGGAAGAGAACTAAGAAAAACCGATTCCCATCAACAAGTTTTTCAGTTACATCGGAAACCCCATGATCAGAAAATATTTGAATAAATTGATTTTGTGACAGCTGGAGATGAATTTCCACGTGGCACGTCAATATCGTGCAAATGGTGGAACCAGCATCAAAACCATCAGTGCATACACAGGACACGACCAAGTTCCAATTTTCAATTAAATCACACCACTTTAACCAATTTCAACATAGCGGACAAAATGGCGGCGGATCAAAAAGAAAACATTGAAATCATACTTTTACATATAAAACATGAGTATATTTTGAGTTTCATGAAAATCTGATCACTTTGGAGAAAATTTGACATTGCGGATCAAGATGGCGACGGTTTGAGAAATTTTTTCTTTATTAATTCCATTCTCCGGTGACTACATGTTACACACAAGAAGTCTATTTTCGCTAGGTCTTCTCGTTCAGGAGCAATTAATTAATAAGGCAGACAGTTAAACCGATGGACAGACGGACAGACGGACATCAAAATGCCGCTAAGAGCAGCATATCTAGTAAAGTACGCTAGAAAGACAATGACGTGAACTTTGGTTTGAATGAAGATCATCGGGTGTACTCGAAAATATTAAATAAAGAAATTTGCCATAGCTAAACTATGAACTGTCATATTTGGAGTAACGAGACCTGTCAAAAAACGGTGCTGAACGATATTTATAGTAAATCTTTTTGTTTAATTTTATTCAGTTTCATTTTTCCACTTGGAGGTGCCGTTAATGCGAAAAAAATACAAACCACAAGAACTACATATTTGGCGCGGTTTTTCCAAGATGGCGGTCTTAAGCTACTCGATTCAAAAACGTATAATGGCTTATTTTCATGCTGGTGTTGTTGTGGAGAATCCAAAAAGGTATGACACGTCAAGTCCCCAGGGTGGAAACCAAAATCGTGATTTTTGGCTCCTGGCTCATCGTCTATCATGACACTTGACAAGAGGCACTTTTACTGTAGTGCGGCGGTTAGCGGACGATTTTAAGACCTACCTTGCATTTTATTCTAGAGCATTCAAACTTGGCAGAGTTGTAGTACATACTCCCAGCTTACTTTTAGGAAGTGGAAACAAGGTTGCAAACCTGGGAGAGCAGCAGTATAGCGAGTTATCTACCTAACAGGGGCATCAATATAACAACCCTAGAATGGATCCAATCCATGCTTGTGGACCAGAAGGTAACCGCGGACCTTGGAGGAAAGCCCGTGACAATCACCACTGGAGGAGGGTGTCCACAAGGTGGAGTCTTATCGCCCCTCCTGTGGTGTCTTGTCGTGGATGAACTGCTCAGGAGGCTGACAGAACAGGGCTACAGCAGCTACGGATACGCCGACGATGTAGCAGTCGTTGTCAAAGGAAAGTTTGAAGGTGCGACTTCGACCCTTACACAAAATGTCATAAACACTATCAATCAATGGTGCTTGGAAGAAGGCTTTAGGATCAACCCGGCCAAAACTGTGATAGTTCCGTTCACACGCCGCAGAAAAGTCGAACTGACTGCTCCGGTAATGAGGGGAACTACAGTTGGGTTTTCCGAGGAGGTCAATCATCTGGGAATTACCCTGGATAGAAAACTCACCTGGAGCTTTCACCTGAACAAGACAATTTCGAAGTCCACAGTGGCGTTCTGGATATAACGCAAACTTTTCGGAAGGACTTGGGGTCTGAAACCAGGTATGATCCATTGGTTGTATATGACGGTTGTTAGACCGATCACCACGTACGTCTCACTCGTTTGGTGGGATAAAACTAGACAAAAGACAAGCCAACAGAGACTACACAAGCTTCAGAGACTTGCCTGTCTAGGTATCACGGGAACTATGTTCACCACTCCTACAGCAGCGATGGAAGTTTTGCTAGACCTACTCCCGCTGCACAGACAAGTAGAAAAAGAAAGACTAGTGAGTGCTTTCAGAATAGGACCCAAAAACCTAAGAAGAGGACACTTAAAAGTATTGGACTCAATAAGGGAGCAATTCCTCACAAGCCCAACGGATTTCATGCCAGTTGAGTACGACCTCGGGGCTACCTATGAAGTGGTCGTTCATTAAGAAGATTATCATTCACTTCATTCAAGACAGGCGCGGAGACCCGGTCCCGGATATTATCAGGCAACCAGAACTTCAAGTGAGTCACCACAGGGGGACCATTCCGAACTTTTGGTACCTAATAATAATTATAAATCCTCTAGGACACAGACAATTACGCAGGTTAATCAGAGCTTATTGATGAGACACCTTTGAATATGGAAGAATGCTCATTCACATTGAAAATAAACGTCTAAAGTGACCCGGTGTTTTACAGGAGTGTCGACAGTGAGTGTTCGTCCGTGACGGTCAATTATTACATGCCGCAGAACGAGTAATCGCCTAACTGTTTCTACCCTACCAGTACCAGTACCTAAGCGTATGTCATTAATATTAAACCTACCTCTACCGGACGTAGGTACCTACTTTTATGTTCAAGAATATACCTACAATAAAGCAGGTATAGAGCAAGCAAGAAAAATTACCGACATAATTTCTGCCGCTTCATCTCTGCTGTGAGCCACACGTGCCACGCCACCTGCCAGTTAAATCAACGTATAGAGACGTGAATATTAACCCTGTATACGAAATGTTCTTATTCTTTAATAGTCCAGTCACTATGTCTTTCTTCTTTGGAAAAATTAGTAGAGGGTTGAAATTTAGTACACGTATTCCTTTGATTGTCATGAACGGCCTGTGAAAAGTCCCCTAAAATCCGAGCTTAGGAACTTTGGATAATCGCCATCAAGTGTTAAAAAGTCGTTTTTTCGGCAAAGAAATCATTTCTTCATTGCAAGATGTTTCTTTTTGTAATTGAATGATTGCGTATTACCATCTTGACAATCGCCATACACTATTTCTACTTTTGTGTAGATGGCGGATCCAAGATGGCGACCAAGAAGGAAAAACAGTTGACTGTCTTATTTCCATTAGTAGAAGACCCAAAAAGTGTCTGAAGACTACATTTTATTTCTGACAGTTTTACCTCAATATCTCGAAAAATCGATTGATTGAAAAAAGTTGACTCATGAAAAATTCTCAGTTTTTTCAGAATATTTCAAAAACGGTCGAAGATATTTTGAAACCGTTCACAATATCTTCGTAAGCATAAATCAGCGAATGAATAGGGTGATTTTCATGTCTTCAGCTATTTTGGTTCTTGAATTTTTTTTTCCTAATTTCTTTTCTCGACGCGTTTAGTAGTTTGAAGAAATTGCCACAATGCAAAAATTATTTGCACATCTTGTTTTCACTAGCTTTTGATTAATTGTGAATGTAGTTGGAGGATAAATATCAGCTATACCCATGCAAACGCCATATTCAGCAGGTTGAGGGAAGTGAAATATAAAAAAAAAATACCTCAGGAACCCAAACAGCTGGAGACATTTAAATCACCCTATATATTCGTAATTTTATGCTCACAAAGATTTTTTGGACGGTTTCAAAATATCTCTGACCGTTTTTGGAATATTCTGAAAAATCTGAAAATTTTTCACAAATCAACTTTTTTCAATAAATCAGTGATTTCTTCAGATATTGAAATATAACTTGGTATTTTTATGATGAACTATGTCAGAAATGAAATGCGATCATCCGAAATTTTTCAAGTCTGCTACTATTGGAAATAAGACAGTCAACTGTTTTTACTTCTTGGCCGCCATCTTGGATCCGCCACCTGCGCAAAAGTAGAAATAGGGTATGGTGATTGTCAAGATGGTAATACGCAATCATTCAATTACAAAAAGAACAATCTTGCTATCAAGAAATGACTTCTTCGCCGAAAAAAAGCCTTTTCAACACTTGTAAAGTTATTTCTACGAATTTTGCGAATAAAAATGAATAAATGAATAAAACCAAGCCATTTCCAAGATATTTTACTATGGACATATGAAAGTATAGACTATGCGCGTGTTTTTTATCCATACTCAAATAGTGAGTAGGCGCCAATCTCGAAAATAGGGTTTATAGGCAAAGAATAGCAAGTATGGGTACTTATTCTCTTCAATAGTCCACAGAATCGGAAAATTTAATTATTTTTGTAAAATATCAGGCGGTTAAACATTAAAAAATGATGGAAAGTTCATTTCTTGTGCAGTCGTATCAAAAAATTGGATCAAGTAGGCTTGGGATTTGACGTGTTTCTAAAACAAAATCTAAATTTGCTGTCAATTTCCAAATTTCTTTCGAACCAGTTCAGTTCAAAACATTAAATGGATGTGAAAGGGATTTAGGTGAATTATTCGAAATCAATTGTTCGAAAGTAAATTTTTCGAAATCAATTGTTCGAAAATCAATTTTTCGAAAGGCAAATTGTTCGAAACGCAATTATTCGAAAATGGAATTTTTCGAAAAATCAATTGTTCGAAATCAATTTTTCGAAAAATCAATTGTTCGAAATCAATTTTTCGAATGATCAATTGTTCGAAAATCAATTTTTCGAATAATCAGTTGTTCAAAAATTAAATTTTCGAATGGAAACGAGGATAAAAAAAGTAACAAGTATAGGTACAACTTGCAAGGGTGCTAGGACAATTCGTCCCACGGACAATTCGTCGCAAGTAAAGGCTTTGAAACGTACCTAAGGGGGTTTATTAGTATTACAAATGAAAACACAAAGGGGCTCAATAGAGGGATCAGAGATTTAAAAATCATAAGCAAATACAAGGGGTTCCAACAAAGATCCAAACGCCACGGAAAAATGCAACGGGGCTCAGCAAGGCTTCAAACGATATTGAAAACACAAGGGGGCCTTATGGAGCTTCATATAACAAATGAAGACAAAAGGGGGCTTACTGATACCCTGAAAGCCATTAAAAGCCTAAGTGGACCAATTAGGGACCCATACTACACTCAAGAGACAAGGGGGCTCGATAGGTCTCCGAATATCACATAGAGGCACAAGGTGCTTGCTACTGCTTCGAAAGCCACGAAAAGATGTAGGGGGGCTCAGCAGGGCTTCAAAAGACGTTAAAGAAACAAGGGGGCCCACTGGAGCTCTGGATAACACAAGAAGGCAACAGGGGCCTCACTGGAATTCTGATAGTCATGGAAAAACATAAGGACCCCCTTGTGCCCGTAGTTAGATAGAGCTCCATATGTCGAATGAAGGCACAAGGGACTTACACTAGGGCTTCCTGAACAAGATGGCTTCTGGAATTCTGAAAGCCACGAAAACACATGAGGGGGCTCACTCGGGGGCTCATTAGGACTCCAAACAACACAAAGGGCTCAAGGGGCCTAACAAGAGAATGGAAATCACGGAAAAATGCAAGGGGGCTCCGTAGAACTCCGTAGAAATGATATTGGTTACACAAGGGGGCCCGAGGGACTCTTTATAACGAGAAAAGGCAAAAGGGGGCTTACTGTATGGTACTCTGAAAGCCAAGACAAGTGGACTAATTAGGACTCCAAACTATACATAAGGGTACAAAGGAGACCCGATGGAGCTCCGAAAGCCATGGAAATATAACAAGGGGGCCCAATGAAGCTCTGTGAAATCAAAAAAGGCAAGAGGGGGCTGATTGGATTTCTGGAAGCCATCAGAAAACAAAAGGGGGTTCACTAGGATTCCAAACTACACTTGCGGGCACAAGGGGGTCCGATAGGGCTACATATCACATTGAGGCACAAGGGAGCCCAAGGAGCTTTATATAACAACAGAAGGCAAAAGGGGCTCACTGGAATTCCGAAATCTACAAAAAAACACAAGGGGGCTCATTAGGGCTCCATACTACACTTAAAGACACAAGGGGGCCCGATAGGGCTCTCAATATCACATTAAGGCACAAGGTGCTTACTACTGCTCCGAAAGCCACGGAAAGATGTGAGGGGGCTCAGCACGGCTTCAAAAGACGTTGAAGAAACAAGGAGGCCCACTGGAGCTCTGGATAACACAAGAAGGCAACAGGGGGCTTACTGGAATTCTGATAATCATGAAAAAACACAAGGGGGCTCACTAGGTCTCCAAACTACACTTTCGGGCACAAGGGGGTCCGATAGGGCTCCGTATATCACATGAAGGCACAAGGACTTCCAGCAATGCAAATTCTTAAGGCCACTAAAACACATAAGGGGGCTCATTAGGGCTCCAAATGACACACACATAGGGCAGAAGGGACCTAACAAAAATCCAGAAATCACGGGAAAATGCAAGGGGGCTCTGTAGAACTTCATATGATATTGGTGACACAAGGGGGCCCAAGGGGCTCTTTATATCAAGAAAAAGCAAAAGGGGTCTCACTGTATAGTACTCTGAAAGCCAATAAAAACAAAAGTGGACTGATTAGGGCTCCAAACTACACATAAGGGTACAAGGGGACCCGATAGAGCTCTGTGTGATCAAGTTTACACAATGGGGCCCGATAGGGCTCCGAATATCACATGAAGGCACAAGGTGTTTACTATACTGCTCCGAAAGTCATGGAAAGATGTAAGGGGGCTCAGCAAGGCTTCAAAAGACGTTGAAGAAACAACGGGGCCCAATGGAGCTCCGACCCAGAGAACACGGCGCGGTCCCCAAGAGTTCCACAGTACTTCACTTTGAGTATATCGTAAGTCGCTGCGATGTATTATGGTAAGCCTATAGTACCACACATCCGCTGCCAAATGTCCGCTTCAAAAGTAATTAATTGATCCAAACATAGTAGTCACATTGTGTACAACACTGAGAGGACACGTTTCATGTCGCACACACCTACCATTGTGGTTTTCAATAGGACTTCCTAAGAAACGTCACTGAGAGGGCAATGGTTCATTGCTTATACACTTTGTATTGCGATGTACTATAGACATCCACCTTACAACATGCAGAAGAGGTTGCATACAGGGTGGTAATTTTGTTGTTGCTCCATATAGGTACAGGGTGATCACGCGAGAATTCCCCCCTGCTAAAAGCTTACCCTTTGCAATAATTTAGAGAAGAAAAAACTTTTCTTGAAGGATTTTTGCCGTAGATTTTAAATATGTCGCCAGGAATTTATTCATCTCTCACCATACAAAGTGACGCATAATTTTTTCAATTTTTTAGAAACACCTGTGTATAATTTTTACAATCAATTTAGATTTTTATTCTGATTACAAATATATGTCACTTCTTGATTTTCTTCAAACAAAAAATCATAAAACTGAACAATTTTGTTCAATGACCAGAATCTATTTTTTTTGCGACCCCAAAGTAAAGCCCCAACCCAAACTCATTACCAAACGAACGTTCAATGATGAAACAGCACAAAAAAATCATGTTGTAGTTACTTTGGGTCGCAAAAAAAAACTAGATTCTGATCATTTGAATAAAACTGACCAGTTTCGTGATTTTGTGTTTGAAGAAAATCAAGAAGTGTCATATATGTTTGTAATCAGCATAAAAATCTAAATCAATTGTAAAAAATATATACATACAGGTGTTTCAAAAAAAAATGAAATAATTATGCGGCACCTTGTATACGGTGAGAGATAAAAAATTACTGGCGACATATTTGAAAGCTACGGCAAAAATCCTTCAAGAAAAGTTTTTTCTTTTCTAAATTATTGCAAAGGGTAAGCTTTAAGCAGGGAGGGGGAATTCTTGCGTAATCACCCTGTACAATCATTGCCCAGAATTTACCACCCTGTAAAAGAAATAAACATATTACAGGTTATTATTCAATTTATAATTTTATTGAATGAAAAAATAAATAATCTTTTAACGGCTATCTCGATTCTTATTGTCTTCTCTTTCCCGCCGCTGTTTCGCATGGCGCAGCCAATCTTTAACGGCTATCTCAAAATCCTTGAGATTGTAGGTCTGATTGCCATCTCGAACAGCACCTAGTAAGAAAAAAAACATTATTGTACCTAAATATTTATGAGCTTATGGTATCAGGTTTTTAAACTTGTACTCGTGATATAGGTAAGGTACGCTAGAAAAATTATTAACAGGCTGTACCAATTTATGATTTTGCACCTATTTGCGATAATACACCAAGAAACGACCAGTTACTCAATTTTACTTGAATAATGTAAATTGCAGTTCATGACTCAATTTTTAAAATAGGAGTTCAAGACCAAATATTGTATAATACCACTCGTAATTATGATTTTGCTGATCATTATTGCAGTCAATTTAACCAAAATCAATCCTAGTCGAAGACGAGTTCAGAACGCTTGACTAGGTTTGATTCAGTTTTTCAATCAAATAGCAGTGTATAGTGGCGATTCTGTAAAATTTTAATGGACTTTAAAATTTTAAGGGCTTGAGTTGCTTAGAAACTGATGAAAAGCTGATCTGTGATTTGCTGGATTTTTTTAAAGACCCTTTAAATTTTAATGGTTTTGATAGAGAATTGCCACTAATGAGTAATGACTAATAATATTTAAAAGAAATTTAAGCATAATTGCATAAAGGTTTACTTACTGAACATCACATCCAACAAGGCCAGATTGCCCACCTTAAAATTGTCTTTGGCGCCAGTCCACGAACACAATTCGGCCACGTGGTTAGTAAAAAGGCATTTTAAAAGCCGCATAGTCCCATCCCTCGTCCCATTGCCCCCAATCGTTCTGAAGTATTCATACTAAAAAAAAAAAAGGTGATGCACACTGCTTTGAGTAATTAAAAAGTATTCAATAACGTACCACTTTTTTCTTGTTTTTATTACTAGATATTATGAAACTCTCCAAACTCTCCACTTCCTCTAAAGTGGAGCATGGCACCATTGCCTCAATTTGGGCGAACTGCTCACATTTATTTTGTTTGCTCCCTGATGACCTTGCTGTTTCCTCCTTGAGGGCTTGAAGTTCAAGTAGAACTTGCCCCAGCATGTTGACCACCGTCGTCTCTCTCCTGAAAAATAATGCAATTTATTTGATTAATAAATTATACATAATATGTATAAAGGACTAACACATTTCCTGAATGCATTTCTCAAGCATGAAAAAAGTATTTAAATCTCATTCGGAAGAAAAACTCAAATAGTTTTTCTGATTTGCCGAAGAAAATCGTTGTACAAGGTGCTATAAAAAGGTTTTTTATGATCATTTTAAAATTAGAACAAATCCACTGACTTGTACACAACATGTATATTAAAAAAAAATTATTAAGGAAGTGGGCCTGATCTACTGACACATTTTTCCAACCGTGGATGCACAACGTCACCATCTAGGTACATGATGTTTCCAGCACGGTTAATTATGTCTTGCGGTGTTAGCGGGAAAATTCACGTAAACCTTGTCCTTTTATTAACAGCACAGGCAAGATTTCGGACTGAATAGAACTTTGTAAGGGTTTTTTAATAAATTCAATTTGTTTTTACCGATTTTTTTTTGACATGTTGATTTTTTCTTCCGAATGAGAGTCTAACGAAATCTCTAAGTTCTTTTACGCCTGGGAAATTCGTCCACGAAATGTGTCAGTCACTTATGGTGCACTTTATATTAGGTATCCATCAACTGTACTGTAATTACGCTCAGTAACTAACCGAAACTAGTTCATTTATAAATACCTGGCTCGATAAATGAAGTGCTTGTTGAAGCTCCTGCCGTTGCTGGCGTAAGTGGTCCTATGGCGAGGTGGCTCCTATAAAGGACCAAGGAACATGACTGTAGCAAAAATTTGATAAGCATGCATAATATGGCTGCTACAACATTCCTTTGCAGGTTAATGAGACTGGTCCCTCCTTATTAGGACCATTAATAAACATTACATGAGTAAGTGGACTTATTTAATATATAAATGGAAAAGTACTCACCACCTTTACTCATCACGACTAATTATTAGAGCAGGTATCAAATAATGGCTTCGCTAACACTTTGGACAGAATTTCTTGCTTCCAGTAATAATAATAAATGGATAATGAGTGGCGCGGCGTGCGGACTGCGGACAGCTCCACTAGTGGGAGCAGAGAAATAGTGGGAGTGGATGTGATTGGTAACTTGCGGTTTCCCGCCACCGTCGGAACAATTCATTGGTGGTAATTTGAACAAGCAGATGTAGCAGCGAGCGACTATACCGATATCGACGACTCATCCACTTAAAGCATTTCTTCGCGAATGACCGGTTACACACCAGTAACCGGACCGGTTATGCACTGATACTTTAGTCCGTATGAAGGCACCACGGCAGCTGGCAAATTGACGGCTATCATTAAATGATATTTTGTGAGATATACCGTCCGTTTTTTATTTTAGGCCCCAGCCCGTAGCATCTTTATTATGGGTTTCACACCCAATATATTATATATTTTTGAAATCGCAAAAACAAGATCTTTCGACTGATGATATGTCAAATTATTTTTGACAGATGTCATTTTTTGACAAATGACAGAATATTACTTGTGATACATCATTTTAAAGCCCATAAAATTCTGAAGAGAACTGTGTTTTTATTTTTGTAGTAGGGTGTCTTTTACAGCTTTTAGGGGTCTTTCAATAGGAAAAAAATGTTGAATTTCAAAAATACATAATAAGTAAATAGGTAAAGCAGGTACCTATTTTTAATGTAAACTAATGATAATAATGATTAATTAATCACAATGGAACAAAAAATGTCCTAAAGAAGTTGCTCGAATGACCGCCTCCTCGTTCCTTGAATGAAAGATTCGACGATCAGTGAATTGGAACTACCACCGGCCCAACGTGATGACATCCGAGCTTGCCAGAAGTGACCCCCCTCTAGTTTTTATGAGCCTATACCCGAAAGATAAGGTGTTTATAAAGTTTCCCAATAATTTGGACAATTTAAAAATCAGATCATCACCATTAGTTAATTTTAAAAATACCTATTAATATATCGGGTGTTGAATCCATAATAAAGATGCTACGGGCTGGGGCCCAAAATAAAAAACGGACGGTATACGCCTGTCACCAGTGTCACCCCTGTTGGACGAAGTCCAATGTAAAATGTAACCTCTAACCTCTCTTTTTTTGTTGTTGTTGGCGTTGTTGAATGTTTGGTTCGTTTCGATTTCCATGACTGACTGGGTGTACAATATAAGACTATTAAAAGGGGGTTCAGTACCTAAGTTCTTTGGAAATAAAACGTCAATTTGCATAACCGGCTATCTTTTTTCAAAAGATCCGCATCCCTTGCATAAAGAGTTTTCATTGTTGACTTCAAAAAGAAGTCTTATTTGATGGTATGAAAACATTACCAGCTGATTGACTATGTGAAGTAACATACACAATATCACGGAAGATGTTGAAACCTGTTGAACATGAGTACAAGTTTAGGCATTCTCTGAGAAACGACAATTATTGTTTGATGTGTTAACATCACTGGGCGGTTTTTACAAACACCATATGTGGAAGTTAAATCAGAGACTTCTCCAGTATTACCATGAGAAGTAAATTTTGAGAGGTCACATTGTTGACATTATATGGATATCGCAAAACCTCCCAGGGAGGTCTGTGTTCTCTGGGGAATAACACAAGAAGGTAACAAGGGGCTTACTGATGGAATTCTGACAGCCAGACAGAAAACAAGAGGGCTCACTAGGCGGCAAACTACACTTGCAGACATAAGGGGGTCCGATAGGGAACGCACAAGCCACGAAAACACATGAGGGGGCTCCTTAGGGCTCCAAATGACAAATGGGGCACAAGGGAGCTCAACTAAAATCAGAAGGTCACGGAAAAATGCAAGGGGGCTCCGTATTGCTTCAAATGATATTAGTGACACAAGGGGCTATATTGACCTAAAGAGGGCAAAAGGGGGCTCTCTGGTACCTACTTCGAAAGCCAATATAAACATAAGTGGGCTGATTAGGGCTCCAAGCTACACATGAGAGCATAAGGGGGCCGAAAGAAAGGACTTCGAATGACATGACGACACATATGGACGATTACTGTGCTCTGGAAGTAACGGAAAATACAAGGGGGCTCAGCAGGACTCCAAATCACATGGAAGGCACATTTCAGGGGCCCAATGGAGCATGGATAATTGGATCACACAATATGGCAAAAGAGGGCTTAGTGGAATTCTGGAGAACATCAAGCACATAAGGGGGTTTATTAGGGCTCCAAATTATATTTGAAGAAACAAGGGATTTGGGGCCGAATATAACATAAAGGCACAAGGGGCTTACTAGCGCTCCGAAAGCCTAGAAAAAGTGCAAGGGGGCTCAACAGATTTTCAACAGATTTTCTTGTGTATTGAAGACACAAGGGAGCCCCATGGAGCTCTGTATAACAAAATAACGCGATATGAGGCTTACTGGTACCTACTCCGAAAGTCATGAAAGAACATACGGAGGCTCAACGGGGCTCAAATTACACCTGAAGCCCACAATGAGGGCCGATAGGGCTCCGAACATGCCATGACGGCATAACGCTGCTTGCTGCTCCGGAATTCATGGAAAAGGCAAGGGCGCTCAGCAGGGCTTCAAATTACGTTGAATACAGAATAAGGGGGCCCAGTGGAGCTCTTGATAATGCAAGACTGCAAAAGGAGCCCTAATGGAAATCTGAAAGCAATGAAAAACATAAGAGGACTCATTAGAGCTCAAAAATTACACTAGAGAAGATGAGGGGTCCTATGGGGGCCAAATATCTCATGAAGGTACAAGGGGCTTACTGGTGCTCCCAAAGCTCGGTGTACTAGCAGAAATTCTCAGAATAATGCAAGGGGACTAAGCAGAGCTTCAAAGACCTGAAGAAACCAGGGTGCGCCGTAGAGCTCTGAATACTACAAAAAGGCATAAGGGGGCTTACTAAAGTTCTAAAAGCAACAAGGAAACACTAAGGGACTTGTTTAAGTTAAGACAAAGGGCAAAACAATATTTTGAGACGAATTGTCCGCGGGACGAATTGCTCGCGACAAATTGCCCCCGGGACGAATTGTCCGATCACGACTTGCAATTATGCAAAAAATCTGGGATTTAAGCTTTCACTTGGTCATCACTTGGTCACAGGATGGAAGGAGTAATCTGACTTCATCCAGATGAATCATGACCTGACCTCCTAAAATCCTCTCTTTACCAAAGGCTACCAGCTTATCTGTTGAATTGGGTTTCTCGAAAGCGTAATTTCATTTAGTGCCAAAAATATTGCAGAACATCGCTTCTGCAACTGATTTTCTAAAAAGTAACTTTCGAATAACTCAACTTCACTTTTCGAACAATTGCTCGTTCGAATAATTGATACTTTCGAACAAGTGATTTCGGATAATTTGTTTTCGGATAATTGTTATTTCGAATAATTGATACTTTCGAACAACTGATTTCGAATAATTGTTTTTCGGATAATTGCCTTTCGAATAATTGCTACTTTCGAACAATTGATTTCGAATAACTGTTTTCGAAAAATTGATTTCGAACAATTGATTTCGAATAATTTACCGGACACGAGTGAAAGTGACTTACGCCGCCCGTATTGCGGCTGGCCGCAAAGCATGTGTCTGGCCAATGGGGTGTTATATTGGAAAAAAAGTAGTTGTTTTTATTGAGTATTCCTATTGTTTCTTATCTAATTAAGCCTTTCATGTAACACGCACGTTAATTCTTGCTCTAACTATCTAGACTTTTTAATCTTATTTATTGATTAATAAATATTAATCTGTGACGTCACCGTGGTGAACCATGCGGCTAACCAAACGTGACCTACTTTGCCGACATTTTGGCGTCTTCGAATCTGAATTACGTTTTGTCAATTTTGACGTGCAATTCAAAACTTCAAATCACGACATTTGTATTTGTTGCCTGAATTAAAAACGACTGCAGTAGCGAGAACAAATTTGAAAAAACGTCCTTTGACTGGCTTTGAGGAAGGCAACCATGTCGACCACCAAGCTAGGTTAGCGCCGCAGATCAGTGAGAGAGCTTCTGGTAGCATTCCTGAATTTTTCTGTGGCCATCCCAGCAGGGTTTGTGTCTTGATAAATCGGTTTTCTTGGATCAAATCACGTTGATATTGGCCTAAGGCAACTTGATCCGGTGTAAATAAATAATAGGTAGGTAGTTATATCTTTCAATACATTACTCATTTATTTTCAGAACAGCGAACTCGGCCAGGCCGCCGCAAAACTGCCCTTAGCGGTAAACTCTTGGGTGAAATGAATTTGTTTTTGATTTATGCATGCAAACACTTCAGTCTTTCTAACTCCACCTCCTGCTCTAGGTGTTGGGGTTGCAGGGTGCAGGGTGTTGTAGTTGCTCTGAAGAAGTGGGTTTTGGCAGATAAGCTTCGTTTATTCTAACGAAATAGTGTATAACATAAAAGTGTAAAAGTGGACGTAACAATAAATATGGTTGCTCTTCAGTCTTCTAATCTGCTCTCTGGTCGAGTGTGCGTGTCAAATCATGAGTAGATGGAAGAAGCTTCTGAGCGCATGTGTACACTGTCGTGTATCCAACATCTCCCCCGAACGAATTAAAGAACAAAATCCTTCAGACGCTTCGGAATAGCTCGGGTCCGTGATGGTCGGATGTTGACTGGCTCTGCCGTTGCTACGGGTTCTGGTTGTGGAGTCAGTGGTAAATCCGCTGTACCCGGTGCTGGTGATGGAGGCTGTTGTTGAGTACGCTGCAATGGTTGTACAACGGGCTGTTGTACAGGCTGCTGCGTTTGTTGTACAAGCTGCGGCTGTTGTACAGGCTGTGGTTGTTGTACGAGCTGCGGCTGTTGTACGGGCTGCGGTTGTTGTACAGGCTGTGGTTGTTGTACGGACTGTGGTGCCACCTGCTGGTGCTGCTGTTGTAGTATGGATGTTTTGATGTCAAAGCTATCCAATAATACTTGCAGTGGTAAGCTCTGTTTTGATGTCTTACTGCAGTCTTCGTCTCTTGTGTACCTCTGCCTGATCTGGTTACCGTGAAACCTGAGTACTTTGTTGTTCTCGTTGATGACGTTGTACATGACGTTGCCGACTCTCTCGATTATGGTTGCTGGTTCCCAGAATGACTTGTTGCCTCTATGTACTGTTACGGGCAAGATTTCATTTATTCCCAAATGAATACAAAGATTCAAATGGTTCGCGCCTTATCAGGCGGATAGTTGCAACTTCGTTTTTGCGGCTCTGGACTGATAAGGAATTTAAATACTTGACACCTGTCAGATTCCTTTTGTACGGCACCTTGCTTGTAACAGTTCTGCGATATTAAAAGTGCCCCGTGCGCTGTAAGGGAAGAGATCGTGAGTTGAGGACTCTGGGAACGATCTCGTTGCAAGTCAAGGTGAGTACTTGAGTTTGAATTCGGTCCAGAGCCGTAATATGTTTTGCGCTCCGTCAGGTGCCAGGGTACAGGCCAGCGAAGCCATCCAATTTGGCAGTGGCAGCCACGAAGGCCCGTGGGGTTTCCCTAAAAGGAAAAAGCATAGCCGTCACCCCAGCCAGACTCGGCAAGTAACACATACCACGTCGACCATCAGGTGTTTCACCTAAGGCGAGCCATTTTCCATCGTGGGACTTCAGTCCCCGTCTTGCGACGACCAACACATGTCCGAGGCCGACTACTGGTACCAGCAAGGTCGTCAACTACCCCCAGTTACTCGTTCGCCTGTGCTGCAGCTACTTCGTGGTCCTCCAGACATCGGTGACACCGGACCGTCGTGGAGACCTTCCTGGCTACTGCTGCTGCTCCTGGACTGTCGTGAGGATTTCTCCCGTTTCTTTTCACTAACCCTCTGATTCTGTAAGAAGGCGTAGAGCGCGGCATTTCGTTCGGTGCACGTTTGCACAATAACCACTGCGTAGGTTCGGGTTATCCAATTTCGTCGCCGGGTGAGCTCACTAGGTCGCGGACGGGACACCCTTCCGAGAGGTGCGTTACGTGAAGCTTTCGGCCGTGTTTTGCGTTTTCAGAGCGGATTTAGGGGGCCCTGCGATCAGGAACATAACCTCACTTCACCTCTTGGGGGTGGTGGTGGTGCCGCAGGCGGTCAAGGCGGCGGTCAAGAGGGCTGGAAACAAGTGTCGTGAACACCAAATACGAGCTATAATTAACGCAGCTGAACTTACCCAGTAATAAAGGATAAAATCTGTAAAGTGTCGTTTGTCTATTTATTTATTTGGTTATTCTGTCACTTGACAGCAATGACAGATTTCGCCGAACCCGCGGCACTAGGCCGGTGCAAGTAAGGCAACACAACGGGACTAAACACACTAACAGTGGCGCCCAACTTAAAATAACCTGTGTTGTCCTTTTGTGTGATTTATCCTGGTGGGATAATATATCTCTTGAAAGTGCGTTATTTTTTTTTACGCGAAAAAGAGCGGATTTGGTGTTCAGCCAAGAGTAGATTGATTTGTTTGGCGCAGAATTCACCAAATTCGTCAGTAGGCAGGCTTAATTTTTTTTAGCAAGCCTGATGGTGGGATTTTCTTTGGATTTGTTCGATTTTCGGGAAAATCGGACCAAGAAAGGTCTCACATTTGTACATATTCGGTTGTAAGAATTAGTGTTAAGGTTAGTTGTAGGTAGTGCTTTTGCAGTTCGATACAGGGTGTATCAAAGGAGCAGGAATACTCGGTTGCGGTACCCACCGACTTATTTCTGCGCTGCTTTGCGCTGAGTTATTGAGAAAAATAGCTGCTATCGCTTAGCTAGGTAGTTTTTTTTTCCTTTTGTTTTGAGGAAAGGGGGGAGAGAGGAAGTTCGATTTTCTTCTCTCTTCCTTAAAATTATTTTTTTTCTTCGGTTTGACCGATTAGACCCTGGGGTTATAGGGCACATTTAGGTTTAGGTTCTACTCTCCGGTTCTTTCTCACTCTTCCAGGACTGATTTGCAGGAAGGGGAAAAGGAGAAGAGATCTAGCCTTAGCAACATTTCAATATTTATTGTGTTTTATTTATTTTGCTTTTATTTGTGTATTTATCTCCACAGTGAGATATATCTTTACATTCAACTAGAAGTCCTTTCATCCACTTCTTTCAAAAGGTGTGTTTCTGTACTTATACACCTACCTATATAACAACGAGATAACAGTTTTATTAAGGTTATTTTTCTCGATTGTTATACTCTGAATTTTCCTGAGTTTTGCGGCATCCTCTCGTTGTCCTGAACCATGACGTCATCGCAACTGAACCCGGACCGGCTCCTTAAGGACGAGCTGGAACATGAGCTGCTGATCAGAGGTTTTCGACCGACGAAGACGGTGGAGGCGAACCGGAAGCTTCTTCGGGAAGCGTACCAGGCAGGCGTGGCAACGCGGGATGTCGACTCTAATCCTGTTGTCGAATTCGCTCTGGTCCGGGAGAAGCTGCTCGAGCTGATGGGCCGTATTCGGGATTTCAACCAAGACAACAGGGACAATGAGTATGCTAGCATTTCAACACGACTTCGGCATATCTTAGGAAGACTGGACAGGTTGAATCCAACCGCCCGATCCTTCCAACAACTACAGGACGAGTTGCGAGGTCGGTGTCTAGTTCTTCTGGCACAATTAGCCGAAGTGTACCAAAACATGACGATCCATGATGAGGACCAACAACGGCAATTGGAGGGGGCGACGGCGGCCGCTGGGGACGAAGGCACGCATACGGAGGAGGTTAATAGACTGATGCAGGATCAGCTGGAGTACGTTCGTCACACGGCGTTGGAGATCGAGGGGGCTTTGGATGAGCGAGGTGTTGATATGGTGATTGAGGACGAGACGAGCAACGGCCGGACTGAGGAGGTCTACGATCTCCCACCATCCACTTCTGCGACGGAGATGGTGACGTTGCAAGTTCCCAACATCACTTTGGCCTCCTCGACTGCTTCAACCGTCACGACGGCTGCTTATCCGGAAAGAGGCATTCCCAGTTCCACCCAGGTTCAAGACACGGGTTCAAAATTCCACCAGGGTCTACAACCGTGGGCTGGGGCTCAACCATTTCCGCCGAGTCTGAACTCTTCAGGGGTCTCTGGTGCCAACCCCAACCTGAGTGTGTTGGCTAACATCTCCACAAATACGCGCTCGCTGAACCAGAAGAACCCTACCACCGCAGGTTTTCCTGGATACATTCCTACGCAACCCCAAACTCACCTGATGGGGACAGCAGGGCCAGGATATCTTCCCACACTCTCAGGACCGGGCCCTACGGCTTCACATTTTCCTGGCTACATTCCCACGCAATTCCAGACTCATCTTGCTGGAACGGCAGGACTAGGGTATCTTCCTACACAGTCAGGACCGGGTCCTACTGCTACACATTTTCCGGCGTACGGGTCAAACACGAATTGGAGTCGCGGCTTAGCAAACGTTCAGCCCACAAGTCAGTCAACTGGACCGCTACAAAATCTGTTCCAGAACAGTTTCACCTCGAGGCCGGCTGCGGTGCCAATCGCCAAGTGGGGGTTGAAGTTCGACGGTAGCGGCAGTTGGTCAGCATTCTTGCAGAGAGTGGAGGAGCTTTGCTTTGCTCGAGGCGCGTCGACGGATCAACTCTTTTACGCGGCGGCAGATATTCTTGAGGGGGACGCCCTGAACTACTGGCGAGCCAATCGGTTCCGATTCGCGAACTGGAGCGACCTGGTGCAGGCAATGAGAATAGCCTTCGAACCACTCGACTATTCCAAGCGGTTGTGGGAGGAAATCAATCGAAGAACTCAGCATCCGGCGGAGGGTGTTGTGGCATTTATTTCTGCGGTAGAAAATCTGTTCCTGCGACTCCCGTGCGTGCCAGCTGAAGACGTCCGATTGGGAGTGATCCGCTCCAATGTTCTGCCCTACATCCAGTTCGAGCTGACTCGGTTCAACATTTTTTCGGTTGGAGACCTGATCCGAGTCTGCAAGCAAATCGAGGAGACCCGTATAATTGCGTCGAAATATAAGCCACCACCAACCAACACCTCACAGCTCTTAGAGCCAGATCTAGGATTTTCGAAAACACGTACACGTGCAGCGGTGTCAGCGTTTACTGGTGTACCGGAGACTGAACATCATCCGAGAGTCTGCGCTTTGGAGACGAGGCCAGAGAGGTCCAACGAACCCAAATCGTCCGACCGGCGCATCCCCTCCGGCGAACGTGCACAGCCCCAGAATTATTCGCGACCGGCAGCCAAGAATAGTCGACCGTGCTGGATATGCGGCGGAACCGGCCACTATGCGGCGTCGTGCAGCCAAGGGGAAGTAAACTTCTGCTCCCGGTGCGGTAAGGCTGGTGTTTCAGTGCTGACTTGCCCGGATTGCAAGCGGCGATATTCTTCCAAGCCACCCAGGAAGGAAAACTAACCGGAGGATCCTTATCCGGTCGAGATACAGATCCTCCTACTTTGCTCTCCTCGACCAAGAAGAAGAAACTTAACATCTTCAATTTATCACGGATCAAAGGCGATAACCGCCCTTACCTACGTGTGCAGGTATTTGGTAAAGAGCTCATTGGACTACTAGATACGGGCGCATCACGTACGTGCGTGGGGAGGGAAGGGATGGAAGTCCTGAACCGTCTCGGGTGCGGGCGGAGGGTTTCGCGATTCACCGAATGCAGAGTGGCTAACGGGGTTAGGATGAATACCGTCGGATCCTTTTCCGTACCCATTCGCGTGGGCGAAGCGGAAAAACTTTTCGAGGTCCTTGCCCTCCCTGACTTGAAACACGCCCTGATACTGGGGGCTGACTTTATCCGCCGTATGCGGATGAGCATTACCCTTTCAAGTGAGCGCATCGTTCTATCTTCCGCACCTTTAGCCGTCATGGACATATCCGCCGGCACGAGCTGCACTCCAGAGGAACAGCATGAACTGGACGCATTGCTCCGTCGAGTTTTTCAATCAACGAGGGCACCGTTAGGCTGTACTGGCTTGGTTGAACACAGGATTCGGGTAAAACCGGATACCGAGCCAATCAAACAGAGGTACTATCCTCTCTCGCCGGTACTCCAGCAGCACGCTAACTCGGAGCTTGACAAGATGTTGGAGCTGGGGGTGGTTGAACCGTCGTCTTCGGCGTGGGCGTCACCCATTGTACTCGTACGGAAAGCACCAGACCAATACCGGTTCTGTGTGGACTACCGTCGGGTCAATGCGGTGACAGAAAAGGACGCATACCCCCTGCCACTGGTGACAAGTATTTTGGATAGGCTCGGTAGCGCCAAATATTTGTCATCGCTTGATATAAAGAGCGCCTATTGGCAGGTGCCGGTGGAGGAAACCTCTCGTCCGGTCACGGCATTTACGGTCCCAGGCCGAGGTCTGTTTCAGTTCCGACGCATGCCGTTTGGGCTACACAATGCGCCGGCGACTTGGCAGCGGCTCATGGATCGGGTCCTTGGGTTGGACCTTGAGCCGCATGTCTTTGTGTACCTTGACGACATCGTCATTGTAACTGACAGCTTCAAAAGGCATCTCGAAATCCTGGAAGAGGTATTTCGCCGCCTAGAAAAGGCTGGCTTGCAGGTGAGTCAGGACAAGTGCCACTTGTGCCTTCCTGAACTCCGGTACCTCGGATATATTGTTGACAGCCAGGGCCTCCGAGTTGATCCAAGTAAGGTGCAAGCCATACTCGACCTGCCAGCTCCCACTAGAGTACGCGACGTACGCCGCATTCTCGGGATGGCAGGTTGGTATCGTCGGTTTGTGCCGAACTTTTCAACTTTGGTAGCGCCCATTAACAACTTGCTTCGCAAGGGTGTTACTTTTCGCTGGTCGCCCGAGTGCGACACGGCGCTAACGTCCTTGAAGGAATGCCTCGTCACAGCCCCGCTGGTCAGATGTCCGGACTTCACAAGACCCTTCCAGATTCAGACCGACGCAAGTGATTTCGGTCTGGGAGCTGTACTGTCGCAGCAGGACGACGATGGGGAGGAGTATGTGATCAGTTTCATCAGCAGGTCACTCTCGGCGGCTGAACGCAAGTTCAGTGCGACCGAGAAAGAGTGCCTTGGGGTGGTGTGGGCCATTGAGAAGTTCCGAGCCTACGTTGAGGGTGGTCACTTTACAGTGGTCACGGACCACTTTGCCCTCAAATGGCTCCACACCCTGAAGGACCCCAACGGTCGCTTAGCACGCTGGTCCGTACGCCTCCAACAGTACAGCTTCCAAGTCATCCATCGAGCTGGAAGGGACAATGTGGTTCCGGACTTACTGAGTAGGTCGGTTCCGGTGGTGGACTCAGCAGAGGTGGATCTCCTGGAGGATTTTCACGACGCTCGGGACCCGTGGTATCTCAAAATGCGAGAACGGATTAGGGAGAATCCGTTGCAGTTTCCGCTGTGGAGGTTACAGGGAGAGTCCCTGCTGAAGAACTGCCGAGAGCCGTCCCTCAATACTGGCTATGCGAGAGCTTGGCGACTGGTTGTACCTCGGGAGAGGCGAACCGCACTACTCGCCCTAAAACATGATAGTCCACTGGCGGGACACGGCGGTGTGTCTCGGACACTATATCGCCTCAGCGAGCAATTTTATTGGCCGGGGATGCGACGGGATGTCGAGGCGTATGTCCGAAGCTGTCAAACTTGCTTGGCCCAGAAGCCAGAGCAGAAGGCCCCTGCCGGCCTGATGTGTGGCAGACTAGAGGTGACGCGACCATGGGAGGTCGTCTACGTGGATCTTGTGGGTCCACTGCCGAAGTCTAAAATGGGAAACATGTATATCCTCTCCGTGCTCGACCACTTCACCCGGTTTTGCATCTTTCTCCCACTTAGACAGGCAGTGGCCAAAAGTGTGGTCAAGCTCCTAGAGAACCACATCTTCCTCCTCTTCGGCGTCCCAAAAACCCTAGTCTGCGACAATGGCAGGCAGTTTGTCAGCAGGGTCTTCACGGACTTCGCCAAGGAATACGGTGTTGACATCTCGTACACCGCTCTGCATCACCCCCAAGCCAACAGGGTGGAACGACATCACCGGACCCTCAAGGTCATCCTTGCGTCCTACGTCAAGGACAACCACAGGGAGTGGGAGACCCACTTGCAGAAGGCAGCCTGTGCGATGCGGACGTCGCAAAGTGAAGCCACCGGAACTACGCCCTTCTTTGTAAACTTTGGCCGAAGAATGTGTGTCCATGGCACGGATCATGAACTGGACGAGCAGCTTTTGCAGGAGGGAGAGCCCCCTCTCCCTAGGGACGACTTATTTCGGAGGATCTTTGCTCGAGTGAAGGCAAAGATTTCCGATTCCTTTCAGCGAGGGAAGCATCGATATGATTTGCGCCGAAGGTCCGATCAATTCAACGTGGGAGATCGGGTGTGGCACCGAAATTTTGCACAATCGGATGCTGCCCGGTACTTCTCCGCAAAGTTAGCGCCAAAATTCAAAGGTCCTTATACCATCGATACCAAGGTGTCTCCTTGGACATATGGCCTGGTGACTGATCAGGGAGTCAGAATAGGTACCTATCACGCAAAGGACCTGAAGGCAGACACCACCGTTCCTCCGGACGTACCGGAAGATACGGATCAACTCCAGGTAGTTGGAGTGTCAGCTTGCTGATTCCAGACGTCATTCCCTATCAGTGGCACAGCGAGTGGAATCTTTCCTGGTTACATGGTTTTTTTTTTCTCTTCCTTTCCAACTGGGTTTTGTCTTCCTGTCCGTTTCTTTTTCGGAAGTGCTCTATTACTGAAGATCATGTAATGATCTTCGTAGAGGAAAGGGGGGGAATGTTACGGGCAAGATTTCATTTATTCCCAAATGAATACAAAGATTCAAATGGTTCGCGCCTTATCAGGCGGATAGTTGCAACTTCGTTTTTGCGGCTCTGGACTGATAAGGAATTTAAATACTTGACACCTGTCAGATTCCTTTTGTACGGCACCTTGCTTGTAACAGTTCTGCGATATTAAAAGTGCCCCGTGCGCTGTAAGGGAAGAGATCGTGAGTTGAGGACTCTGGGAACGATCTCGTTGCAAGTCAAGGTGAGTACTTGAGTTTGAATTCGGTCCAGAGCCGTAATATGTTTTGCGCTCCGTCAGGTGCCAGGGTACAGGCCAGCGAAGCCATCCAATTTGGCAGTGGCAGCCACGAAGGCCCGTGGGGTTTCCCTAAAAGGAAAAAGCATAGCCGTCACCCCAGCCAGACTCGGCAAGTAACACATACCACGTCGACCATCAGGTGTTTCACCTAAGGCGAGCCATTTTCCATCGTGGGACTTCAGTCCCCGTCTTGCGACGACCAACACATGTCCGAGGCCGACTACTGGTACCAGCAAGGTCGTCAACTACCCCCAGTTACTCGTTCGCCTGTGCTGCAGCTACTTCGTGGTCCTCCAGACATCGGTGACACCGGACCGTCGTGGAGACCTTCCTGGCTACTGCTGCTGCTCCTGGACTGTCGTGAGGATTTCTCCCGTTTCTTTTCACTAACCCTCTGATTCTGTAAGAAGGCGTAGAGCGCGGCATTTCGTTCGGTGCACGTTTGCACAATAACCACTGCGTAGGTTCGGGTTATCCAATTTCGTCGCCGGGTGAGCTCACTAGGTCGCGGACGGGACACCCTTCCGAGAGGTGCGTTACGTGAAGCTTTCGGCCGTGTTTTGCGTTTTCAGAGCGGATTTAGGGGGCCCTGCGATCAGGAACATAACCTCACTTCACCTCTTGGGGGTGGTGGTGGTGCCGCAGGCGGTCAAGGCGGCGGTCAAGAGGGCTGGAAACAAGTGTCGTGAACACCAAATACGAGCTATAATTAACGCAGCTGAACTTACCCAGTAATAAAGGATAAAATCTGTAAAGTGTCGTTTGTCTATTTATTTATTTGGTTATTCTGTCACTTGACAGCAATGACAGATTTCGCCGAACCCGCGGCACTAGGCCGGTGCAAGTAAGGCAACACAACGGGACTAAACACACTAACAGTACTTTTACATAGACGGTTTGGTTTGGAGTGTAGAACCGTGGTCTGGCGCCGTGCTTGCGATTGAACTGGTGTTCTTGGCGCAGGATGTACTCCGTTTTTCCTTTGTTGGCGATGTCAGTGGGAAGTAGCAAATCGAGATTAGTTCTAAGTCTTCTGTTGAAGAGTGCTTCGGCTGGTGATTTTCCGTCAGGTGTGTTTGTACTTGGCGTCACCCTGTACATGTGCAAGAATTGGTCGATTTCTTGCTTTACAGGTCGTCCTCCCCCAAATTTCTTCAGCGCTCCCTTGAAGGTACCCACGAACCGTTCTGCAAGGCCGTTTGACTGGGGATGAAATGGAGCGGTGCGGAAGTGTCTGACGCCGTTGTCTTCACAGAACCTTTTGAAGGCGTCGCTTGTGAACTGCGTTCCGTTGTCCGATACGAGCGTTGTTGGAAGTCCGAATCGGCTGAATAATTCGGTGAGAGTGTCGATCACGTAGCGTGAGGTGATGGATTTGGTGTGAAAAATCTCTGGCCATTTCGAGTACGCATCCACGAGAATGAAGAAATATGTACCGTCGATTGGACCTGCGAAGTCTACGTGCAGCCGTTGCCAAGGACCCTGAGGTACAGGCCATGATTCTAACGGAATCTTGAGAGGTGCTTTCGCTGCCTCCGAACAACTTGCGCACTGACGAACAAAGTCCCTGATCTGCTGATCCATTCTGGGCCAATACACGTACCTTCTGGCTAGTGACTTCATTTTCTTCTCGCCGGGATGACTCTTGTGCAATTGTTGAAGAATTCTTCTCTGCAAAATCTTCGGTACCACGAGTCGATCTTCATACATTATGCAATTCTTGACGATTGAGAGCGAATCCTTCCTTGCGAAGAATTGTTTGAGATCGTCACTCAAATCCTTGCTTGTGTAAGGCCATTGTGTTTGTATGTAACTCGTGACTACCTGAAGTACCGGATCTTTGCGCGTGTTGCTTGCGGCCATATTGGATGTTAAAGGCAAATTAGTGATGGTATCGTCCAGAGTTTGCTTGACATCATTGTGAATTGCGGCGATTACTGTTTCTTCTTCGGGTTTGTGTCTGACGTCGATTAATCTTGATAGAATATCGGCGTGTCCGAAGGCAGAAGTCGATACAAACTTGATTTCGAAGTCGTACGATCTCAGTAATAGCGCCCACCTCTGCAGGCGATTGGCTGAATAAGCTGGAATGCCTTTCTTGGTTCCGAATATGGTCAGCAATGGCTTGTGATCCGTCTGTAGCAGAAAACGTCGTCCATAGAGCATTTTGTGGAATTTGGTCACCGCAAAGGTGAGAGCTAAGCCTTCCTTCTCGATTTGACTGTAGTTCCTTTCGGCTGGAGTCAAAGATCTGGATGCATGCATGACAGCCTTGACCGAACCGTCGTCAAACTCATGGAGGATGCACGCTCCTATGCCGTGGTTGGAAGCGTCGCCTGCTACGATGATTTTCTTTGATGGATCAAAGTGTGTGAGGAGAAGGTCCGAACGTAAAATTCTCTTGAATGTGTCAAACGAATTCTGACATTCTGTAGACCAGCTCCACTTGACATTCTTCTTCAAAAGTCCATCCAATGGTTTTCGTAGTTCGTGCATGTTGTCAACGAACTTGCCGTAATATGTGATGGCTCCGAGATACGAACGTAGCGTCGAAATGTCTGATGGTGGAGGCATGTTGATGATTGCCTCGACTTTTGCCGGATCGGGTTGGATACCATTCTTGTCAATCACGTGTCCAAGGTACTGAAGTTTGCTTGAGAAGAATCTGCATTTTTCTTTCTTGACATGGAATCCAAAATCCTGCATGCGTTGCAAAACCTTCATCAGTTTTTGTTTGTGCTCTTCTACGTCCTTTCCTTATATTAAAATGTCGTCGATGTATGCTGCAGTACCTTCGATTCCCGCGAGTAGTTGGTCCATGATTTGTTGGAAAGCGCCTGGTGCAACTTTGATACCAAATGGGAGTCGGTTGTACTGGAAAAGTCCCCTGTGGGTGTTGATCGTCAACAATTTTCTCGACGTTTCATTTACTTCGACTTGAAGGAATGCGTCCGAAAGATCAATGACGCTGAACAATCTGGAGTTTGCCAGCCTGCTGAAAATGTCCTCTGGTAGTGGCAATGGATACTGGTGCGGTTCAAGAGCATCGTTCAGTCCCGTCGAGTAGTCTGCACATATTCGAACGTTTCCATTTGATTTCTTGACAACCACGATTGGTGCTGCCCATTCAGAGTAATCCACAGGTGTGATTATTCCAAATTGCTGCAATCTCTTCAGTTCTTGATCAATTTCGCTGACGGCGGCGTATGCTACGGGCCGTTTTGGACGAAAAACTGGATTTGCGTCGGACTTGAGGTGCAATGATACGCTGGTCTTCGTGCAAAGTCCCAAAGTATCATCAAAAACATTTGGAAACTGTTTGATGATCCACTCCGCTTCATGTTGTGCTTGCATGCGTTGTTGGTTGCATACATTGCTTGACATTGACACCTGTGTGCAAATAGAGCTTAGCGGAACGTCCCACAATCCAAATTTTGTGATCCAGTCGATGCCCAGGATATTCAAATTTTCCAGCGGAGTTATGAAGCATGTGCCGCTGTAGGATTGACCCCTGAATGCCATGTCGCATCTCAGCTCGCCCTTCAGTTGAAGTGTCTTGCCGGAAGCATTTTTCGCTTTGTGCTTGGTTGGCTGGAAAATTGGTTTTCCCAAGCGCTGCCACGTTTGATGCGATATGATGGTAATGTCCGATGCAGTGTCCATTTGTAGTCTTGCAATCTCACCGTTGATCCTCACCTGTGCAAATTTTCTCGCCGGTTTTGAGGTTATGTTGTTGACGTTGGCTATGATGAGATTAGTTTTACTCGAAGTGCTTGACTTTGTCCTGGAATGCTGAGACTTGAGCTTGTTGGCTTTACAGTAGCCTTCCCTGTGACCTGTCCTGCTGCATTGACTACATTTGTGTTTCTTGTAGCCACACTTGTTGGAGTAATGCATTCCACCGCAGAACCAACACGGAGTCTTGGGAATCGAAGTCTTCGGTGACGTTTGCTTCGCATGAGAATACTGCTGGCTATTGTTCTTGTTGAACCTACTGTGGCCCACCACGTTGACTGAAAAATCGTTGTCGCTGTTAGCTACCAAGGCTGTGTCCGATTTGAGATTTTGAAATCGTTGGCACTCGGCAATGATCTCTTGCAATGTTATGCCTGGCTCGCTGTCGAGTTTTGACAATAACCTCGTGCGGATTTCTGCATCTTCTGTAGACTGTAAGCCACAAACTAAAATTAGCGCTTTGAATTCATCAGGCTTGATCGTGGAGATTTTGAACTTTTCGCAGTATCGATTCACATCTGCTACATACGATATGACATCACAGCTTTTCTTTGCGAGTTTCAGGCACTGATACCTGTGGTGAAATAGCGAGTATTTCTTGCCAAACATCTGAGTCAGTTTCTGCACCGTTTCTGCAAAGGTGAACTCTTTCGATTCTTTTGGTAAGATGATGTTAAGGTACTGCTGGTGACATGTTGTGTTCAACTTCCTGAGTAGCAGTCTAACCTTTGCCTCATCTGGAAGATTCTTGGCATCTTCGACGAATATACTTGCGTATCTCTTGTACCATGCATCGAAAGTGATGGCGTCATCCGGACTGTAGATGAATTCCGCAATGCCGTTTGATAACGTGTCCATCCGAAACTCTTGATCTTTCTGACTCGACTCACCCATCTTCGAACAAATCTGCAACATAAAATTTTGTTGTGCTGTCATCAACTGCTCCTGCTGCATCCTTGCGAGTTCCTGCTGTTCCCTCATGAATTGCATCATGGAATCTTGTAGAGCCTTGAAATTTTCCATGTCTGCTTTTTTAGGATTATCCCATCCTCGTCGCCACTGTTGGGGTTGCAGGGTGCAGGGTGTTGTAGTTGCTCTGAAGAAGTGGGTTTTGGCAGATAAGCTTCGTTTATTCTAACGAAATAGTGTATAACATAAAAGTGTAAAAGTGGACGTAACAATAAATATGGTTGCTCTTCAGTCTTCTAATCTGCTCTCTGGTCGAGTGTGCGTGTCAAATCATGAGTAGATGGAAGAAGCTTCTGAGCGCATGTGTACACTGTCGTGTATCCAACACTAGGGGTACACGATAGAGGGGTATTGGGAATATTCGAATGCTTTTCAAGTAATTTTAACGTGATTGTAGTCAGAAAATTGCACTCACATTGGAACACAAAACACTCCAAAATTGACACAGAAGTTCCCTCATTTTCGCAAATTTTATTCTTATTATCACCATCTGTGACGGGCTAACTCTAGCCCCAGCGTGGCTGGTGTTGCTGTGTTGCTGAATGCTGCAGGCTGATGCTTGCTTGCGGTAACACTTCAGTTTTTTCTTGGCATCAGCTGTGTGTCAGGTTGACAAGCTGACACGCTGGGATGTTCGGAGTTCACCGCGTTCCCGATTCCGTACGATATCTAGCGAGAAATTGTACCGCGTCATTTGGCGCCATCTGTTACGCACTCTGGTACCAGTAAGCGCGTGACGTAACGCGAAATTTTATTTATTTTTTTTCGGGGCCTAAAATGAACGCAAAAAAATCAAATAAAAAACAAGTGAGCTTTACAAAGGCTCTAGTATTTGAATTCATTTTTTCCCATAATCCATGAAACACCCGGATTGCTCCATTCATTGCTCCCAGATAAAAGTAGAAGAGCGTGATACGAAAAGGCGTACACCTTGTGCAAGGAGTGGGCAATGGCGAAGGGAGCCCATTCTGTGACGGAAAATGTGCTTCTGGCGTACTTTGGTCAGTTGGCCAAAAACAAGAAAGCGTCAACACTTTAGGCTACGTACTCAATCATTTGGGCAACTCTGAAAATAAATGGAAAAATTGATATCTTGAAGTATGGCAGATTACAAGCTTTTTTGAAGAAAGAGAACGTCAGGTACAAAGGGAATAAATCCAACGTTCTCACTGAAGATATTATTACAAAGTGGGTAATTTCCACATAATTTCATCTACCCTTCATCTACTGCACTCTATTCAATAAACCAATTATTATGCCACGCCGGTGGGCAATACGTTTCATTGCACATTTTCGTGGCTTTTTCGTTCCAGACTTCCAGAGTTCAGAACAAGAAACTTACACCATCATTATAAAAATAACACAGAACATGACCTTTCAAAACCACAAATCAGCTGTCAAACAAAACTGCCAAAACTAAAAAGCGAAGTAGGCAGGTGTTCATTATCCATACTGGTTAGCAAAGCTGTTGATTTTTCCGAGAGGTCGGCAAGAGGCTACTTCCCAACTTTTCAAAGGGTATGAATTGAACCATTTAACATAGTGATGGTGAATAAAAGTGATTAATTCATGGAAAGCCCGGTATTTCCATCTCCGAATAAAGTTATCTGGCCACTAAACGCTGCGCAGAACGTACAGCGCAGCGTTTATCGGCCGGATAGAGCTTTACCCGGAGATGGAAATACCGGGTCTTAGTTGAATCAAATTGAAGTAGGTATGTTGGGTTGCTTATCCAGCTCAGCGCATAAGCTAAAGAGTTAGGGGGGGTTTCAATAAGATAAGACAATTGAATGAATGAATAAATGAAACTTGTTCATGTTTCTAACTCCGTTCAAATTCTTGATTCAAATCAATCTTAAGGACAAAGTTCAATTCGTAAAATGAGCGTTGCAAAATCAATCCTTCTGGGTTTATTCCTTGACAGATTTTCACCATTTTGGTCTCTTTAGAAAGCTACAATGATGTACTTTGGTTTGAGTTCATTGGCATTTCCAAAATCCAAAAATCAAAAAAAAAAGTTCAAAATTGGAGGCATCACATTGGATGGTGAATGGTAAATCAAAATTTAGACAACGTAAAATTGGTGCTGATACCAATGCTTGCTTTATCTGAGTAAAGGACTCTTCGGCTGCAGGATTCCACGTGACCTTTTGTCCTTTCCTACTGCCCTTTAAAAGATCGTTAAGTGGTGAAACCAAGTGAGAAAAATGTTTTATGAAGCGGCGGTACCAAGCACACATGCCAAAATATCTTTTCATGTCGGTGTAGGTTTCTGGACTTGAGTAATTCACCATAGCAGACACCTTCACTGGATCGGTTCTCCGACCGTTACCGTCGATGACAAAACCCAAATATCTTGAAGATTGTTTGAAGAATTCGCATTTCTCCAGGTTGACTGTGAGGTTCACTTCTTTGAGACGGTTTTTCACTTCTAAAAGAAGCTTGACATGCTCTCCAAACGTTCTCGATACGTTGATTAATGTCATCTGAATAACAAAATACATACGGCTCATACTTGGGGCCAAAAATAGCGTCCATGAGGCGTTGCTGTGTCTGGGCTGAATTACAGAGTCCAAAGGGCATTACTTTAAATTGAAACATTCCTCTACCCGGTATAGAAAAACCTGTTTTTCCTTGGAATTCTCTGACAAACCGACCTGCCAAAATGCTTGGCGGAGCTCCACCGATGAAATAAATTTAAAATATCTTGGCAAGCTAAGGATCCGATCGATTCTAGGGAGCGGATAACGGTCGGGTTTAGTAAGAGAACTGAGACGGCGACCATCGAAGCAAAAACGGTATTCACCCGATGATTTCTTGACTAGCAGAACCGGAGAACTCCAAGAACCATGACTGGGTTCTAACACACCTAGCTGGAGCCAGGGCTGGGCAAAATACTTCGAAAAATGTATTTAAATACAAAATACAAAATACACGATCCAAGATAGTCGAAATACAAAATACAAACTACCTCTTGAAATGTCTTCAAAATACAAAATACAAAATACGTATTTTGGACAACCAAGAGATTCCAAAATACAAAATACAACCTAGGTATTTCAAAATACAAAATACAAAATACATACGTATTTTAACAATGTTGTTGAAAAAACGGAAAATGCAGGTATTTCAGTGATTTAGTCGGAACAATAAGTAAATTATTATGAACTATAAAAAGACAAATAAAACAAACATAAAGTAGAGGAAACTGAACAATGTCCAAACCTATTTTCAACTTCATTAATCAATTCTTCAAAATCACAAATGTTGCTTCCTTTGAGGACCATCGGCTTTTCCAAAATATTGTTTGACATCCGACATGGAACCTCTCGTGGCTGACAGGATGCACTCACCAGTAAAACGTAAAAAAATAATCGAACTTATCATCGATACCAGATAGTGTGCGAAAGCAAGAAATGGCAATGGGGTGAAGTTTAGTATTACCAAAACAATCTAAGCCCAAACAGACTACAGAGCATGGGAAACAAATGTATTTTGTATTTTGAAAAATACTTTCCCAAAACATGTATTTCAAATACAAAATACAAAATACTATCTGCCTGAACTATTCCAAAATACAAAATACAAATACTTCTCAATCAAATGTATTTAAATACAAAATACAAAATACTCAAATGTATTTTAAATACTTGTATTTGAAATGCCGCCCAGCCCTGGCTGGAGCATAGTGTCCAGCTCACTGTTCAAGTGTTTCATCAAGTGAGGTGAGAGTGAGTATTGACGCTGTTCAAATGGTGGATGGTCACCAATATCAATCTCGTGTTGCCAAATGAAAGTTCTACCTAACCTGTTTCTCTTACTTGAAATCTCCTCAAAAGACGCTTTCAAAAAATCGATCTGGTCCTGTAGGTTACGCTCATTAGATCTCAGATCATGTACATGGATTTTCTCATGGCGTTTTCGACTGGCTAGAACCGAGCCGGTTCCATTCCGACTGAGCATGCGCAGTTCATCAGAGCAGCTTTTCGGCGTGTTCGGTTGGAAGTAGCATTGCTTCCGTGCTACTTTTGCTGTGTTCGACTGGGAATATTCCTACGTCATTTGCACGGTACCAGCTCCGAATTTTAGAATTATCTCGGTAGTCAGTTCTACTGTCAACTTGATGTATCAGTGTCGATTTTGGTGCTAAAGATGAGTCGTGGTTCGTGGTAATACCAAAAGAGATGAATTTGTGGCGGTGCATTCTTCTTCACAATTTTCTCATGAATTCATATTCGAATCAAGCAGTGGTGAAGGTATGAATGCTTTGAAATTATTGAGAGGGAGAAGAAAATGGAGTCGTCTGTGATGTAGCCGAGCCGAGGAGGACAGAATGGAACGAATGCAATTCGGTTCAAGAGCAGCTCGGTATCAAGCAAGTTCGGAATTTGAACGGTTTCAGAGCAGTCCCAGTCGAAAACGCCATAGTTCCGGTACTTGTGCCACTACAAATGTTTCGACCACTATCTGTGAAGATTTGAGTTTGGATGTCCCACGAATTGTTTTTAAAATTGATTTTTATACCAAACAAACGGCGAAAATCACTGCCCAAAATGATATCATGTTTAATTGACGATACTAGTGAGAAGAATAGAATTTGAAAGTATGGCTCTATTTAATGGCGTTTTCGACTGGGACTGCTCTGGAACTGTTCCAGTTCCGAACTTGCTTGATACCGAGCTGCTCTTGAACCGAATTGCATTCGTTCCATTCTGTCCCCGTCGGCTCGGCTCCATCACAGACGGCTCCATTCCGTTTCTTTTCCCTCTCCCTCTCATTAATTTCAAAGCATTCATACCTTCCATCACTGCTTGATTCGAATGGGAATTCATGAGAAAATTGTAAAAAGGAATGCACCGCCACAAATTCATCCCTTTTGGTATCACCACGACTTATATTTAGCTTATAGTTCTTGGAGACACCCGGCGTATCAGTTTTTTGACTGTTGTCGACAAGTGCAATTTTTGGTGGTGAAATTCTTTTTTCTGCAGCGAAAGCAAAATTTCGTCTTCGGTGCAAGACACGTATGGGAAGTATGGTTCGCCAAGTCACAGTTCCAACAAGTTTCCGTTTTAAAACTCTTGTTACATAAATTATTGTTGGTATTGGATGATTTCTGACCGTCAGAGTTGAGTGTTCGAGAGAAATTTCGAGGTGTGGTAGAATGAGAGTAATTTGGTTCGTCTGGCTGGAAAACCAACGATAAATCTCTATTTTTATGGGGTTGAGTCAAACTACGCGCTTCATCTATGCTTTTACAGGTGGACAGAAGGTCCCTGATGGTGTAAATCGGAGTCAAAGCTAACTGGTGTGATGTAAAAAGGAAGTAGGTTTTTTCTGATATGCTTGAGTTTAGTCGCATCAGCTACGAAGTGACTTAGACGTGAGAATAAATTCTCCATGACCGCTACAAAGATGCCCACTCAGCATAGCATGTCACGTTACATGAATGAGATGATCTCAATCATGTAAGAAAATAACATCACATTCAACGCTCCTTCCATATCTCTGAGATGTTCATTAGCGATGTTATACGATTTAATGTCTGAGAGATGTTTCAAAATGAACTTGAAATAAACATCACACATGGAACATCTACCGGACATAATATTGTGACTAGCTTTCAACTTGCCAAAATGTAACCTGTAACTGACGTCAGTGAGACGTGTAGCCACTGAGAGATTTTAGAATTTGGCGGGCTCCCACTCAGCACGTCATTTATGAGCATGTCATATCTCATAAATGAGATGATCTCAACCGTGTCACAGAATAACATCACAATAAACGTTACTTCCGCATCTATGTGATGTTCATCCGCGATGTTATACGATGTAATGTCTGAGAGATGTTTCGAAATGAACTTAGATTGAACATCACACATGAGACATCTACCGGACATAACTTTGTTACTGCTTTCAACTTGCCGAAGTGTGACATCTCACTGACGTCAATGAGACGTCAGTAAGATGTTACAACGAGACTTTTGTGTATGCTCTTGTGTTATTCGGAACTCCAAAATGGGCCCTTTTTTGTCTTATATTGCTTTCGAATACTTTGATGACTCCCGTTTATGTTTTATTGTAACGTCCGGGGCCCCAACGCAGCACTCTTGTGTCTTGCTGTAACGTTTCGAGCCCCAGCGAGGCCCTCTGGGCTTGATGTATCGTTTGGAGTCCTAATAAAATATCCCGAGAAATGTCCCTGACATCAAGTGCGCTGTTTAAATATACAATATCGGACAAGTTGGTAGCTTATAGTGGGGTCGGTACGCTTTTGGATACTGCACTTTTGAGTAGAGTTACGAAACTTGCCACATAGTTTCTAGGGACCATAAGAAGAAATTTCAGCCGATGTTCCAAAAAAAATTTCCGACGGAATCCGATATATAGGCCCCTTTTTCCAAAATGGCGTCCAAATTTTGAAAATTGGCGATTGGTCGTACAGTGGCGCGCAAAGTATCAATTCCTAACATTTTGAACATAAAGAGTTGATTCAAGCCACCCCTGACTTGATCCGTTTGATATTTTGGCCATTTGGGACCTTTTTCCAAAATGGCAGCCAAACTTCGAAAGTTGAAATTTGGTCCTGTAGTGGCCTGCAAGGTATCAATTCTGGACATTTCGACCATGACAAGTCGATTAAAGCCTACCCCGACTCTACCCAACCTAAATTTTGGCCTCAATACCGAGCTCAATACTCAATTATAGTGCTGATTTAGAATTATTTTTTTTTATCTTGAGAAGGGTTGTGAAAAACCCGAGGGAAAACCACTTCTTGGACTTTCTGTGTGTCCAACATGCAAGTCATCCGGAGAGCAGAATCACTACATTTTTCCGAAGAAATAAAAGGCTCCACATCCCACTGGCAAAACCTATTCCACGCATGTATTAAACTGTAAAAACCATGAAAAAATGTCGAAAGTACATACATATTTATTTATTATATTTATTTATTTAATTGTCTTATTTTACGAGGCGGCATTCAGCTATAAGCTGCTCTACCATGCAACCTCGGGGACAGCACAAAATATCCATGGATGAAGTAGGATTCGAACCCACACAGGGCAGCGCGAATGGTTTGGCTTGCCATCACCTGTACCACTCGGCTACCACCGCTCCATATCAACTGCAAGTTGTTTCAGAATTTGTATTTGTGCTAAAAGATAAGTCAGGTTACATATTACATTACCAGAAATAACAGTGATTGAGAGATCTGCGCTCTATCGCGTGTATTTGCTGTTTCTCAGTTGTGTTTGGAGGTTAGACTTCTCTCTGCCTCTCAGACCTCAGAATCCGGTTACTTTTTATCAGTGTAGAAGAAATGTTGCATGTTGATTAGGAATAAATTCTTGCAAGGTTTGATTTTCTGCATGAGAGAGCGTCCCACTGATGTTGAGCATCTGAGTCGACTGTGCGCCGATATGGGATGCAACTTATTTGGAAATTTGCACGTTTGCGTTTGAGCGATTGTGCGAGACGCTCACCTACATTCTTCTTCACTGTTTTCTTTATCTATTACATTGATGAAGAACAGAGCTCTCACCTATCTTGAATCCCTTTTCAATTCTAATTCCTGTAGGTGATCCAATTGCTACATGTTGCATTATACTCGTTTTGTCACTTACTACCCTGCCACACCAAGGTTGGGAAAGAACTATGTACATAAGGCGCTAAAGCTGTAATGCTTTTTTCGAGATATAATATTCGTTCTACCATAGATACTGAAAAATCTGATTGCAATTCAGGAACAGGTTTCAATTTTAATAATGAGGGACTTTACGGCTATAAGTGCAGAACATCTAACACTGTACCTACATTATTTGCCAAAAATGTGTCACATGGGACAAACTAAGACCCATAGGAGAGATCTTTGTGCCTTAGACACACTAGATAAGAGTGTGTTGGTGTTGGTATTCAATACCTAAGAGGTACATTGTGATTGTCTTCTGCTCAAATCTTTTCAAGTACAACTCGTATCGACGTATAAATCGGTAAAAACCGCTTATCTCGATCCGTTTCCGTACATATTCAAACAACTTGCACTTCGAAATTTCTTGCGGTTTTGATGCCCCGAGATCTTAACTGACAATGGGACAGGACTATAAATGGGGACTGAGGTCAAAATTTGAGTCAAGTCGAGTCGGGAAGGGTATTAATCGACTCGCAATGGTCGGAATGTCCAGGAATAGATACCTTGTGTGCCCCTATACGACCACCTGCCGATTTCGGTTTGGCTGCCATTTTGGAAAGAAGGCCCTCAATGGCCCAAATATCAGCCGAATCGAGTCAGAGGTGGCTTCAATCAACTCGTTATGATCAAAATGTTACGAATTGATACTTCGTGCAAACGTGCAAAATTTATAAATAGCGCACAGTCGACTCAGATACTCTACATCATTGGGACGCTCTTTCATGCAGAAAATCAAACCTTGCAAGGATTTATTTCCAATCAACATGCCAAATTTCTTCTGCACTGATGACAATTTTCTGGAACAACTTGCAGTTGGTATGTAAATATGTACTTCCGACGTTTTTTTATGGTTGTCACAGTTTTATACTAGCGTGAAATAGGTTTTGCCACTGGGGGGAGCCTATGTTTTACAATGGCGGAGCTTTTTATGGAAATAAAATTTATTCTGATTCTGATTTCATTCTTTCGGAAAAATGTAGTGATTCTGCTCTCCGGATTACTCACATGTTGGACACACAAAAAGTCCAAGAAGTGGTTTTCCCTCGGGTTTTTCACAACTCTTCTCAAGATGAAAAAAAAATTCTAAATCAGCACTATAATTGAGTATTGAGGCCAAAATTTAGGTTGGGTAGAGTCGGGGTAGGCTTCAATCGACTTGTCATGGTCGAAATGTCCAGAATTGATACCTTGCAGGCCACTACAGGACCAAATTTCAACTTTCAAAGTTTGGCTGCCATTTTGGAAAAAAGTCCCAAATGGCCAAAATATTAGACAGATCGAGTCAGGGGTGGCTTGAATCAACTCTTTATGTTCGAAATGTTAGGAATTGATACTTTGCGCGCCACTGTACGACCAATCGCCAATTTTCAAAATTTGGACGCCATTTTGGAAAAAGGGGCCTATATATCGGATTCCGTCGGAAATTTTTTTTGGAACATCGGGTGAAATTTCTTCTAATGGTCCCTAGAAACTGTGTGCCAAGTTTCATAACTCTACTCAAAAGTGCAGTATCCAAGGGATTTTCGTCGCGTACCGACCCCACTATTAGACGAATCGGCAGCAGTGTCTCTAACTATTACCTATGGTGATTCAGGTTCGAATCCTGCGGAGGACGCCAATAGAATAACAACTTTTCTTCGGGAAAAACTTGCTGTATGGATTGTAAAAATTAGTAAATATAGGTGCGGAACCTCCTATGACATAAAACTATGTTGAAAAGGGGTTGAAAATTAATTTTTATTCAAAAATACACATCCAAAATGCGACGTACCATGTACGTTAAAGAGTGATATCTACGAGATGTGGAATAGCGATGTAGATAGTATGTCACATTTGGACATCTTTGAGAGATCTCATTCATGTTCTAATTACCCGGACATAAGAGGTAACAGAGATGTCCACTTAACATGCATATACTTTTTTTGTTAATATCGCAGGTGTGACTTGAACATCTAATTGATGTCACAGAGATGTTTTTTGCTGAGTGGGTGGGGACCGATTCATTTTTCGACTGGACCCGGCTGCGAATCTCATCCCAAGTTTTGACTGTGCTTCTAATTGATCTAAACCACAAAAGCGCGTTTCCCGAAAATAGCTCGGTCGCCGATTTGGAAAGGTCCTTTTTCTCTACATCCGGAGATCTACATCCCATGCTAAGCGCATCTCTTCAACTCTCTCTTAAATTCTACCAAGGTTATCGCCTTTAAATTTTATGTTCCATTTACGGCATGGAGCTGATCTTGAACTTCGACCGACGCTCGGAGGAGGTTGTGACTGAACGGGATTCGTATTTATAGTCCAGGAATTTAAGGTTTTGACTTGGAAGTAATCAACGTAAATCTGGAGGAATAAACTCAGACGGATTGATTTCGCAACGCTTATTTTACCAATTTAACACCGTCCTTAGCACTCTCAGAAGCTCTATGCTCGAACAACAAAAAAAAAACGCAACAGGATGGCGTCTTTATACCAGATGATCGTCAGCATTGAGTGTCGTCAGCCAGTCGGTTCCTAAAGCGGGAACGGTGATTTAATCCAAAGAAGTTGGATTAAGTTTAAGTTTAATGGTTACCTACTTATCTAGAAGCTCAAGCAGAGAACTGGGGAGTTTCAGTGTCAAGCCGCTTTTATGAAAGTACTTATACTTGATTGGAAGTTCCAGCTTATATAGAATATCAAGATATCTAAAGCGTTATACTGGCACAGCTACGTATCTATAGAATATTCAGTGTCAAAGCGATCGACCAAAATATCAACAGTTTTGCGCAAGCTGCACGCTGCACGTATTCATAAAGTCGGCTTCCGGATGCAGCGAAACAGCGTGTATCCCACCTTGAAAAGCGTAGGTACACATCAGGTGTTTAGAGAGGTGAACGAAGCCGGAGCTGTGGCCGGAGCATCAGACCCCGCATTATTATATGGCAAAACTGAAACTTGAATGACTACTGGGCGGGGACGTCTTTCAGGCGGCTTTGTCGGGTCAGGGCTCAGGTAAACATTTTGATTGTGGCAGAGTTTCGTATTCATGTATCATTCTTTCACATGCACAACCGCGGATGGCTGCTCAAAATACATTTAAACTACGCGATATGCATGAAGCTGAACGTCTCGTCTTTGATTTGATGCTCCCGAGTATTTCACTTGGAGATTGACCTCTCAATCCCTCAAATAAACTCAAAGGTATTGGCTCCGTGGAAATACTGGAAATTCGAAGCTGCAGTCCGTGCCATACGTTACGTAGTGCCTAAGACGAGGCCTAAGAGCTGCCCATGATTTTAGCTGCTTCTCACTAACTGGGTACCTAGCTATTCTTGAAAGTGTGTGAGGAAACTCCCTGAGAGTAAAATATATTCCGCAGTACACTGATGTAGCCAATGTTGCCTAAATTCGTGTTTGTCAGGCAACTTTCGCTACAACAATGTAGTACGGATTAAATAGAACTCCCTGGGAGCTTTCTCCCACACTTTCAAGAATATCTACTCTGGTGATCCTTGACGCGTATGGTACTCGTATGGTACGAGCTTTCAAGGCCGCTCTTTGCATGAAATGCGCTAGACAGACGCAATGCAGGTCGCAACGTTTCTGGTTGGCCCGCAAGGAATTTGCTGCCTTGCGATGGTTTTGCATTCACCTTGCGGAGCCAATCAGGAACGTTGAGTATCGCTGCGTTGCGGCTACGGCGGCGTTGCGTATCGTCACACAGCGGCCATGAAGTTGTGATCTCACCCGAGATTCACGCAAGTTGAGATAAGTAGCATCTCCTGATGTTGGAAACGAGCTGGTGGCATGTATGCGTGGAACCCTTTCATGAGGCGATGACGTCGCAAGAGGCCCAGCGCTTGAATGATGCAAATCCTGAAAGCCAATCCCGGGGAAGCTCCGCTTCCCGGTCGTTGTTTGATGTTTATTTCGCCGGTCAAGGGTGCGCGGGTATTAAGAATATATTCCCTGGGATCCGCAAAGTTTGATACGGTCTCTTTCGGTCAAAAGGGACGCGGAAGTTTTGGGATTGTCGAGCGTGTAGCGTATGGTGGCCGGTGCACAGACAAGGACGCAGGGCCGGTCCAGAAAGAGACACACACCGTACCGATCGAGTTAAACTATATAGGCAAAATGGGAGAAATTCCGTATTGCGCTTTCCCAGCTGCAGCACCCGCGGACTTGATAAAGAAATTCACTCTGGCCGGGGCCCACCGTCGCCGCCAAACACATGGATTCTTATTTTTCCGGGCACGTGCGGGTGCCGGCTTTTATTAAGAACTGGAACTTTCCATATCCGAGCATTGTCGCGTGCGTCGCGGCGCCATCTTAGTATCAGTTTTTACGTGCGCCCATAGCCACCGTTTTCAGATTATATCTATACCAGAGACACGCCTGTTAAAGAACCATATTGAGAACAGCAAGTGAGGCAGAAGTCTCCAAGACGCAGTTTTTATCTCAAAAACTCATGATGAGGGATCCTTCAGCTTTCTCCCTGGATAAATTGAGTACGTAGTGGTTGGATAAGTCCCGTATTCCAGTCTCTTATTGGTGTCCTTTCTAGGGTATCACGGCCTAACTTGATTTTCAAGCTATTTGACTAGATTCGAGTCAATTATTAAGTCAGGTTCAAGTCAAATAGTGAAAATTGTTACGTTCGGATTTTTGCACCAGCGGTGGTTCGCTTCAATGCACACCGCCAGTTGCGCGTGTGCCAGTTCCTGGTTACTTCTGGTGAGATATGGGAATTTTGGTGTTGCCACCACCCGTTCACGTGTGACGTGCAGCGTGTTTTTTTTTATCAGTGAAGTTTCCGGCGATAAGCGCAAGCTATATAAATCGTTTCGAGCCAAAAACTCGATATTTTCTGTCGCCGATTTCGTACCGACCATGTTGCACAAGTAGAAAACCGCCGTCGGCCGCTTCGGCTCATCTCCTACAGGTAAAATAAAACACTGCTTGCGCTGCAGGATTACAAATCATGGTAAATTCGTCCTTAGCGGCCCCTGTTCTGGCGCTACCCCCCCCCCCTTTTTCCGGCGCTATTGCCCATTTTCCGTCGCCATTTTCCACGTTCTACCGCCGCTGGATTTTCCACCGCACATTTTCCGCTGTCAATGACACCACCACCATCTACCGCTGGAGTTCCACCGCCGCCGGCTATCGCTGCTTGCTACGGACCATTTTTCGCCGCGGAATTTTCGCAACGGTTGGACTTTCCACCGCACATTTTCCGCCACTAGCCCGTAGGCGACACATTATCACAAATCTTCCTGCGGTGCCGCATGCCGGTGAGCCGATGAGGTCCGTTCATAGTTCACTGCAGATTTTCCCCGTTAGATCAAAGAACGGTCGGAGCTATATCTGGCAGGTCACAATTTTCTCGAAAGTGTTTTCTTGGTTTTACAAATTATTTCAAATCAGTATTATACCTACAGTCCTATTTTTTCAAAGTCCATTGTGGTGCAAATGGCAAACACCTTCGCAATTTGGACTTAAAAAAAATGGACTGTATGTGGATGTTGGAAAAAATACAAAAAGAATAGGTAGGTAGGTACTGCAAGGATCATTTAATCGGCTTCTGTGTATTAACAAGTAGGTAAAGTAATGCTGTGGAAAGTAACAAACAAAGCCATCTCATATCCCAGTTCATATGTGAATTATGATCCTCCGAATAAGAAATTGTCATTCAACAGCGATTTTTAAAACAAAGAAATGCCCCAAAATGGAAAGGCACATCATTTCAAAACCAAATTCAGATGAAGCACCTAAATTACCTAAGCTCAACCTAAATTCCAATAAACCTGTGAAGCTTTGAATTTGCACGCGTTTTTGTTTTAAAATTGAACAACAGAGGGGTCTTCTTCAAGGAGCGTCACTTTCTCCTACTCTCTACAATATGTGTACAGATCACATCCTAAGTGATATCTCCGAGCCAGGAATTGCCGAGTTTTATGGTTTTTCCATCTGTGACTCTGTACCAAAAATCTCCATTATGGGTTTCGCAGACGATACGGTATTTGTTGCCGCCGCCTTTGCTCTACTTACGCCAACGCCGCCCATGGTCAGCCGGCGACGAGGTTCACGTCGCAGATGTGAGATGGCGCACGGCGGAGCAGGCAGCAGCACGTCAATTGCGTCGGTCCCAACAAGAAGTGCAGTTCTTTCTTTGTTTATGCATCGTTTATCATTATATACCATTATGTATTGTTTGCTGATGAGTATGAGTAAAGTCAGTTAAACCAAAATCAGCGTTCGTTACTTCCTGGACGCAACATTTGGTCCTTCAGACGCACGGATGGAATTCAGCGAGGAATTCAGCAGCGAACCACGATGAGCCCGTTCCTTTCTTACCATTTTCCTTGTTGACTCATGCTTGCTTCTTATTGCGTAAGCCTCGTAGACAATAAAAGCAGGTCCAAAACTCGTTTTTATCATCAATACACGTCTCGAATTTATCGCATTTACACAGTTTGTTTTATTAATAACGTCTCGAAGTGTAGGTACTTTGCAACTTATCTCGCCTCGTAATGCCTCCGAAAAAGTCAAAAACACCAGAATCACCAGATAGCCTTGTCGAACAAATTGCTGACCACAAAACCCGCCGCGATCAAATAATTTTACAATTAGCACGATTTTCTGATTTCATAAGCAATTTGAGCGATGACCACGACAAATCAATCGAAATTCAATTGCGTCTCGACAGGGTTGAACCTTTATTGTCCGAGTTTGAAACCGTGCAGCTTTTCTTGGAAAAACACGGTGATCAGACCGGGTCTGAGGCATCCTCGCTAAGAAATGAATTTGAGAACTATTTTTTCCAAATTGTTGCTCAAGCAAAACGAAAACAAAGCATGACGCCAGTTGTTCAGCAGTTTCCTCCCGCTCAGTCAACTCTAAATGCACAACCGGACATCAAACTACCTAAAATCAATTTGATTGATTTCAACGGCGCGTACGACAAGTGGCTTCAATTCTATGACACATTTTCGGCTCTAATCCACAGTAACGTCAATTTGAGCAATGTTCAAAAGTTTTTTTACTTGCAATCATCTCTGAAGGGAGAAGCAGCTCAGGTAATCCAGTCATTGGAGGTTACGGATGCAAATTACAATGTGGCATGGCAGTTGTTGAAGGAACGATTCGAAAACAAAAAGGTGATAATTAATAGTCATGTTAAGGGCATTTTTGAGCTTCCTAATCTCCAAAAAGAAGGTTACCAACTACTGCGAAACTTTCTAGATACATTTTTGAAACATTATCGATCACTCCAAACTCTCAAAGAGCCCGTGGAGCAATGGGACACCATGCTTATCTATCTTTTATCTTCGAAATTAGACTCCACAACCAAAAGGGAATGGGAAATTTCGATTGAAAACATACAATCTCCCACGATAGATGATTTCACAAAATTCATTGCCAGTAGGTGCCAACTTTTGGAAGCTATTGATAACAAAATCACAACACAAAAAATCCAAAAAACTCTTACTCACGCCGCTACACTCACACCGGTTTGTGAAATGTGCAAGGGTTCTCATTTTATCTACCAGTGCAAGAAAATTCTTGACTCATCGCCTGAGCTGCGCCGCGAAGAAATCAAAAGGCTCAAACTTTGTACCAATTGTTTAAGACCCGGACATTCAAATTCTGAATGTAGGTCAAGCGGGTGTCGAAAATGTGGTAAGCGTCACAATACCTTGCTTCACTTTGGTAACTCATCACGTCCAGATGGCTTTGGTCAATCAATCAATAATCATTGTAACCAGTTAGCACATGACACACAAATACTTCTTTCCACGGCAATCGTATATATTGCAGATTCTCAGAATAACTTTGTTAAATGTCGCGCACTCTTGGATTCCGGATCACAATCCAATTTCATGACTCAAAATCTTCAGAAGCGACTGAAGCTGCGAGGAACGAAGATAAATTTTCCTGTTTGCGGGATAAATCAAGTTGTAACCAACATAACCTCGAAAACTCAAACTACGGTAAAATCTTGCACATCTCAATACAAGGCAGACCTTTCTTTTCTTATTATGGATCAAATTACCGATCGCATTCCGCAACATTCGTTTTCCAGCTCAAAACTCAACATACCCAATAATATAATCTTGGCAGATCCTACCTACTGCGAATCCAGTCAGATAGATATTTTGATCGGTGCTGGTATTTATTTTGATTTGCTTTGTGTGGGTCAAGTAAAGCTGGGTAACGGTCTTCCGACACTTCAAAAGTCACAGTTTGGTTGGATAATATCCGGTCCCATTTCCGGCCTAGCGATTCCAACTAACTCTTGTTTTTTCTCGTCAAATGTCACCGTGCAGGATCAATTGGAACGTTTCTGGAGGTTGGAAGAGCCTCCGCGACTGCCTAACCTGTCTTATGAGGAGTTGGAGTGTGAGGAACATTTTAAGCAAAATTTTGAACGCGATTTATCTGGGCGTTTCACGGTAAAACTTCCCTTGCGATCAAACTATGATCAGTTGGATGAATCTCAGGAGACAGCCATTAAACGGTTCCATGTCATTGAGCGAAAGTTACAAAAAAATCCCGAACTTCGAAAGGATTACGTAGACTTCATGCATGCATATGAGTCTATGGGACACATGACTGAGATCGATTCTCGGAATGATGATGGCGTGGTTTGCTACTTGCCGCATCACAGCGTTCAAAAACAATCCAGTGTTACCACAAAAACGCGCATCGTGTTCGATGCGTCGGCCAAAACATCATCGGGTTTGTCATTGAACGATTGTTTGAAGGTCGGGCCAACAATTCAGTCCGATCTCTTTTCAATACTGCTCCGATTTCGTAAGCACAATATTGCCTTTACTGCAGACGTGGCTAAAATGTACCGTCAAGTCAACGTCCATGAAACTCAACGAGATTTGCAGAGAATTGTTTGGCGGTCGGGCCCTGACAATCCGTTGAAGCATTTCCAACTTAACACTGTGACGTATGGGACTGCTTCTGCGTCGTTTCTGGCCACCCGATGCTTAGTCCAGGTTGCGAACGAAAATCAGGAGTCCCATTCACAGGCATGTCAAGTCATAAAGGACGATTTTTATGTAGACGATCTGATTACGGGATGTACAGACGTTGACAGTGGGATTACTTTGAAACAGGACTTGGAGTATGTGCTGGGTGGTGCCGGGTTTGAACTTCGTCAATGGATCGCAAGTGATCCACACGTTTTGACGGGCGATTCTAAGTGTGAATTGTCTCAGTATATTTTGACAGACGACGGAAATGTCAAAACCCTAGGAGTCTCGTGGGACTCGCAAAAAGATGTTTTTAATTACACCACGAATGTATCGAATCATTTCAACCCAAAGAATGTCACAAAGCGCGCCATATTGTCGGTCATTGCTAAAATATTTGACCCTTTGGGACTCGTTGGGCCCGTTGTGTTGAAAGCAAAGGTCATTCTTCAGAAGTTATGGCAGCTTGGACTCACGTGGGATGAATCCGTCCCCATGGACCTTTATACGATTTGGTCAAAGCTGTACCAACAGTAGTTGTCGAACATGAACACAATCAGGGTTCCCAGACACATTCTGGTGGAATGTCCCGTTATTATAATGGTGCACGCTTTCAGCGATGCTTCCGAGCAAGCTTATGGTGCTTGCGTATATATTTACTCCCACGATGAGTGTAACCCTGCCACAGTTCGACTGTTGTGCGCAAAATCTCGCGTTGCACCTTTGAAGGTTGTCACCATACCGCGTTTAGGATTATGTGCCGCACTTCTCATGACACAGTTGGTTGATAAAATCATCATCGCTTTGAAGCTGCCCATAGCCAGTTCCGATATCCATTACTGGAGCGACTCGACAATAGCCTTACACTGGATTTCTCGTGAACCATGTAATTGGAAGACGTTCGTATCGCACAGAGTATCAAAGATCCAGCAGTTATCAAACGGTGCTCATTGGCATCACGTGCCGTCCGACGATAACCCAGCTGACATTCTGTCTAGAGGAATGGATCCTGCCCAGTTAGCTGTAAGCTCTTTATGGTGGAACGGTCCATCTTGGCTAAGGGGGGATGAAGCCGACTGGCCCAAATCTCAGCCCATTGTATTGGATACTATTCTAGAATCAAAACCTGCCAACATCGCACTTGTGTCCTCTGTGTCAATTGATATTTTTGACCGATTCTCGACTCTTTCCAAATCACAACGAGTAGTAGCTTATTGCTTGCGCTTTAAGAACAATTTGACCATCGATCGCGATAACAAAACGATTGGTCCTCTAGCTTTATCTGAGTTGAAGAATAGTCTTTTCGTTCTTACTAAAGTCACACAGGCTCAAGCATTTGAGCGCGAGTTGGATTCTTTAAGACAACTGAAAATTCCACGTAAGGGAAAGTTACATACACTTAACCCATTTTTGGATAGTCAAGGTCTAATTCGTGTCGGCGGAAGACTCAGATATTCGCAATTATCGTTCGATAAGAAACATCCTATCGTCTTACCATCAAATCATCCGTTCACTAAATTACTTATTGCGCATGAACATCACAGAAACTTGCACGCGGGCCCACAGGCTATTTTATCAGCCATTCGGCAGACGTATTGGCCTTTGAGTGGTCGACATACTGTCCGTTCTGTGTTGCGCAAATGCGTAACTTGTTTCAGAGTTAAACCTACCAGTGTCACCCCTCCCATGGGTAATCTTCCGAGTTCACGAGTAACACCCAGCAGAATTTTCGCATCGTCTGGAGTGGACTATGCCGGTCCTTTTCCCATAAAGGATGGGAAGTCACGTAATCGTAAAATCATAAAGGCATATGTATGCATTTTTGTTTGTTTTTCTTCAAAGGCGGTACATTTGGAGTTGACAAGCGATTTGACTTCGGAATCATTCTTAAATGTATTGAAACGATTTGTTTCTCGGCGAGGGTTGTGCTCAGATTTGTATTCAGATAACGCGACAAACTTTACAGGAGCTAACAAAATTCTCCGCTCCATCGCTCAGATTGCCGAGAAATCAGAAGTTCAGACTTTTGCAACCGAAAACAACATACGTTGGCATTTTATCCCTGCCAGATCACCCCATTTCGGTGGTCTTTGGGAGGCGGCGGTCAAGTCCGCCAAGTACCATTTGAAACGCGTCTTGACAAATATTCACTTGACTTTTGAAGAATTTTATACGTTGCTTACTCAAGTCGAGGCAATCATGAATTCCCGACCTCTTTTCCCGATGTCAAACGACCCTAGTGATCTCGAGCCTCTAACCCCCGGGCATTTCATCATCGGTGCTCCAATGAACGCATTGCCCCAAGAGGATGTCACTAATGTTTCACCAAACCGACTTCGTCGTTATATGCATCTCCAACAGATGAATCAACATTTTTGGACGCGCTGGTCCAAGGACTACTTACATCACTTACACCAGACCGCAACAGGGAAGCAACAGCCTGCCATTCAACCTGGGGCACTTGTCGTGCTGAAGGAAGATAACACGCCGCCGTTGTCCTGGCCAATGGGACGCATCACTGCCGTGCATCCAGGAGCTGACGGTGTCGTTCGAGTAGTCAGCATAAAGACGCGCAATGCCACTGTTGTAAAGCGTGCGGTCAAAAACATTTGTCTTCTTCCAAATGAAGATTAATCCTTATTGAAAGACTACACACTGCAATCTTTCAAGGGGGGCGGTATGTTGCCGCCGCCTCTGCTCTACTTACGCCAACGCCGCCCATGGTCAGCCGGCGACGAGGTTCACGTCGCAGATGTGAGATGGCGCACGGCGGAGCAGGCAGCAGCACGTCAATTGCGTCGGTCCCAACAAGAAGTGCAGTTATTTCTTTGTTTATGCATCGTTTATCATTATATACCATTATGTATTGTTTGCTGATGAGTATGAGTAAAGTCAGTTAAACCAAAATCAGCGTTCGTTACTTCCTGGACGCAACAGTATTGGTTGCTAATAATGAAGATTCTGCCTTCTTTCTGTTTCGAATGGCTCAGCAACGATTTTCAGAGATAGGCCTTTCTCTCAATGATTCGAAAACACAAATCATCCATATCCGCCATGGACAATCAATTGAAAAGGAGTTCTTTATTAATAACACCATTGTCAACTCTATTGGTAACGATAAAACAGTCAAATATCTAGGAGTATCTTTCAACAACACAATAATTTTCAATGAATCAAAAATCATCAAGGACTTGAATGAAAATATACGACAAGTGGTCAGTTCTCCATTTTTACATCAAGACCAGAAGATTACAGTACTCAACCAGTATATATGGCCAACCCTTGTATATCCCTACCAAACAACTCCAGCTCACATGATGCCTAAATCATTTCTCAACAACTTGGATAAAATAATAAAATCAGCGGTAAAAGAAGTTCTTTGTATTCCGTCCGACACACCAGACCACCTGTTGTACTCACCTCGCACTCATAAAGGGCTAGGACTCATAAAAGCTTCTTGGGAAGCCTTCCTACAGAGGTTCAATATCTGCCTCGATATCTGCAAAACTTTGGAGAAATCCGATAACCAACTTGTTCCACGGATCATGAACCTAACAAACGAGAAACAAATATGTCTAAAAGCCCTGAATTTGACTGCTTCTGAAGATCTTGAAATTAGCACGGAAGATCCTTCTCTTAATTCTACGAAAATTAGGAAGATACTACGTCTGAGGGAATTCTCGCAGTGGTGTAAATTGCCCCACAAGGGCCGTGGAGTCATACTATTTGCAAAATACACACCGGCAAATTCCTGGATGTCAACCAGAAAGGGCGTGACGAACTCCGAATACACCGAAGCAATTAAAATGAACGGGAACGTAACGGCATGCAGAGCCACCCCAGGACGAAGCCAAGACGGCAACCGATGTCGCCGCTGTAGTGTCGGCATTGAGAATAATGTAGCTTTTGAAACATTGCCGCACATTCTTGGTGTATGTCCATTTGGTGGAGCTCTTCGCAATGCACGCCATCACACAATCCGAGCATCCCTTGCGAAAATTCTCAAAACCAAAGGCTGGGAAACACACGAAGAGGTACCGGGTTTGGCAGACAACGGCAGCTGGCAAAGAGTTGACGTCCTTGCCATTGACAGAAAGCGACGGAAAGGATACATACTAGATCCAACTATAAGATTTGAAGATAGCAAAGAACAACCTGAAGCTGTCCATGTTGAAAAGCGAACCATTTATGAACCAACTATATCTTATTTTAAAACAAAATATGATATAGATAGTATTCAGGTGTTCGGGTACCTTATAGGAGCTCGGGGAACCATTCCCAAATTTTTTATCGCAAATTTCTGTCATTTATTTAATGTATCGACCAGAAGGGCAAAGGATATCGCATTATCCGCACTCAAGGATTCCATCAGAATTTTCAAACACCATATGTTCTCAATTTAAAATTTAACTCTATGTATAAATTCCAACTTATCAAATTACTTATTCAACTTAATTAGAAAATTCACTATGATGCGGTATCCTTTGTCTTAGGCAATTTATTTTATATAGAAAGGTGTTAATTTATTTTATTTGAATAAATTATTTATATATATATATATATATATATATATATATATATATATAAACATCCATTATCTCAAGGGTGTGGTGATTTGATTTGAGATGGCACGTTCGCTCTCGCGGGAAGATTTGTGATAATGTGCCGACTACGGGTTAGTTTTTCCGCCGCGCCGTCGAGACACCACCATCATCTGTCGCTGTTGTTTATTAGGATGAATCATCCCTCAATGGAATTGTTCATTATAATAGTGAACATTGATTCAGAATCACGGATTGGATTAATGTATCAAATCATGTATTGCGGTGTGAATGAATCCCGTCTTTGAAAATTCGGTATGATTGTCATTATATCAATTAATGTTGTTCCTGATATCAATGAACTTTTCAACGCTATTTAATGAAGGCCACATTCATTGTTCAATGAAGCCTCGTACATTGTATACACAATCATTGGTTATACACGAATAATTTATCACACTTTACCTCGCACTTTACTTTACACATCATACATGAAAATTTCATTGTATTAATGAAACTGAAGTTGATGAAAGCCTCGATGAAAGCTGTACATTGAATCTATGATCTATAATTTTTTGAGTGAAGAGGCGCAATATTTATATTGCGTACTGTTGCCTTTCTATTATCGCTCTACTTGCCTTGAGTATACATGTGTACACCTACCATCGATGCTCTCTTGGTGACGGCTGGCTTCACGTAGAATTGTGTTCAATTCCCTCGCCTGTCTGATGCCTCGAAATATAGCATCTGCGGAATGCCTTGATAGATGGCGCTGCCTGGATGACTCACATATTATGAGTCCTCCTGGGTGTATAATACTATGAGTTCTCGGGCTGTCACAGAATCGGATGGTTTGATGAACGCCTGCGCACTGATGAGCCCCCAGTAAGGGTGAAACACGTGTCTGTGCAGTTTCGGTCCGACTGCAAACGAGCAAACGTCTGATGTTGTGATAGTCGGAGAGCTTTGTTTCATTTGAAAATGCGAGGTGCCCGCTTAATGGTCCAAAGAGGCCCACTATTTATATTGCGTATTGTTGCTTTCTGATAACTTTGTTTCAGCGCCACGGCAGTTCCTTATATTCCCATGTTGGCTGTACTTTCAAATACAAGAGATAATCGTCCGGAACTATAGATGAAGTGAAAGCTGGTTCTGGAATGGAGACGTTCATATTCGAAACTGATGAGTCCAATCAGATACCCACCGATGCGACAGTTTAAATAGGGCTTTTGTAAAAATCAATTGTTCCCAGGGCTCGACCAAGCATAGTGTAGACGGCGATTATTCATTGTTAGGGTAAGGATTATTTCGACGTCTTTTTGAAGCGGCTTTTCGGCAAACACCCTGTATGGTCAATTATCCGCGTTTTGTTTCCACTGACTGCGGTATCCTGTCACGTACTGGTGAACACTAACGCACCAACGGCACCAACGCCTATACAGCGCGTGCTAAAAACGTTCTACACAATTAAGGACGGAGTCATATTGGTGAAATAAGCGGTGCGAAATCAGTCCGTCTGGGTTTATTCCTTGACGGATTCTTACCATTGAAGCGACCCGCATTTGGCGGGCCGAAAATATTCCGGAGGAAAATAATTCAAAGCCGTGAAATCGAGGTATGAGAATGTGAATATTCAGAGTCAAGGCATCATTAAAAGATGTCGCTAGCTATTTAATTCATTCGTGTAAATCCCACAAAGCTCTATAACATAATTTACTGGCCCATCATCGACATTCAACAACCGCTCCTGCTTGACGCCCGACGAAATGGTGAATTGGTGCATATGAAGTAAAGCACCCGCACATCAACCAGTTAGTTGCTGCCGTACTCCTGCCGTGTTGACGTTCCGCCCGCCGCCCGCCCGCTACCATCCGATTCACACGTGTTAGCACCGCCGGTCGCATTCTCCAGCGGCTTCTCGGATTACCTGAGCTGTCTATACACCGTTCGCGATCGTTTTGGATGCAATAAAATATTCCGAATTGCTGGGAATGGAGGATATCGCCGGAGATTGACCGTGGTACCTGGACCAATCCTCCTGGGCTGCCGTCCGCTCCCGACTTGTCACGTCCGTCGCCGAGTGCTTCTGCGGGCCTGTTAGCGAAGAGTTTTAGTCCCCTTCGAGGAAGCTGAGTTAGAACCCGTTCATGTTGCGTCGCGACCCTCCTGGAGGCCGAAGCGTCGAAGCCCCAATGATGAGTCCCAGCCCACTTGGAAAATGACGAGTCGATTTCCCCCGGCTGATGTGTCTCAAAGGCCCCCTGGAGAAAGCCGAGTTGGAACCCTTCGGAGTCGTGTTTTGGTCCCCTTGGGGGCACGCTGAGTCGAGAACCCTCCAGGTTGAGTTTTGACCCTCCGAGAGACTGATGAGTTGCTTCCCCCGTTGAGTTGCAACCCGTCTCTAGGATGTCGAGTCAGAGCCCTTGGACGTTGAGTCTTGATCCGCCTTCAGGTGTCGAGTCAGAGCCCTCCGACGATGAGTTCCAGCCCTTTTTCCAGGTCGATGTGCCAAGACCCTTCCGGTGTTGAGTTTCGACCCTTCTCCAAGTCGCAGAGTTGGGACCCGTTGACGAAGAGTTTCGAACCCCCTCCAGGATGCTGAGTCGCGTTCCCTCCACGATGAGTTCTAGCCCACCTCGAGGATGTCGAGTTGAAACCCCTAAATGAACCAGGCCCGATAGAAATGAGGTCTCTCGTTTCGGTATCTCGTGTGGCGGAGTGATGACCTCGACGAGCGGGAGGTTAGTCTTGGTGAGTTGGGATAGTTGCTTACGGTTAGGCTTTGTCGTGAAAAATGTATGATGGGGCTCACGCGTGCGTTCTGAATCTGCCTGCACGTGCTGGTGTCTGCGCTACTGTCTGCCGTCAGGTACAGCCACTTTAAAGCCTCGTCCTTTGTTGGATACCTTCATAGAAAGATATTCGCGCTCTTGGGCCCTCTGGACTTGGCTTTGTGACTGCGGTACTCAGAGCACCGGACCTAGTGGGTTAGATCTGGAAACTCGCGGGTGAGCTTCCTCTGCGTTTCTGAAGTTCCTAGTTATTCGGAAAATGTAAATTTTGAGAACTACGTGAAAAATCAAGTAATTGAAATAAAATAGGATCGCGTTGAGATCGGGGTTCGGACCCTGCCGTAGAGTCATAATTGTTGATCGGATTGATGGACACCCCCCCCCCTCCTTGAAACTAATGATTTTGTTTTAGCACCACGACAGTTCCGGATATTTCCATATAGAGCTTGTTACGGGAATGAAGACGTTCTTATTCGAAACTGATGAATTCAATCCGGTACCCAACGACGCCATCGTTCAGATAGGGACTTTGTAAAAATGAACTGTTATTAGGGCTCGATCAGGAATAGTGTAGACGGCGATTACTTCGTGTTAGGGCAAAGATTATTTCGACGCCTCTCCGCATCGGCTTTCGACGAACACCCTGTATAGTAAACTCTCTGTGTTTTGTTTTTCCTGACTGCGGCCTCCTCTCACAAATTGCGAAACAACAACGAACTAGCGCGTATACGGGGCCTGCTCAAAACGTTCTTCACATTAAATTAGTACCTTGACTTGAGTAAGTGGTTCGCGTACACCATCGGTTCGAAAGTTTTTGGAAGGGCGAAATTTGGTTCAATATTTCCGGTTATAGGCACTTTCGATCACGGGAATCTTTCTGAGCGTTGGGGGCAATTCACGGCGAAAACAGGTTCAAAGCCCCCACAAAGGCCAGCCATATCCAATCCCTTCCAAACGGGCAAAAGAGAACCATAGCCCAAAAAGAGCGTTAGCCTTTGAAAAGAGGCTCCACAAAAAGGGGGCCACCGCACACACCGGCCCACAAATCTTAGATTGCATTCGTGGTCGAAGTCACTCTTCTCTTTGCAGTGCCTTGAAGCCGGGCCTAACCCTAACATAACCTCTAACACTAACATAAATGTTGGATCTGATTTGACCACAAAAAGAACTTTGAACCGCGAAAGCCAGTCAGAATTAAATGTCGGTCAAGGTGTAGAGTCAGGTGTTCGTCGGAGGGTTGGGGTGTTGGGACGTCTGAAATAATTAGGGGAAAGTTACCTCTTCGGTAATAGGTTAGATCTTTTAGATAATTTAGCCTGCGATGTGAAGGTAGGACTAGGTATAGGAGCGAGCCATTATTTAAACATTTTGAATTGTACATAGAAGTCAATAGATTGATGTTACGTTAAAATTTTATATTGTGTCTTATTGCGTTCAAACTCGTAGTCAGACCTGTCTCAACAATCTCGCGAACTCTATAATCGAACAACAAGAAGAGAGGCACAACGGGATGTCGTCCTGATACTAGATGATCATCGGCCAAGCGGTTCCAAAAGCGGGAAGAATGATTTAATTCAAATAAGTTGAATTAAATGCCAGTATAATGGGTTGCCTACCCATTCAGGGGTACAAGACGATAGCTGGGGTCGTTTCACCATTTTGGTCTCTTTCGAAAGCTACAGAGATTTACTTTGGTTTGAGCTCATTGGCATTTCCAAAATCTAAGAAAAAAAATCAAGTTTTGACATTTGAAAAAATTATATTTAGATTTTGGGAATGCCAATGGGCTCAAACCAAAGTACATTCTTGTAGCTTTCGAAAGAGACCAAAATGGTCAGAATCCATCAAGGAATAAACCCAGACGGATTGATTACGCAACGCTTATTTTACCAATTCAACACTGTCCTTAAGTTTACAGGGGCTTGAGAAATTCGTTTTAACATTTTCGGTTTAAGGCACTCGCGACCGCGGGAATCTTTCTAAGCGTTGGGGGCGACTCACGGTGAAAATAGGGAATAGGCCCCCCACAAAGGCAAGCCATATCCAATCCTTTCCAAACAAGCAAAAGAGACCATGGCCCAAAAAGAAGCAACAGCCTTTGAAAAAAATGCCACAATAAGGTGGGCTACCATACACACACCGGCCCACAAATCTTGGATGGCACTCGTGGTCGAAGTCACTCTCCTCTTTACTCCCTACATACCGCTGATACACCGACGGGGACGGTATAGGGATGTGAATATCCTGCACACGGCACGTTTAGATAGGCAGGCCTCAATCAATCCTGCGCGATTTCACCTGGATTCACCTGCGCTAGCTTCTTTCAGCTGGAATTTGCATGTCACTCGCAATTATTACGACTTTGATGGCCGTTGAAAAAAAGTCTGGTTTGAGAAATGTCATTTTATCAGACCAACTGACAACACTTTCCAACTACAAATCCAAAAATACTGAGAGCGTCTCTCTAGACACAAAAAAAGAAGCGTACCGTGTTTTTCGGAAAAAAGGCCTCTTTCTGCCGCCAGTTTTGCGCGCTGGTCAAATGCCAGGTATCTTTTCAAGACCCCTTGGTCCCTCTTTTAGCCGAGGTGTTGGAATGAAAATAAACTTCACAGTTGAAGCAATAATTCAAATAATACTCAATTTGTGTGCCGTGGAATTTTGAAGAGAATTGTCCTGAGGGCTAAAAACGTTTCAAATCTACCATACTTCAATACATTTCTGTACAGATGGTTGTAGCGAAGGTACCTAGCTAATTCCCGAACTCCTAAATTTAACCTAAATTTGGAGTGCTAGCAAGAGACGTCGCACTTCCCACATTTTAACAAGAAAATTATCTATTTCAGCATTCTGCCACACTCGCTGATGACTAAATGGAAGTTTCTCATGGTTCTCAGCAGTCCCTACAGGCACCTATCGTCTGCTCATGAGGAAGAGAAGAAGAGAACCGATTCGTATGAGATGAAAGAGAGGACTCCAGCATTCGCCATGGGAGAAGAAGCTCCTGTTTAAAAAAGTTGTTTCCCTCAAATTTCAACCACAAAGATGTGGAGGTGGGTCTTGAACTACAAGATGGCGTACATATTTTTCTCCTATGTGTTTTATTCACAGGATGATCACAAATGATCACCGATCCAGTTTTGCGGCGATGACTGATTCTTTCTTCGTCGATCGTTTTTTTAAAATTTGAGCCTTATATTGATGCTGAAACTTACTATTGTAGTCAAAAAAAGCTGAACGACAGATGAATGACTTTTCAAATTTTGTGAAAGGCCCTTTAGGATTATTATTTTTGACAAGCTCATGACAAAATGCCAGTGAGTTTTTGAGTCACAAGACAACGTCAGTTGCGTGTCTTTGATTTCTTTGTAGCTATGGACCAGGAGAAGAAGAAGGTGAAGATAAAAATGGATCATTTCCACCGAGATTTCTACCCACTGTATCAATACGAACCCGCAACACGGTGACTTTGTGTTGGTTGATTCCATGTAATATGCTATGAGTACATGGCAATGGCGGTCCGTTGCCTTTTGCTTGTAGGGAAATTTAAGGGGCTCGCAGCATGTCGAACATTGGCATTATTGGTTATGGGTGGTATATTCTTGATGACAGTAAAGCTGATTCACAGGTCAAAATTTTGAAAAGTCATCCATCTGTCGTTCAGCTTTTTTTGTCTACAATAGTAGATTGAAAGACCTAAAGATCAGAACTGACTTGAGACAAACGTTCAGAATCGAAAGCTTCATCAGAAAAGACAAAATTTGTAACGCCACCGACAACTTATTTGGGTGGGGAATTTGACAAAAAATCACTTTTATGTCGAAGGGGGCATCTTCTCTAGAAAAGTCAAGGTGTTTGTTGGTCGTCCCAGTTGAAAATTGTGGGTGGAGAAATACAATTTACAGCTGCTCATTTAGGAAGGCTTTCCTAGAAATGGTCGTAGTATAGACAACACTTTAAAAACCAGAAAGATCAGTGAGAGACAAAACCAATTAAGGTAAATCATTGTCCTGAATTTGTAGATAAATCTAGGATGAGCTTTAGATACACACGTCATAGTGACGGCGTAGGCGGCAAATTCATGTAGCCTCCACATTAATATGCATGGTTATCTCAACGAGATGAAATGCACGCTTTGCTTCCCTTTGAACTACGGCACAACGACTCTCCAACCTTGATGTTTCAACCCATTCTATACTCTAAACATGAAATTATTCATGAGCATTTTTTACTCACTACCTACTCCATATACAGGAGCGCATGATATTTGATTTCGCAATTAATGGAAAAACCACACGGCGATGCCCTCGTTAAAGGGCAGGTATGCCTTCGCGGAGGCCTATAAAGGGACAGCAACTCAGCGGGGCTCAACTAATGCGGCCAACAGCTTATTTCACTCGTCACTCTCTCTCGCGAGGATGAGAAGAACAAGTTGCTTGAGCTCGCTCGCTTTCCTGTTTAGGATGGAGATAAAATATTCTCATTATCATTGATCTCTCCAGGAATCTGCTGCCAGCCGACTGTATATAAACGCTTTAAACCCCAAAACCGGCGATGCCATCACAGGAGAACCGTGCGGAGGGAACTGAGAAAGGCACAGGACGAAAGGGAGGCGCAAGAGAGACGAACGCGTCTCGTTCATCTCGCAAAGAGAAATTCATTAGCACGACAATTTCGTCGGATGCGGACTAGTGTTTGGTTGTGTCAGTTGGTGGAAGAAGTGGTCTGTTTATTTCCATGAATCTTATTTCGCCCGCATTTTTATTGAGAAAGTCGATTGTGCCTCGGGAATCCCAAAAAAAAAGCTCCATAATAATGATAGGTGACTGTTTTAGAACGTTTGCCCTGCAAAAAGATGACGTCCCATGGAATATGTTGCCCCAGAATCAATCCTGTGTGGCGTCCTAGACCATCAAATGAACCCCGGCCTTCTCCACCGATCAACTGGTGCGCCGTGTCCTTGAAAGAGACCAACCGTATAGGTAAGTTGCATCAAAAACGCACAAGGCCTTTTTGGGTCGCAACAAGGACAGAAGAGTTCTACAAACTACAAAAATACACACAAGACACAAAAGAACTTTAGATGACACATAAAGACTCAAATGGCCCACCAGAGTTCTGAAAGATGCGCGAAGATACAGGGGGCTCAGAGTTTTGAGCCCCATCACCGAAGACACGGGAGGGCTTATCAGAGCTCTAAGTAACATATCAAGCCACTAGGGGCTGAAGCTTTCAACGGCACACAGTGATATGAAAGGAAGCCGCTATGGCTTCAGACGTCAGAAAAAGAGACAAAGGGCACTGAGTTCTAAGAGCTATAAGCCCCAAGAAGACACAGAAGTGTCTTAGAGAAGACTCCAAGTAACAGATGAAGTTATAACGGGGCTAAAGCTTCCAACGGCTCATGGAGACGCAAGGGGTGTTCGATAGAGCTCCGAAGGACAGAAACAGATCAAAGTTCCAATTACTCCATGGAGACACTTAATAGGGGCTTGGGGCTACAAACGACATACTTATGAAGTTACAAGGGGCCCTGTTGAAACTTTGAAATACACACTCAGACACAAGAAGGCTCATCGTTGCGGCCGTAAGGTGGCACATAAAATAACAAAGAAGCTGAAGCTCTCAATGGTATAAGGACATACAAGGAAGGCACGCCAGGGCTTCTAACGAGAAGAAAGGCTCAGGGGAGCACAAATTTCCTACAGCCAGAAGAAGACACGAAGTGGGAGGTGGGGCTCAAAACGACACATGAAGACACAAGGGGGCCTGCAAGAGTTTAAGACGACATTCGAACGTACAGGTGGTACAAAGTTCCTAATGTCAACTGAAGACACAAGGGAGGGCTCACTAGGGGTCCAAGTGACATATAAAGCCAGAAGGATGATGGAGCTTCCTTCCAACAGCACATTGAGACGTAAAAAGGGCCCGCTAGGGCATCAAAAGACAAAAGCGGCAAGGAGGGTACAGAGTTACAAAAGCCACGAGAAAGCATAAAAAGATAAAAGAGAGAGTTAGGGCTCCAAACACTACGATAGTGAAGTCACAGAGAAGCCCGCCAGAGCTTCGAACGACACACGAAGAAATAGAAAGGGGGGTTCATCAGGACTCCAAACCGACACGATGAAGTCGCTTAGGTTTCAACAGCACACATAGATACAATGAGGACCCCGCTGGCGCATCCAACGACAAATAAGGCACAAGGGAGCACAAACTCCAGATAGCCACTCGCAAGTGGGCCTGCTAGAGCTTCGAATGACAGGAAGATGAGTAAAATGCAAAGTTTCGAAAGCCATAACTGAAGAGACAAGGGAGATAACCAGAGTTTCAAGTGACAGATGGAGCCATAAGGAGGCTGAAGCTTCCAATGGCACATGGAGACACAAAGAGGGTCCACTCGGCTTCAAACAACAGAAGAATGAGAGAAGAAGAAGTGAAGACACAAGGAAGCACACTAGAGTACCAAAAGGCAGTAGAAGACGCAAGGGCGCTCGTCAGGGCCCAAATGACACAGTTGGTCAGAAGATGGGTTGGATATTCGACCGGCACATGAAAGAAAGCGCACGTGAGAACGTTAGGTTTGAGAACGTCTTCCCAGGTACGCCTTAATCTATTAATGGGTGTTTTGTCCAGAGGACATTTTGCCTGGGTTTTGTCCGTGTGCGTCTGTTAGGAGACGTTCAATCCGAACACCATATTACTAATATAGGTTCATGTTAGGTTAAGTCAAAGTATAGGACAGAAGTGTGAGCCAAAAGCTACGCCAAGTGGTAGTTCTTGACCCGCGCATCTACCATTTGTAAGCGTTTCCTTCTTTGTCGGCTACTGAAGTCTCCAGTCTTGATGGAGTTCCTACAATGCCTTTGTTCAAGTGAACCTTGATAAAACCCTGGAGCATTCGACCACATGATAAAACATCACGAGCTGATTTCTTGGTTCGTTTATTCATGGGTTTGGTCTGTTCCTACCTTGACTCATCCATTATCGCCTGCTGTGGTGCATGACCTGTGACGTGAGGTGTGGCCCACCGGGACGTCACTTGCGGCCCCACCCCACGCCAAGCTGGTTTTTTAATGAAAACTCTACGGCAGCAAACAGGCACTTGATGCCAGGAAAAATGGTGGGAGTCGGTAATAGCAAAGGACATCCCCCGATAGCCTGGGGTTGGATTCCCACAACCGACGGTCTGAATCGCAGCCCAGATTCCAGAACTGAATCCCCAGCTGAATCGTCAGCTGAATACCCAACCGAATCCTGCAATATTTGCAACGCGTGTGAGTATCGGTCAGAACTACCTATTTACTTCCAATTTCGCTTACCCGCCGGGTTCCTGTTGCAGATGCCCACAATAACCCATCGCGGCAGGGTGCTTTCAGAGGTGTTTTAACGGCAAAAGACGGACATCATCGCTGGATTGCCGGGGATTCAATTCGCCTCCAAATTCACGTGCAAAATGGCTTCTTACAAAATCGGAAAGGACCCGCAAGAACCTTATCTTCATACGCGCCAGCGTGTTTGACTGTATTGATAAAATCGTTTGACCGCTCTTTTTGAATTACCAGTTCCCCAACCGTTACAGGGAAAGATTTTGTGCTTCCCCTTCTAATATCGTTCGATAGACCTTGTAGAATACTCATGCAAAAGGAATTTTCTGTATCATCAAATGCCGTATAGTACCGTTTTTTAATGTGTACCGACCCCACTATGGGAATGGGTTTAGCGCCATTACCCTCCTATCCATAGCTACAACTCCGCGGCTTTTCAAAAATGCACATTTAAACAAAGCAGACAAATGAGTTTGTACAAGTCTTATTACAGTGTTACAAAAGAATGCAACGATCAAGAAAAATGCAAACATCATTAGGTACATCTAAACTCTATACTTACTTATAGGAGGAATGTTTACCTATTCTCTATGGACTATGGAACGTGCGAAATTCACGTTGTGTAATCCCAAAAATAAATAACAAGTTGTGAACACGGCATTGGTAGTTGTAAACCGTGCGCGCTTCTTTGTTTTCCCTTTTGTTTCCGAATCGTATCGTAATCGTATCCCACAAAGCAGAGAGAGAATCGGAAATATGTTTGCTATTCCAACGCTATTTATGGGTACACTACACCGGAGCTCAAGTAGCGTTTTCTGATCTATCTGGTTTCATTGTTTTCGTTTTGAACTTGGTTATTTCCATAAGCATAATAAACATTTCCTATTTGTTCTCTCTACAATATATTATATATTTTTGAAATCACAAAAACAAGATCTTTCGACTGATGATATGTTGAATTTTTTTGGCAATTGACAGAATAGTACTTGTAATACATCATTTTGAAGCCCATAAAATTCTGAAGCGAACTGTGTTCTAATTTTCAAAATCGGGTGTCTTCAACAGCTTCTCGGGGTCTTTCAATAGGAAAAAAAAGTTGAATTTCAGAAATACATGATAAATAAGTAGGTGAAGCACTCGCTCGCAACCTATTCATGAAAGCACATTATATGTGAGGGATCATTTCCAAATGCCCCAAATTACGGAATAAAAAAAGGAACACTTCAACCATAACATTCAAATTTACCGCGAAGTTGTATGGGGATATTTTATCTAATCAGTGCTGCACTGTATTGATGACAGCATGAGTCTTTTTTGAGCTAATAACTTTTTATAACCGGTTGGTTATTAGCGGTTGACATTAGATTGAGAGATACCTACTGTCATTTTTTTGACATATGAAATTTCTCGCTGAAACGTTGCGGTTATAACTTTGGTTATCAGCATTTGGCGGGAAAACAGTGAATTCAATTGACGGAGAAAATTCTGCGGTACTTTGGCGGTACCGGCAAGGGAATAGAAATTTAATTTTCTGGAAACTTTTTGTTTTTATCTGAAATATTGGTATCTCAATAAAAACCTATAATAAATCTAAGTTACGGCTGAAAAACAATTCAAAAACTCCAGCTTTAAAGGGTGATATCTTGGTAAAAAAGCTACAATTTAAAAACGGCGTAAATGGCACTTTCACGCAAAGAGAATCCCCCCTTAAAGTTGGTAACACCAGCTTGAAAACACCCTGTAGAATCCGTTCAAAACTTGAACCATAGGGGTTAACCATAGGCGGCCATCGGACTGATGGCCTTATGTTCTTGTGGGTCCATCGCAGAGGAGTCCATCGTCCTCGATTCTTCTTCCCTTGTCGCCAAGTCAAGTTTTTGAGGTTAGGTTAAGTACGTCTGACGTTTGGAAATTCTGGACCGCTGCTTTTTTCAAATTCAAATCTGTTGTCGCCACAATTTATCCCCCCACCATAACAATAACCAGCCCCATGGCCAGGTTATGGAATGTATAGGTCGCGGTAACATAACCGTCACCTTGGCACCCGCCATGGCAACGTTGCAAGTATGCCTGACATGGCAACTGCGCAATGCGCATCTCTTTCGACGTTGAATTGACATAAAACGCTCGCGCAAGCGCAGACAGGGTGCCAGGGTACCGCTGTAGAGATTCGTTTGTTTTCAACATTACTCACACAAATCCCTCGCACAAATCTCAAGTTTAGCACAATTATTTTTTTGGTAAAATGGCAATTGTTCAATAAATCATTTATATAATTTATTACAACTAAAGAAAATGGTATTCACAAGTACTAGTGAAAATAACATTATACCATATACCCATCTTTAGCACGCCATTTTTGTTCCCGCGACCTATAACCGATGATGATATCAAAATGGCGGCACTTCCTTCACCGCTTATAACCAATCCTCGCTCAAACGTCAAATTCTATAACCAAGTGTAACCGGTCATAAAAAGTTATTCGCTCGGAAAAGACTATGGTGTGACGACAGTCAGTTCTCTGGGTGGCACATTTTTTCGACCGGCGAATATCCATTTTGAATCGGAAGACTTCACAACTTGCTGATAAAACTGAACAGACAACAAAACGTCAACGTCAAACACAGAAGTCAATTTCACTGTCGAATTTTGAACATGCGCGGTGATAACTTCTCTTTGTTTTCTTAGTTCGCACGACATCCGTGCCGGAGCGCCACTTCCGCGCAATATTGTGTATTGAAAGAAGAACATTTTCTTGTTGGCATTTTTGGTTAGAGCTCCACCTGTTATGGGCAGATCACAAATGAAATTGTGTAACGCTCTGGAGACGCCAGTACACTCTGCATAGTATGCCATCTCGCCCGAGCCCCTGGTTTGCCAACCAGTCCTGAAATGCACTGTGTTAAGTTTATATTTCCCGCCGATTTATTTCTTTGGCCAACACTTGAAGGTTATGATGAGAGCACGAGCTCATAATACCAGAAATCATACATCAATTTGTTAAATTGATCCAGAGGAGCATTTTGAAGATAAAGACTATAACATTCACTCACCAGAAAAACTTTGAAGCCTAAATTTTCTTGTTTTGTAAATAACGTAGATACTCTTCCGTCAAGTGACGTTGCGATTGACATGGTAGCATTGACAAGCAGTTGTATCAACATTGCAGCAGAGCTCAGCGCAGTATTTCAAATAGTTTCCCGGGAAAAGGGCCCTATGCCAACTCAGACAGTATGCCAACTCAGGCACATCTCCCCTACTATAAATAAATATAGACTTTAGCAAAAATGCGCCATTCAAATTGGCAGTGGCGTACTTTCAGGATTGCGTGGGTAGGTACCTCTCCTCTATGGGGAGGGCAGGGAGGGCGTCGCTCTTTGGCGCCGATCAAGGGGAATATCAATTAATAAAGAAATTGCTTTTTTTCGGAGCGGAAGATTTTGCTTTTCCACTGAGCTTTTGGCTCGGATTTTGCTATTTGTTGTTCTTGAACATCGAATACTTAAGTGATATCATCGATAGCATCAAGGTATAGCCGCCCGTACCCCGTACCTTGAAATTATTTCAAGCGTTGCGACCGAGGTTTTTAAGTTTTTGTTAGACTTGGAATCATAGAAATTTTGTTCCGGTTTCTACAGGATGGTCCAGGTTATAGTAGATAGCAATAATTCACCACTAGATGGTCAATCGAAAAATAAGTCGACGTGGATAATTTTATTTTTTCAAGAACACCTCCTGAGGAAAATGAAGCCCTTCAAAGTTGAGCTTTGAAAATCCGTCTGGTTACCGTCAGGTGAATATCTGGTAAATGTGTAAATGTCGGTAAATGTGGTAAATGTCTGGTAAATGTGTAAATGTCTAGTAAATGTCTGGTAAATGTGTAAATGTCTGGTGAATGTGTAAATGTCTGGTAAATGTGGTAAATGTGGTAAATGTCTGGTAAATGTGGTGAATGTCAAATGTGGTGTACACATTTTTCCTAGGTGGTCAACCCCTCGATGAAAGCACAGTTTATCAGCAGAAATCCGCCAGATTTTTCTGGAATAAACACCCGTCTGCGAAATTATGTCACCTAAGCTGTCACTTCAGTGAGTGCTGTCCACATACTCAAATAGCTATACCTACCGCTCATGAACCTATTGCGCATTCTGCCGCGCCGCGTAAGAAAAGGAGTTACAGAATGACGCCATCTTGATGGTTAATTTCCAGTGTATCTCAAAATACCGAGCTATATAGCTACCACAAAATGTCTTAAGGGCCGTGGAACTGATAAAACCTTCTGCAATTTTACAATAGCGATCCAATTTTTTCAAGTACCATCACGTAAGTGCATTTAGTTTTCTTGAAATCACGAAATAATCACATCAAGTTGGATGATTGGGAGCCACTGTACTCTTAGTAAACTAAACGTCAAGTGACAGCTTTTTGACAGTGTAAATAAACATCACGTCGTTAACCGAACTTTTGGACACCGGAATGATCGCACACCTTTTCTTCACCTGTTGATTCCCACTTGATGTTATTACTTATTAGTGTTGATTCCACGTATTTTGAGGGAGAAGCAAAATAATGTCGTGCTTAGTCAAGTGGCCAAGTAGCGAAGTGGTGCCAGTCCACACCACCCAAAATCCCTAAATAACCATCAAGATGGCGGCGCCCATTATTACAGGTGTCGGACGGTTGCGTATCGAAATTAAGCCTCTTTCGACACGCGAATGACGTCATTTGCGTATCGTAATGAGTTTCTTATAATCGCAAAATAGAAAAACTGTATTTTTCCAACTTTCATCCCGTGAACAGATTTCTACCATTTTTTTTTTAACAAAAGACAACTGGTTCTTCAACATTCTCCATCAAGTTTTTCCCAATTTTCCAGGAATTTCCCTGTTGGAAATTCAAAACTAGCCTGGGTTATCGAGACCGGACTTGAATGATGGAGCTTGGAGTGAAGCCTCAATTGACGATTCTTACAAAAAAATGATTTCGAAAACGATTCCAGGTTTCAGTTATTTAGTAGTTATTTCCAATATTTCTCTCCAATTCCAAATTTTCACCCAAAATGACGTTCTGAAGAAAATTTTTCATATATGCCGTACACGTTTTGAATTCAGTAGAATGACTTTTTGGAGCAAAAATAAAGTGACAAGCTGGGAAGCTACGGCTACGGCCGATGGCACCTGCAAAGTTTTGGAGCGAAACTGTCAGCGGCCATCAGCCGTATCCTCTCAGCGCTCCAGTTTGTCACTTTATTTTTGCTTCAAGAAGTCATTCTACTGAATCAATAACGTGAACGGCATATAGGTTCCTGAATACCAGTTAAAAAAGTTTTGGGGTGACACAACCGATTTTTCAACAAAAAGCTGATGGACTTTGGCAAAAACTACCATTTAAGGATAGGGAATGAATTTGGCATACAGGGTGTTTGAAAAAAATACTCACCCGTAGTGAATGCCCCTTGAAAACGTGTACAACTGTTGACTCGGAGTGTACTGACTTTTTGAATTTTGAGTACATCATCCAGAAATTGAAAACTGTGTTTTGGAAAATTTGAATTGTCTGGGAAAACCTCAAGACTTTTTCCAAATCATCTTATTGTGAAAATCGTCAATTAGGGCTTCACTCTAAGCTTCACCATTCAAGTCCGGTTTCGCTCACCAAGGCTGGTTCACATTTCCAGCAGGGAAATTCCCGGGTAATTGAAAAAAACTTGTGCTGGAAAATATTCAAGAGTCAGTTATCTTTTGTTCAAAAAAATGGTGGAAATCTGCTCACGGAACTTTGAACTTTTAAATTATTCAATATTTGACAGATGATAAATGGGCACAAAATTTTTAGGTTTGAATACAGTTTTTTGAGGGCTTTCAAATGACATATTACAAGTCAAGTTCCGTGAGAATAGGCTTCCGTCATTTTCTGATAGTGACACTTCCGTTCGACAGATGACAACAAAAAACTGATAGGCCCATTCGACAGCAAAACCATGTCTGCATATTGAATTTCAAATCGTTCAGATTTACAGTTCGGCTGTTTTCGTAGGAGATTACGAACAGCCAAAAATATTCAAAAAAAAAATCAAAATAGGGTTGAAAATAAAAAACCGTCCCGTGGTAAGACATCACTCTCTATGAATTTCGTTCCTGAATCGAGAATGTTTTTTGAGAAAATGGGGGATCACGGAACTTCCATCAATTTGGCACTGTTTGATGTGTCACCTTGTATAAACCTTATTTTTCATATTTCGCAAAAACAAGATCTGATAGCCGAAGACTTGTGCTGTCTACCAGTTGAATGAAATCCAAAATTCCCTGAGAGAATTCGAAGATAATCAGTTCTGAAAACCGATGAAAATTTTGAGGGTGACACGACTTTTGTTGCGTACTTTAGATTAATAGACCGTAAGCTCACTGTTGTGGTTATTGTTATCATCGATAATGATCCAGAATGTGATATCGCGGCTTCAATATGACGATAAAATGAATTCAGAGCTTTATACACTGCATGTCATTGTCTATAACTCAATTCCAGATCCGCATGAAATAAATATACACGGTGATTGTGATAGTCGGCCCCCTGCTCAGCCAACCTGTTCGAAATGTTCGAATTCCAACGCCCGGCTGTATGGAGGTACTGAATAAATGACGCTATATGGTGGTGTTGAGGAATCGATATAGACCGAACGGTGTGAGTGTTAAAAATGGATGAGTGTACAGACACTCCCTAGCTGCTGTTCCTAGTAATGAATTACTAACATTTTTCGGCGGCAACGAACTTTTTTTTTTCGCGACACGCCAAAGCGGTTTGTTGCACCAAAACGAAAAACTCTGTAGCGGAGATTAGCGACGATGATTGAAGCACGGAGCTCCATTCAATTTATTAGCATCAGCGATGATGCCGGTCGGTTATACGCGCCTATAGCTGCGCTGATAGGCTTTCGCAAACTGAGCCCTAGGTGATCATTTCCATGCAATCTCGGCTACTAACGTGAAGGTAGGTGTGGCGAGAATATGATGTGACAGGATCTACCTGCAGTTTTGCAGGTTCCGCACTCTTGGCCTTGACTTACAGAACTGGAAAATTGCATCCGCTAAGGCACATGCACACCAGCAAATTATTGTTCTGCAGCCAATAATACTGTTTCCGTATCCGCATTGCTCTTATCCTAGCCACAAAAGGTGCAGGAAGTTGGCTACACATATGAAGCACAAATGAAGCCATCTGGTGGAATCCTTGGTGCTTCGTTAGTGCTTCATTGAGCTTCAAACTGGAGCTCAACCATACCTACGGTTCAGGAGATATAGGGCTCCAAAGTGCAGGGCTGGAAGTTGGCTACATTTCTTTTGCTATTGAAGCACAAATGAAGTTAACTGGTGAACAGTGCATAATAACGGAGATATAGCCCTCAAAAGTTGGAAATAAAAAATCGTTTTTCAGTATAACTTTTGAACCGTTCAACCGATTATGCTGAAAAAACCGATTTTTTATCCCTTACTTTGGAGGGCTATAGTTATCTCCATTATAAGGCACTTCTAAAATATTTTTTCGTCGAGAAAGTGCCCTTCATTTTTGATTCTCTATCATCTCCTAAAATTATTGTATCATGAACTGGACCACCCTGTAGGTTTCTATCACAGAGTTGATATCAAAAATATTACATTTTTCATTTCTTTTGTACATTGCATTAGACAGAAAATTCCTGTTGCGAAATTTGTCGCCGGATCGTTATTTCGTAATTTTTGAAGCTACTTTGCTTCCGACCACACAAACACGAGGAACTGTGGCTCAAGATTTTCTACTCCCTTCACAATACACAGAGAATCCGTCGAGACCATCAAATGATTGAATACCTCAACAATATTTATTTGAGCTTCTGCTATTTCCAAGTTCCACCACAACAATATAATCTTCCACGTTTACGTCTGGAGCACACTTCAATACCGCTTAATACTGATTTGATTTTCGAAGACGCGGGCCCAAGCGGTGCACTATCCGCCATGTTTGTTCACATTCAGCAGTTTTGAGCAGGCCACCATCGGTAATGTTACTCGCCAATAGCAAATCATTTCCAGGCATTTACTCGGCTCATAGTTATTTTCCATTGAAGTTTTGTTTTTTGTTTCGTATGACTTTTTCTTCACGTTTTTATGTTATAACGTGTGGTCCGAAAGTTTTGGGATTTTTTTTAAAAGCTAATAACTTTTTTTGGATAGTTTTAATTTTGTAACTTGATATTGCAAAAACTAGCATCATCTTTAACAATACCAATTCATATTTAACATATTGGAGATGGATCATTATTTTTGATGGCTCTCATTTTTGTTCTGTCATGTTCGATCATTCTCTGGACAACAGCAGGAATAATTTCTCTGAGCTCCTGCCTCCCAATGTACCGCAAGCTTGACCAATATAAGATTTTTGATAAGTATTGAGCAGGATTGTATACGACAAGGGATGAGAAGCTGCAAATTAAGACCAATTACGGCGTCGCATTTTTCAATAACATTAGAGAATTTCGTATTGGAGAAATTGATACAAAAAATTATAGGACATGGCAGAAGAAAATTGAGATCCATCGAAGATAATGGTCCATTATCGTTTGTAAATTTATTGAATATCTGGCAAACTTCATAAACAAATTACCAGGTCCAAAACACCCTGCTTGTGAATATTATGAACTAAGAAGAAAGAAAGAAAAGCGTTTCCACAGAACAGGACATACAAAGAAAACAGGAACCCTCAACGGACAACAAAAGGAGACAGAGAAAGAAGACGTGAACGTTATGAATACGACCTAACCCAATTTTACTATTATAACCAAAGAAAAAAGCTGTCAGAATGGTGACTGAAGAAAAACCGGAAGTTTGCTCCATACCAGCTGAAAAAGTGATGAACTATTACCAACACCAATTTTTGACTGAAAACGATTCAATGAAATTCTCTTGTCTACTCATTTCAAGCAACTTCACTAGATAAACTACCTTTGAATTTTCTTCATGATCTCGACGAAATTATGAAATCTGCTTTGAAAGAAATCTTAGAACTGCCAGGAGATATTCCAGATAACATGCTGTTCAGTTAAGGTCGAAGGTTTGGATCTATCCAAGGCATCATGGGAAGCCTTTATCCAAAGCTTTAACATCTACAAAAAGCTACACAAGCAATCTAATCCGTTCATTGATCACATGAGAAACTTGGAACACGAAACTAGAAAATGTACTGTACTGTGTACTAAGACTATCTCTACAAGAACATAACATTTGGAATTTGAATGGAAAAAAAATTAGAGAAATGCTTCGCAATGGAGAATATGAAAAATGGAAATTGCTTGAACAAAAGGGCCGCAGCGTGGAACTCTTCGATGGATACACCCCCTGCAACTCGTGGATAAGGTCATCAGAAGGCCCTTCAAATTCCGAATGGAAAGAAGCGATCAAGATGATTGGATACGTCTCAAACGTGAGAGGAATACCAGACAGATCCAAAGACGGTTCCCAATGCAGACACTGCACTGAGACTGAAACTTTGGCACACGTCTTGGGATCTTGCCAAAATGGCGGCCTCTTATGGATCAACCGACACAACACTATTCGAAGCCGTATCGCCAAATCACTACCACAAAATTTTGAAGTACACGAAGAAGTGACTTGTGTAGGTGACAATGACAGCAACAGACATATCAACACAACATTGCTTATATCATTGACCCAACAATACGCTTTGGAAACAATAAAGACCAACCGACCGACATCGACCTTGAAAAAAGGAATATTTACAGCCCGGCAATAAATTTTTTCAAAGACAAGTACATGATCAAAAAAATCAACATTATAGGACTTTTTATCGGTGCTCGTGGAACCATTTCAAATTTTTTTATTGACTTCACGAAAAAAATTTCTATTCCAAAAAAAAACTGTCAAAACAATTGCCCCAGAGACATTGAAATATTCCGTTTTAATTCTTAAACATCACTTATACACTAACTATACTAGATAAAAATTCTGTATCTACCTACCTACTGGAATTCAGTTTTACATCCACTAAATATTTTTATACAATATCTACATGAACACACAATATTAATTTACTTTTTAAGTTTGTAATGTTCTTCATTGTTAAGTATTCCTTGTATTTACAGACCATTTATTATAATGGTGGGACGTTATAGATATATATAACTTAAATATATATATATATATATATATATATATACAGGGTGGTGAAAATTTCGATGCTCACCATTGGTATCTTGGAAACGGTAAGAGATACGAGGTCGGTTGAATTAGAAAAAAGTTGCGCATTTTTGTGGCGATTAACAATCTGAAAAGAGACTTTGAATATTTTGATTGGTTTACGATTTATCACGAAAAAACTAAAAATTTTGATTTCAGAAATGATTTTTTATCTTTCTAACCATTTAAGCTATTTCAATCAAACTTGGCAGTTTTATGTTTTTGATCACTCCGAGTCGATCAACGTTGGCAGAAATTTTTCAGGCCTTCTAGATGTCAAATTATGATAGTCAACTTTTGTTTTTCTTATGGCCGCCATATTGGATACTTGCACTGATAGATACAGAAAAAAATTAGCTTTCCGGATCAGTAACCAACTTGTTCTTTTTATGACATTTTAAGCGTCAAATTTTGAAATTTTCGTAAATTATTGACAAAATCGGGAATGCTTTGAAAAACAATTGAAATATTATCAATAGCAACAACAAAAAAGTGACAGATGGTGTGCAATTGACGTATCTAACTTCGCAATCGTGTTTTGTGTTTGTTTGTACCGGTAGTTCATGAATTGAATGGGTCAAGGGTGTCTGTGAGTTCAAAGACGTCTGTCGGAATTAGCATCGTTCTTGTTAAAGTTTGACAAATTTATTAGAAAAGGAGTAAGGATTACCCTAGTTTTGACACGTTTTTGGATTCACAGGCACCCTTGACTCATTTAATTTATGAGCTCTCGGTGCAAACAAGCACAAAACACGATTAAGAAGTTACGACTCGATATTAAGTTGAGGCTGAGACCGCCGTAAGTGCCGTTACCATAGCAACGGCGGATCCCAACTAATCAGACGGCGCTGTATTTGGCGAGTTACGCCGTCCCAAACTTCGCGCCTGCAACTTGGTATCGAGCCCCTAGATATGTCAATTGAATACAATCTGTCTTTTTTTGTTGTTGCTATTGATAATATTTTAATTGTTTTTCAAAGCATTCCCGATTTTGTCAATAATTTATGAAAATTTTAAAATTTGACGCTAATAATGTCATAAAAAAACATGTTGGTTACTAATTCAAAAAGCTAATTTTTTTCTCTATCTATTAGTGCAAAAATCCAATATGGCGGCCATAAGAAGAACAAAAGTTGACTATCATAATTTGACATCTGGAAGGCCTGGAAAATTGATAATATTTAAATTGTTTTCCAAAGCATTCCCGATTTTGTCAATAATTTATGAAAATTTCTAAATTTGACGCTAAAAATGTCATATAAAAAACATGTTGGTTACTAATTCAGAAAGCTAATGTTTTTCTCTACCTATTAGTGCAAAAATCCAATATGGCGGCCATAAGAAAAACAAAAGTTGACTATCATAATTTGACATCTAGAAGACCTGGAAAATTTCTGCCAACGTTGATCGACTCGGAGTGATCAAAAACATAAAACTTCCAAGTTTGATTGAAATAGCTTGAATGGTTGGAAAGATAAAAAATCATTTCTGAAATCAAAATTTTCAGTTTTTTCGTGATAAATCGTGAACCAATTAAAATATTCGAAGTCTCTTTTCAGATTGTCAATTGCTACAAAAATGCGCAACTTTTTTCCAATTTAACCGACCTCGTATCTCTTACCGTTTCCAAGATACCAATGGTGAGCATCGAAATTTTCACCACCCTGTATAATTTATATATATTTATATGTCGTTGTATATATATATATTGGATATGGATTTGTTATTGTTATATATGAATTATATAATGTTAATTTTTGCAATACTAAGTTGAAAAACAAAGACTATATTCAGAAAAAGTTATTAGCTTTGAACAATTTCCCAAAACTTTCGGACCATACGTTATTTCATGTTCATGTTACAATTACATATTTTTGATAATATATCATTTGAAACCAGAATTTTGCAATATCATTCAATCAAAAATCTTGTCGCATATGAACAACATAAGACATGTAGCATGAAAACGGCGTCGTATATTGATAAGCGACGACATTGCTTCAACGGGGAGTGCAAAATAAGTCCGGCTCCTGGTACATGCAGATGAAATAAAAGTCCGTCCGCAAGGGTTCAAATACAAAATACTCTAATGCATTTTAAGTACTAGAAATGCCGCTAAGCCCTGCACAGATGTGATGTTGGTTGCAGCCAACTTCCAGCACTTCAATTTGCACTTTGAAGCCCTATATCTCTTAAACCGTAGGTGTGGCTGGGATCCAATTTGAAGCACAATGAAGCACTAGCGAAGCACTAGCGAAGCACTAAGCATTTCACCAGTTAGCTTTATTTGTGCTTCAATAACAAAAAAGCTGTAGCCAACTTCCAGCACTGCAATTTGCACTTTGGAGCCCTATATCTCTTGAACCGCAAGTTCAAGAGATACTGGGCTTTAGTTTGAAGCACAATAAAGCACCAACGAAGCACAAAGGAGTCCACCAGTTAGCTTCATTTGTGCTTCAATAACAAAAAAAGCTGTAGCCTACTTCCAGCACTGCAATATTTATTTTGGAGCCCTATATCTATTAAACCGCAGGTGTGGCTGGGCTCCAGTTTGAAGCACAATGGAGCACCAACGAAGCACTGGAGACTCCATTAGTTAGCTTCATTTGTGCTTCAATAACAAAAAAACTGTAGCCAACTTTTAGCCCTGCACTATGGAGCCCTGTATCTCCTGAACCGTAGGTGTGGGCGGGCTCCAGTTTGAAGCACAATGAAGCACTAACGACGCACTAAGCATTCCACCAGTTGGCTTCATTTGTGCTTCATTTGTGTAGCCAACTTCACGCAGCCTTCAACAAACTTCCAATCAGTCAACACAGTGTGAAGTCTATCACGCTTTTTACTGGAATGTTTAAAAAGTAAATAATTGCTTCGTTCTGTTTTGTGAATCTTATGGGAGTTCTGTTGCTAGCTATAAGTGGTAAGTATGTACCAAACAAAATTTCAATAACAGTATTTGTGAGTTCACCACAGCCTCAGTAGCACCTGAGGTTATGCTGTAACGAAATTAAAAGAGAACTCGTCCAGATCGTCGTCGTCGTTGACTCTTGGGTAATGATTTTCCGGCAACTTCTGAACGGAGAAGAAGCAGTAGTGGCCGAGTGGTATAGGTGATGGCAAGCTGACCCACTCGCGCTGCGCTGTGCGGGTTTGAATCCCGCTACATCCATAGATATTTTGTTCTGTCCCCGAGGTTGCATGGTAGAGCAGCTAATAGCTGAATGTCGCCTCGTTGAATAAGTCGATTAAATTAAATAAATAAAATACAGGTGCTTGATAGGCCTAAGGAAATGGTTTTTATAACGCTCCTTTCATACCCGCAAATGTATTCTAGAATGTTGTGGTGCATCCTTCCGGATGTTTTTCGAGGCTTACGTTGCGGCTGCGTCATTCCAGCAAATCCCTGTATTGAATCGCGAGAGCCATCAAGCTTTCCTCCAGAAAATAGTAGTTCCGCCTCGAGTTCCGCTATATGAACCGCCAATACACCTGTAATGCTAGCATATTGTATTCGTGAATATCCCAGGTCTCTTCAGGTACTTACGGTCTGAATACTTCTTGAAGATTGCTCGGATGTTCCTCGAATGCTTGGCCGATTAATATCATGTCGTCGAGGTGAACAAGACAGGTTTCCCACACGAGGCTTCATAAAACACACTCTTTCAAGCGCTTGAACGGCGATGGTGCATTACAAAGCCCAAAAGGAATGAGAGTGTACTGGTGCAATCCGCTGTTCCGGTACATTCCGGGTACTGGCCGCCATTGCGTCTCTCGGAAAGTCCATCGAGTTCACTAAATTCTTTCAACATCTCGATGCACGGCTCCGCCACCAATTGTAAAGATATCTTATTCGGGCGTCGCGATCTCCAGCGGGTTTCGTGACAATTCTCACGTTTCTGTTGATATAAACCTCGATATAAACGTGTTCCTGAATATTTGTTTGTATACATAATAATGCGTTTAGATATAAATGAATGATATGTATGTAAATGCGCTTATAAAGTGTCTTTTTCCCATTATGTTGGCTGCCTAAAATCCGGTCTCCAGTTATTTTTAATGAAACACATTTAAAAATTGCAGATCGCTCAGTAATAATGCGATAGTCGGTATGATGATCACTATGGTCAGGCGCAAACGTTGTCGTTAACCCCTTTTATTGGTTCACACACACTCTCCGTTGCGACATGTTATTATTTCGAATCAATTTCACGGTTTAATCCCGGATGATAATCTGCAAACGTAATTACTTATTCAAGAGACCGCTCCGCGTTCTATAACGCAGTGTGCTTCCATGTTTGTGTGCTATGCATTCACTCTGGACATTTCGCTCGCTTGTAAAATAAGCAAGCAAGCAACCAAGCAGCCAACCGACCGACAGTATACCGGTTTGTGCATGTATGATGGGAGGTTGTTGAATTTTAATAGCGCAATTTATAATAGGAAAATATGCTGGTAGATATGGTCGTATGCTATTAGGTACGAGAAGAAAAATGGATTGATTGAACATCAAGATAGTGCACTGCAATATATACACACACAACATGTGGAAGTGAAAGACATCCTGACATTTGGTTTGGTTCAAGAGACAGAAATTGATTTTGGATACGAAAAGAAAAATCTACCGCTAGATACATAATCTAATAGTCCTCGTGTTTACGTAAAAGAAGTTAGAAGAAGTTAGATGCAAAAAGCCCAATTAATAGGCTGATAATAACGAATAAATAGCGATTAGGCGACTCTTGGAACGCTGTTAGGGAGTTTGCGTCCAAAGGCACGTACCGAGAGTTCATAAATTAAATGGGTCAAGGGTGCCTGTGGATTCAAAAACGTCTGTCGAAACTAGCGTAATCCTTTTGTAATAAATTTGTCAAACTTTGACAAGTTACGGCCCATATTATTGATTTCTGATCTGTCATAAGTGCACGAGAATACTTCAAGTTCAAAAATACTCCTCGATCATGTGGGATTTGTGCCCTGCCATGAAAACCACATTTACAATGTTCCAAAAACGAAAATTGCGACTGGTTTGACAAATTACGATAACCAAAAAATTGCAGACATCAAATGAACGATGCTAGTTCCGACAGATGTTTTCAAACTCATAGGCACCCTTGACCCATTTAATTTATGAACGCTCGGTACAACGTAACGTGATCGTGTACCTAAATTGATAAGTTTGTTACTTGCAAATTCTTACTTTTAGTCCGGATGTTAAGAGCCATAAAACCACCACCACCTTGCATTTAATGATTGAGCAGTGTCGTTTGGTACGAATGTTGTACATACCCGTGCCTTAATTTCAAGAGGTGTTGGCAAGATGGCGGTCCGTGCAGACGCCGTATACAGGTGATCAAAAATATAAAAATTCCAACTCATGAACCAAGGAAGTGGGAGTCATGAAAATCAGTATGTACACTTACAACTTAATGCTTATTAAGATGAAACAAATTGCGTTCGAATATCTTCAGCCGTTTCTAAAATATTCTCAGTTTAGTGGTCGATTTCATGGAAATTGACATTTATCAAAAAATCTGTGATTTTCCAAGATATTTGGATAAAACTTTGCATGTCGACAAAGAATTACCTCAATCATTAAATGTGATGTTTTGCCACCGTCTCCGCCTACTATTTTCGAAAACATGACAGTCGACTTCTTTTTCTCTTATGGCCGCCATCTTGAATTCGCCCATCATGGAATAAGTGGAAAATCAACTGGTACCAGCAGTAATGGTCATACTCAATAATATAAATGCAAAAGTAACCATTCTTGGTGAGTAACTTTCTGTAATTGGCCACTTGGAAATGTTGAACCCATTTTTACGAGTTTTATAGCACTTCGGTGGTTAACACGGCCAAATTGACCATTGTAAAGATGAAAATGGAGTTTGAAAACAATCCATCATCTTGCTTGGTCTCTTTGGCAATTGTGCATTTCCGAAAAAAAATTGTAATGCAAAAAGTGACTCACCGAAAAAAAAACGGCGAGTCAAAAACGAGAAATTTATCAAATAAACGTATTTCCAAAACTTGTCCAATTTTTTCAAAGTATTTTCAGTATATTTTGGGAATGAATAATGGACATAGAACATAGAACATAGAACATATTCATCTTAATTATACATCAGACAATAACATTTCTATGATACATCGTCGTTTGAAAATAAATGAATAAATATAAAATCTGGTATAAATATAAATCAAGTAAAATAAATACAATCAAAATGGTTCCGTAATTCATCTTGACCAAGATGTTGGATTGATTTAATACCCCATAGTCATCTTCACAGCTGTCAATAAGGTCGTGTCAAGCGCTGAAGTGCTGTAAAACTCGTAAAAATGGCTTATCATTTCCTTATAGCCAATTACAAAGAGTAACTCACTGAAATAGTAGTTTATACACCAAGGGACTAAAGTGAGTTTTTATTCCTCCGGGTGAAGTTTGATACCTGAGGGCCCTTAGGGCCCGAGGGCAGCAATTCACCCAAGGGAATAAAAATGAACGTTAGTCCCGTGGTGTATACAAGACTTTTCGCAATACCGAAGTACCATTTCCATGTACCAGTAGGTACCATTCATTCTAAGAGTTTGACGTTTAAAGGGAGCGAGCGGTTTAACATAATCGCTTAGCGCCTTTATTTTTGAAACGCGACCTCAGGTTATGCGAGACTTTATTCTCATTGGAAATCAAGGAACATTTCTGTGTAAGATTCTCAAGTCACATTGTCAACAATCGGCGGGAGCAGCTTGAAAATTCTGCAGAATGACTACAAAATCTTTCATTGTTTGTGTTCAATTCACGATAGCTTTGGATTTCACGACATGGATTTGGAAAAATCTTACATAGAAATATTCCTTAATTTATAATAAAGATAAAGTCTCGCATAACATGGGGTCGCGTTTCAAAAATAACGGCAGTACAAGCCATTATGTTGGAGCGCGCGCTCTCTTTAAACTACCAAACGCGCCAATGTTTTAGAATAGATCCTCCCCGAAACAGTTTAGAACGACCGTATTCTTTACGAAGGAACACAGAGACTTCACGTCAATGTTCTGTGGGCAATGTTCCTTATTTGAGGAAATATCGGCAGTACGCTGCACTCTGCACAGGCCTGCCAAAAGCGTTCTAGCGAGATTCAACCACTACACTAATTTGCGTGCATGCGGGCACTCAATTACTTTTTTCCCAAGGGAATAAAAATCTACTTTTCTTCCCGCGAAAGGGGGAGAAAAAGTGAACTTTTGTGTCAGTATTGCGAAAACGGTTATTTTTGCATTCAGATTATTGCCTAGGACCATTACTACTCGGTTCAATTGATTTCTCACTTATTCCATAATGGGCGAATTCAAAATGGCGGCCATAAGAAAGAAAGCAGTTGACTGTCATATTTCATATTTTCAAAAATACACACACTGGCACAGTCCTACATTCGTCTGTCTACCAAAAAAGCTGGAGAAGCAGCACGTCTTCGAGAAAATTCAAAAAAATCCAAGTATATAGGTGGTCCATCCTAGCGTATTTATCCCATAGCGGTCTTACCGTTCAAGATAGAGAAAAAGATGTGAAGAAGCAGTTATATGGTTTGATGAGATCTATAACCCAAAATTATTTTCAGCTATACAGGGTGTCCCATTTTGACGGGATTACCAAAACATATTTTTTTTTAATGAAACACCCTATATTTTTTTGCATTTTCGGATTCAACTTTTTTAACTGTCTTATGCCTGTATTTTTGTTTCTCAATTGTAAGGCAGTGCTACCAACTAAAAATTAAAAACTGGAGAAAATTGCATTTCCACAGTTATCTTGAAAAAATCGTAGCGGCCTTGCTTTTCAAAACTAAGAGATGAAACTTGACTTGGTAATAGTCAAGTCAAATACCAATATCTCAATGTCAAAAAATTGCGATTTCTTGATACAGGACGTTCACAAAAAAAAATCAAACTTTATAATTTTCAAAGTCTCATAACTCATTTTTTTCAAATAGCGTGCCCCTGATTTTACTACGTTATCTGATAGCTTTTTTTATCCTCTTCCATTTTTACAAGGGTTACCCTACCCTTAAACTCAATTTTTCTCGAGATATTCGGAAATTTTTACAAAATTTGTGATTTTTTTATTTTTTTTCACAAATTGAGTTGGCCGTGATGAATGACAGACAAGCCAAATAGTACGCAACTCTCAGTTAGTCAGTCTGAATATTGTCGAACAAAGAAAAATGACTTCACGCGAGAGAAAATGATTGATATGATATTCTGGTAATAATCCAGATATCCAAGATCCCACTTTATTTTTTTTTTGCGTTGAAGCAATTTTTTTTGTTCGACAGTATTCAGACTGACTAACTGAGAGTTGCGTACTATTTGGCTTGACTGTCATTCATCACAGCCAACTCAATTTGTGAAAAAAAATGAAAAAAATCACAAATTTTGTGAAAATTTCCAATTATCTCGAAAAAAATGAAGTTTAAGGGTAGGGTAATCCCAGTAAAAATGAAAGAAGATAAAAAATCTATCAGATAACGTTATAAAATTAGGGGCATGCTATTTGAAAAAAATGAGTTATGAGACTTTGAAAATTATAAAGTTTGATTTTTTTTTGTAAACGCCCTGTATCAAGAAATCGCAATTTTTTGACATTGGGATATTGGTCTATGACTTGATTATCACCATGTCAAGTTTCATCTCTTAGTTTTGAAAAGCAAGGACGCTACGTTTTTTGAAAGATAACTGTGAAAAAGCGATTTTTTTCAGTTTTCAATTTTTAGTTGGTAGCACTGCCACACAATTCAAAAAACAAAAATACACGCATAAGACAATTGAAAAAGTTGAATTCAAAAATGCAAAAAAATATATGGTGTTCTATTTAAAAAAATTGATGTTTTGTTGATCCCGTCGAAATGGGACACCCTGTATAGCTGAAAATAATTTCAGGTTATAGGTCTTATCAAACCATATAACTTCTTCCTCACATCTTTTTCTCTATCTTGAACGGTAAGACCGCTATGGGATAATTACGCTAGGATGGACCATCCTGTATAACGGCAGACACTTCGTTCCATTTCGTACCAATCGCCATAGAAACCCTTGGTCCTTGGGGAGAGGAAGCAAAGAAGTTGATAAGCGAAATTGGCATGAAGATCAGAGGAGTTGGAAATGAAGCTAAATCAACCGCATACTTGACACAAAGAATAAGCCTAGCAGTTCAACGTGGCAATGCTGCTTCAATTCTTGGCACCATGCCTCATTCTGACGTGGGATTAGCTGAAATTTTCTATATTTTATAATTTTATCTTCACGATTTTTACCTCGATTTTCAATATGTAGTATGCGGGGACACGGACGGTGGCAACACATCACATTTCATTCATGAGGTCATTTTTTGTGGGAGTACAAGGATTTATCCAAATATCTTGGAAAATCACTGGATTATTGCAAAATGTCCATTCCCATGAAACCGACCACTGGATTCAAAATATTTCGAAAACGGCTGAAAATATCCAAACACGGCTTATTTTAACTTGATGAGCATTGAATTGTGAATCTACAGGTGATTTTCTTGACTCAAATTTTTTTGGTTCATGAGTTGGAATTTTTGCATTTTTGATCACCTTGTATAAGACCGACATTCTGGCAGCACCGCTTAATCATTAAATGCAAGGTGGTTGGCGCCTAACATCCGGACTAGTTGTACATTTTTTATTCAGGTCGCAAACTCTTTATTCGCGAGTTTCGGTGCCAACGTAACGTAACGTATGACATAACGCAACTTTTAACTTGAAAATTGATGTGGTCGTTGTTTGCAATCTTTAGTTTACAGGGTGTTTTTGTTTCCGTTCCTTCTCTTCTTCTGTAAAGGTTATATGATATTCAATAATATTATGGTTGAGATTTTAATTGATAATTAAAACAATAAATTGAATTGAATCCTTGGTTACATAGGGGAATTTTTACGCTTTGCGTTGTGTCGTAATACGTTCTCCGAAATTGAAAAATTTCTATTATACAGCTTATTGTTTATAGGATGAGTCTGATGATGACACATGGGAGAGATAGGCAGGAGCGCATTTTCCGGGAAAATTCTCTATACTAGAGAATCAGCGACCTAAACTAAGTGCGCATAAATCAAAAATGCAATCAAAATTGACCCCCTGGTTTCATGGAAAAGTATAATTGTGTAGGTACCCACAGATATACAGAATGTTTGGCAACACCACGTGCGTGTGCCAAGTTAATCTCGGCTTACTTTTAATGGGATTTGAACACAAAACAAATCGGAAAAGGCAAACATTGATGCATCGGGATGCAGGCAGGTAATGATTCCTCGAAATCAAACACATAGTATGGGGGCATAGGTCGTGCAGTGTGCAGCTTCGTGAAGATTATATAGAGTTATGTCTAAATCGATTCCTGTGAGATCAAGGACTATGGAAAATTATGGTGGAATATTGGCATTTACTGCAGGCAAATATGGTGGAGGCGCCAAAATGGACTTCATCTGGTAATAAAAAACTGGCTGTAGCTCGTTTGTTTTTCAACGGATTTCAACATCTGACACGTCATTTTGTAGACAAAAAAATTCACTGCTTATTTCATACCTAAATTTACAAACGTCATTCCGTGAAACTGTCAAAATTGTCTATATAAGATATGCTAAATTCCGCCATTTTTTAAAGGTTATCCGATATTTTTGAAACCTGGCAGTATCATAGATCTTGAGGTGCGCTTTCCGAATTCGTACTTTTCCATTTCGTATCTTTGCCGTTTTGGCCGCCATATTAAAAAGATGGCACTAAAAAAACAGTTTTTAGTCAATATCTCGAATTCAACTGACTTAAAATTGAAACGTATATACGC